>CM056493.1:39756929-40495393 GCA_029783415.1 Anisodus acutangulus
TCCCTCTAATTCCACATACAAGAGTTCAAAAGCCGCCATTTTCACCACCGTAACCGCTAGATTTGCCTCCTTCCTCGCCATCTTATATAATTCCCACTTATCCACCTCATCTTTGGTTTCTACTAATTTCGCATACGCCACTTTCTTTGCTTCCATCTTCTCTTGAACTTTACCATTCCACCATCAGTCCCCCCGATGCCCACCACGGCTACCCCGCGAGACCCCTAGCACTTCTCTAGCTACCTCCCGAATGCAACTGGCTATCCTATCCCACAAACCGGTCGCATCCATACTACTCTTCCAAGCCCCCGACCATCAACCTTTCCCCCATTTCCTTTACACTAGCCATGGTCAAACTCCCCCATTTGATTCTTAGCTTGTCATCCACAACCCTTCTCTTCTTCTCCATCTTGATCTCCAAATCCATCATTAAAAGTTTATGTCGGTTTGTAAGATATTCACTCAGAATAACCTTGCAAGATAGCAGTTGGTATTGGAGGAAATTGAATTCCATTAAGGAGCATATGAGAACTTGGTATTCTAGAGGGCAATATACATTCACAACTAATAGTATGTACTCTGTTACCAATAGTTATGTGATCATACTAGGCACAATGACAAGATTGAAGGAGGCTGATCTACTGTTGAGATCTACTATATTACCTAGGCAGAGATTTATCCTTTGGTTAGAATATAGGAACATGTTACTGACAAAGATGAGGCTCTAGAAGTTGAACATACCTGTGGAAGATACAAAGTGTTACTTATGTACTGCAGGTACTGATGAAACTCAACTGCATTTGTTTGGCAGTTGCACATGGATTACAAGACTAAGATATGATCTCTCAAAATGGTTGGACATACTCATTAGAAAGTGTGAAGTTAAAGCAGGAATACAATGGATCAAGATGAGACATTGGAGACAGTTCAAGAAGGAGATAGTTGCAGCAGTATGTGGAACTATGGTATACCATACATGGCAATCTAGGAATAGGAAAGTGTTCAAGAAACTGGATGTAGATACTAGTTTTGTTTGTACTCAAATATAAAAAGAAATTAGAACAAGAATAGTAAGTAGTTAGAAGCTCAAAGAGGGCACTTAGATGTAAATATTGGATAGATAAAATTTGTAATTAATCTAGTTGATTGGTAGTTGTTATTTTGCTGAGGTCTAGCTGATCTTACTGCACCATTCCTAGAAGGGGGTAGTTGATTTCTAGATGCTCTTTCATTTGTAAGTATTTTGTTATTAATGGTAATACTTCATAGTTTATTACCAAAAAAAAACTTTTTTTTTGAATTTTTTTTCTCTATTAATATTTTGATTTTAGAGTTTGTAGCATGCTTCCCTATCCTTATTAATATTTTGATTTTAGAGATTGTAGCATTTTTATTTCTTTTCCTTCATTAGTACTTCTAGTTAAGATAAAAGATTGAGTGGTTGATGACAATTTATCATGATTGTTAGCTAGTAAAGAAATATTTCGTTCATATATAAATTTCTGCATAACTTATTGTTGGAAATTTACTAATGTCGAATTAAGTTTATCCTGTTATTTATGACTTGAACAAATGGAGCCCCGCACGTTGAAAATATCGTTTCCACACACGTGCACTTGTAGTGCCAAATATCATAAATTTCGTTAGTGAAAGAGATATTGGTACGTAAGTAAATGTTTGAGACATATAATAATGGATGGTTATTAGCTAAATAACAAGTATTCCACACCGGTAAACGAAGGCAGGACTGTGCGAAGTGTAAGATGGAACAAGTCGGAAAGGAGCCGCGGCGCCAACCCGTCAGAGTTGCGGCGTCTCCAGGGCTAGGCCACGATGCTAGTTGGCCTGATAGCCGTTGGAGCCGCGGCGCTTCCTTGGAAGTGACTGTGTGACGGAAGGCCAAAAGTTTTGGTTGTTGGGTGGCTTCAATAGTATTGATTCCACCACTAATTGGCCATTAGTTGTGCCATTACTTGGATGGTCATCATGGGGATTCAATGACCATTACTTGGGCTTCTTCGTGATAACCATCCAAGTAATGGCCCTGAAATGGCTAAGTGTTTCAGGTGTGAAATTGAATCTCAAAGGACTCTAACCGTTCGTATTCTCAGAGGTTCGACAAGACACAAGTGTAGCAGTTTATATTTTTGTATTTTTGAATACAAGATCCAGATTTGAAGCTCTAGTTTAAAGATTAAAAGATTGACAACTTTTTGTTGTAATAATTGTTGTTTACCCTTTCGAAGCACTTGTAATAGTTATTTACTATTTCTGTACTGCTTTAGTTCCAACAGTTTTAAGACAAGATTGTATTAGTGTTCGAAAGATGTCGGTCAACAGTTGGGTGACCAAATCTGGCTATGGTTGTGGTTTTTTGGTTGAAGACAGTTCCATAAACAGTTTCGTTGACAGTAACACTGTTTCTACCAACAAACTAGACAATGGTTCTGATGCTGAGGTTTAGAGGGCTTATGTTGATCATGTTGTTGATGGTCAAGGTGTTGATGGTGTCACCGCTCCCAAGAGTGGTGGAAATAGGCACCCACGAGAGGCTGAGGATGTCAATTGGGACAAGAGGAGAAGGTTGAAGATGTTGTTCTATCTTGTAGCAGAAGGCCTATATTTGTCATAGACAAAGGATCCGAATTATGGTAAGGAGAAAATGGACACTCAGTCTGACTGAAGTGGGACAGAATCCAAAAGGTTTAAGTTAATTATCCTTCCTTGTCTATAATGTGTTGAGATAATATATGAATAAAAATGTGTAAAGCAAGACTAGCAATATGAAAGTGTTTTCATTAAAAACTTATATTCTCTACACTTTAAAATCAGAAATTGAATCTCCCTCCTTCCCGGTTAAAGATTGGTACAAGAAAATAAAACTTAAAATATCCATTATTTTGGGTGTAATTATTAAAGGTATGTAAAGTATGTTCGCACATACGAAGGAGAGATATCCACTGACTGTGCGAAAATTGTTACCACTCTTAAGCAAGCGCCAGAAATTGTCTGGGCACCAATCTCAAGGGAAGAAGACTAAAAGATAATGACTTATCTTAATACGTTGAACCTGTCACACTATTTGATAAAAGATCTTTCATTTGATAGGATGGTATGGGACACTCAGTTGTACAAAGCCTACGGGCGACTGGAGTGGGCAAGAGTTTCCAGGTCTTAAATGATCTAAAGGCCAAAAGAAAGGAAGAAAAGAAATTTGACACTCAATCTGCCAAAGCAACTGGAGTGGGCCAGAGTATCCAGATCACATATGATCCGGTTACGCCCTAACCACGGGCAAGAGGTTGTTCACGTGAAGCAACGCCACCTCTAAAGTAGAAGGGGTTGGAGAGGTTGTCCTAAAAAAATACTTCAGGAATGGGATCACTCTAAAGGAGGTGATACATGTCCTAAACTTGGTTTTAGGGACGCTGTTGGTCAAGCTGGTTTGCGATTAGTTCAACATGTCTGTAATAACTAAGAACGGTACAGTATGTCTATAGCCAAATTAATGATATATTTGTAATTCATGCATTTATGCCATCATAGATTAAGACACGTTAAATAGAAAGTCATTCAAAAGCTAACTAAGTTAAGATTGTTGCCTTCTGTCGACATAAATCCCTCAAAATGAATGTGAGGTGGGCGAAGAGGAAAAATCACATTTCCATTCCGCAAAAGGAATAGCGATAGAAGCACCACTCCTCTAGAACTTAGTCACACCTACATGGGTGAATTGATGTTTGTACAAAATAAAGGGGGGAGACAAGTACTTTGTGATCTTCATAGACGATGGTACAATGTGTTGCATCCTTTATCTGTTGAAAAACAAATATTGTTGAAGCGGATAAGCGCCACAAAGCAGAAGTTGAAAATCAACTTAACCTACGGATTGAGGAATTCGTTGTGATAGAGGGGGAGAATGTGAAACATCATTTATCAAATGACTGCTCCTTACTCACCTCAGTCTAACGGTGTTAGCTAAGCGCAAAGACGTACCCCCAAAATATGTGGGGCAAGGCGATCCTTACCGCTATTGCGATTCTCAACAGAACTCCGCATAAGGATAAGGATAACCCTCCATGTGAAACATGGAAATGATCCCACCTACAAATGTTGTGATGTGAGGTGGCTTGGTAGAGATTCGAGTACCGAAATAGGTCAAGTTGGACCTAAGACTGTAAATTGCATATCCACTGGATCTGCAAATAACAGTAGTGCTTATCACTTCTTAGTGTTAAAGAATGTTGAGTTCATTGAAGACATCTTTCCTTGAGAGGAAAAAGAAATAATTGCTCAAGGTTAACAAGAAACCGCTAGTGCCTGATTATCCGAAACCAGACGTTCCTGATCTACTGGACTCAGAAGTTGCTGACTATCCAGAACTTAATGTTCCAGATCTATAGAACTCAGGGATTCTAGATGTTGAACCAAGACGGAGTAAAGAGGGACAAAGACTTGTTCCAAGCCTTCTAGCTTGTATGGTTGGAAATGAACCATGGACAATTAACAAAGAATTGTCATCTCCAGAAGCGCTTATTTGGAAAAAAGCTACAGATTCCATCGGATAGAACCATACTTGTGTAATGCTTGGCCTTCCTCCGAGAAAAGAACCTTTGGGTTGTAAAAGTAGATACTCAAATAGAGTACAAAGTAGATGGATCTATTGACGAGTATAAGGCCTCGGCTACTTGGACATATGCTCCCTTGTGAATAGCTTAACATCTAAGGCCATTGCAGTCTTGCGTGACATGGATGTTGAGACAGCCTTCCTAACTAGGGAGTTGGAAGGGAAGGATCAGAGTTGGTTTGTTGGACTGTTGGGCTTCTTCCTGAACTTTCTTTTTGGTCCTTGAAATGTTTACATTTTAGTCCTGGAAGTTTAAGATGAAACATAAATAATGAATCTGACAACATAAACATTGACTCTGAAGTTAGAAAGTCAACAGTTGGAAAGCCAACAGTCTGAAAGTGGAAGTCATATTGAAACAAAGTTTCGATATGAAAGATATGGGTATCACAGATGACATATTAGGAATTGAGATTTCTAAGACATCTAACGGACTAGTCTAATTCCACACTTATTTGTGAGGTATTTGAGAGTCTCGTTGAGTCATCAGTGGATACAAATTATAGAATTGATTGGAATCATGGTGCACCCGTATACCAGGAGCGATATGCGCAGGTCACATGTAGTTCAACGTATTTTACATACTACAACCGACCTGATATTGGCTTACAAAGTAGATAAGTTGAACTAAGGTTCACTCGTGATTCTGGAAATGACCGATAGAAGGCTTTAAATCAGATATGACGATATCTGAAATATTCGCTTATCTACGAATTATGGTATTCTAGATGTCTAACGGTTCTGGGAGAACACAGTGATGCAAACTGGACATTGGACTTGAAGAACACTAAAGCCACAAATAGATGTGTATGGTGTGTCTTTGGAAATCCTCTAAGCAAACTTGCATCGGCCGATTCAAGATGAAATCGGAGTTTATCGCTTTGGACAAAGCATGAAAATAAGTTGAGTAACTTCATGACCTCTTAGAGGATGTCCCTTATTGGGAGAAACCCATACCTTCATCAGTTATACACTATGACTAGCCAGTCTGCTTCAGGAAGGGCACGAATGACGACGTCTGGGCATATTAGTCAGAGACATAAGACCGTTGTGCAGTTGATCATCACGGGTGTCACTTCCTTGATTACTAATCAAAGGATATAGCGGACCCTTTAACTAAGGGACTATCCGAAGATCAAGAGTTCTGCCTGTCTAGGGGAATGAGCTTAAAATCCAAACAATACTCAGCCATTGCGGTGGTAACCCAACCATATGGACTGGAGATCCCAAGAATTTGGTTCAATGGGAAAACTAAGATGTAAAAGGTTTAGTTGAGCACTTTGGTGGAAGCAAGAGCACTTCAGATTATGATTTCTGTAAATAAACGTAAATCCAAATCCATTCCCGTAATAGACGTTAAGTGCTACCTGCATGGTGGGTAAAGGTTAAGTTTCAAAACCTTTAACGATCCTCAAACGGTTGAAGTTAAGGTTTGGAAAACTTTTAATGATTCCTAACGTTTGTGAAACAAGGTATAACAGGATATCTTGTAGGAGATCACCTATTTAAGTGTGAGGACAGGCCGCCTCAAATGAACGCACTTAAGAATCCAAGTGTGTCCACGGCCACAACGGACAGAATAATAAGTAGAAATGAATAAATGAGAGGTATTGTGTTGGTACTGTTGTCTTGGCTTACATTAAACATTGATGGTTCAAGACATCACATTCACCGCGCAGTAAGTAAGTTCGATGGTATTCAACTAAGGAAGGTTCAAAGAAGAAGCTACCTCTCCTGATGCAATATCTTTTTGCTGAAAGATTATTGAAAGTAGGCACATTGTGTGTACGCCAAAATCTCTTTCAAGAGGGGATTGTTGGAAATTTACTAATGTGGAATTAGGTTTATCCCGTTATTTATGACTCGAACAATTGGGGCCCCGCAAATCAGAAACGTCGTTTCCACACACGTGCACTTGTAGTGCCAAATATCATAAATTTCGTTAGTGAAAGAGATATTGGTACGTAAGTAAATGTTTGAGACATATAAAAATAGATGGTTATTGGCTAAATAACAAGTATTCCATGTCGGTAAACGAAGGAAGGATTGTGCGAAGTGTAATATCTAACGAGTCAGAAAGGAGTCGCGACGCCAACCCGTCAGAGCCGCGGCTCCGGATAGCCGCATCGCCTCTAGGGCTGGGCCGCGACACTAATTGGCCTGATGGCCACAGCCGCGGTACCAGTGTGGCAGAGCCGCGACGCTTTCTTGGCAGTGACTGTGCGACGGAAGGCCAAAAGTTTTGGCTGTTGGGGTGGCTTCAATGGCATTGATTCCATCACTAATTATCCATTACTTGTGCCATTACTTGGCTGGTCATCATGGGGATTCAATGGTCATTACTTGGCTATTGAATGACCATTACTTGGCTATTGAAGGGCCATTACATGTGCATATGAAGAGCCATCTTGCAGACCTATAAATTGAGGCCTTTGGCTCAATTATATAGACAGATACACAAACTAACAACACCACAAAGAGATCAGATTTTTCTGATAGCAATCCTTCTCTTAGCAATCTTCTTTATTCGTGTTCTTTGCTGGGATCATTTGTGTAGGCTTTGCACATTTGATTATTTATTGTTTTATCTTGGGACACTATTGCCCACACTTCCGTAAAAGCATATATATACGGGGGCAATCTTGTCTTAAAGACAGAAAGCCATCTCTCGACTCAGCCGGTGGTGTTGTGATTATCTAATTGGTTGCTAAGTGTTTCAGGTGTGAAATTGAATCTCAAATGACTCTAACCGTTCAGATTCTCAGCGGTTCGACAAGCCACAAGTGTAGCAATTCATGTTCTTGTATTTCTGAATACAAGATCCAGATTTGAAGCTCTAGTTCAAAGATTAAAAGATTGACAATTTGTTGTTGTAATCTTTGTTGTTTACCCTTTCGAAGAACTTGTAATAGTTATTTATTATTCACGTACTGCTTTAGTTCCAACACTTATACCACATTTGGTAGCTAGTAAAGAGATATCTTATTCATAAATTAATTTCTGCATACTTATATCGCGTTTGGTAGCTAGTTCGGAAGTAAGTTATTCATGTATAAAATTAGTACGATGTTTGATTTGTAATTTAGAACCCCGCATAACTAATAAATGTATAAGTTGTGAAGGAATCAATGTATTATTTATGCCGGATAGAAGATGAAATGACAATATTACCCTTATCACTTCCCACTTAAATACTTTCCTTTTCTAAACAAATATTTTTATATAATTTTTTAATATATATTTTACTACAATATTTTAATATTGTGTACAAATAATATATAATATTTAATTGTAAATAAATATTTTAATTTTAAAAAGGAGTAATATTTATTAACTATTAATATAACAAATCAACATTCAAAGAAATAATTTATGCATAACTAAATCCTTCATAATCAATACCTTCATAGCTAATACGTTCATTACTAATACAGAATAACTTATATCTGGATAACTAATACCTGTATAATCCATACCTGCTACCAAACAATCCGTAAAGGCTTATTCAACTCTGTTTAATAGTCCTGTTCTTGATAGTCTTTGTTCAATTGCCACCGACATGTGACAGTCGGATTAAATGCCTTAATTGGTAAAGCAAGTATTATTTGCCATTAATTTTGTAGCTGCGTAACATCTGAACAATCTTCTATCCAACGAAAAACGTAAAGAAGAAAGCATATGGAGAATTTTCATATTAAATTTTTTGGTCAAACATTAAAAATAGTGAAATGAATAGAAATTATGAAGAGCATGATGTAAAACAATTACTTACAATTTCATACTTAGAAAGTACAAGGATAGGAGTAGTTCAACAAAAATTCTGTCAAACCAAACATGCAATTATTATTTCTAAAGGGAATTTTTTTAAACTTATTACCATTTGAATTGCTGTACCATGTGGACCTCTTTAATGTAAGGGCAACCGCCCCTTGGGTGGCCAAGCTATAAATGATTTAAATCATGAAAGAAGATGGATGAAATGTAGCACCATCGCTTTCATAATTATATAGAAAAACCAGACACGACAACAGTGGAAATTCCTTCTACGTCAATGTGACAATAAAACAAGAATCATATTTGCCCATAATACCTCTGACAATCCTTAATCACGAGATGAGAGATCTTCCACTTGTACTCCCTCTCGATAAAAAAAAATATCCACTTAGCTTTTATTTTTTAAATAAAAAAAATATTTATTTATCAATTAAAAAAATATTGATCTTACTTTTTTATATTTATCCTTATTAAGTGTTGAGTTATCAAATTCTAACACCTATTTAATTAGGATATTTTAGTCAAATTATCTATTTTTGATTAGAAATTGATATTTTTTGAAGGGATATAAAAATAGTTAAGTGAACACTTTTTTTTATCCGAGGAAGCACCATTTTTATTTATTTGGGGTTCTAGCTATCTCTACATGAGTCGTTGTTTCATAGGTGAGTGAGTATATTTAATTCCTTAGGATTATATTATCATTAATTAGGATTAATGAGAGTAAATTGAATATAAGAAAATGATCTTACAGAATTTCATATGCTTTATTAAAGATTATATTGTTTAATATAAATATATGACATATGATATTCTTTGATCATACATAGTTATTATCAATTATTTGATGAAATATGGTAAGATCCTTGATTAAAGTTTTGGGACTTGACATCATGATGGAGATTATGATAATGAGAGAGTCATATCTCTTATAACTCAATCTAAAAATGTTATTTGATCGTAGGATTACTAATTAGGATATTAGTGATCTGGTTATATCAATATGTGTATGGTGGTCTTTATTGGATAAAGATTAGTTGATCTCATTAACTAAATCACATACGTAGATGATGCATATAGCGATATGATCATTAAACCGACTCATTGAATAATTCCTAATAGTTAGAATTACCATAAGCTATTAATGTGATATTATCTTGACGAATGTAATGTAAGAGTTTTCTTTGACCTGAGATCATCATAGTAATTGACAAGTTATTTATTGTACTTTGATACCGGATACCCATGTCCCTACGAAGATGGTTGAAATGATATTGGGTATGATTAAATGCTTGTAGTGTTAATGATAGATTAAGATCGAATCTTTAAACTCTTGGTAAAGAGTTTAAGCTCTATGTTGTCATGAATTATAAATGACTAATTAAGACCTTGGCTAGGACAATTGAATGAAAGAAGAAAAGAGTTTCTTAAGTCATTCAACTGTCGATGATAATTTGACATGCACACGTAGTTAATTACCCATTGAGATTTGACTGTTGAACCATATCCTAGGGCAACTCGGAGCTATAATGACAGAAGGAAATACTACATTATTCTTCTACAGGTTCTTGAGAGTAAATTTTATACTTCATGTTATCCGGTCGTTAAGGAGTGTTGCTAGACACCACCCTTGATTAGTATATTGACCGGCTTAGTAATGAACCTATGGGGTTGAACACTAACGAGTGTTCAGATCTTTGTTAATGGATTAATGATTTTATTGTTTGATAATTAAATTAGAGAATCTAATTAGTCAAATAAATAAACTTATTAATCCAGATGAAACTTATAAATCCGATTTATATATGATATATTAATAAAATATTATTATGTAAGAAAGCTTATAAGTTTGAATTCAATTTTGAATTGGATATGCAATTAACGTGAAGCAAAGAATTAAAGTCCATAAAGGACTTCTTGCACCACGTAATAACCCATCGAATCTTTATTTTTATCATATTTAGGATCAAAAATTCTCCCCGTCGTCGGGTTAATTTGATCTTGTACTTGGTCGGGGACACTATGTGAACCTTGTCCCAACTCAGTTGGCATACCCGATTTTTTAGCCTGGTATTGATTCCACCTAGCTGTGTGCTCGCCTTGTACATGTCTCAATAAACCTCCCGTCCCACCTTGACATTTTCCGATTTTAAATTTATAAACATTTTTACAAATTTTACATCTAACTACTTGATTCTCATGGTCCCTATCAAAAATATCTCATGCAGCTTATTTTAATTTTCGTTGTGTGGGCCCCTCGACTCATATTAGTGGGAATATGAGAAATTCCAGTTTCAGTTTGAGGCTGAGACTCAGTCTGAGGTTGAGGTGCACTAGTGGGTGTGTCATCTACATTATCGTCAATTAAAGACTGGTTGAGATGAAGAATATAACTAATCATCTAATGGTATATCATTAAAAAAAGCAGTTTCATCTATATGAGTGAAATCAATCAAATGATCGGGACTAGGAATAGGATTACTAGAAGAAGTACCCTTACTCATGTTACCCCTACTAGAAAAAGCACCATTATCCTTACCCTTAATCATACGTCCAAAGCGTTCCATTATAATTATGCAAATAAATAATTAAAGTAAATAAAATTAAATGCAATAATTAAAATTAAGTAACAATAATAATTTAAAAAAGAAACGAAGGTATCAAACGCCGACGTAATATCGATGTGTAATCGAGGTTGAAAATTGAAACTTTACTCGATGGATGATCCTCAAGCTAATTGCCAACTTCACTCCCAATTTTTGAACTTTGATATAAATGAGCAAACAAAATATAATATTTAGTAGGCAATGTAGAATTGTAGAGAGATAAATTGAGACATTAGAGAGATGGTAGGAAGATTTGTCAGAAAAATAAAGAAGAAAATGAGGTATTTATAGTTGAGAAATAGAGTTAAAGTATAAATATATTAACTTAGGGGTTAAAAATAAATATTAAGGGGGTAGGGGGTTTATGGGTTGGGGGAGTAAAAAATGGCCGTTACCGCCATTGCACGATGGCCAAAATTAAAATTTGGCAGTTGTTGCAACGACTATTTTTGCAAAGGGGGAGGGGGGCTAGCGGGTAGGGTTGGGGCGGGTCGGATAGGGATCGGGACGGGCGGGACGAGCCCAGGTCCCGTCCCGAGTTCGAACCCCGACACATATTTTTTTGGGGGATCGGGTCGGGGCGGGGAGGGGAGGGTATCGGGCCGGGCCGGGTCGGTATCGGGTCGACCCGACCCATTGGACAACCATAGTCTGTTCCATGTTTATTGTTGTTGGGTGTGATAATGAGATTTTTTTAAGTAATAGAGATTGTCATTAATATCAAGAGAGAGTATAATAGGATCATTGGGATTAAATTTGATCCAAATTCGTTACTGGACCATATGATTACTTTAATTGTTTTTTTTTTTTTTTTGTAATTAAGACTATTTGTTGTATTAGTATGTTACTATTTTCCTTCAAAATGTTTACCATTTTATCGGCTGACGAAATCGGATGACAAATTGATTTCTTAACTAAGCGATTTGGGCCGGAAGCGAAACTCTAACTTGCGAAACTCTAACTTCCAGCAATAGGTTCCCCAACGTTAGGATGGTGATTGAGTAAACTAAGTGGTAAAAAACATAAATACAAGTAGAGTGCAATAAAAGTGATAAAGATAGAATGAAGATATGTAAAAATTAGATTTTTGATTGATTGTTTTATATTTTATTCTGTACAAGTGATCTTACATTTTTACTACAAGAAATAAAACGTGATCCCCCTATGTTAGCCACTAAATCTCCCACTAAATCCACTAGCCAACTATGAGGAGGTGGTACCGATTTTTCCTCCTTAATTTCCTCTCGCGCGACCGAATTCTCCTCCTTCTAGCTATTGACGGTTTGTTTTCATTTCTTGGGGTCTAGAATATGCTTTGACTTGGTCTTCGAGGCGTTCAAATATGTGTGGGTCTCAGTCATTCCTTTAAATTATGACTCGGCCAGTTTGCCGAAATAGTGTATGAAGCTTTTCTAGCAAAGGGCTAGGACTAACAGATTCAGCTGCGAGTCAGTTTGGTTATCGACTTAAAATTATGTTGCCTACTCATTTCGGGATTTCCATCTTCGGCTGCCACTTGATTCGGCTAAACACTAAAAGTATTTTTGAGTGTTAATAATTTCCCCCTACATTAACTCGAGTGCAGTTGTTGAGTTGATGTATTAAAAAATCGCCGTCGTTTCGTGTGGTAGCCACGGGTGTCGCTTCAATCACTTTTGCCTTAAATGTGTGCAATGTTGATTTTCTCTGAATTCCTTTTAACCGAGGCATCTAGGCCACCACAAATAAATTTGACGCATTTCAGCCGCATGTTTGAAGAAAGGAGTCCTAATACGTGTCAGTCACATCTTTCAAAAGGAAAAAGGGATATTTAAGGGGAGACTTCTTCCCAGGGGTTTCTCACTTAGCTATCAGCCGTTCTCAAATTCATTTGCGCCTCCAAAAACCCTATTTTCCTTAATCAAAGAACCATGTCTTCATCTTCTTCTCTATCTCAGGGATCAGATAGTGCCGATTTGGCTGCTAGTGACCTAACCCCTACTTTTGCCTTCATCGATGAACAACTGGTTCTTTCCCCTTATGGTACATCTGAACAAGGCGACCTCCTTCTTTCTCAACATCTTAGCCCAACAAACTATGACCATCCTATCACCTGTGATTGGTTCACCGGTGACCTTTGTCCGGTTAGCCTGCGTACCTGGCTGACCAAGATTGTCAACTATTCTAGTTGGTTGGAATGAGTAAAGTCAGCCAGAGAGGCCGAATGGAGACGCATGAGTCTTTATGACGCCATTGCGTTGTCGGGGTTTGACCTCCCTTGTAACATTAGTCTCGTATACGCTTTCCTTGGTTATTGGTCGACCACCGCCAACGCCTTTGTTTTTCCTTGGGGGATGATGACCCCCACACTGCTTGATGTGATGGTGATACTTGACCTTCCGATACCGGGAGCCGAAGCGCCTGTCTTAGGCGATATAGATGTTTCCGATTTGGGCATCAAGGTTTCAAAGACTTCTTCCGACTACGGCCACTTCATGGCCAACAACAGCCGAGTACCGCCTCTCCCAGTTGATGATGCTGAGCATCATGCTTTCCTGCTTTTTTGATTTAGCCGATACTTTGTCTGTACAACATCTTGTGCATTCGTGAAGGAACTAGAAATTTACGCGACGCTAGCCATTTCGGGGGAAGATGTCAGCTGGGCATCTCTCTTCTTGACTTATCTTTATATGGCTCTTGGTGATGCCCAGGAAAGGTTAAGAGACTCCAAAAATCTGGATACCTTAGCCGATCCCCTGTGGTTCCTTCAACTGTGGAACACCTTATATTTCCTAGAGTTTATTCCTGATGGTTTTGATGACCGTCATTCTCCATTAAACCCACAGGTGCTAGCCGATGCTCTTCGGAAAACACCCTTAGTGTCCCAGGACATTTTCGCTGCAGTCTCCACCTTGCATGGTCTGTCTCGGGACCATTATACGGATTGGCAACTGGTCATTGTGAGATGGACCACCCCTGATTGGGTCTGTCTAGTAGCCGATGACGACCTTACATTTTCTCAGCGGAGAACGATGGCCCTCACATGGGGGCGTATTCTAATTCCTACTGATCTGTTGGGTGGCGTGAAGCCCACATCTAGGAACAATAAGTTAACCACAGAGCCCTATCGGCCTAACTTTGTGGCAATGCAATTTAGTCTCGCTAAGTACGTACCATAGCCTCACCGCAGTATTGTCAGTTCGACCCAACGCTGCATCCTTGATGCAAAACAGGCGAAGGAGATAGTCGATCACAATCTTAAGAGACTCGCCCTATTTGAATGGCAGCCGTTTCCCCCAAGAGCAAATACTATTGTTGCTTTTGATGATTGGTGGAACACGCCCAATGAGAAATTCTTCCAGTCCCCTTTGAAAACTGCTCTCTTTAAATAGGCTAGACCTGCTGGCTCAAGGTCTTCCGTCAGGTTGCGGCAAAAGAAGAGAAAAGATAAATTTTTCTCTACATATGTGTCGGCCAGATTATTCTTGTGAATTTTCGGCTAACATCTTTCATGTGTCTTTTAGTAGTTCAGTCCCCCCAGTGTTTGTCGATTTGGAGACCACTTCCAATAATGAATCCCCATCACCCAGGAAGCCTATTCCTAAATAACCCAGGTAGAGTGGAGGAGTTGTTATCCGAGATCGTAATGAAGAAGACCCCCATAGACCCAAAGTTCCTGTTTCTACTGAGGAAGAGGATGAAATTGAGGTATATCCCTTTTCTAGCTTAATTACCTTCGCATCGGCTATCTTTCCATATTCATGTTTTTTGTTTTCACTTCAGGGACCGCAACTCATAAGACGTCAACGGTCGCGGACAACATTCAATGCCCCTATTTATATTAGATCGTCCACTTCGGCTCATACTCCCGCGCATCTGCATGATTCATTATCGGCTGTCCCCGAGGATAAAATTTCTTCTGTCGAGGCAGCTGAAGATGTTGATGTAGCCGTAAAGGTATATCCTTTTTCTTATGCTTAGTCCTTCACTGTTTCCAAACCCTTGCCTCTATTCTGAACCTGCCCTTTTTGTACAGGAGATGGCTGGAGATAATCCCCCGACAGAAGCTAATCCGGCTGATGACTCAAAAGTGCCAGTCGAGATCGTCCCTGAAGACGTGCTTCTGCAATATTTTGGATAAGTCGATGTTGCACCTGCACCATCTTCGCCTGTTGGTATTCATCAGGAGCGAGTCAAGAAGTCTCTTTCCAAGGGGATTCTGACTAGCAAAGAAGAGTTCTAGGCTTTGAGGGCTTCTCTGTTTAGACTGTCAAAAGAAACAAAGGATTTTCCAGTTTTGGCAACCGCCTATAATGACATGGCCTTGGCTCTAAATAATTTATTTGCTTTACACAAAATGGCCAGAGATAGTCATGATGAAGCGGCCGCTGCTCTGCAACACTTGGTGTTTCTTCGGCAAGAGAAGAAACACATTCAGAATTCTTTCAATGAGTTAAATGCAGAAAGGCAACAGAATGTCAGCCGAAATAATGAATTGTAGGAGCAACTGTAAAAACTGTGAGCCAAGTTGGAGAGGATCCAGGTGGAGATAAAGGCTATTACTCCAGCTATAGGCGCCTTGGAGTCGACTATTAAGGCCCAAGATTCTTCCCTCTCTTCTTTGTTTCGGCAGGGCACTCATTTGGATAACAAGATCCGGGAACTCGGTAACCAACATGTAGTCTAGGAATTGGATCAGAAAGCGGGCAGTGAACGGCTGGCCCAACTGGAGAATGAATGGACTATGTGGAATAATAGACTTACTCAAGCGACGCTAACACTCCCCGCTAGTTTTTCCAAAGTTGCATCCAAGAGGACTTATTCTTCAGTTATGACCACTCCTTTGCCGGTTGATTGTGTTGCTCAGTTGTCAGCGGATATCCTCATGGACTTGCAATCTGAAGCCATCGTTGCTTCTTCTATGCAAGAGGTAATGTTAGAAGAAGAACAACAATCAGAGGATACTCTAGCGGCCATCACTCAAGCTTTTACTGAGATCCCATTAGTAGTGGTTGCTTCGCCTTTATTGGATGCAGAAAAGTGTTTTCCTGAAGAAGTAGGAGCAGACGAGGTAGTAGCTGTTGGTGCGACTGAGGATGAGAAAGATACTATGGCTATCTAGAGTGACCAATCAACAGTAGATTCGGCTGTTCCTGGGACCCCTCTGACTGATGATGTAGCGCAACCCTTAGTTGGTGATATGTCAACCAACTTGCTTTCCTAGTTTTATTGACTCCAAATCGAAGGGTCTATTTTTTGTGATCAAGCCGTCGTGGACTCGGCTAATCCTGATAATGTAGCGCAACTCCCAGCTAGTGAAATGCCAACCAACTTGGCTTCCTAGTTTTATTGACCTAAAATTGAAGTGTCTATTTTTGTGACCAGGCAGCCGGTATGTGACTGTCTTTTACTCTTGCATTCCTCAAATCGAAGGGAAGTATTTTCACCTTTTTATGTGACTGTGACCAAGCTGCCGGCCTGTGGCTATCACACATTTATGTATTCCCCAAATCGAAGGGAATTAGTTTCTTTTGTATGGATAGGCAGCCGGTCTGTCACTGTTGCCTACCCATGCATACCCCAAATTGAAGGGTAATACTGTTTTAAGTACTTGCCGTTTACGTTTCTGTCAAGCTCTTCATCATGCATGTCTATTAGTCGATACGCATTGCCAGCAATCCGTTGGCTTACTATGAAGGGTCCTTCCCAATTTGGCGATCATTTGCCGAATTTACGATCTTTCATTCCAAGAGGCAATACGGTTTTCCAAAAAAAGTCTCCTTCGGCGAATCTCTTGGGCTTAACATGCTTGTTGTATGCTTTAGCAATTTTTCGTTTACTGGCTTTGATTCTTTCTAGGGCCATCAGTTGATCTTCATCTAGTTGATCAAACTCCATTAGCATAGCCTGATTATATTCTTCCAAGCTTAAAGAATTCTGTTTGCCTCCCCGTAATGACTTAACATTAATTTCCAAGGGTAACATTGCATCTTGGCCATATGTTAGCCGATGATGTGTTGTCCCCGTAGTAGTAGACTTAGAGTTTCTGATTGCCCAAATAGCTTCATCTAAAGTGAGATGCCACACTGCTGGTCTATCCTCCATATTTTTACAAATTATGTCCACACTAAGCTTGTTATCTGCCTCGGCTTGTCCGTTCGCCTGTGCATAATAAGGCGAAGATGTGATCATCTTGATCCCAAACTTCCCAGCAAAGGCTGCCACCTTAGAACCAATGAACACCGTCCCTTAATCGGTTGTAATCATCTCAGGGATACCATAACTAAATATGATCTGGTGTTAGATAAACTGAATGACATCTGTCTGGTGAACCATCTTCATCGGCTGTGCCTCTACCAATTTAGTAAAGTAATCGGTAGCCACAATAATAGAATTATGTCCTTTAGCCGATTGTGGATGAATCTTATCGATGAGGTCTATAGCCCATCCTCTGAAAGGCCAATGCTTCACGATCGGGTGCAACACCTCGGCTGGTACCCGTTGGATTGGTCCATGTCTCTGACACTCTTCACAACCTTTTGCATATTGAAAGCAATCGGCCGTGATGGTAGACCAATAATAGCCATGACGATAAATCAACCACTTCATTGTTGGCCCAGCTCTGTGTGATCCACAAATTCCTTCATGAACTTCTCCCATGACTCTTAAGGCCTCTGCCTTATCAATGCACTTGAGTAACACCCAATTTATACCCCTTTTGTAAATATCATTATCAATGAGCACATACTTCAAGGCCCTTCTCTTAACCTTAAGGTCTTTGCACGTGGAAGGATCTTTTAAGTAGCTGATTAATATCTGCTTCCACTAGTCGATCTGGTCCATGGCTAACACTTCGGCTGGTAGCTCATCATACTCTAGAGTGAGTAGAGACTTCCTAAAGCCAGAAACTTCTTGTGCTAAATCGTTAGCCTGAACATTCATGCCTCTGGGAACATGACTTAGCATAGACGATGTGAACCTACTAAGTAACCTGCAAGCCATTTCATAACGGGCCAACAAATTTGGGTGTCTGTAGTCATATTTCCCGGCCAACTGCTTGATAACCAGCTGAGAGTTTCCATGAATCTTGATGTATTTTGTTTTCACAGAAACTAGGAGTCTGAGTCCTATGATAAGAGCATCGTATTCAGCTTGGTTATTTTTCAAGTCAGAATCTAACTGATAAGAGAACCTCCACGTTTCATCTCTAGGATCGGTTATCGTTATTCCAGCTCCGACTCCCTTATGGGTTCTTGACCCATCAAAAGTTAGCGTCTAAGGGACGACGTCCATACATGCAGTAGATGGGGCGCATTTCCACATCTACACAAGGGTAGTCTGCCAAGAAATCGGCTACCGCCTGACCTTTGATAGCCCTGAGTGGCCTATACTCGAGAGAAAACGCAGTGAGCTTGATTACCCATTTCATTAGTCTTCCTTGCAAAATAGGTATATTCAATAAGTATCGGACGATGTCAATCGTGCACAAAATGTGAACCACATGTGGTATTAAATAATGTTCAAGTTTTGTACAAGCATAGAATAATGACAAACAAAGCTTCTCTATAGGAGTATATCTAGTCTCAGCTTCATTGAGCATTCAGCTAAGATAGTAAATTTCCCTTTCGGTTCCATCATCGGCATCCTGTGCTAACAAGCAGCCAATAGACAAATCTGCAGTCGAGATGTTCAATTTCAATGGTTTTCCTGGCATGGGAGGTACCATCACAGGAGGAGTTACTAGGGCCTTTTTAATTTGGTCAAATGCTTCTTGTTGTTCCGGGTCCCATACTAGCTCTTCCGACTCTTTAAGGCTATGCAAAAGTGAGAAAGCCTTCATTTTGCCAGCTGAATTAGATATGAACCATCTTAGGAAGTTGATCTTCCCTAGTAGGCTTTGTAACTCCTTCTTTGTTTTGGGTGGTGCCGACTCCATTACTACCCGGGCTTTGTTCTGATCTATCTCAATACCTTTCTTATGTACCAAGAAGCCAAGGAAGTTGCCAGCCGATACTCCGAACATGCACTTGGCTGGATTCATTTTATGATTATGAATCCTCATTCTTTTTAGAACGTGTTCTAGATCGGCTAAATGATCTTTGAAGTCCTTAGTACTCACCACCACATCATCAATGTAGACCTCTACAGTCTTGCCGATCAAATCATGGAAGATGGTGTTCATTGCCCTTTGATAAGTAGCACCAGCATTCTTCAGACCGAACGACATAACTACCTACTCATAAATGCCCAAGGTTACTGGACACCTAAAAGCAGTCTTGTGAGTATCCTCCTCGGCTACTGCTATCTGATTATAGCCAGAGTATCCATCCATGAATATTAGCACACCGTTAGCGGCTGGCGAATCGACTATCATATTGGCTATGGGAATTGTTATGTTATTTCAAGATGCTACGCAAGTGTACATATCACAATTTGTAATAAATTTCGGTAAGACTGAGTATCATCCACATAGACTGATTTATCAAGTATCAATGAATTAATCTTTAGTTTCTATTTCACTAACGAATATAAGTGGTGATTTCTAAACTAACGAATTAACAACTAAAGTAAATTGCAGAAATGAAGTAGTAATGAAAACACACGAAGTTTAATTCAATAATGACAGAAATTAGGGTTTCCAGTCTCATCAACAATCCACTCTATCATTCATTAATGCAAGACTAGCGATTCTTCTTCTTGTTAAGATATCAGGTTAACTGAGATGTTCTATATTCCGGTTAGGACATATAAAAACTCAACCTAAATGAGAATTTTCTATATTTCTATGATAAATTCGATCACATAGGAGGATTAAGATCAATAACCTAAAAAGCTACACTGGTAATCGTGATACTCTCGTTCAAGATTAAACCTATGTCTAATCAACTATAGCATATTCAAATCTCCCTTTTCAGATCTCGATTTGAAATCATATAGGTAATGAAAACTAACGGCCAATTAATTCTCATTCAATAAACACAAGTTGAAGAGATCTTTATAGATGAAGAAGAATATTAGCAATGCATTAAATCATAATAGAGTTTCAAGTGACTTTACGAAAAACCCTAATAAAATTAATTAGCTCATAGTCATGCTAAGAACTAATTAACTCAATATCCAACATGAACTGAATTCAAGTAAAGAAAAGGAAAAGAACTTGAATAATAGATGTCTCTAATGGCTCCTTGTTCTCTTGTTTCTTGCCTCCAAAGTGTTATTCCCCCCACTTTCTTCCTTTCAGAAAAAAGTTTCCTCCAATATATATCACGAAAAACCCTCAAAATGGACCTTTTTGCCCTTGTTAAATTTAGGTTTCTCGCTTCCCTGACGCCATCGGTGCAGAGGCTCTTCAAACAGGCGTCGTGACTCTAATTCACTTTTGAAGATCGTGTGCTCACTGCCAAAGGGGCACCGCGGCACTAGTGTTGGGAACTGCAGTGCTTCAGCTTGTTGAGCCGTAGCGCTTCTGCCTTCTTCGTCCGAAATTCGTTTAAATTATTTTCCGAGCTTCCCAGGGCTTCTTTGACTTATTTCTTGTCGTCAGGTATATATTCTTATCCTCAATAACCGCCTATTTCCTTTATGGATCACTTAAAACCTGAAAATACAAAACACATGCATAATACTGCACAAAACAACTAAAAGACAAACAAAAGACTCCCTAAAACACACTCTAAAACAGTACTAAAATCTACCTAACAAACACCGCCAAACTTAAACTTTACTTGTCCTCGAGTAAAGAACTCTAGACACCCTAAAAAGAAAAACATACAGACTCTAAAAATGAATCAAGTCAACCACAATAGATTATGCCTCGAAGATCATGAACAACATGCAATATAATCTTCAGGAACATTCTAGCCACTAATTTGCTATCTAGAATTTCAAGCCGGATATTTCTTAAAATTGCTTAGAGTTATTAATGCATATGATCACTCAACCATGATTATTGAAATAAAGAAGTATTCAATATTAGTTTATGCATAATGAATTCTCACCGACATTCCATCAGGCCAAAATTCTATAGGCTTGCTAACTTGCTATTCTCCACTAATTTAGACAACACATGCTCAAGAATCAATAGGACTTTTATAGGTTATGACGATAGGCTTAGGCACAGATAGATGAAATGTCATTTAGGCTCAAAGTTACCATAAGCATATAAACCAATCAATCCAACTCTATACTCGCGTTATAAACCAAAAGCAATCCCAATTTTTCTTTACCCAATTTTCTTTTCGAACTACACCCCCAAACTTGTTTTTCAATGTATGTACAAGGGAAGTGTAGTGTATTTTTTTGCCATTCTATTGATAGAACTCAATTTAAAATACCAATTACAAAGTGTCAATCCCCCAATCATATACTTATATGCTCATGGAATTAAAGGAAAGGAAAATATTTGTAAAGGGTTTCAAGTAGGTTCAGAATATGTGTCAATCAAAGAAGGGTTACTTAAGGCTTGAAAAGGGTAACTAGGGATTAAATTAGTCAAGGTTGGCTTGAAAGGATCAATCGTTCCAAAGATGGCCTAAGTCATCTTCCTAAGCATGCATCATCTATGATTTTGTCTCAAATAGTAAGCAAGCAAGTTCTAGGATTTTCCACCATCTTTCCTTAAACCAAAATTCAATCATGAATAAACCAATATTCAAGTATAAGAAATTCACCAATCATGATCAAGTTTTCATATTTATTAATAATTAAAAGCAACTCAAGACTTATCCAACTTAAGCACACAGATTTATGCATTTCATGGCTATCAATTTCATCAAACTCTATCACATGTGTTCACTCAATCTCATGGAATATTATTATTGACTTGACTCATTGACACAAGACACTCAAAGAAACAAATAACTTAACACTATTCACACAAAACAATAAGACTCCCCCCCAAACCTATTTAACACATTGTCTCAATGTGATAAGTAAAGCAAGGGTAAGAAGACTTATCGAAACTACAACTAAGCAATTCAGAATGGTGGTGGCGGCGGTGGTGGATGATAAGGCAGCTGGTACATTGGAGGATATCCAAGAGAGGACTCAGTTTTGTCGTCATCCATGGACCAGTTATGCATGAATGAGTTTATTTGGTCTACACTCGTGACGTCATACTCATGTCTTTGTTGCATGTAAGTGTCTATGTACTGCTGGTGTTGGATGAGATACTGATTATGCTGGATAATGTACTGGTTCTGTTGGAAAAGTTGATCCAACCTCTGGGTGTATCCATCCTTAATCGCCAAAGGAGGTGGCTCACTACTCTGTCCAGGCTCTCCGGCTTCTTCATCGTGCTCCCTCTATTGGTGCTTTGGCTGGTTGCGGTTGCCTTCTCCAGGTGTAGGTTCTGGTGTAGGGTTTGAGTATGCATTGACCATTGTCCGGGTTAGGGGATTTTGCACTCTACCTTTAACATCATTGCTACTCTCAGGCACTCAATGTGCGACACATAGTGCAGTGATAAATGATCCATGCCCCAACCCTGCTATTGTGTTCAGTCTACATATCCAATTGAGGCTATTTTTGACAGCTCAACCCACATCTACTGAAAATCCCTTCATGATAGCATACACAAGCTTGATACGATCCACTAGTATATCAGAGAAGTGTGTGGAGGGAATCAGGCGGGCACTCACAAAGTAGAGCCAAGCTTTGGCAACTTTGTTGAATTGGCAGCGGAGCATGCCTTTAGGGGCGTCATATGTATATGTGAAATGGGCCCTTGGATATCCTACTATCTCAGCCACCTCCACCCAGTCAATTTCTAAATTCTTCCAAACAGTGAAGTCATGCTCCTCATCTTCCTCCAAAAAATTTGTGAACCCACATATGACATTAATCGCTTCAGCCCCAACTGGTATTCTTCTCCCTTGTACGAAACAAATGTTATCTTGTTTCTCTGGGTAGTTGGCATAGAATTCGTAGACTAGTTGAGTATTTGGCTTTGCCAAATAAGGATTGACAAATGCACCCCAACCTCTATCAGCAATCATGGCCCTGATGAGTTCATATACCTCATTATCGTATAGCGCAGTCTGGAATTCCATCCCTCTCCGGTACCAGGGAACGAGTACACAACTTGTTATACCTGTCTTGGGCATCCTTGTTGACAAATCTTTTCTTATCATAGTCGGCCCTTGGTGGTGGATTCACAAGGTCCCGAGAGGAGGATGCCTTGGAAGTAGCTCGTCATGGACCCATTATGCCTTGTTTAGCAACTTTTAAATTGTCTAAAAAAAATCCAGCAACACTTCCCCTTAATTTTTTTACTTTCGAACAACAATTCGACTCCACAACAATACATTCAATCAACCCACAGTATCAATAACTACAATTCAACCACTCTACAATAAAACTATTCCTCACAAGAACATAATCAACCCTCCCAACTTTGAAATTCTCCAAAGTCATAAAAGAACACACAAAAGTTCTTTAAAACTTGAATGCAATACTTACCTTATGGCGAGAGAGACTTCAGGTGGTACTTCACATCCTCAAGTATTAAAGATTTGAAGAACTTATGGAATAATTTCTTGAAGGATTGGGATTTTAGGGTATGGAAAGGGGATTTGGGGGAAGTGTGGATTTAGAATTAATGGAAGAATTGCAGAAAGAGAAGAGTTTTTGTGATGCGAAAATATTGTAATTTGAGATACAATGGGGGTTTTTCGAATTTTTGGGGTTGGAGAAGAGAAGAATAGAGAAGGGTTATGTGAATTGCATTTGCGGATAATGAGAAAAGTGTTATTGTTTCTATGTTTTAACCTGGAATCCATATGGGCGCCGCGACTCTCACTATTCAGCGCCGCGGTGTGATCACGTATGCCACAGGCACCGTGGCTCTAATGTTGGGTGTTGCGATGCTAAATCAATATAAAAAATCCTTTGCTTACTGCCTTTCGAGTGCCGCGGCCCTAATGTTCTGGTGCAGCGGCGCTAAATCAACATACGGGGTTCTGACTTTTGGTGCTGATTTCAACATCCCGCGTCATATTTTCACCCCAAAATTATCTCACAATTCACTTAACATAAACACACAAAACAAGAAACAGCAAGACAATGAGATTGTTCAAAACAAGATAAACAAAACAGAATAAAATAACAGAGTTAAAATATCGGGTTGCCTCCTAATAGCACTGTCATTTAACGTCATTTAGTCGGATGCATATTTCCTCTTAGGTGCTTCAAGTTAATAATTGACTTAGCTTGATCACTAGAACCACCCACGTATGGCTTCAATATTTGTACGTTCACTTTGAATGGTGCACCCTCCTTTCCTCGTACCTCGACTAAACCATATGGAAAAACTCTTTCAACAGTAAATGGACCCGACCATCTAGACTTCAACTTGCATGGAAACAACCTCAATCTTGAATTGAATAGCAGTACCTGTTGTCCAGGTTGAAACTCTTTTCAGACCAAGTTCTTGTCATGCCATACTTTAGTGTGTTCCTTATCGATCTTGGAATTCTCATAGGCTTCATTTCGAAACTTATCAAGCTCATTCAATTGCAGTAGCCTATTCTGCCCCGCAACACTCTCATCCAAATTCAACTTTCTCATGGCCCAATATGCTCGATGCTCTAGCTCAACTGGTAAGTGACATGCTTTTCCAAAACCAACCTATAAGGAGACATTCCAATTGGAGTTTTGAATGCCATCTTATAGGCCCAAAGCGCATCATCCAGTTTCTTAGACCAATTCTTTCTAGAACCATCCACCGTCTTTTCAAGGATCCTCTTTACTTCTCTGTTTCAAATTTCAACTTGACCATTTGATTGGGGATGATATGGCAAAGCAGTTCGGCGGTAGACTCCATAGCGAGCAAGTAGAGCATCAAGTTGCTTGTTACAAAAATGACTCCCTTCATCGCTAATGAGAGCTCGGGGAGTACCAAACCTTGTGAATATATGCTTGTGCAGGAAGTTCAAGACAGTCTTACCATCATTTTTCTTAGTTGCTATTGCTTCGACCTATTTAGACACATAATCCACTGCTAGCAGGATGTATTGATTATTGAAGGATGGTGGAAAAGGGCCCATAAAATCAATACCCCATACATAAAAAAGCTCGACTTCTAGGATCCCATTCAACAACATTTCATTCCTTCTTGAGATGTTCCCAGTGCGTTGACAACAATCACAGGCTTTCACAAAAGTATTAGCATCTTTGAACAGTCCTGGTCAATAGAATCCGCTTTGCAATACTTTAGCCGCTATCCTTGAAGCTCCAAAATGGCCACCGCATTGTAAAGTGTGACAATGAGTGAGAATTTGGTGCATTTTCTCCTCTGGTACACAACTTCTAATGACTGGAACAACACAATGCTTATAAAGAATAGGCTCCTCCCAATAGTAATGCTTTACCTCAGAATAGAACTTCTTCAATTGTTGCATTGTTATCTCTGTGGGCACAATCTTAGCTGTAAGAAAATTAACAAAGTCAGCATACCAAGGCATAATTGAACTGACACTTACATTGAAAAGTTGCTCGTCTGGGAAGTGGTCATTAATCTGCACATCCTTGGTATTCTGGCTTTCTTCCACCTCAAGTCTTGACAGGTGATCTGCAACCAAATTTTTTGTTCCCTTCTTATCATGAATCTCTATGTCAAATTATTGCAGTAACAACACCCATCAAATAAGACGGGGTTTTGCATCCTTCTTTGTCATCAAGTACTTGATAGTAGCATGGTCAGTGTACACAATTACCTTGTTCCCAATGAGATATGACCTGAATTGATCGAATGCATATACTATGGCTAGCAACTCTTTCTCTGTTGTGGCATAATTCAATTGTGCATCATTAAGACTTATACTAGCATAGTAAATGGACCGAAATACCTTGTCAATTCACTGCCCAAGAACTGCTCCCACTGTATAATCACTAGCATCACACATTAATTCAAATGGAAGCTCCCAATCCGGTGCAATAACAATTGGTGCTGAAATTAACTTCTCCTTAAATGTCTTGAAAGCATTTAGGCACTCTTCATTAAACTCAAACAACAACACCATTCATCAACAAGGTCGAAAGAGGCTTTGTAAGTTTTGAGAAGTCTTTGATGAATCTCCTATAGAAACCAGCATGCCCAAGAAAACTTCTAACCCCTTTCACTGACACTGGGGTGGTAGATTTTCAATAACAGAAATCTTAGCTCGATCTACCTCAATGCCTTGGCTAGAAATTTTGTGGCCAAGAACAATACCTTCATTCACCATAAAGTGGCACTTTTCCCAGTTTAGAACGAGATTGGACTTTTCACACCATTGTAGCACTGCCTCCAAATGCTTCAAACATTCGTCAAAAGATGACCCAAAAACAAAAAAATCATCCATGAAAATCTCAATAGTTCTCTCCACCATATCAGAAAAGATGGTCATCATACATCGTTGGAAAGTAGCAGGAGCATTACAAAGCCCAAATGGCATCCTCCTGAAAGAAAACGTACCATAAGGACAAGTAAATGTCGTCTTCTCTTGATCTTCCGGTGAAATGGCAATATGATGATACCCAGAATAACCATCCAAGAAATAATAGAAGTTATGGCTTGCTAGTCTGTCAAGCATTTGATCCAGAAATGGCAAGGGAAAATGGTCTTTCCTTGCTGCCTTGTTCAACTTGCGATAATCAATGCAAATTCTCCATCCCGTCACAGTTCTAGAAGGAATAATCTAATTCTTCTCATTCTTTACCACAGTCATACCGCCCTTTTTAGGCACTACTTGCACTGGGCTCACCCATGTACTATCAGAAATAGGGTAAATTACCCCAGCATCTAACCATTTCAAAATTTATTTTCTCACCACTTCCTTCATAGTTGGGTTCAACCTTCTTTGAGCTTCAATTGAAGACTTGCTCTCATCTTCTAAACGGATTTTATGCATTACCGTAGAAGAGCTTATCCCTCTAATATCTGCCAATGTCCACCCAATATCAAGCTTGTGAGCCCTTAAGACTCTCAATAATTTTTCCACTTCCACATTAGACAGAGAAGCAGATACAATCACCGGTAAAGTTTCATTCTCACCCAGATACATGTAGTGAAGATGTTCTGGCAGAGTCTTCAATTCTAACATTGGAGGTTTCTCTATGGAAAGTAATGGTCTTTCTGGAAATTTCCCCAACTCCTCATATTTCTTTCTATAAAATGGCTCATAAGAATTCACCCACATGACATAATCCACAAGCTCAACATCATCACTGTCATCTTCATCACCTTGTGTCAGTGCCACCTCAAGAGCGTCAATAGTTATGTTCTTTTCAGAAATAACTCCATCAATCACATTAATTGAGAAACAATTGTCACTTGCTCTGGGATACGATATCGACTTGAATACATTGAAGGCCACCTTTTCGCCCTGCACTCGGAGTCTCAACTCACCCTTTTGAACATCTATAAGTACTTGCCTTGTGGCTAAAAATGGTCTCCCAAGAATTATGGGCACATCAACATCCTCTTCCATGTCAAGGACAATAAAATCTGCAGGAAAAATAAATTTGTCCACTTTAACTAACGCATCCTCAATAATTCCCCGTGGATGCTTGATCGAACGATCCGCTAACTGCAAAGTAATGGTTGTAGGCCTAGCTTCACCCAAACCAAGTCTACGAAACACAGATAAGGGCATAAAGTTGATACTTGCCCCCAAATCACACAACGCATGATGACATTCAAAATTCCCGATAGTGCAGGGAATAGTGAAGCTCCATGGATCTCGCAATTTCTGGGGAAGCTTCTTTTGCAAAATGGCACTTCACTCTTCAGTTAAAGCCACGGTCTCATAATCTCTCATCTTTCTCTTTTTAGAGAGAATTTCCTTCTTAAATTTCACATAACCGGGCCTTTGTTCTAGGGCTTCATCAAAAGGAATATTGATGTTCAATTTCTTGAACACCTTTAAAAACTTGGAAAATTGTTTATCAAGAGAATTTTTCCGAAGTCTTTGGAAGAATGGAATTCTGATTTGAGGGTCAACTATACCCACGGGTGGTGCCTTCTCTAGACTAGGGTGGTCTTCAGTAACCCCCTCTTTCTCTACACTTGATATCTCTCCTAAGTCATCATTCTTTTCAACAGGTGCTTGAGTTACAGACTGCTCCAATTGCTTACCACTTCTCAAGGCGATGGCCTGACACTACTCCTTCGGGTTCACAACGGTATTGCTAGGCAGATTCCCTTGAGGTATGTTATTCAACATGTTTGCTAACTATCCCATTTGCGTCTCCAAATTCCGAATAGAGGATCTTATCTCTGTCATGAACTGTGTTTGGGAATTACTGAGAGTCAACAAGGCTGCTTGCAATTCATTAGGGTTAGCTTGTTAAACTTATGGCCTAGACTGTTGAGAAGATGAAGCTTGATTCATTGGCTGTTGTGGACTGTTCTGCTGATACTGCCCTTGAAACTGTGGCAACTGGTTCTGATATTGCCCTTGAAACTATGACTGTTCGCCTTGGTCATTTCTCTATGAAAAGTTAGAGTGATTCCTCCACACAGGATTATAAGTGTTGGAGAATGGATTGTTGTAGGGCCTCTGAAAATTTCCAACTGCTTGAACCTGAGCTTGGTCCATAGGTACATTGTTGGGATTCACTGCTTTGCAATGATCAAAAGTATGTGGTCCTCTACAAATTTCACATCCTGCCTGTGTCTGAACAACATTGGTTGTTATAGTATTCTGCTGTAATTTATTTGTCAAAGAAGTAACTTGAGTAGTTAACGCGGTGATGGCATCTAACTCATGAACTCCAACCACCTTTCTATTGTTGGTAGGTCTTTCATCGGACCACTGATGGTTATTTGTTGCCATATCTTCCAACAACTCATACGCCTCATTAGCACTCTTGCTCATGAATGTCCCTCCAGCAACAGCATCAATTATGGTACGGGTCGTACCACACAAACCATTGTAAACATTATGGACTAACATCCATTGCTCAAGTCCATGATGAGGACATTTCCTTTGCAACTCTTTGAATCTTTCCCAAGCATCATACAGAGATTCTCCTTCCAGCTGATAGAAGTTGTTTAGTTCTCCCCTTAGCTTAGCAGCCTTTGATGGAGGGAAGAATTTCGCAAGAAACTTCTGAGCCAGGTCTTACCACGTAGTGATGGAGTTAGCTTGCAGAGAGTTCAACCAGCTTTTGGCTCGGTCCCTTAGTGAGAATGGTTAGAGCCTCAATCTAATGGCGTCATCAGTTATACCATTGTATTTGAATGTTGTACATAACTCCAAGAAATTGGCCAAGTGCATATGTGGATCTTCAGAGGGAAGAACCCCAAACATAACTGTGTTCTGGACCATCTGCAGGATTGCTGGCTTAATCTCGAAATTATTTGCCTCCACAGTTGGTGGTCTTATACAAGTCTGCACTCCTGTTACAGTTGGAAGTATATAATCCCATAAGCTTCTCACAACAGGATTATGAGCTTGCTCCTGCACCATTTCTGGCACCCCTCTATTCAACCCATCATTATTTTGACGGTTTGCCATATCCTCGGTTGAAATGCCAGCTCTCTTGTTTCTTCGATTCTGCTTGCACACTTTCTCAATCTCAAGATTCAGAGGAACAAGGCTGTTTGCTCCTCTTTTGCTTCGCATATACCAAAGCTACCTGAAAATGATCACAAACACTGCACGCAGATCAAAACAAATAATAAAAATAAAAATATCTTCTAGGAACAACCAAATTAGAAATAAGATTAATTATTTTGATGGTGATAATACTTTAATCCTCGGCAATGGCGCCAAAAACTTGTTACGTTATTTCTAGATACTATGCAAGTGTACGTAACACAATTTGTAATAACTTTTGGTAAGACTGAGTATCGTCCACAGAGACTAATTTATCAAGTACCAATTAATTAATCTTTAGCTTCTATTTGGCCAACGAATATAAGTGGTGGTTTCTAAACTAACGAACTAACAACTAAAGTATATTGCAGAAATGAAGTAGTAATGAAAACACACGAAGTTTAATTCAGTAATGAAAGAAATTAGGGTTTCCAGTCTCATCAATAATCTACTCAATCATTCATTAATGCAAAACTAGCGATTCTTCTTCTTATTAAGATAGCATGTTAACTGAGATATTCTATATTCCGGTTAGAACATATAAAAACTCAACCTAAATGAGAATTTTTTATATTTCTATGATAAATTCGATCACATAGGAGGATTAAGATCAATAACCTAAAAATTTACACAGGCAATCGTGATACTCTCGTTCAAGATTAAACCTACGTCTAATCAACTATAGCATATTCAAATCTCCCTTTTCAAATCTTGATTTGAAATCATATAGGTAATGAAAACTAATGACCAATTAATTCTCATTCAATAAACACAAGTTAAAGAGATCTTTATAGATGAAGAAGAAAATTAGCAATGCATTAAATCGTAATAGAGTTTCAAGTGACTCAACGGAAAACCCTAATAAAAGTAATTAGCTCATAGTCATGCTAAGAACTAATTAACTCAATATCCAACATGCACTGAATTCAAGTAAAGAAAAGGAAAAGAACTTGAACAATATATGTCTCTAATGGCTCTTTGTTCTCTTGTTTCTTGCCTCCAAAGTGTTAATCCCCACACTTTCTTCCTTTCAGAAAAATGTTTCCCCTAATATATATCATGAAAAAAACCAAAATGGACCTTTTGCCCTTGTTAAATTTAGGTTTCTCGCTTCCCTGACGTCATCGGCGCTGCGGCTCTTCAAACAGGCGCCGCGACTCTAATTCACTTTTGAATATCGTCTTCTCACTGCCAAAGGGGCACCGCGGCGCTGAATCTTCAGCTTTTTGAGTCGCGACGCTTCAGCCTTCTTCATCCAAAATTTGTTTAAATTACTTTTCGAGCTTCCCAAGGCTTCTTTAACTTATTTCTTATGGCCAGGTATACATTTTTATCCTCAATAACCGGCTCTTTCCTTTCTGAATCGCTTAAAACCTGAAAACACAAAACACACGCATAATACTGCACAAAACAACTAAAAGACAAATAAAAGACTCTCTAAAACACACTCTAAAACAGTACTAAAATCTACGTAATAGGCATGACATACTCATCTTTGGGAGTGGCTAGATTTAGTTTCCTGTAATCAATACATACCCGAACTTTGCCATTTGTTTTCTTAACTAGCACAATATTTTCCAACCATTCCACGTACCTAGACGTTCTGATAAACCCGACTTTTAGCAGTCATTCAATCTCAGCTTTAATTTGAGGCATCAGCTGAGGGTGATATCTTCTGGTCGATTTTTTATGAGGTATGAAACCCTCCTTAATTGGAAATCTGTGTTCTACCAAAGTACGTGCTAACCCAGGCATCTCATGATAATCCCATGCGAAGCAGTCCTTATATTACAGTAGAAGAACCATTATGCTTTATTTATCCTCCTCCTTCAGCAAGCCACTAATATGTGTTAGTTGAGGGACTTCCTCAGTACCCAAGTTGATATCTTCCAAGGGATCCTAAGATTCAAAACTAGGCATAGCCCTTCTTATGGGCGATTCAAGTTCCATCAGCAACTCAATGTCATCGGCTGCCAGTGTTGGTTCTCCATCGTAGTCCCTGACCTATGATACCTTATCTATCCTGGCTTCAGAACTTAGAGCAGTCAGCCGATGCCACAGATCACGTATGATTTGGGTCTCCTCAATCATTTAACTCTTCCAAGGTAAGCTGTGGTTCAACTAATTATTTTATTTCAAAACCTCAAGGACTAAGATTGTAGTATTCCCAAGATCCTTCTTCGTATTGCTCTGTGATAGTTATGGGATCTACATAGGGTGAATATAAGACATCCTCCAAGTTCTTAACCCCTGCCTGAAATTAGTTATCGTCGGCTGGGATAATTTCTATCTTGTCTCCTTCCCAGAAAATGAGCTTTTGGTGCATGGTGGAAGGAAGGCATCGACTGGTATGAATCTAGTCTCTGCCAAACAAGATGGCATACGACGTCTTTCCATTTATCACAAAGAAGGCAGATCTAACCGTCGTAGGACCTACAGTGATTTATGCTACTAAGATCCCCAAAGCTTCAGAGGCCTCTTCCATAAAGCTAGCTATTTTCATGTTAGTTGGGATGAGTTCCTCCCTAGTTTTGTTGAGTCTTTTCAAAGTAAGCAGCGACATCACATTCAGTACAACCCCATTGTCGACGAACACTCGGCTGAAAGCTTTGCTGTTAATGTAAGCCTTAACATAGAGGGGTTTGAGGTGTTTAACCATCTCCTCTGTAGGTGCACCAAATACAGTGCTCAAAGTATCCCTAACCATGGTATCGACCAATGTCGCCCATTTAGTTTCTTCCACATACACATCGCCTTCTAGGCTATCCAGCTTAGAGTAGCCGGCCCAAAACTCACATGGAATCAGGCTGACCATTTCAATGGCTGCCCAAATCTCATCGACTAAATCTTGCTTAAATAAATCAAGGATGGAGTCTCCTACCTCATCCAATTCGGCTGGTGAGAAGTTAATAACTTCCATCTTCTGGAGGCATATAGGAATCGGCTGGGGCCCTAATGCCTGGATCCTTTGTGTGACCTATGGAACTGTTTCGGCTAGGGATTCCTTCAGAATAGTAGTCTCCTATTGAGGTTCCTCTATTGGGTTGTCACTAGGCTGTATATTCAGTTATGGTTGGTCCAAACTTTCTTCTTCATGCATCACTGTCTCTGAAGAGGTTGAGTCAAATACCCGCTTGATAGCCTCAGCTACGGCAGACTGAGGAATTTCTTGGTTATCAGTTGCCTCAGTGCTGGATATCATGTGCAACGTTAGCTTTATCTTGCGCAAGGCTTTGGTGCACTGCATCCTTATTTTCTACGTCTTGGATATGACACCCGGTGGTGCTTCTTTCTTTCCAGAAGCCTAATTGATGAACCACTTTCCTTCCTCTATATTGGCGGTTGGCTTAATCATCCTCCAGGATCTCATCCTACCTTCATCCCTCAATGTGAAATGCAAGGAAGAACTGCCTTTTTTCATATTAAACTCAACCACCATCTGTCTAACCATGGGTAGTGGTTCCTCACCTATTTGGGGCACGCTCGACTTCTCATCGACTGACAGTCGTGCTTGGCCCCCAAGCATGTTCCTAAGGTCTGCTGGGTCCCTTTTGAATATCGGGTACTATTTGTAAAGTTCCCGAACATTGTGCTCTAGTTTATAAGGGTGGTCACGAACACTACTTCTAGCTGGCTACCTATCTGTGTTCTCATAGACGTCACGTAAGCTGCCTAGTCGATCAAACACAGAGGTTCTGGTGACCCCCTTCTTACCGGTGGGCTTCTTTGGGACCCACATGGTTTTCATCGGCTGTTTTTCTTTAACGTCCTTTGATTGATATGGATTGGCAAAGGATACCATAGATATCAGTACTGCGGGGAAGGGGTCAGTATCAACAGACATTTTAGCTATGCTTTTAGCGACTAGCTTGAACCTGCCCTCCTTAATGCCATTTTGAATTGCCTTCATAAAGACCACACAATTAGAAGTAGTGTGGCTATATGAATTGTGCCACTTACAGTACTTCTTATCCTTGAGTTCTTTGGGAGACTGAATCCTATAGCCATCAAGCAACCGAATTTATTTATCTTTCAGCAGATGATCAAAGATCTGATCTTCATTTGTAATGTCAAATGAGTAACCGACCCTGTTATCAGTCGAACTCGTCTCATTTACCTTCATAGCTTTCAGGGCTGGTCAAGAGTAAACCTTACCCTTGACGATCTCGGCTACCATTGCGTCTGCCGTGTATTCGGTTGACTCTGAGTTAGACTCATCTACCTCAATAATGGATACCAAATGGGAACCTCGATTTCAGTTAGCTCTTCTTTTCTCCTTCTCCTGGATATACTGCTCTATTTGGCTAGCCTTCTAGGCTAACTGGCTTAAGTCAGAGCAGGACTGTCCCACTAATTTTTCTTTTAGCTGAGGATGCAGGTTGTTGATTATCGTTTAGGCGCATTCTGATTCAGGTAGCTGACTCATCGACCTGTTGCTTGAGATTCGTCAAATCAGTTACAGTGACTTGAGGTTGGGGCCAATAAAATCTATCATGGAAACAACGCTCTATGTCAGCCCAACTCTGCACGGAGTCGGGGGACAAGTATAAGTACCAAGCAAATGATGTTCCGGTTAGAGAAATAGGGAATAACTACAGTTTGTGATAATCATTCTAGCCAACTTCACCATATTGGGCGGTAAATCTGTCGATGTGCTCAATCGTAGATTTGCGGTCATCACCCGAGAAAGTGGCAAAATCAGGAATTTTAAAGCCTCTTGGCAATGTTGCTACCCGATCTATCAAATCGGGGTAGGGCTTCCTGTAAATAGGCATTTCTAAGGGTTTCAGTTGGATGCCAAAGTACCTCCTCATGGTTTTCGCAATAGTTTCAGGGTTCATCAGCTGTGATATCCCCTGCCAATTCTCAACTGGAACCGGCTGGTAGGCGTTCTGAACTGGAGGCCTCAATTCTGCCCCTTGTGGAACGGGATTTTGAAAGTTATAGGTATTCTGCTGGCCATTACCAACAGGTGGGGTATACCCCATTGCTGCTGTTAAGCATAGCCACCAAATCTTGCAACCTGAGCTCCTGGAATAGCCGACAAAACTTGAGGATAAGGTGGAACAGTGTTTCATGTCTGTTCTCCTCGGATATCAGTCGTTCTTAGAAAGTTTGCTCTTCCTGGATGGTATGGATTGGGTACCGGCTGTGACTACTGGAATGGTGTCCCTCTATAGACAGCATCACCAGATAGCCTAGCAGGGTCATAGCCAGGGGCCATCGGCTGCCAATTCGGCTAGCCAACATTGGTCGCCTGTACCGTAGGGCCGTTTGCATAAGCGTACAACATAACGGGCGGGAAACCAAGGTGTTCGGATGCCTGAACTGGTCTTCGAGCCATGTTGATTTATCCATACTACAAATTTGCTTGGTCGAGTGGAACAGTTTCCCCCCAGCGTTTGGTGGCAACCATACAATAGACTGGTTACCAAGTGACTGGGCTTGTGCTCGTAGGTGTGCTATCGGCTGTACCTAAGTAGGCACTGACTGATACACATTCGGCTGAGGAACAACACCTGGAGTCACAGTTTAATGCTGCACAGCGCCACTCATCAGTGGGATGGCAGAACTAGTCGAACCTTCTCCTGGATGCAGTCAATTGGCTTCCAATTCTCTCGCCTGCTAAACCTCATTATGCACTATTGGCTTGACAATGTCAACCAATTATTTGGAAACCTGGTGCATAATGTCGTGGATGCCTAAGTCAATCTGTTTTCTAATGAAAGACGTGGTCATAATAGTTGGACCTTCAGGTTGACTAAGTTCACCCATAGCTTGGGTTGATGGAGGAAGTGTAGGGGTATCAACCGATGTAGGCATACCCGAAGAAGATGGCGGCTCGTTGTTCTTTCTGGGAGGATTCTGTTTAGGATGTGGACTAAACTCTGGGATTCATTTTCTTACCAGACCTTAGGCGCATACGCCAAGTGTGATCCTGACCTAGAGAATCAAACTTCGCTATGAGATCACTTATGGTCCCACTGGGCGTGCCAAATTTGTTTCCCTCCAAAATATTTACCATTTTATCGGCTGATTAAATCGGATGACAAATTGATTCCTTAACTAAGCGATTTGGGCCAGAAGCGGAACTTTAACTTCCAGCAATGAGTTCCCCAACTACTCCAGAAAGCATTAGGATGGTGATTGAGTAAACTAAGTGGTAAGAAACATAAAGAAAGCTAGAGCGCAATAAAGACGATAAAGATAGAATGAAGATATTTAAAAATCAGATTTTTGATTGATTGTTTTATTTTTTATTATGTACAAGTGATCTTTCATTTATACTACAAGAAATAAAACGTGATCCCCCTATGTTAGCCACTAAATCGCCCACTAAATCCACTAGCCAACTATGAGGAGGTGGTGCCGATTTTTCCTCCTTGATTTCCTCTCGCGCGACCGAAGGCTCCTCCTTCTAGTTGTTGACGGTTTGTTTCCATTTCTTGGGGTCTAGAAGGTGCTTTGACTTGGTCTTCGAGGAGTTCAAATATGTGTGGGTCTCAGTCATTCCTTTGAATTATGACTCGGCCAGTTTGCGGAAATAACCGATGAAGCTTTTCTAGTTGAGGGCTAGGACTAATAGATTCAGCTGAGAGTTAGTTTGGTTATCGACTTAAAATTCTATTTCCTGCTCATTTAGGGGTTTCCACCTTCGGCTGCCACTTGATTCGACTAAACACTAAAAGTATTTTTGAGTGTTAACAGTTACTTTCTTTACCAAAAAAAATGTTACTTTCAGTTTCAATTTTTAAGATCGTTCATTAAGTCTATTTTCAAAGCTTGACTATATTAATGTGATGAGTTATTTGTCGTGATATGAATCAATAACTTATCGTAATTGGTTCTAATTTGCGGTTGAACGGACTGTTAATAAAAAGTTTAAGCTCGATAATATAATAGGCAAAGATTAGTATCCATTAAGCGTTTGTCTAAATATATAGGCACATTATGTTCGGTTACAATCCTTGGTCTATATTTAGTTAATTTTGAAGGTCATATGTGCGATTATGCTCTTTGACTCTTATTGATCAATTTGAGTCTAATCACGTACACTCCTTAGTCCACTCATATAAATAAAAATGCTTTGTGTGTGGTTATGTTCCTAGACCAAAAATATAAGTCACAATTTTTAAGGAATAAATTAGGCAAACGCAGTTTAAAGTTAAGGCAAGCATGATTTTATTCAAGAACTAATTAAGCCAAAATATTAGTCAATTAAGCGACCGTGCTAGAACCAAGGGACTCGAGGGGTGCCTCACACCTTTCCCTTTGTCAACATAATTCCTTATCCGAATTTCTAGTTTGCAGACCATACTTTTAGGAGTCTAATAGAATATTTCCTGAATATTCTTTATTTAATTGTATATCTCTTATTTTAGGTAGAATTGTATTCCTATTGTAAATAGGTCTCCTATTTTAGGTAGAATTGTATTTCCTATTGTAATTAGGTTGATTAGTTACCTAGTTTAGATATTTATGTACTACTATATATATTATACATTATTGATGAATAAAATCAAGCAACATATTTTTTCATGGTATCAGAAGCCTAACCCTAAATATCCCATCCTAGACGCCGACCTCTTTTCTTGACCGCCACCCTTCCCACGTCGGAATCCTAACCGCCGACTTCATCTTTCATCCGCTCTCTTTTCCGCACTATAGAAATCTAGTTTTTCCGGCCATTCTCCCCACGTCTTCCTCCTAAATTTCCTCTTCCATGACTGACAAAACCAAATTTCATCCTGCACTTGCAGTCAACAACATTAAAGACTTCATTCTTGTGACTCTTAAGATGGAAAATAGTCAATACTCCTCGTGGGCGGAGCTCTTTAAGATCCATTGTCGTGTGTACAAAGTTATCGACCACATTATCCCTCCTACACCGAAGTACAAAGACCTACCCACGACTTCGACATCTAATAATGCACTCTGGTCTTATTTGGACGTAGCCGTCCTCCAGTGGATGTACAACACGATCTCCAATGATATGTTGCACACCATCATTGAGACCGATGCCACTGCCAACCAAACGTAGGAATGTTTGGAAAGTATTTTCCATGATAACAAAATTCAACGAGCGTTATACCTTGAAAATCAGTTCAAGGATGTTCATCAAGATGAGTTTTCTAACGTGTCTGCATACTGTCAAGAACTCAAGATGCTTGCCGACCAACTCTCCAACATTGGCGCACTAGTCACTAATCAACGATTGGTCATGCAACTTAATACAGGCTTGAACGAATCCTATGATGGTGTTGCCACCATCCTTCAACAATGCATGCCATTACCGCCGTTTTATGAGGCCCGTTCAAAGATTATTCTTGAGGAAACCCGGAAAATCAAGCGCAACACCACTCAGGATAGCATTGCCAACGCCGCCATCACCACCATCGTTGGGCCCTCCGCCGATGGCAGGGCCTCCAACTCCGACAACCAGAATCACCGACTTGAGGACCTACATCAGCCCACATCCAACCACAACAACTGCCGGAGCAGGCAGTCCAGCAAGGGCCGCGGCAGACAGAATTCCAGCAATAACGGCGGTGGGAAGGGACAGTCCCTGTCAGCAGGAAATAGCCAGCAACGACCGCGAGAGTGGCAGAAGCCTCTGCCATGGGCTGCCTACCCGCCATGGGCCACGTAGGCCCGACCATCATGGGACTCTCTTCCTTGCCCGTATCCAAAATCCTCATGGACTACATCTTAGAACCGCCATGCCCACCCTGGTATACTCGGCCCATGTCCACAACATGCCTACACAGCACATGCCCTCTTACCCTCAATTTATGCACCGACTGACATTGAGGCAGCTATGAACACAATGTCACTCAACGCTACATACGAAAATTAGTTTATGAACACAGGCTCCACATCTCACATGACGACATCACAAGGTACTCTCTCGTCTTATTCCAATTTGAATAATTTAAATCAAAATATTATTGTTGGTAGTGAACAAGGCATTCCCATTCACGATTTTGGTCATTCATCCTTATCCCTACCACATCCACCACTAATCTTAAAAAATGTAATTCATTCCCCTAAACTGATTAAGAATCTAATCTCTATGCGATGTTTCACAACTAATAATAATGTTTCCCTTGACTTTGATCCTTTTGGTTTTTTTGTGAAGGATTTTACGATAGGGAGACGAATAATGAGATGTGATAGCACCGGAGATCTCTACCCCATTTCAAATGCTGTCAAAAATCCAGCCTCAGTTCCATCAACCTTTGCTGCTCTTTAGTCTTCCTTTTGGCATTCTATATTAGGACATTCGGGAGATTCTATTTTACGCTCCCTTAGGAAAACTAATTTTATTAATTACAACCGTATTTCTATGACTCCTATATGTGAATCCTGCATTTTTGTGAAACTTGTTAAATTACCATTTTCTGCATCCACAAATTGTACTTTACTGCCTTTCGATATTATACACAGTGATTTGTGGATGTCCCCTATTTTTTAAGTACGGTTGACCATCGATATTATGTGTTATTTTTGGACGATTATTCTAACTTTATATGGACTTTTCCAATTGGAAATAAATCTCATGTTTACCACATTTTTTCCTCATTTAGTACTTTCATAAAAACACAATTTGAAAAGAGCATTAAATATTTTCAAAGTGACAATGGCAAGGAATTCAATAATAATCAATTCAAACAGTTTTGCTCCAAAAATGGTCTTACATTTCATTTTTCCTGCCCTCATACCTCCTCCCAAAATGGTAAAGCCGAACGAAAAATCCGAACCATAAACAACCTAATTGGTGCACTACTTGCTCACGCCTCAATTCCCCATCAATTCTTACATTACGCACTCTCCACATCCACATATCTCCTAAACATAATCCCAAACAAGTCTCTAGCTCAACGGTCGCCCATTCAAGATCTGTTTCGTAGGAACCCCTCCTAACAACACTTGCGTATCTTTGGATGTCTCTGTTATCCTCTCTATCCGACAACTTATAAACTCCAACCCTAGTCTTCCCCTTGTGTGTTTCTAGGTTACCTCGCCAATCATCGTGGTTACTCGTACTATGACTTGTCAAGCCGTAAAATTATTATTTCACGTCATGTCCTATTTGATGAGTCTCAATTCCCCTTTGCCTCCCTAAACTCGCCACCTCAGCATTCCTACGACTTCCTAGATGATTGTCTGAACTCTCTTCTAATTCATCATTTACATAGTCTGCCGTCTCAGAACCCGGAACCCGCCCCCACCTCGAATAGTACAAGATACATTGCCCACTCGGTTCTGCCGATGGTGGCCCAAAACAACCCGCCTTAGGGTGATTCAGCAGCCACCTCTCAATAAACCAAGCATCAGCCAATCGATTCCGCCACTCCTGCCCTTTCTCCTCTTCTTGGAAGTCCCGCGGCACGCCCCCATCCCATCCCACATCCTGAGATACGCTCTCGGACCATGGAAACCCATGCCATGCACATAATTCATAAACTTAAATGGTTGTTTAACCTATCAGCTTCAGTTATCCCTTCAACTGTCCCTCGAAATCCGAAGAATGCCTTATCCGATCCTAATTGAAAAGCCGCAATGATTGACGAATATAATGCTCCTATTGATAATAAGACGTGAGACCTAAAACCCCATCCACATGATGCTAGCATAATTCGTTCTCTGTGGATTTTTAGACATAAAACGAAATCTGATGGTTCTTTTGAGAGGTACAAGGCTAGTCTTGTAGGTGATGGCAGGTTTCAACAGGTGCGAATGGATTGTGAAGAAACGTTCAGCCCGGTCATAAAGCCCACAACCATCTAGAACGTCCTCAGCATTACCCTATCCAAGTCTTGGCCCATTCATCAGCATGATGTTAAGAATATCTTCTTACGTAGGGATCTTCATGAAATGGTATATATGCATCAACCTATGGGTTTCAGGGATCCTATTCATCCAGATTATGTGTTATTTTTGCCAAAATCGGTCTAAGGACTGAAACAGACACCTTGAGCATGGTACCAGCGGTTCGCCGATTATGTCTCATCTATCAGTTTTTCACACAACAAATTCGATCATTCACTGTTCATCTATAACACGGGTACAAAATGGCTTATTATTATATGTTGATGAAATCATCCTCACCACATCATCTGATGCTCTCCGCCGGTCCATTATGTCTCTCCTTTCCTCTGAGTTTGCTCTGAAGGATCTGAGCCCCCTAAGTTATTTCTTGGGCATCTCTGTCACTCGACATTCTGGCGGCCTACTTCTGTGTCAGAAGTACACCGAAGATATCCTTGACCTTGCAGGCATGAAATCTTGCAAAACATCTCACACGCCAGTAGACACCAACTCCAAGCTCAGCGCTAATTTTGACCCTCCATATTCAAACCTGACTCACTATCATAGCCTGGCTGAGGCCCTTCAGTTCCTCACATTCATGAGACCTGACATATTCTATATTGTACAACAAATCTGCTTACACATACACAATCCAACGGAAGCACACATGCATGCCCTCAAACGTATTTTACGATACGTCCAAGGTACACTTCTCTTCGAATTACATCTATACGCTCACTGGTCTCACTAGTCTCACTGCTTATTCTGATGCTGATTGGGGTGGATGTCCTGATACCCTACGCTCAACGTCTGGTTACTATGTTTTTCTTGGAGATAACCCATTGTCTTGGTCTTCAAATGGAAACCTACACTATCCCGATCTAGTGCTGAAGCAGAATACAGAGGTGTCGCCAACGTCTGAGTCTTGTTGGATCCGTAACCTTCTACTTGAGTTTCACTGCCCGATTCAAAAGGCAACACTGGTCTACTGCGATAATATTTGTGCGATTTATCTTTCCGGCAATCCCATCCAACATCAACGCACTAAACACATTGAGATGTACATTTATTTCGTTAGTGAAAAAGTGGATTGTGGTCAAGTTCATGTCCTTCATGTTCCTTCCAGATATCAAATTGCCAACATCTTCACCAAAGGACTTCCACACATACTATTTGATGATTTTGAGCCAGTCTCAGTGTTTGTGAACCTCCCGTTTCGACTGCGGGGGTGTAATAGAATATTTCCCGGATATTCTTTAATTAATTGTATTTCTCTTATTTTAGGTAGAATTGTATTCCTATTGTAATTAGGTCTCCTATTTTAGGTAGAATTGTACTTCATATTGTAATTAGGTTGATTAGTTACCTAGTTTAGATATTCTTGTACTACTATATATATTGTACATTATTGATGAATAAAATCAAGTAACATATTTCTTCAGAGTCAAAACTTTTCCTTTTGATTAGGGATTCAAATAAAAGGTGACTTGTAAACTCAATTCAAGTGGCGACTCTATATAAATAATATATCCGTTTTCGAAACGTCACTTTAAGTGAAAAAACTCTTTTAACCGTAAATAAAACTAGTCTTTTAGTGGTAAAAAAAGAAGTGTGATACTTATGAGCTATAATAGTTGTTTTGCAATTTAATCTTCCCTACCTCTTATTTTGTTAACTTACTTTGTCTTCTCCATCATTTTTAGTTTCAGGTACTTGATAAAGCGTAACAATGGGTAGCTTATTCTTTTATATTTCTAGGTTCCGGTTGATATACTAATATTTTTTATACGTGATATTGTACTTTTATTTCTATGCTATGCTATAATTATTATATGAGGAAATAATTATTGGTTTGTATTTTTCATGCATAATAGTTATTTTATGAGGTAAATATTTTTATTATATGCATATATTTATATATGTTCGAGTACATATTTTTCCTTAAATTAAAATATTATGTATGTCATTAATTAAAGTAGCATCAAATTAGATATTCTAACTTCAAATTACGAGTTGTTACTTTTTTGTATGTTTTGATATTTATTTTATACCTCAAACGAAAGTTCAAAAATATATGTAACATTTACAATTTATTATTTTCAATACAAATTTTGGACGCACGTCTCCATAGACTAGTAAATTTTAAACATAAGTAGATTTGTTCAGGATTGAATTTTGTGTCCCACTGCATGTTATGAACACCCTGCAATCCTAAAATTACCCTATGGCAGAGAGTATATTTTACCGTACTCTTACGGAGCATGAATGAAAGAAAAAGACAATTTTGTAGCATTTATTTCAATAAAAAACCTTTTCTACTTTTTATATTTAAGATTTTTTATTTCATGCTCTTTCTCTTCATTGAGTTTCTTCTTCCCAAAGAATTATCATCCACAACAGAAGATAAGTCTAATCATCAGGGACCGATTGAGCAACTAATTTTAGAAAATGCTCTCTAGAGAAAAAGCCCTAACTAAACCCTACTTTTGTGACGATAACCATGACCTCTACAACATGCATAATCCTGAAATCCCTATGAAACATGTGACGTATTTGTATGGAGAACCTTTGGTTGTTTGGGATGAAAGTGAGGTTCAAAACATGATTATCCATGAAAACTGAGAGTATGTTGTGATAGGTAAGTTCTCTTATGGTTGGCCAGACGTAAAGGAACTTGGAAGATTAATCCTAATCAATTCAAACTGACAGGAGAGTGTAATATTGCGTAACATATACATCCTTGTACGATTAACACTACTGAGGATTATGTGAATCTCTTGTCGAAGCCAGCATTCTATATCTCATATCAGAATTGGTATTATGCAATGAGGAATCTGAAATGGAATCTATTCTTTGATCCAGATGAAGAAACGACAATTGTAGTAGCATGAATTTCATTTCCTTATTTGCCATCTAACTATGTTATGAAAGAAGACATATATTCTTTGGAAGCATCAGTTGGTAAGCCCCTTCAGGTAGACATGGCCACTCTTAATAAAACAAGACCAAGTTATGCAAGGGTTAAAGTAGAGGTTGATTTGCTTAGCAAGTTTCCTCAAAGAGTAATCTAGGAATGAGAAAGAAGAATGGAGAAACTGTGACTAAATGAATCCAAATCAAATACGATCACATGCCTAAGTACTGTAAGAAGTGTAAACTTCAGCGCCACAATGAATTGGACTATTTTGTAATATATCCTGAATTGAAGCCTAAAGAGGATACTGAAGTAGAGGATGTTGGAAAGGATGAAGTTCACAAGGATCAACAAGTCAGGACACTGTCAAGTGGCAAGGTAGTAGGTGGTGGACCAAGTCAGGAGAATAACAAAGGGATGAATGTTGCTGGTGGAAAGACTGGTGAATCTTGGAATCTAGTGAAATTACCAAGGAAGAATGTAAGAAGTAATGCTCAGGATAACCAGAAGGAGTCTTCTATTGCAACTAATAACAAATATGCAACACTTGAGTCTGAACAAGTTGAGCATAGCAGAGGAGAAACTCAGAGGAATAATGATGAGAAACAAGACAATATAGTCAAAGAAAGGAAAAAGAATGATGCTCCTGCAAAATCAAGAAACACAACAACAGATGGTAAAGATCATGATCAAGTAGAGAGTACTAGTGTTACTATCAACAACAACGAAGTAGTCAAGGAAAAAACTAAGGATTAGGTCCTATTATCTATTGACAAGCAAATACCAGCACTAGAGAAAAATTCTTGTCATGATAACCAGGACAAGAAAATGCTTGGAAGGACATAAAGAAATATGGAGGAGTCAGAATGTGTCAACTATTAAAACAATGATAAACAAAAAGAGGTGAACAATGAGATATTGAACACTTCAGAGGAGTTGAGCAAGTCCAATTAATCAAGTGTAGAAGAGGTGATCGTTTATACTCAGCAGGGTGATGATACTGAAGGACAACATGAAGGAAGATCAAGCAAGCCAATAGTGGCTGAAGAAAGAGAGAATGTATAAGATTAGCCAGGGGAACCTCAGAAAATCACCAAACCACATGATATAAATGAAGCTACAATAGGGCAAAGGTATAATATCATGATAAAGGATCACATGAGTGATCAGATTGAAACTCAGATACAAGAAATTAGTGACTTACAAGAAGATTTATCTTTGGAGTAGAAAAATGATAATACAGTAAAAGAAGGTGATATTTCTCCAAGGGTAGTAGACAAGGTGAAGAAGACTTTTACTAAAGCAAAAAAGCACCAGATATAACAACTTACCTCCTGGGGTAGCAATGAGAAATAGTAAAGCCAAGCAAACATGTTTGCAATGATTGACAAAGCTATTTTCTAAAATATTAGATCCGTTAATACTCAATAGTATTTTAAGAGATTAATTGATCTTAATAGAATGAATCAATATACTTTCATAGACTTAATGGTGCCATTTGAAATTCCTGACACACTGGACTCATATGAGAATAATTAGGTGCTTGGACTCTTCTCTCTCCTCCCTTCCGACTTCTCTAACGTAAACTTTTCCCTAGACCGCCTGACTCTTTGTCAGACTACTGCAGGCGATCCTCCCCTCGACCAGGTAAGTATTTTCCTCTGCCCTCTCTCTTCCCTTTCTGCAACATTTTTTCTTTCTTTCTTTTTGTTCTTTCTCTCTTTTTCGGCGTACACTACCGCGGCTACTAACCATCTCCCAATAGCTTTACGCCCTCCATCTATATCTCTTGTTCATTTTTTCTAACATCGATCTTTCTCTTTTCTCTTCTTTTTTTTTTCTTTTTCGGCAAACACTGCCACTGCTACTTTCGGTGAACACTGCAGTATTTATTTTGATTAGCTAGAGTCGCAATTTCTGAAAGCATTCTGTTCGGAAAACCTAGTTTCTGGCCTGAGTCTTGGTCGAAAACCCTAGCTCTTTGGCGACCTGCAGTTACCACCGTACCAGAGGGAATTTTCAGCAGTAAGCAAGCAAGAGAGGAAAAACACAAGAAAACACCATCGGTGTATGGAGGAGAATCTACAGTTCAAGTTCATTCTTACTAGAGTTGGTACCTCATGTTCACTTTATCGTTAGTTAAATTAGTTGCCTTATTTTAAGTACCACACTTGCTTCCATTTTGGTAGCTGATTTAGTGCCTTTAAAGTTCAACAAGGTTTGCTACATTCTCTGCTTGCTTGCTTGAATATAATATTCATATTGTTTCTTACTTTGTACAATTAGATATATTATGTGTTTTTATCTAGATATTTTGTCTTTCTTGCTAGGTTAATTCTCGCTAGTGCTTGCCCTGTTACACTTTGTGGTTTCACATCTAGTCATGTTGTGGATTAACACTGGTATCTTGAGAATATGTGAGACCTTGCAGAGCGATAATGAGGGTTTAAAACTTATTTATATAAGTATCGGGATGTATAAAAGTTAAATGAATCAAAGATAATACGTTTTGACGAGATTTCACAACTTTCCGAATAGTACCCTCAAAGGTACAGATCGTACATAATTATACGAACCGTACAATTTGAAAGCCTTGGCCGTACCTAGACTTAGCCCTTTTTAAGATCCCTGCTAGGATGTACGGTCCAAATGTACAGACTGTACCTTTGAACCATACATCTTGGCGGTGACAACTTATTTTCATGTATAAATACATTTTGGTCGACCAAAGACCCCATTCTTTTCATCTTCCAAACCCTACCTTGATCTAAAAGCATTTCTAAAGGTTCTCTAAGAGTCCTAGACAAGAATCCAAGGTAAATTATGCTAATCTGGCATAGGAAATCCCGTGAACACCATTAGATCATTTTCTCCCTTATGGAAATGATTTCGGAGATATCTTGGTGGTGAAGTAAGATGAGAATTGAAGTGTTATTTATGTATTAAGGTACGTTTCACCTCCTCAATTACGTTCTTAATATTATACAAGTGTTTTAAATAAGATATCAGAGGATTCTTGAAGAACATGTGTTTATGAACTTTGAGACTTAGTTGTGTTGTTGTGGGCTGTTTTGGTATGATTTGAGAGTGCTATATGAAGTTTTGAAGTTATGGTGATGAATAAGAGTAGGGATGGCAACGGATAGGATCTGGACCGGATCCTACTGGATCCAGATCCAGATCCATTTCTCATACCTGTATCCAGATCCGGATCCAGATCCATCGGGTCCATAAAAATCATATCCAAATCCAGATCCATCGGATCCACCGAATCCACGGATCGGATCTGGATCCACATATAAAATTTTTTGAAGGCAGCAGTTTACTTCATGTTCAAAAACTCAAATTGCGGAGACAAATAGGAAGGCTGCAGTTTACTTCAGCACACAAACAAAGTAAAAACATCAACAGTTTGTCCAAAGCTACCGTTACAATTTACAAACAACACCTGAAAACTTCAATAATTTATTGTCAAATGAAATTTTATAAACCAAAATACGAAAAAACACCAAATAACCAAAAGCAGAACATTATATTCTGCAGCTTCTGCTTCCCTTGACCTCCCAGAATCATTTTCTTCTACTTATATTCTGCAGCTTCTGCTTCCCTTAAGCAGAACATTATATTCTGCATCTTCTGCTTCCCTTGACCTCCCAGAATCATTTTCTTCTACTTATATTCTGCAGCTTCTGCTTCCCTTGACCTCCTAGAACCATTTTCTTCTACTATTACTATTACATGATTTCAAGCCAAAAGCTTAAGATTTTTAGTTTACAACCTCCCAAGAAACAAGGGTAAAAGATCTTGTCCGAATGAGTTGACATTTCCATTTGGGATTTTCAGTTTGGCATTTCCAGCTTGAGATTTCGGTTTGCCAAACTTCATAAACTAGTCTTGAAATCACTAGTTTCAACGTCATCAACATCCTAAAATAACAAAGAAACAATCATATTAAAAAGAGATTACTAAAAGAAAATCATCTCAATAAATATTTATGATTAAATATATCATTTACCATATCAATATAATCAACTACTTCTCCTTCTTCTTGAATCTTCAGTAACTATCGAACAAGCATGTGTGCCCTCCAAAGTACCTTTATTTGAAAGAAATTGAAAAATAAATAGAAGGTTCATGTTAGGGGAAAAATTGATATTAACATATATGAGAATAATCAATACATAAATAATAGATACCTTTAATGTCTTCAATCATCCAATTTTGCAAGCACATTAATGCCTCCACAGTTTTAGAGTGAAGCCTAGAACGATGAGAACTAATCACCCTTCCACCCATGCTAAAGGCACTTTCCGAAGCCACAGAAGAGACAGGAATTGCAAGGAGGTCCTTAGCAATTTTATGTAAAGTAGGATACATTTGATCCCTTTTCCACCAATTAAGTACATCAAAATCATCATTCTCGGGTATAGGATCATCCTCCAAGTAATGCTCCACCTCACCCCTCACATTCATCTTTCTTTTCTTTGTTCTTTTAGCTTGAGCATATTCATCCTCATCATTATCACAAGACTCTGAAATTCCTCGTTTGCCACTTGGAAAAGGTTCTTGACTTTTATTTCCCTCACTTCTCATTTGATATTCAACCACAAGTTTATCAAGATTTTTTCTAACCTTTGCCACTTCATTATCCATATCATCTTTGTACAGTCTCTTAAAATAGTACTCCACACAATCCATTTTATTTCTTGGATCTAAAATTGAACCAACCGCCAACATCTCATTAATATTATGCCAATATTTGTCAAACTTGTCAATCATATTTTTAGCCATCATTCTAATGGTCTCAACATCACTCTCCACCCAACGCCTCAAAGCAAGTCTTATCTCACACACTTTTCGAAAAAACAAATTAGAAGTAGGATAATTTCTACCGGAAAACACTCTAGTGGCCTTGTAGAAAATTTCCAACTTCTCACAAACAAGTTTTGCCATCATCCAATCATTCTCACTAGGAATAACTAACTTGAGCTTCTTATTCATATGTTTTAACTTAGCAAATACATCTTAAAAAGGCAAAGCGGTATTAAGCATCAAGTAAGTAGAATTCCACCTAGTTTTGACATCAAGAACCACTCTTTTAGGTTTAGAAATATTCAAAAGCCGACAAGCCTCCTCAAATTTTTCAACCCTTTTAGGAGTAGACATCCAAAATAAAATGCAATCTCGAACTTTTTCAATTGCCGGATCAATTACTTCTAAACCATCTTTCACAATCAAGTTTAGAATATGAGCACTACACCTCATATGCAAAAACTCACCACCTAACATTAGATACCTACTTTCCAATTTCTCCAATAAAACATTCATCATTGCATCATTAGTGGTACAATTATCAACTACAATCGATGAAATTTTGTTTTCCAAAGAATATTGAGACAAACAATCCATCAAAATCTTTGCAATAACCCCCTTTGTATGTGGACATGGCACAAAACAAAACCTAAATAAAAACATACATTAAACACATAAAATAAACCTAAAAATCAGCATTTATAAATAAGAATAAGCTCATTACCTCAAGGTTCGATTGCGTAAAAACCATTGTTGATCAATGAAGTGAGATGTCACGGCCATGTAGCCCCTTTTTTGGTTGGAAGCCGTCCACATATCGGTAGTTATTGCAATTCTACCCTCATTATGCTCCAATAGAGCTTTAAGAGAACCCTTATCTTCATTGAACTTTTTCAAAATGTAACTCTTCAAAGTGTTCCTCGAAATCATCTTGAAATGAGTATTTAGACTCCTCACGAACCTTTTAAAACCTATATGATCTACAATGGATAATGGATACTCATGAATCACCACCATACCAACCAATTCTCTCATTGAAAAGTCTTGATCAAATTCCTTTTCCTTTCCCTTTTCTTTAAGTTCTAAAGTAGTAGACCCATCGGCTTCCGTTTTAACCTTCAATTGTGTTTGACCACTAACTCCAATCCGCAAATGCTTTCCCGGACATGTCTTCTTAGAATGTTTAAGAAGATGTGAGGTTCCATTCGCACCATTATAAGAGAGTAAAGATGTACAATATTTACACTTTGCTCTTGTAATACCTTTCACTACGACCCTATCAAAAGATTCCCATGCCTCGGAAGTGAGTTTCTTGCTTGTTAGTTTACTTGATTGACTATTTTCTTTTACTCCAACCTCAATAAGACCTTCTGAATCCATTTCTAAATCATCCACTCCACAAAGTAGAGGCACTGGAGGTGGGCTAAAAGAAGCAGCATGACTTTTATTAGTAGCATTTGCATTATTGTTAGATTGTTCACTATCCATTTCCTACAAGAAAATATTTGAATACATTACTTAACCACAGTCCACATATGACATAACAGAGAAGTATCATGCACATTTTAGTCCAATTAACATATTTAAATCTCAATACCGTAAAAAACCCAGTGCATTGTATATGTACTCTTGACCAGTGCATTGTATATAATATAACAGAGAAGTACCAATATCATGCACATAACAGAGAACAATAATACACACACACATTATCTTTCCTTCACCAGAAAACCAGTGCCACTGCCAGTCTGCCACCATTACCTTCGATTCCCATACTCTCCATCATTTTTCCTAAAGAACAATAATACACACACACACACTAAACCAGTGCCACTGCCACCATTACTTTCGATTCACATACTCTCCATCATTTTTCCTAAAGAACAATAATACACACACACACACATTATCTTTCCTTCACCAGAAATTCACACACCCTATATATAAATGACTGTTAATATATCTTTCAAAATACCAAAACATCAAATATTATATAAATAAAAAAATAAAACTAACAAAAAGAAGAACTAAAAAAAAGAAGAACTAACAGAGGTTAAAAGGCCAAAAAAAATCGAACTCACCGTTTAATATAGCAGAAAGTGTTGAATCTGATTTGTCTTACAACCTTGGAATCGAAAGGGGGTGGACATGGACTGTTGGCAAGTAAAGAAGATGGCTAGGGACTAGGATTTTCGTCTTTGGTATATGAACTGTCGAAGAACAGAAGAAGATGGAGTGAACTGAGGACTGAGGAGCTTGCGGCTTCTTTTGATCTTTTCTCTTAGGTTAGGCTTAGCCGCTTAGGCATTTACCTAACAATTATAAGACGCATGGGCTGGGCCTTCGGTCCTTTATGGACTTGGGCCTGGCCGAGAAGATTAATTTGCTGGCTAACAGTTAAAACGCATGGGCTGGGCCTTCGGTCCTTTATGGACTTGGGCCTGGCCGAGAAGATTAAAGAGATAATGTATAAATGTTTAATCTATTTAATAAAATAACGGATCCACGGGTCGGATCTGGACCAGATCCGGATCTCAAATACAAGATCCATATCCAGATCCGATCCGTCAGAAACGGATCCGGGTCCGATCCGGATCCGTCGGGTCCAAATTTTGAAGATCCATATCCTATAAAACGGATCCGGATCCGGACCGGGTCCAGGATCCGCTGCCATCTCTAAATAAGAGTAGTAGGGAAGATATTTGTGATGATATATATATATAACTTAAGCTACAAATGCTCTTGTAAAGTGACACAGATAAGTTGTTCGACAAAATATTCAAGTGAACTTCCTTATAAGATATGTATCCAATATTAATACAAATCATTCGTATAATATAGATAATCGTTCGTTGTGCCTATGAGGACTCATGGAACTTAAATAGCTTCGACAACAACGTATGTAGGGATAGCTTTTTCTTTGGACATGATTTTGGTATAAACGTTTCCTTAAAATGACATTTTTCATGTTGAGTTTGAGATGATCATGTTCCTTCCTATTAAAGTAGTTCAGGTCTCTTGTATATTCCTTATCAAAATTATTTCCCATTCTCTATACATCTCTTATCAATTGGTTGAAGGCTGATGAACATGGCGACAATAACTATAGTCGAAGGATAACTACCATAGGTCACTATGACTCTATCTATGGTATCCATTGAGGTCTATCTTGAATTGCACTTATATATATCTATCTATTTTCATACCGCACTGCACTATAATTGGCTAGACAGGCACTTATATGTGTACACTACTGCAGTTGGATAGACATTACCGAGTCTTATATATTCGGGTACGTTATGATGAGATTGCCCCACAGAGAGGATTGATACTATACTATATGGCCCCATAGAGTGGCCTGATTTTACTTGCATGAATATATTCATAGTTATATGAGTTGTATGCCCTTAGCGGTCTTTCTGAGATTCAGGTTGATTTTTGTACCCTTCCCTCATATTACATCTTTATTTACATGTCTTGCCTGCCTTACATATTCAGTAGATTCTTTTGTACTGATGTCCTTTTTTGGGGCGCTGTATTTCATGCCCGCAGGTACATATAGATAGAACAACATACCTCCACAGTAGGATATCTGCTCTCAGTTGTTGGTAGTCACACTCCACTTCTCCGGAGTTGTTGTACAGAGTCGATAGGCACTATTGCGTATGTATATGGTTATTTTTGGTATGTCGGGGCCCCGTCCTGACTTGATGACACATTTTAGTACTCCAAGAGGCTTGCAAACTAAAGGTTGTTATACATATGTTTTATATGGCCTTGTCGGCCCTTGTCAGTTATTGATACACCCGTGACAGCCTTATCGACCTCAATTTATGTATTATATATGTTATGTTGGGCCTTTTCTGCGTGCATGATATGGTTGTATTTTATCTTATCATTGTTTTTGGAAGGCCTTGTCGGCCCAAGTCTCATTTTGTATGGTTTAGATACGACAGTTGGTACGCTCGGGCCTTAGGGTGCTGGGTGCTGGCCACATCCTCCAAGGTTGGGGTGTGACAAACTCATTTTGTTGTTGACCTGTTAGTTAGAGTGTTGTAATTCATGTTCTTACTTTAAGTTTCTTTCTTTACACTTGAATATTTTTATAATATGTGTTAGTGGCTTCGAGGTATGATGATAGTGTAAGGTCATGTCCTCGATTGGGGGTAGGGGTAGGGGAAAGCTTGTAAGGGTATCAAGGGAGCTTCTAGGTTGAGAGTTAGGTCTTGGAACATAGGGACTTTGACAGGGAAGTAGATCAAGTAAGTGAAGATTCTTAAGTAGAGGAACATCACTATAGCTTGTGTCCAACAGACCAAATAGGTAGGAACCAAGGCTAAAGATGTAGACGAGTATAAGTTGTTGTTCTCAAGGAGATTAAGGAGTAGGAATAGAGTAGGTATTTTAGTCGACAGGGGTCTAAGCGACCAAGTGGTGGAGGTTAGGAGTGTGAACGATAGGATGATGACTATTAAGTTAGTATTGGGAGGGATAACTTTTAATATCATTAGTGCTTATGCGCTACAGCCAGGTTTGGACAAGGAAGAGAAAAAGAATTTTTGGGAGGAGTTGGATGAGGTTGTGAGAGGTATCCCACAGACTGAGAAATATTTTCTAGGAGGATATTTTAATGGTCACATAGGGTTCGCATCGAACGGGTATGATGATGTTCATGGTGGTTTCGGCTTTGGGGATTGGAATGAATGAGGAGTATCACTTTTAGACTTCACAAATGCTCTTGAGTTAGTTATAACTAACTCAAGCTTCCAAAAGAGGGAGGAACATTTGGTGACCTTTCGTAGTGCGATGGCTAAAGCGCATGTAGATTACTTGCTCCTTAGTAAGAGTGACATAGATTTGTGTACGAACTGCAAGGTCATCCCGAGTGAGAATCTTACATCCCAACATAAGCTTGGTTCTAGATTTGGAGGTCAAGAGGAAGAAGAAGAGGGCTGTCTATGATCAGCTAATGGTTAAATGGAAAGGCCTAACTGGGGCCAAAGCCCAAGAGATTGGGAAGAAGTTGGTGGATATGGGGTCTTGGGGAAGTAATGGAGACGTAGACAGGGCTAGAACAGCTTGATGCATCAAGGAAGAAGCTAGAGAGGTGTTATGAGTTTTGAGGGGTAGCTCTAGTAAGCATAGATGGGATTAGTTGTAGAATGAAGAGGTCCAAGGAAAAGTTGAAGCCAATAAGGATGCTTATATGACGTTACTGGAAAGACTATATAAGGAGGATAAGAGGAGGAATCTATATAGATATAAGACGAAGAAGAGGAAGCAAAGCTAGCGGTCACGACAGCCAAAATAATAGCTTTTGAGCGCATGTTTGAAGAGCTCAATTGCAAAGGGGGGATATAAAGTTGTATCGGCTTGCCAAGGTAAGAGAGAGGAGGGACCATGACCTGGATCAAGTGAAGTGTATCAAGGACGAGAGTGGCGAAGTGATACATTAGACAAAGATGACAGAAGTACTTCCATAAGCTCTTAAATGAAGAAGGGGACGGGGATATTGTGTTAGAGGAGTTAGAGCAGTCTGAAATGCATAGATATTTTGGGTATTGTAGGTGCATCAAGGATGAAGAGGTTTTGGGGGTTATTCAGAAGATAAGGAATGGAAGAGCGATATGGCCAGTTGAGACCCTTGTGAACTTTTGGAAGACCGTAGGAGAGGCAGGTGTGAAGTGGCTGACTGGGTTATTTAATATTATATTTAGGATGGCAAAAATGCCGGAAGAGTGAAGGTGGATTACTATGGTGCTGTTGTACAAGAACAAGGGTGATATTTAGAATTTTAATAACTACAGGGGTATTAAGCTGCTAAGCCACACGATGAAAATTTGGGAGAGGGTGATTGAGTTGAGGATAAGGAGGAGTGTGTCTATCTTTGAGAACTAATTTGGATTCATGCCGAGGCATTCGACTATAGAATCCATCCATCTTGGAAGGAGATTATTGGAGCAATATAGGGATAAGAAGAGGAACTTGCACATGTTGTTCATTTATCTAGAAAAGACATGATAAAGTCCCTAGAGAGGTCTTTTAGAGATATTTGGAGTCTAGTGGTGTACTTGTAGCTTATATTAGGGATATTCAAGACATGTATGATGGAATAAAACCTAGGTTAGGACAACTCGAGGTTACTCGAAGCACTTTCCAGTCGAGATGGGGTTGCACCAGGGATCAACTCTTAGCCCTTTCCTATTTTCTTAGTGATGGACAAATTGACTCGACATATTCACGATGAGGTGCCTTAGTGTATGTTATTCACTGATGACATATTATTGATTGGTGAGATACGTAGTGGTGTTCATGATAAGCTGGAAGTGTGGAAAGAGGCCTTAGAGTCAAAATGTTTCAAGTTAAGCAGTACTAAGATAGAGTACCTAGAGTGCAAGTTTAGCGATGTGGCGTATAAGCCAGATGTGGAAGTGAAGATTGAGGCACTAGTCATACCTAAAAGGGTCAACTTTAAGTATCCTGGATCCATAATTCAAAGAGATGGAGAAATTGATGCTCATGACGGGGTTGGTGAAATAGAGGCTCGCTTCTGGGTGTTGTGTGATAAGAAAGTGTCGTCTAGGCTTAAAGTTAAATTCTATAGAGTGGTGGTTAGACCAGTACTATGGGGCAGAGTGTTGTCCAATTAAGAGTGCCCATATTCAGAAGATTAATATAGCGGATATGAGGATGCTCAGATGGATGTGTGGGCATATTATGAGGGATATGATTGAGAACGAAGTTATATGGGAAAAGGTGGGAGTGGCTTTAGTGGTAGACAAAATGAGGGAAGAAAGGCTGATATTGTTTGGACATATGAAGAGGAGGTGCGAGGATGTGCCGGTGATGAGGTGTGAGAGGATGGCTATAGCAGGAGTGATGAGAGGTAGAGGTTGACCGAAGAAGAATTGTGGGGAGGTGATTAGATATGAAATGGAACAACTCCAGTTGACTGAGGACATGATCTTAGTAAGAAGGTGTGGTGGTCGATGATTATGGTAGATGGTTAGTAGGTAACATAGGTTATCATACTTGTAGTCGTATAATTTAAGTAGTTGTATAGTTTCATTTTTGCCGATGTGTATTGATATCCTTTACTATATGTTTTGCACATTTTATTGTCTCTTCTTCTTTCCTATATTCATGCATTGGGTATATTTCTTTTGAGCCTAGGGTCTATCGAAAACAACCTTCCTATCCTGTAAAGGTAGAGGTAATGTCTGCATAAATCCTACCCTCTCCAGACCTCACTTGTGGGATTACACTCCGTATGTTGTTATTGTTGACACACTGGACTCATATAGGAGGAAAATTGTCTATCAAAATGCTTTTGTAAATTGTTCAGGCAAAATTTGGATTATTTCGGCTGATGGTTGGCAAGGACAAATATTGTCTGAATTAGATCAACAGGTGACCATAAAAATGGAGCAACCAGGATTGATAAATGCAATGGTGATAACAGTTGTATATGCTAAGAGTTATGAAAGGGAAAGAGAGAAACTGTATGAGTCATTAAATAGCATAGTTTCAACTGGTAATATCCCTTGAATAGTAGGAGGGGATTTTAATGTCATCTTATCTGATGAAGAGAAGAAGGAAGGGCTACCAGTGACACTAAATGAAATAATGGATTTTGCTAAGTGTATTCAAAGTTGTAGATTGACAGACATGGGCTTCACAGGCAGCAGATTCACATAGTGGAATGGTAAACTCAAGGTGATATTATATTTAAAAGGCTAGACATAATATTGTGCAATCAGGCTTTTCAGAATATTATGACAAGCTTAGTAGTTACATATTTGATCAGGCATGGATCTGATCATGCTCCTATAAGTCTAACATGTAATGATAGTTCTCAACCTGTTAAGAAGCTATTCAAATTTTTTTAATTTTCGGACTAATCATCACAATTTTAAAGATGTTAGATCAAATAAGTGTAGATTTTTCAAGAGATCCTTTCTATGTTTATCATCATAAGATAAGAAAGGTCAAGAAATCATTGGTGCAATGGAGCAGAGATACTTATGAAAATATTTTCCAACAGATTGCAACCATTGAAGATACTATCAAAATTAAGGAGCTGCAATTTGAGATCAACCTTTTTCCCAACAATAGGGAAGAGTTACACAAAGCTCAGTCTGTCTTAGCAGATTTTTTCATTTTGAGGAAGAATAATGTAAGCAGAAGTCAGGGATGAGATGGTTCCAAAATGGGAAAAGAAACACCAAGTTCTTTCATTCTTATGTTCAAGGAAGAAGCAACTCTACATAGAATACAAGATCAACATGGAGATTGGATTTCTTTAGCTGAAGATCTGGAAAATAAAGCAATAAGATTTTTTAGTGATCAATTTCATCAATAAACCATGGTTATATATTTCTCTTTGCTAGAAAACATACCAAAATCCATAATTGTTGAATAGAATAAAATATTAGTAGAATTTTCTACCAATGCAGAGGTAAAGCAAGTTGTGTTTGGATTAAATCGAGAAAGTGCCAGTGGACCTGATGGTTTCACTAGACTATTTTATCAGAACTGTTGGGATAGAGTAGGTGATGACATCACACAAATGGTGAGAGATTTATTTTGAGGATATGAACTGCCTCAATTCATTACACACATCAATCTTGTGTTGTTGCCCAAGAAAAATGTGATATGATACAAATTAGCTTAAGCTCTTTTGCTAACAAGATATTGTCCAGAGTTCTGCATGAGAGGCTAGTGGTACTTTTACCATATTTGATTTCTTCAACTCAAACTGGTTATGTGAAGAGAAGGAGCATTGTTGAAAATGTACTACTGACTCAGGAAATTATAAGATATCATGATTACAGATAAACATGTGAATGTTGTGATAAATCTTGATATGGTAAAAATCTATGATAGGCTTTCATAGTTGTTTTTTATAAAGGTGTTGAGACAATTTGGGTTCTGTGAAACAGTGATTGATATGGTTTGGAGATTGGTATCCAACAACTGGTACTCAACATTGATAAATGGTCAAAGCCATGATTTCTTCAGGTCCATAAGAGGAGTGAAGCAGGGAGATCCATTGTCTCCCACATTATTCATTATGGTTGTACAAGTGCTATCAAGGTTTCTGAATACTTTACATGACAAGCCACAATTCATTGGTTATGGTTTACCCAAATGGATTCCTCCGGTAAATCATCTATCTTATGTTGATGATACAATAGTATTTTACTTAGGAGAAGCCAACTCTTTGAGAATGATCATAAAAATCTTGAGGCAGTATGAAAAATCATTTGTCCAAATGGTAAATGTAAACAAGAGTTGTTTCTATATTCATCATAATGTATCATAGTATATAGAAAACAAAATTTACATGACAACAAAGATTAGGAAAGGAACTTTTCCTTTCACTTACCTTGGTTGTCCAATGTTCTATGGGAGAAAGAGAATTATATACTATGCGTATATGGTCAAGAAAGTGATGAAAAGGATACTATCGTGGCAATACATGTTACTATTAGTTGGAGGGAGACACATTCTCATTGCTAATGTTCTGCAAACCATTCCTATCTATCTGTTATCGACTATGAATCCATTACCAAGTGTAATAAAGCAGCTGCACAAACTGTTTGCCAAATTCTTTTGGAGTAATACTGCAGGATCTAAGAGAAAACATTAGGTAGCTTGGGAGAAGTTATGTTTACCAATGGATGAATGAGGTTTGGGATTTAGTTCATTTATGGTAGAACTTCAAACAGTTTATGGAGCTCATATATATGGAATAAGTACTGTAAAAAGTTGCATCCATCATTACATATGATAAAAAGGGATCTCAAGCATGAAAGAAGATGATTGTAGTGAGGGAAAAAGTGGAACATCATATATGGTGGCAATTGAAATCAAGAACTTCCAATGTTTTGTTTGAAAATTAGACAAAACTTGGGGCCTTATATCATGTTATAACAGAAGAAATTGATGAGGAAGAAATAAAAGTTCAGAACTTTGTGGTTAATGGAACATGAAATGTTGAGATGCTGCAGGAACTGGCAACGACAACTGGCATAGTGATCGATTTTCTGCTAAATCAGCATGGGAGTTTATGACACATAGAGTAAGGAGTGAACTGAATAACAATATTTGGATGAAAGGATTGCCAATCAAGATCAACCTCTTTATGTGGAGGGCCTGGAAAAGGAAACTAGCAACTGATGACGTGATGCAAACTATGAAGATATACATTGCTTCGAGATGCTCGTGTTGCTCCATTCGTCAACAAGAAATAGTGTCCCTTTTATTTATAACATCTCCTATAGCTCCAAAGCTATGAAGATTGTTTTCTTCTTGTGTAGGTTTGAATATTGAAGGACTTTCATTGTATCAGGTAATAATAACATGGTGGAATGCAACTATAAATCCAAAATTGCAGGCCTTATATAAAGCAGTTCCAGCCATAATTATGTGGAAGCTTTGGAAGAGAATAAATGCTATAAAACATGGGAACATAGTCCCATTCATCAAGCATCAATATCAGGTTCAACATACCCTCTACCAACGCATATTTAGATTTCCTTGGATGTACAACTTACCGGTAGAGTGGACTAATATGCTATAATATTTGTCCTCAATCAAAGCTAAGTTATTCTATACTAAGGTACAACGGAAACTACCATTAGTTGGTACAATGAAGTGCAATACAGATGGAGCAAGCAAAGCGAATCCAGGCAGAAGCTCATATGTTTTTTGTATCAGAAATAATCATGGAGATCTTAAATATGCTCAAGTAGAAAAAATACAAATGACAACAAATATGGAGGTAAAAGCTGTGGCAATCAGAAAAGATTTACAATATTGCAGGACTACCATTTCTTTGGATTGCTACTGGAAATAGATTTTACTGCAATAAATCATATAAAGGCGCTGGAAACCACCTTGGGAGCTGATAGATATGATAGAAGGAAAACAACAGGATATGGATGTTTGTCAAGTAGATATTCAACATATTTTTAGAGAGGGAAACCAACTAGTAGATTGTCTAGCCAACTTTGCTTTGGTAAACAATGACATGGTACATGAAAGGAATTTTGCAGAATTACCAGCACCAACAAGAAGATTGATCAACATGGATAAGTCTCAAATTCCATATTGAGAATCAGGACCAGGAAAATCACAACAGAATGAAGACCTTGAAGATGAAATGAAAAGATATTGTAGTTTTTATTTTTGTTTGTCTGTTTTTACCAGTTTATAATGGATCATCACTCAAGAACTATGTAATAACTTTCATTTTTGTTGCTTTGCTTTATATCAATAAAAAGTTTTGTTAGGTAATACTAACAGAACATATTTTACCAAAAATAGTCTAACCATAAATTTTTTTTGTGTTTATTGTATCTTTAGTATTTTTCTTTTAATTTTGGTTTTTTATTTTTGTATTTATCTTTCTCCTTCTTATTCTTTCCACCATTCTTTCACGCCCCAAATTTGAATGAGATGGACCATACTCTATATGCAATTACTATGTACATGTAATGGACTAGATGTCATAACTTGAATAATAAATGAGAGGCGTAATGAATTTTGTGTACATATATGTGGCCATTGGCCCATGACATACAACTAATTACAAATGACCTACTAACATTGTCCATGAAGCCTCTACTAATATTTACTACTGAACAACTGTTACAAGTGTCGTGACAGGACCCCGAGTTACTCATAATCTCTAACTTTAATGAAATCACTAGACCTAACTCAGCTCCAGATGGAATTAGAGCTTAGAACCCTTCCGCCGATCATCTGCACTATATAGCGAATAAGTCCACCAATCTGTATAACTGGACCTGCAATGTGAAATATAACATATTCAGCGTCCCCGATAAAATAGACGTCAGTATAGAAAGATTTTACCAAATGGGTAAGGCAAACTTAAATAAGTATATGAAAGAACATTAAGTGTAAAGAGAGATAGGGAAGAATCAACCTGAAACTCGAGTGGCAAGTTTGTTCTACACTTAATCAGACAATATCTCCCATATTTGTTTTACATTCCTCAAGTTCAATACAACAATAACAACAATAGCAAACAACTATATCTCCAATACCTTTATACAATCAAATCAGCCCAACATACTACATAACATGTCCAACAACTCATCTACAACGTCCAACCACAAACCTTTAACAACTAAACACATCTAGAGCTTAAACTAAGTTATACACATGGAGGAAGGGATAAATCTTACCTTGTTATCCCAACCTTGTAACTTCTCTAATTGCAATATTTTAAAGCTTCTTCTAACCAACTAAAATAAAAGAACATCAATACAACACCATAAGACAATAGAGAGGGAGAATTCAGATTCAATCTTGCAATCACTTACCTTAATTTGGACGGTTTGTAGAGACAAAACCCTTTGGGAACTTTAAAGAGAGTTTGGTTCAATTACTTAAGCTATGGATAGGAGAAAAGCATCCATGGCTGCCTTGGTTAGTGAAGAACATCGAGAGAAGAGAGAAACCACCTTAGAACCATAGGAGGAGAGTGAGAGTGGTTGTTTGGAAGAAAGTTACCTTGAACTATGGATGAGGAAGAATAGGAGCTTCCCTTGCCTCCCATGAGTTCTCAGAAAACATCCATGGATGTTGCTGGTTAAGAAAGCTCATTGAGAGAGAGAGAGGAGAGGGGGATAATATGTTGAGATGAAGTGAGAAAGACGAGAGGATGAGAATGAGAAATAAAAATATGATTTTGGTACTATATGCCCCCAAACCGACCTCCCTTGGCTGACCCCACTCCATTTTGGCCTTAAAATATGGGCATTTCCTTTTTACGTAGGTGATGCACCTACTTTTCACCTATTTAAATAATTAGGTTTAATAATTAGCTCTAAACACATGTGTCGTCCTTGTTTATTAAGTAGGACGTGAAAGATATAGCACATTTAAGTGAATAGGACGTGCAAACAAGTAGGACATGTGAGCAAGTAGATCAAGCACACATGACGTCTAAGAAAGTAGGTAAAATACATAGGTGAAATTAGTAGGTCGTCTACCTTTGTCCGACGTCTCATTTATTTATGAATCTCATTTACCTTAACTAGACTTAACATTTGCAAACACTTGGACCTTTAGGCAACAACTATAACCTTATTCTTCCACATTCAAGTAAATTCATAAACTTCAACTTAGTCATACACACGTCAAGGAGTACAGGGTATTACACATTCTTTATCAGATAATTTATCATCAGCAACATAATCATTTTTCTGGACAGAACAGAAAATACATATGCAACATTGGTAAATTATATACTACATTTTCTTTTTTTTCTATCCAACTTTCATCAGTCACTATCATCACTACAAAGCTTATTTAACATTCATGCTGAAAGAAAAATTCTTGCAACAAAAAAAATGAGATCAAGAACGAAGATTTACTCATATTTATTTCACTATCAACGTAATTAGATGTCACATACAAGAATAATATCAAAAATCTCATAGTTTAAAGTTGTATCTAAACAAATCTTATTCTCAATGGAGTTATTTCAATATGACATAGGAACTTACAAAATATCAAACTTGGATAATCGGTAGAAGAATGATTTACTTCACTGTGGGAGAATCGCATTTTACTTAATTTAATCCTACTAGAAGAGTAGTGAGAGACCTACATTGAGTAGGAATAAGGAAATATCCACTCGTTACCTAGGAATTTCTCATGGGGCCTGCTTCATCAAATTTAGCAACAGTATCTTCAAAGGATTAAGTAGCATCATAAGCATTGAAAGTTTCATTCCTGACAGAAAGCACTAAAGACTATTATAATGGGGTAGAAATGATCAATGTCAAGCACAAGTTCAAATCCAGAATCATTCCTTTCATGATTTCGATCTGCTTACTTTGAATAGATATAAAAAGGAATAAATTGGTGAATAGGCTTTACGCAAGACCACAAAGTGGAAGAGAGCCTGAACCAAGAGAGGATTTCCCTAAAATAAAGATAGGCGTGTCAGGAAATAATGTAAAGTCACCCCTATTTTACTGTCCAGTATTCACAATAAGGGAAGGCGATTGAAAATATAAAAAGGGGGTTTACTCATGATCATGTCTAGCAGGGTGTCATAGAAAGATGTTTGGGGTAGTGGTTGTAAGTTCGAAGGCTTTTTTGTGTCACTTCATTTGAGATTAATTACATCCACTCTTTCACAATATTCTTCTTTATAATATGTATGAGAATACCAAACCAAATTCAACTTTTTTTCCCGGAGCAGCAACTTAAAGATAAGATACTGATTTATTCATTTGCACCGGAAAAGAGCTAAGTCCTAAAGTCATTGAGCTCCCTATATTTTCCAAATCACATTGGTATTTTCTTTATAGATTTTTAAGTTATGCAATAGAAGGGAGGGCCTTGCGCGCTTGAATTGAAATAACGCCTTTGGAATATGAGTAGACCTCCTAATTTTATGACTCCTCTCATGTAGACTCTTATTCGATGCCAATCTCTCAGCTAAAAAGAAGTTTAGATTATATATATGTCAATAATTAAAAGAGTGATTTGTCGAAGGGAAATGGAAGGTAAAAAATCTATGGAATCAATGTCCCCAACACCATTAGACTTCCAGAGAAAAGGAGTACGGTCGAAAGCCATTCAACATCATTATTAATTAGCTATCGATGGAAACATAAAGATAACAAAATTAATGAAGTATGGAATCGACCAAATTGAACAACATAACTCAGTTCATTCTAAGTCTCAAATAGAACGATTGACTTATCCTAAGTTTTTTTTGTTTTTAAAAAAACAATTTAATTATGCCCATTGGTCTTTTTATTTAATCAAAACAGAAAGAAAATGAGTCCAACAAAGAAAAAAAAACAAAATAAAGATGGTCCATGCCCAAATCAGACCTAACCCGAAACAAATGCAAAAAAGGAAAGTGCAGTGTATCTAGTTACAATATCGATCATTTCACCCATTTCTCTCCATCGTGTTGGCAATGGAGAGATTCCTCTTACTGCTTTAATATTGTTGGTAGTATCTGCTTTTTGTCCCATGTCTTCCATTTGCTTCCTCTTATAATGAATGTTATGCTTTGAATGTGAAGAGTGAAAGCTCTTATGGTGTTGATACGAGTCAGAGTCATTTGGTGTTCATCGCTTCAAATTCGAGCTCCCCCCCCCCCCCCCAATTCCTAGATGTTGTTCAACTAGGTTCCATTTATGTTGAGAGATCTAGCACATGCGATGTGAAATGCCAGCTCAAACACCCTAGGTGAGTTCTTGTATCTCCTCTTGTTCCTTTACTATATATGTGCATTTCGTCTGCATTGATGCTTCATACTGCTCTACATGATGTTATGAATGTGTGTATCTCTCTGTAAATGCCCTATTATACTCAATCTCTTCCATGTCCTCGATTCCCTAAGTAGTTGCACTATTGTCCCCATTTTGTTGTGGCTAAAAGAGTTTTTTTTATTTCGAGTTCCTCTGCTATGTGCCTTTATTGTATCTACATATTATCCTTGTAAGGTATGTCTGTATCCATCTCCCTTGTTGTTATTTCTGTGCTCTGATTCTCAAGTAAGGGACTTACGATTTGTTACTATTTAAAATCCTCCTAATATTACTCTCCAAATCAATGAACTGTTGGCAAATTACACTACCTTTATTAATAGCTTGGTTTGCTAGTGTATCTGCCAGTTTGTTACCCTCCTTGAGAATGTCGGTAATCTAACTTGCATAGTACCACATAAATCTCTAACTTCCTCTACCCAATTTGCAATATTCCATGGTGGTTTCCATCCCTCTTCTAGCATCATTTGTATAAACTGAGAGTCTATTTTCACAATGATGTTATCTAGTTGTTTTGCGCGGCAATATCTTAAGGCTTACACAATTGCCCATATCTTAACTTCATTATTTGTTACATGCCTTATCTCTCCTGCTTGATCTTACACCAAGTCCCCTAGCTCATCCATTATGCAGAAACCATAAGCACTCCTATCAGGATTTCCCCTTGAAGCTCCATCAATGTTGCATAGGAGCCATCCTGATGGGTGAAATTTCCACAGTACCATTGTAATCTTAAGTGTTGCCCTCCCCCCTTCCATCATTCTAATCAAATCAGCCCATTTGTGTGGTATTTGTCTAATAGAAGGATTTCTGACTTGAATCAACCTTTGGATTGTAACATATACTTGGTAGATAACTCTCCCAACTGATCTCTTTTCTCCATGTTTGATAACATTTCTTATTTTCCACAACTCCCTTATGATAATGGCTGGTACTGCTTGATATATTGGTCTGAACCTGTCTGTCACTAGGGTATGCCACCATTTAATTATTCTTTGTTATAGTTGAAGTCCTTATGTGTTTATCCGTGCAAAAGAACAAAAATAGGACCAAGTCCTATTAGCAATATAAGATGTGGCAAGAAAAATTCTAGGTTGTCTCCTCCCTAGGATTTGAACAACACCGACATCTAGAATCCAAATTGTATTTCATTATCTCAGAAAGTCCCAAGCTGACTTCACTAAAAATTCTCATTTAGAATCCAATAACCACCATGGTTGATCCATATCCTTCTCCCATACAGGTTTCTTAAATGTATCCAGTATGTGTTGGACAATATCTGTTGGTACTACTCTTGATAACTCTCCAAAATCCCATTCCCCTTCACGCACCATCTCACATAATTTTTTAATCCTACTATCATAATGTTCATCTGGCATGATATAGTATAGAGCCCCTAAGCCTGTCCAATTGTCAAACCAAAATTGAGCATTACCCATTCAAACTTGCCACCATATTTGATGTTCAATGATATTTCTTTCCTGCAACATCTTTTTCCAAGCTTGGGATCCCTGTTTCCACTAAACTACCACTGGATTATCCCTTTTACAATACTTGTTGCTTAGATATGCACACCATTGGGATGGTTTAGTTACGAAATTCCACTGTAATTTGCAATATAGAGTCATATATACATAATGCAATGAACTAAAACCTAAACCTTCTTCCAATATTGGTAATGTCACGACCTCTCAACATTTATAGTAAATATGTACTTCTATCGGAGTCTATAAAAGATAAATCATAGCCTACCTCAGATCTAAGCAGGTGCCACAAACCTCAATCCTAGACGTAGGCCTTGCCCTTGCGAAGCACCTCGTATTACTCGTAGTCTATCACATAGGTTTTATGTTAATGAGTAATCTAACACAAATACAAAGACTTAGTCCATAAAAGCAAACTAAAAGTCCACCCCAAAATCGACCCCGGGCCCATGGTGGTAAAGATCGGGACTTTATTACTCAATAAAATGATAATACACTATAAGGTCATATCCTTAAATTAATTTTAAAACTAATCACGTTTGGACTCTGTCACAACCCAAACTTGGGGGTGTGGCTGACACCTGGTGCCCTGCTGGCCCGAGCGTACCACTATGATGACCAGACTTCCATATAAGTAGAACTTCCAGCCGATAAGGCCGTACTGGCATATACCACAATCACAACAACAATTCTGGAGAAAAGGGATTAACCCAATATATATATACAAGGGGACCGACAAAGTCAAAGCATAGTCCTATCAAAGATAACATAGCCAACAAGGTTATACATAAACACTGTACATATCAAAATAAGTTTGTGAGCTTCTATGAGTGACTGAACTGACATATAGCCGGGACAGGTCCCTGACCTGTCCATATTGCATATAACTCTGCAAAAGACTCCATATAAATATATATATATATATATATATATAACCATACAGCTCCGGGAAGACGAAGCTTACTTACTAACGGCTAGACTCAACAACTCCTACTAAGGTGGCCTAACAGTGTCTCTATCAGAACTTGTGGCATGAACACACAACGCCCCCGACAAAAGGGGCATTAGTACGAAGTAATGTACTGAGTATATAAAGCATGAATAGCAATGTGAATCTGTAGACTGTAAAGAAAAGCATATACGCAATATGAAGCAGCTAGCTGTAAGGCAAAGCATAAGCAACCTGGGTGCAATATAAGGTGAATGGAATGCAACATACAATATCAATGTCATGCTATGCATATGAAATACTCTGAGGTGGTACCTATGTGTTTCATAAATTGTCCATAGGACCAATTGACTTTAGGCTAGACTATGCATTTCACTAGACCGTCCATACTCAACCATAAATGTGCACCTATGCGTATCATAGTCCGTCCATAGGGCACATAATTTCTAAAGAATTGTGCACCTATGTGTATCATAGTTCGTCCATAGGGCATGCAGCTCATGTATGTGCACAAATATGCAATGCAATAGCCACTAGGAAAGTGTTGCTAATCATGCTCGTATGCCATGCATGTAATAATACCTTGTAAATCGGGGGTATGAACAATAGACTGTGATAATACTGGCTCATTGGCCTCTTTGGAAACTCATAAACTCTTTGACTTTATCCTGACAAGACTCTTGGTCGACTTCTTTACTCTTTAGAATGCTTCTTTTTGAAGACTTATAATAGGATAAACCAGTAACCAACAACAATGATTATGAGAATGAGACTAATTAATGAATACTTCTCGACAAGATATTTCAAGATATGATAGGATAAAGTTTTTGCCGTTTCTTTTTTTAAAGACGATAACTATTTGGGTTTCATGCTTTGAAAGAAATGGATAGCCTTACATACCTTATCCGCAAAGCTATACGTCGTACTATAAACTCTTGCACTCTTCACGATTGATTATATATAACACGTAAAGGATCAATATCAATCCCCAATTCATATTCAAATAAGAAACTTCACTTATGTATCTTAACGATCAAAACTTCACTTGAAAAGGTTCTTAGTCTTGTTTAACGAGGGGTATTTATGCAATTCGGCCCCACGATTTCTCCGAAACACACCCTCTTAGGTTACAATACCAATAATCAATATATCAACTTATAATTCCAACAAAATAGTCTAACTAAACATATCTTAATTTCATAAGTTTACAGGTTTCGGTTATGAAAATCATTTCACAACTTATCCCAAATCATTAATTAATCACATATATAGATAGATAGAGGAGGTTGAATTTTACCTCAACACAACCAAATCGTCTCAAAATCATAGCTTACCCAAATTCCTAGGGTTTCCAACTTTGGCTCGATGCGACAAAGAAAATTCTTATGATTTCCACGAGATTAGTAGCGTTAATCCAATGTAATTGGCTTAGGATTTGACCTTGGATGTTGTAGAATCTCTAAAGAGGATTTGAGAGGTGTTAGAATCTTATTTAGGATGAAAAATGAGGGCAAAATTGTGTGACCCGTATTTATACCCAAAATATTCTCCACCGTTGTACTTTGGCGGTGGAGATTGACGGCCCGTCAAAGTATTTGACGGGCCATCAATCTTCCCCGTCTAATGTCCTGGAAGATTGACAGGCCAAGCTGGCATTTGATGGCTCGTCATCTATTCGGTAAAATACCCCAATTTCCTGTTTTCATCGAAACGTATTTCCGTTGATCTGATTAGCTTACATATACTCTGGAACTTCTGTCAACAAGTTATAAAGCATGGTTACCCTCTCAGGAGGTCGTACATCTTCCCAGGACTGAAGTATTAAGAGATGACGCGACAGAATGTGAAACTACGGGGTGTAACAGACTCTCAATTTCATGATTAAGCAAAAAGCCCCAAATTAAACCCTAGGTTTCCCCCCAATTTCAAAATGATTTACAAACATCAAATTAACCAATCCAATACCTTTCCCTATTATTATTCAATACTACGTTACAATATTATAACAATAGGGTCATTAAAAACCCCAAATCACGATCATAAGACTCATATTTTATCATAGAAACCTATGTTACATTCTTTCCCAAATTAGGATTTACACTAAGATTAAGGGATCCAAATAGTGATTAATAAATGAAAGGGAATGGAAAACCCTACCTCAAAGAAGAATGATGATGGAAGACCCAAGAACCCCCTCTCTACCGAGCTCTAATCCCAAGAAAATGTTTTGGGGAAAGTAAAATCATTTTAGGCATTAAATAAAATTATAAAAATAGAGATTCTGCCTTTGCGAAATCGACATCGCCGAGGCAAATCAATTCGGTGGAAAATCCATCGCCGAAGTGGCTCCACTTAAGTTACCGAATGGGCGCAGGAGTGGAAATGAAATAGTCTGCAAAAGCGGAGACCTCAGACTCACACAACGCCCACATCTGTGAGCCAACCTCTGCAGAAGCGTCCATAAACCTGTTGGTGCGGTACACCAGAAACTAGCAATAAGGAATTCAAGCCAAGTCTCTACAAAACACCCGAAACACTCCCGAGATCCCCCAGATACAAACCAAACATGCTACCCCAAGGTGAATGATGCTACAAACTTGTTCGCACACTCGGATTTCTCATACAACTGAGCCAAGACTTACCTTTTTATGAAAACAACTAAAACACCCAAATTTCACAATTTTATGAATAAGGCCACAAAATACATTCGAACACCTCGGGAAGAAAACCAATGACTCTACAAAGTCAAAAATAACCCTTCGGACCTACTGGAAGTGACGAAACCTGAAAACAAACCCATATACTCAAAAGACAACTTTGGGTCAAACTTATCATTTCTAAATTATTCAATTTGGGTTTTTCTTTTGAAATCAAATAAAGGTACCTTGGGAACTGTGCTATCCATCCTCATGCATCACAAACTGACACAGAGTCTACGAGAAGGGTAATTTAGTTAAATAAGGGTCTTTAGCTAAAAAATATTGGACGAGTCATTACATTAGATACCAATTAAACAAGAATTTGTCCTCAAACGGAGAGAAATGAAAGGGGAAACATATCAGAATCAGTAAAAAGTGAGGGTATCAGCTCCGCATATCAGCCTCAGTCTCCGAAGTTTCCTCATCAACAGAATGATGCTTCCATTGCACCTTCACATAAGCAATCTCATTCGATCTCAACTTTCTCACCTACCTGCCTAGGATGGCCACATGCTCTTCTTCGAACTCCAAGTTATGATCAAGCAATACGGAGTCCCATTAAATAATGTAGGACCAATCGGTATGGTACTTCTTCAGCATAAAAACATGGAAAATCGGATGGACACCTAAAAGACATGGCGGTAGATCCAACTCATATGCCACCTCTCCAACCCGCTAAAGAATATCAAAAGGCCCGATATACTTCGTACACAACTTCCCTCTCTTGCTGAATCTTATCATGCCTTTCATAGGTGAGACCTGCAATAGAACCCTGTCACTAACCATGAACTCCATATCTCAACTTTCTCACCTACCTGAGCTGCCAGGAGCTTGTCCTGAATTACCTTCACCTTCTCTAAGGAGTCTCTCACTAAATTTGTACCCCAAGGTCTCACCTCGAACGCATCAAACCACCCAATCAGAGAACGACATCTCCTACCATCCAAAGCCTCAAATGGTTCCGTATCAATGCTGGAGTGATCACTATTGTTGTATGCAAATTCTGTTAAAGGTAATAATTGGTCCCAATGACCACCAAAATCAATTATGCAGGCCTGTGATATATCCTTCAACACAAGAATAGTCTAATCGGACTGATCATCCGTCTGAGGGTGAAACACTATACTGATATCCAAACGAGTATCCAACTCCTTTTGCAAAGTCGACTAGAAATGAGAAGTAAACTGAGTACCCCGGTCTGAAATGATAGAAATAGGTACCCCATGCAGACGAATAATCTCAAGAATATAAATCTTAGACAACTTCTCTAAATTGTAAGTCGCTTGGACCCAAATGAAATGCACGGACTTGGTCAACCTATCAATAATGACCCAAGTGACATCAAACTTGCCCAAAGTCTTTGGCAACCTAACAACAAAATCTATGGCAATCCACTCCTACTTCCACTCAGGAATGAGCATCATCTAACTCAAACCACTTAGTCGTTAGTGCTCATACTTATCCTGTTGACAATTTAGAAATTGAGACACAAACTCAGCAATGTCTCTCTTCATGCTACCCCACCGGTAGTGCTACTTTAAATCATGATACATCTTTGTAGCACCCCGGATGAATCAAATATCTAGAGTTGTGAGCCTCCTCCAGAATCAATATTGTCAAGTCTCCAAAATGAGGAACACACACTCTCCATTTGATCCTCAAGACCCTCTCGCATGAATCATAGCCTCCTTGGCTTCACCCTGCATCACCTTATCCCTGATCTTGCATAATCTCACATTAGCAAACTGTTGGGTCTTGATATGCTCCAAAAGGGATGGCCTCGCCTCAATACAAGCCAGAATCCTACCCGGATTTGAAATGTCAAGCCTCACAAAACTGTTGGCCAAGGACTGAACCTCCAAAGGCCAAGGGATGCTCAGAAACAATCAGACGATCCAAACTCTCCATACTAACTGCCTTTTGGCTCAAGGCATCCACCACCATATTGCCCTTGTCTGGATGGTACAAAATAGTCATATCATAGTCTTTAAGCAACTCCATCCATCGGCGTTGTCTAGAATTCAAATGTCACTAGTTGAACACATATTGAAGGTTGCGGTGATCGGTATACACCTCACAATAAACTCTATAAAGGCAGTGCCTCTAAATCTTCAAAACAAATACTACAACCACCAACTCCAAGTCATGAACAGGGTAATTCTTCTGATACACCTTCAACTGCCTCGATGCATAAGATATCACTTTACCCTCCTGTATCAACATACAACCCAAACCAATCCTCAAAGCATCATAATAAATGGTAAGTCCTTCCCTTCCACTAGAAGGGCCAATTTCGGGTTTATGGTCAAAAGTAAGATGAGCTTTTAGAAGATGTCCTCACACTCATCAGACAACCTAAAAGGTACCTCATTTTGATTCAACCATGTCAAATAAAAAGCAATAGAGAAAAATCCCTTGACAATCCAATGATAATAGCTTGCAAGACCCATAAAGCTCTAAATCTCTGTCACTGAAGTAGGTCTAGGCCAGTCCCTGACTGCCTCTATCTTATTCGTATCAACTATAATACCCTCCTTGAACACCACGTGTCCTAGAAATGCTCCTAAACTAAGCCAAAACTCACACTTAAAGAACTTAGCATATAACTTTTTCTCTTTCAACAACAGAAGAACCACTCTCAAATGCTTCGTGGTCCTTCGTACTCTTCGAATCAACCAAAATGCCATCAATGAAGACAATCACAAATGAATCCAAATAAGGCTTGAATATCCCATTCATCAAATCCATGAATGATGCGGTTGTGTTGGTAAGCCCAAAAGACATCACTAAGAACTCATAGCGGCCATAACGAGTCCTGAAAGCCGTCTTGAGAACATGTTCTGCCCTTATCTTCAACAAGTGATCCCAGACCTCAAATCAATCTTCGAAAACACAGAAATACCTTGAAGCTGGTCGAACAGATCATCAATACGAGGAATCATATACTTTTTTCTGATGGTGACCTTGTTCAACTATTTATAGTCGATACACATACGTATGGTGCCAACCTTCCTCTTCACAAATAATACATGAGCACCCCAAGGAGACACACTCAGTTGAATAAAACCCTTACTTAATAAATCCTGAAGATGCTCCTTCAACTCTCTCAGCTCTGTCGGAGCCATATGGTACGGAGGAATAGAAATAGGTCGAGTACCCGACTGTAGATCAATGCAAATATCTCTATCTGATGGCATACCCAACAAGTCCATTAGAAAAACCTCGGCAAACTCACTCACTATTGGAATAGAATTAAGGGAAGGAGTATCCACACTCGTATGCCAAATATGTGCTAAGTATGCCAGGCAACCCTTATCTACAACTTTCTAGCCTGAAGGAACGAAATAATCTTCTTAGGAGTAGGGCTTGTAGTACCCTTCCATTCCAACCTTGGAATATCTGCATCGCTAGAGTAACTGTCTTGCCGTGACAATACAGAATCGTGTGGTATGGTGATAACTAGTCCATTCCCAAAATAATATCAAAATTCCATGTCTAATATAACTAAGGCTACCTAGGTATCATAACCCATAAAAGTAACCACACAATATCGATAGACACGATCTATAACCATAGAATCACCAATTGGTGTAGACACATGAATAGGAACATAAAGAATATCACACCACATATCTAAATCAGCAGAAAAGTATGTAGACACATAGGAGAACGTATACCCTATTTCAAATAGCACTGAAGTAGACCGATGACAAACTGGGATGATACATGTAATAACTGTATATGATGTCTCAACCTCTAGCCTACCAGGGAAATCATAACAGTGAGTGCGTTCTCCCTCGAACTGAGAACCCTGATAGCCGCCTTAGCCTAAATGAGCCTCATCTCTACCCATCCAAGACTCATCTTGACTGCCTGGTGACTACCATAACCTAACTATGAACCCACTCTACTAGTCTGACCGCCACCTCTGGTTGGCTGTGCTGGAGTCCTGGGTGTCTTGGATCCACCGGATCCAAGCCTGGGACAATCTCTCCTAAAATGCCCAACATCACCAAAATTGTAATAAGTTCTGGCCGCTATGGGCTGCTGAATAGTCACAGAAAAACCTAAATAACCCCCACAATCAGAGAACCGAGATTGAGTACCTCTAGAAGACTGGCCCCTACTATAACCTCTCTGCCCCCACAGAGGCACCATCTGAAATCTGGAGAGCTAACTGGATTGTCGACTAGACTGCGAATGCTGAAATCTACCATGTTATACATACCCATGAAAAGTAGACCCAATATAGTACCCATGTCAGCGAACTCTCTTATCTGGCTCATGTTTGGGCAAATTGCCCCTCACAAACTCAACCATCCTAGCATGCTCTGCCACTGCCTCAAAAGAAGCCCCAGAGGCCACCACCTATAATGTCGCCAGTTGCAGGGGAATACTCAACCCGCTCATAAGACATCTAACTCACTTAGTCTTTATAAAAAGTAATACCACTGCATAGCGTGACAAAGTATAAAAATAAGTCTCATACTCAGCAATTGATTCACCCCTCTACTCCAACTTGGAGAACTCATCCCTCTTGATCACACACAAGATGAGGGGCACATATTTCTCTAAAAAGATCTGATAAAATATGGTCCAAGTTAATAAAGGTAACCCCACTGGCCGACAATCAACATAAGACCTCCACTATTGCTTCACATCACCCAAAAGCTGAAGAGCAACAAAATAAACTCCATGTGACTCGATGATACCCAAAGTATGGAGCTTCTCATGGCTTATCACTATAAACTAATACATATCCGCCTAGGGCTGACCATAGAATACGGTAGGCTTCATGTTAGAGAAATACTCCTATATCTTTCGCTTATTATGGGTCATATTATATCCTATAACTGGCCAGGGACTAAACTTTGGTGCTGTAATCTAATCTATATAGGGTACCGAAATAGCCGCTGGCTGAACCCTTAGAGTACGGAACTTGGGAGTTTGACCCTCTCCCATGCGGGTCTGTGACCCACCTAGAGTAGTAAGAAGAATGCCCCCTAGGCAAACTGTCAAGCAAACTCAATATCCTGACCATAGTATCCTGCAGAATCGGAGTAGCTATAAATCCAGGCTAATCTTGGGTTGGCCCCATCTTCTTATCATAATGATCATCTTGAGGCTCAATATCTGGCTCGGGGGACACTGTTCTAGCACAAGACTGACTGGCTCCCTGTGCTCTACCCCTCACCGGTGCAGTTGCTCAAGCTCTACCTCAGTCCCGACCATGACCTCTAGTATGACCGTGCACAATAGGAATAGGTGTCGGTGCCTCATCTCTCATCGATTGAGCACGAGTCCTCACCATTTGTGAGAGAACATGAAACAAAGGTCATATACCAATTTGATCAAACTTAGAATGAAAGGAATAAAGAAAGTAAAGTTTCATAAATGTCCCATAGCCCCTCGAAGATAAGTACGAACGTCTCCACACTGATCCTCAAGACTCTACTAGACACTGCTCTTGTATTTAAGACCGTTTATCCTAGAGCTCTAATACCAACTTTGTCATGAGCCCTCAATATTTATTGCAACTACGTACTTCTATCGGAGTCTATAAAAGATAAACCGTATCCTACTTCATAGTTGAGCAGGTGCCATGAACCTCAATCCTTGACGCAGGCCTTGCCCTTGTGAAGTGCCTCATAATACTCATAGTCTATCACATAGGCTCTATCTTAATAAGTAATCCAACACAAATATAAGGACTTAATCCTTAAAAGCAAACTAAAAGTCCACCCCAAAATTGATCTCGGGCCCATTGTGGTAAAGACCGGGACCTTATTACTTGAAAAGAATGATAATACACTATAGAGTCCTCTCCTTAAATTAATTTGAAAACTAATCACGTTTGGACCCTCGATTTCATGATTAAGCAAAAAGTCTCAAATTAACCCTAGGTTTTGCCCCAATTTCAAAATTGTTTCCAAACATCAAATTAACCAATCCAATACTATTCCCTATCATTATTCAATACTATGTTACAATATTATAACAATAGGATCATTAAATAACCTCAAATCATAATCATAAGCCTCATATTTTATCGTAGAAACCTAGGTTACATTCTTCCCTAGATTAGGATTTACACTATGATTAGGGGACCCAAATAATGATTAATAAATGAAAGGGAATGGAAAACCTTACCTCCAAGAAGAATGATTATGGAACACCCAAGAATCCCCTCGCTACCGAGCTCTAATCCCAAGAAAAGGTTTTGGGGAAAGTGAAATCATTTTGGGCATTAAATTAGATTCTGAAAATAGTGATTCCACCTTGGCGGAATTGACATTGCCGAGGCGGATCACTCTGGCAGAAAATCTACCCTTGAAGTGGCCCCACTTAAGTTACCAGATGGGCGCAGGAATGAAAATGGCACCATAGAGGTGGATCGCCTTTGCGAGAAATAGTCCACAGAAGCGGAGACCTCAAACTCACACAAGGACCGCATCTGTGAGCTAACCTCCACAGAGGCGGCCCCGCAGAAGAAGCCAGAAACTAGCTAGTGAAGCACACCAGAAACCAACAATAAGGAATTTAAGCCAAGTCTCTACCAAACACCCAAAACACTCCCTAGACCCCCGAATACAAACTAAAATGCTACACCAAAGTAAAACATGCTATAAACTTGCTCACGCACTCGAATATCTCATACAACCATGCCAAGACTTACTTTCTAGAAAAAGACCAAAACATCCAAATTTCACAATTTTACAAATAAGGCCACAAAATACATCCAAACGCCTCAAGAAGCTAACTAATGAGTTGACTAAGTCAAAAATGACCCTTCGGACCTACCGGAAGCAACGAAACCCGTAAACGAACCCATATACACAAAAGTAAATTTTGGGTCAAACTTATCATTTCTAAACTATTCAATTTGGGTTTTTCTTCCGGAATCAAATAAAGGTATCTCAGGAATTGTGCTATGCACGTCACAAACCCCACACAAAGTCTACAGGAATGGTAATTTAGTCAAATAAGAGTCTTTAGCTAAAAACAATTACACGAGTCTGCCAACCTATACAACCTGTATAACCAATCACTAGACCTAACTCAGCTCTACATAGAATTAGACCTTAGAACCCTTCCGCCGATCATCTGCACTATATAGTGAATAAGTCTGCCAATCTGTAAAAGTGGACATGCAATGTGAAATACAAAAAATGCAGCATCCCTAATGAAAGAGACATCAGTATAAAAAAATTATACCAAATAGGTAAGGTAGACTTAAATAATCATATGAAAGAACATCAAGTGTAATGAGATATAGGGAAGAATCAACCTGAAACTCGAGACTTGCCATTGTGGGCCATGATATGCAACAACAACAACATACCCAGTGTAATCCCATAATTGGGGTCTGGGGAGGGCAGGATATATGGAAACCTTACCTTTACCTTTGGGTCATGATATAAAATATACAATATATACGTGTATATAATGCAATCATGAATCATGTGCGTATATAACGCCATAGGCCTTTGTGGGCATCATATTCTTTATATATATATATATATATAGCCACTCTTTAGGGCTAATCATCATCATCATAATAATAACCAACTGATCAGGGGTGCTATACATATATATATCGCACACTAGGTGTCATACCCACTGATTATAGCTCAGGGTGTGAGTCATATCATATATATATATATCGCACACTTGGTGTCATACCCACTGATTATAGCTCAGGGTGTGAGTCATATCATATATATATATATATATATATATACATACATGAGAGAAATGATAAAACTAAACTTTGACGGAGTGACATAAGGTTATTACACAATCGACTATCATTATGAAGTTAACAGGCCATCATACGTTTCATAACCAACAAGAGAAAGAAAGAATACCATGAGAAATAACTATTATGACATGAAAATTACTCCTAACAAAGAACAAACAAGATTCAATGACATATCAATAGAATGAAGAGTGTGAACATTTCTAACTTAACATGAAAGAGCCATTTTGGAGGGACGTTGTTTTGTTCAGATTCATTCCAAAAGGAAGAAAGGGAAAGGATAGCCTTAACATACCTTCTGCTCTACGATTTTATTATGACACCTTTGTAAACCATTCTCTATTATTGTGGTCCATACTACTTTGGAAAGACTATGATCATCTACGTCAATGTGGTTAATCCTAAAAGAATCTTTATGCCCCAACAATGGTAATTTGGGTACTTACAACGTAGTTTCTCTTACTTTCTACTCTATAACCTTTTAACAACTATCTGAATCCTAACCATATGATGACTTATCATCATACAACTAACATCATGTGATTGGAACATCTGGTAGGACATTATCTTGCTACTTGCGAGATGGACATACACATTTAAATAACAACTTTCACTCCCTTTAGCCTTACTTGCGATCTGTCATACTCCACACATGACACTTGTGTATACTATTCTATAACATTTACTTAGTACCTTCCAACTTATACTCTAGTCCTCTAAGTCATCTTACTCTCGTAAAGAACTATGTTCATCTTTGCCGAAGTGATTCATCCTAAGGGACGTCCTACAACCAATACTGGTAATCCAAATGCCATCAATACATTCCATTTAAAGTTGAGAGTTATGGATCCATAATGGTTACCTAACGTCGTCGATGTGATTTACCTTCAGTAATGATCTAGAATCCATTAGCTAGACTCTAAAACTCATCTATCAACTAAGCCTCAATTTAATCTATTTTCATGGTTGACCTCACGTTATGATCTATATCCATTTACAACCATACTAGCCATATGATTCAACTTAAGTAGTAATTAATCCATGTGTTATTCATCTAATTTACCCTAAGCATCATCCCATCACTCGTTAATAAGCTTAAGGAACCATCATCTGATTCATCTTAAGTAACAATCTATTATCCATTAACTATTCTTGGAAGCTATCAACATACATCATCTTAAATCACCCGCTACATCCCAACTATGACCACATCTAGACTATCGACATCACTCATCTTAACTAAGGTACTACACCCTAATAATTGTAATCTAGACACTTACAATATGATTCATTTTGAGTAGAAGCTACACACCAATAACAAACACCTGAAGACTACTTATATGATTTATCTTAGATAAGGAATGATAATTTGAAAACTCGACCCCAAAAGTATAAAAACTACATTAAGTGTCAGCTCGTACTTACATAACACAACTCTTATTCGACTCATGAACATCAAAGATAGAAATCCTTGGAAGTTTGATTCTAAGAATGGTATGACCACATGAAGTACTCACACCCAATGTCTACTCTTTCCTCTAATAGTATTACTCCAATAGAATTAAGCAAACATTTTATGCATCTTACTTATCACACCCTCAGGTGGGTTTACTGTTGATAACAAATGAATTGGCATGACTTAAAAAACATGCTTGATCAACACTGCTCTGCCCCCAAAAGACAATAATTTTCCTTTCCAGGATTGAAGTTTGTGCAATATTTTCACCAAAATAGCATTGAAAAGTCCTTTCTCTTTCTACTGTAATATACTGGGCAACCTATGTTTGTGAAAGGAAATTCTTTTCTACCAATCCCAATAGCCACCTCCATAGTAATGCTCACATCTTCTGGAACATTCTGATGCATATATACCGCACTTTTCTCCCAATTTATGTTTTGCCCCGATGTCTTCTCATATTTCCCAGTACCTCTATGATTAGTTGTAGGTATAATAGATTAGCTGAGGAAAATAGAATATTATCATCTGCGTAAACCAGATGATTCACCTTAGGACTCCATTTAGGCATCCAAAACCCCTTAAATTATGGTGTAGTGCATTAAGGTTCCTTGTTAAAACTTAGCAGCCAGAATGAATAGAGTGGGGGAAAGAGGATCACCTCACTTAACTCTTCTTGATGATTGAAAAAACCTTTTTTGTTGGCCATTTATCAGAACAGAGTACCAGTTATTGCTTATAATTCTGAATACCATATCAATCAACCTTTCTGAAAAAACCAAATCCCTCAGTGCCATTATTAAAAGCAACTAAGACACTCTATGATTGGCCTTGCCCATATCTAATTTCATCACCACATTTGCATTCTTGGTCCTCAATCTTATATCAGAAATAATCTCCTGAGTCGGAAGTATAGTTTCAACTAGACTCCTTACTTTTTCAAAACCAGATTGATTTAGAGGTAATATATTATCCATACAGTCCACCAATCTCTCATGAATCAACCAGGAAAATTTTTTATTCATAAAATTACTCAAAACTTATATCTGAAAAGGTGTTGATCATGTATTTCTTTGGTAATAAGACCAAATTAGTATAAGTAATATATCTTGCACCATAGAAAAAAGATTTTACCACATTTGTAATGTCCTCCCTTATAATTTGTTTAATTCTGCTCATCAGGGATCATTCTTGGAACATGATCCAAGATCTCAAATTTAGTAGGATAAGTTTCCTTTTTGAATTTTTTTCCTAAAGAATATGATTGCCTCATCTGTTATTTCATCATTTTTCTCCAGCCAGTTACCATTTTGATCTTGTATCCTCTTTAATTGCAGTCTTTTCCTTCCCCCTGCGTATAATCATGAAAGAACCTAGTATTTTTGTCCCCATCCTTAAACCATTGCATCACAACCTTCTATTTCCAGAACTTCTCCTCCAGATGAAGAAATCAGTTCAATTCTTCTTGTACCCTATGTAGTCTCTCCCTGTTGGTAGGTATAGGTTGAACTTTTTTTTTAAGCCACAGCCTCGCGGCTTGTGGAATTTTATTAATAATAAAAGAAAGACAGGGGGAACTCATCCTATTACCCCACGAGACTACTCCTATAAAGCTTAAAAATCTAACCTGAATGTAGAAAAAAGGAACTTGACAAAACCAAGTATTTTATGATCATCATAGAGTTTATAATACACTCTATGATGATGTTACAAATGATGATACTAACATAAAGAAGAGCTAATATAAGAACAAAGCTATACTCTACCTCTGGCCTTATAAAGTCTTTAATATGGTGTACCTTTTCTTGCTTATCCTCCAAGTATGCATGGAATTGGATCATTGATTGGGAGGTCTAGGGCGGGGTCAGGGTCATTTTCTCGCCCTTTGAACTTTGGGTAGCTCGTACAATGTCACCTCTTTCTCGGTATATATCACATATTGTACGATGTTGTCCCATTGCTTAGGAGTAATGTTATATGGCCTATATATTCGTTCAAATCCACCTGTAAGCTCAGCCATATCATCTTCCATTTCTATATCCTCATCATCATCAGTATAATCCGGTGGTAGGGAGTCAAAACAATCATCTCCATCCTACTCTTCTGTGTTACTCCTCTCACCACACGAGGATGGAATGTCATCACATGCTTGGTTTAAAGTAACCAAAGATGTATTTGACTGAGAGGTGATTGGGCTCGGGTTTGTGGGCCCCGAATATGTGCATTGTTGGGCCATCGACTTTGGTGTAATTGGGCTCGAGTTTGGGTTAGCTTTAGGGGGGCGGGTTATGGGTTGGTCTGTTGGGCCGGGTGGGTTGTTGGGTTGGGTTCCGGGTCGGGATGTGGGTTACGGGTAGGGTTTTCTCGGGATGGGTTGCCGGTATTGGATTGGGTAAGGTTTGGTGTCGGTACTTGGTTAGGGTTTGGGTGGGCGTCGGATTCCGAGAGGGTTTCTGGCTGGACTGCCATGATTTCGGTGTGGTTTTCGGTAGTGTTAGTTATCAGAGATGGGGTTTTTTGGGCCGTGTTTTCAGGTGGGCTTGGTCTCGAGATGGGTGGATTAAGGTTAGGGCTCCCCAAACCCAGTTTTGGGCTAGGGTTTGGGCAGGCGGTATTAGGTTTTAAAAGGGGTTCCGGTAGCCTAGGATGGTTTTCGGCAATTGTAGTTGCCGGAGTTAGGGTTTTGATGGTAGGATTTTTTGTGTGGTTTTGCCTCGGACTGGTTGGTTTAGGGCTAGTGTTTCCCATACCCGGTTTTGGGTTAGGGTGTTGTAGGGCGGTATTAGGGTTTGGGGGAAGTTCCGGTAGATTATGGCAGTTTCCGGTAGGGTTTTCGGTGGGATTTGGGTTGGGGGGCAGTTGATTTAACATGGAAGCACTGTTTCCGACAGCCAGAGCCATTGGAATCACTATTTCCACCGTCAGAACACTAATTTCTGTGAGAATTTGGCTGAGAATTAGCTGTTTTGATGATGAGGCAGTGTTTTCGGCAGCCAGAACCACCGGAATTACTGTTTCAGCCGTCGGAATAATGGTTTCAGTCGATTCTAGTGGATGTTTTTGTTTGTTTTGATTTTTCCTTTTGTGGGTTACGGTGGTCCATTCTTTGGTGGAAATTGGGACCGTAGATAGTGGTTTTGGGTTAGGGTTTTGACGGCTAGGGTTTGTAGGGAGTGGGTTAGGATTAGGAGCCTTACCTTTTGCCACCGCCGCCACTGTTTCATCACCATCGATCCTATTTTCCGATTGCAGTTCCGGGTGTTCCTTCCAACATCCCTGAAGGTCGTGCCCTTGCAACATACAAGCAGAACAATATTTGGGTAAGAAATCATAACGAATCTTGAATGACACTGTTTCCATCTCTTCCCCATTAATGATTTGGATGTTATACTTTTGTGGGTGCTCCTTTAGCAAATCGGCCTCCACTTTAACCCTAGCACAACTAGGCCTTGTTTTGTTCAAAGTAGCCACATCTATTGCAATGGGTTTCCCCACCGCCGAAGCTATGGAGAACAATATTGAAGGACAATAGAAATTGGGAGGTAAATTAGGGAATGAAAGCCAAATTACAGTCATACTTGTCTCTTCTTCCGGTGTAAACCATATATCCAATTTGAAAGTTCTCATCAAAAAGGATTTGGTGTTCTCTTTTATCAAAAAATTAGGCCTTGACATCAAAGTGACATAGTCTTCTTCGATTGAACATCGAATCAACACGTGCCTATTTTGCAAAAGCCCAATATTCACTTCCACCTACAAGGAACATTGTTTTTGAATTGCCGTCCTCAAGAAATCAATTGGGGGTATTCCATGACTAAACTTACCAACCACGTCATACTTCAAATCTTGTTGCTCCACCATAGTTGCAACTTCTTGATTAGTAAACCGAATTGTTGACTCGCCATGTAGATAGGTGATTGGTTTTTGTGGGATTGCAAAGGTAGGGTTTCGGCCAAGAAAAGTATCGGCCAAACCATTACCGCCACAAATAGTGTGGGTGTTGGTGACGATGTTTGAGTATGTAGGGGGCTGGGGATTGTTCGTCGGGGGCTGGGTGACCTCGGGGGGAGGCCACCCAGTGGCTATCACGGCCAGGATGGCCGGAAAACCTCCTCAAAATTTTCTATCTCTTGAAATATATTTCCAAAATTATCCTTACTCCATTGAATCAAGGAAACCTATACGTTTTTCAGTTTGTGTTGAAATAAAGTAAAGAGATTTTCCATAAAGTCAGTTTTTCAATGATGTTGTACGGATCCCAGAAAAGTTTCATGTTTAACCTTAAAGTTTAGAAACTTAATAGGTTTTTAATAGGATCAACAACCCTTGTATAAGATATCAATAATGGTGCATGGTCTGTCCCAGTCCTAACAATGTGAGTAATATTAATACCAGGATATTTGTTATTAGTTCCTAATTCCCCAAGCATTTGTCTAACCATTTAAAACTACACTTATCCCCACTCTGTCCATTCCACCATGTATACTTACTCCCCTTGAATCCCAAATCATTCATCCCATAGTTTTGGATAAACACTGTGAAGTCATGTAACTCACTGATCCTGATATGTAAGCCACCATACATCCCCTCATCTGATGCTATGACATTAAAGTCCCCTACTATCATCCATGGATGATTCACATTAGAAGTTATTTCTTTCAATTCTTCCAACAGTGCTAGTCTTTCCACTTGAGTACATTTAGCATACAATACAATAATCTTCAACTCCTCTTGTAGACCTAAAATTTTCAATACTAGTCTGATCTACTGAGGGTGATCATTAAGTATATTGAATTCAAACATATCATCCACAAACACTCATATTTTTTAGAAGTATTAGCAATAGCAGTATGCATTCCTAACCTTCTCCTGTAATTGTCAATGTTGCTTGCTTCCTGAAATATTCTAGTAGCCCTATAAAACAAAAATTATATTTTTTATGCATCTTTATTAATCTTAGAAAAAACTCCATTGTGATAACAAATCTAATATTCCAAATAATAGCATTCATCATAGTAAATTAAATTTATTAACACTACTTTTTGCATGTACTCCTCCCATAGGTGGAGCACTATTCTTCCTTTGACTCTTCTTTTCACCTCAACCCATACCCCTTTCTATCTACTTAGGTGATAAATCCGCTTCTCTAGCAGCATTTTTCACATATTTTCCATGGTATGACCATCTAAATATTTCCCTATTTTTGTCCCTTTATGCCCCTGTGATTATGTTTCTATGAGAATAAGTTGGCATGTATCTTGTGTTATGCTTATTTTCTCCCTCTGAGTTGCATTGTTTGGTCCTTTCCCTGTATCCTGAGGCTGGTTACTAGACTATGAAACATATTCAATAGGGCTACTGTCAACCCTTTCCTAACCTTTCCCATCTCCTTATTTGTTTCCATGTCCTTTTTGTTCTCCTTCACACTTATGTTTTTCTTGTTGTTTATCTTCTTGATGTTCCTCATTATTATGTATCTTCTCCCCATCCTCTTACTATTTCTCTCTTTGTTTACTTTTTTGTTGTGTGTTGTCATGTGCTAGAGCTATATTAACTTTTGTGGGTGTTTGCAATTCATTCTAACTGATGTTTTCATTCTTTTCCTCTTGCAGGTTATCACTATTGTCCACATCTACCACTTTCATGTTGTGATTCTGATCTCCTCTACTATTTTATTTATTCTGGTTTGAAGCATTGTCTTTGTTATAAAACTTGTCTTTATTACATTTCTTAGTGCTGACTGGCTGAGCTATTTTATTCTCTTCCCCTTGTTACTCCTTTTGTTTTGCAGTATTATATCCCTCAGTGCTACTCTTCTCCTTGTCCTCATCAGTATTGCCCTAAACAACAAAGGTATTTTGTGTTTGTAGCTTATTCCCCCCTTTGTTTGTTTTCTTATACGGTTAGACCCCATACTTTTGACGTTGGTTGCATCGTGAGTTAGCTAACGTACACTCAGGGAGGTTATGATACACATATAAGGCTAAAGAAGGTTTTAAACAACTGTTAAGGAAGTATCGTAAGGTTTGGAGGTTAATCAAATTGAAATGAAGAAGTTCATCGAAGTTTGAATTAGGCAGACAAGTTTCACGGACCGTTAAACCTATTCACGACCCATCAATGGATCAACCTCCATCGTTAAATACCAGGCAGAATATTGGAAAATTATGGTGAATCACAGTAGGATTCAGGCCCATGAATGGGATTCATAGACTGTGGATTGTAATGTGAATCAGAGGCGGTGGCCGACTTTAATTGTTATAAATCGGTGGTAAACGTCACTTTTTCTCATTTTAACCCAAACCCAGTTCATATACTATATTAAAGGTTCACTAATACTTCTCAAAGGTACAAAAGCTAAACCTAAGTAAATTGACTCAAATCTAGCCTTAAAGTGTTGTAAATCCCAAGAAGGTGTTTTTATGGTATTGTGGTGTTGTTGATGGTTATTGTGAGCTAAGTAAAGCTTAGATTTGAAGTTTCCTCTACTATTCCAAGTAAGTTTGATCCTCCCTTTCTTGTGCTTAAGCTTATTTGTGTGTTGGGTAAGTTGCTTGGATGAAGAACTATTTGATAGCACTTGAGATGGTATAAAATGTTGTTATTCCTGTTGGGTTGTTTTGAAGCTATATGTATGAGATGTTATGGCTGGAAATTAGTGAATTAGCTTTGGTATATTGTTCTTGATGTTTTTTTTTGTGTTGTTGGTGTTGTTAGAAACTTGAGGGAAGTAAGGACAGATAGGGGAAATGTTGTTCGAACTCATACAAATGCTTGCCGCTCGATAGTCATTGTTGAATTACTAAAGTAATGTTGGTGTCATTATTGTTGATTTGTACATTCAGGGAGGAGGAGGCTAAGCCTAGAGTAACTCATGATGGTTCGGTTTAGGGTATTTAAGGCTTACCCCTTTTCTTCTTTTGGCATGATCCTAATAGAAATTACATATAACGAAACATCTCTCAAAAAGACTCTATTCTTGAACGTTAGAGATACACTTGTTCTTTATTCTCTGAAAATGTTCCTTGGATCTTTTGTGTCCATTGTCGAGAGTACTTTTTCGCATGTTAGATTATCTCTCAGTATGTGATATTCTATGCTCCTTGTTGGTTTCAAGACAACTGATATATGTAGCCACATAACAATAGTCATAGGGTAACAACCTTATGTCACTTCGACCACATTCATGATGTTCTACTGAGGTATTTCATGAGGTATTTCATGCATTATATATATGTATCTATTTTATAACACTGAGCCACGCGATAGTCAGCATGGTATGTAACTTATATGTACACACCACTGTATTTGGGTATGCTATAATGATGCTAGTCCCAGAGAGCGGCTTGATGATGATAAGATAGCCCCATTGTGTGGCCTAGAGAAAGTTCTATGGTGCATTGAGAAGGTGAAGGATATTACACGAGAAGTAAAATAATAAATAAGGGACATAAGTACATTTGAATTGTATTGTATGTAAAGCAATTGAAAGAATAAGCAAGCACATGAAATAATAGGAACATTAAACTGAAACTGAACAATGAGCATGAATATGATCTGACATGAAGGTAAAAACATGTATAAAATCTATATGTTTGTATATCTGTATATCTGTATTTTTGTATATTTGTGGGAGAGCAATAGTATAACAGACATGAAATCACCACGCTATAATGTGGTGTCTAATATCCTCCTGACCAGCTAAGCCATCTCGTACCTTGCCAGAGTACGAGACATGAACATGACATGATGAATCTAATAATATCACAAAGGAGTAACATGAAGGTATCGTCCTCTGGGCAGAGCGATCCTTATGCTACACTGGTAAATGTAGTTTCAGGCTGTCTGAGCCTTCTCGATAATCTGTGCAACTCCCAAAACATGAACATGAAATATAATTAGCTAGAAAGCCCATGATTTGTAAAATCATGACTTGTAAACATGATTGATAAGTATAAGATATAGCATGAACATAAATACATAATATACCTTGCATAAAACATAGAAAACATGTAGATTTCATAGAATTGATTAATTTAAATTCATGACTTGTGTTTAAAAACCTATGGAATGCAAGACATGGGTATTCATGGATTACGGACTAACTCATGATAATCTAAGTGATATTCATGAATACACTAATGGAAACATGATTGGTTTTAATAATACTTACATGAACATGTATAACTTGTTTTCAAGGGTTTATCATGAGCTGAGACATAACCTTTAATTTTTAGGGTTTTCATGGATTAATGTGGCGTGGGGAAGAAAAATTATGTTCTCACACGGGGATAGATGTTCTACATACCTGTAAATGCTTCATTTCAACTGACTAGGTTGCCTCCCTGACGAAGAACACCAAAACTCTAGCTTTGAATCTCTTGAGAAGGATTTACCTTAGAAATCCTATGTTTTTGTTTATGAATCGCATTAAGAATCATGAAATTAATGCTATACTTGATTAAGGATCATAGTAATGATCGTACCTTGACGTGGGAGGTCGAGAGGAGAGGAAAAACAACTGCTAATGGTTTTGAATGAAGTGGGAGAAGTCTTCAGGATTTAGAGATATTTAAAACATGGAAAAATTCACGTCTTGCTGGAAAATAGGCCTGGCGCAGTGCGTCCATTCCCAAGGTGGGCGCCCAGCGCCAGGCTTATTTTGACTGAGCCGATGATGTTTGGTAAATCATGCATAAGTTTTCATACGGATGTCCGTTTGACCTCCACCATATATGGATGGAAAGGTATTTCAAAGATCTGCAACTTTAATGAGGAAGTTTTCCCAAATTATAAATAAATAATAGGGTTATGCTTGCTTCAAGTGAGGCCTTGTAACAACTCACTTGAAAACATGCTTTGTGGGGTAGCTTTCAACTATACTTTGCCCAACGACTCTTCCTATACCTTGATTAGTTTTCAAAATACTTCCTATACTCCTCATATTAATTCCATTATGTTCCAGTCGTATGGGTCAAACATTAGCCCGAAGGTACGAGGTGTTACAATATCTCCCCCGTGGTATCATTCGTCCTCGAGTAATGGTTCATGATTAGTGATATGACTAACTCTGGAATTGTACAAAAATTTCGGCAGAGTTTCCTTTGTAAATAGGACTATCTCAAAATTTCTCAAACATATGACAGCTAACCAGAGCACAACACAAACCTCACAAGACATCATAACATGCATGACATGACATTACATGGTAACTGAAGCATGAACGTGACTAACATGAATATTGAACTAGCTTGAATATGTGAATACCAACTATCATGAATACTGGTATGGTATGAACACATGGATATTGAACTGAATTAATACATAAATACTATACGTGGGATTTGGGAAAGAATTTGTAGGCACGAATGACATGAGTACTGCAACATAAGCATGAACATAACATGATTACATGGATATGAGGAGCATGACATGGGACATAAATACATGAAGACTACCCAACATGGATACATGAGCGCTAAACTGACACGAGATATGAATACATATAAACATGGATATCATATCATGATATTTGATTGTCGAAAAGATGAATGTTACAACATGAGATTTGAATACTGAGCATAGATGGGACCTGAACATTGAACTGACATGAGGTTTGAATACTTGAGGTAGTTACCCTGGACATTTTTTGCATGTCCATCAATAAGTGTGGATATTTGTCCTTCATGTCCTCTTTGTCTACCCATGTAGTCCCCTTCACATTTTGGTTCCTTCACAATATTTTCACTAGAGTGACTTCCTTAATCCTCAACTAGAGAACTTGAAGATCTTTCGTAGGATCCCGTATATTCTAATATATTAGGGACTAACTTCCCTTTCTTTTCAAATCACATGAGGCCTTTCATAGTCAAAACTTTCAAAAAACACCCAATTAATAACATGAAACTCTGAATATCTGCATTGCACATTCGCATAGGACTCTTGCGAATCTTAGACATATTCAAATGCTCATATATTAATTTAACTTATTCAATAGCCTAATGGACAAAGTCTAGCCCTAGCAATTCTATTTTTCCAACTCTATAACAACTAATAGGTGATCTACACCTTCGCCCATACAAGGTTTGAAATGGTACCATCTTGATACTAGCATGATATCTATATTTAGAAATAACTCAACGAGAAGCAAATGATCATCTCGATTACCTTTAAAGTCTATGACACATGCACTCAACATATCTTCGAGTGTCTAGATAGTGTGATCTGCCTGACATTTGTTTGAGAATGAAAAATGGTACTGGAGATGGTATCCAATCCCTTCTGAAAAGACTCCAAAAAAATAATAATAATTCACTTTGAATTGGGAACCTCGATCTAATCGAATGGACATTGGAGCCCCATCGAATCTAGAACATTTCTGAATATATAACTTGGCATAATCTTCTACTGAATCGGCTTTCTCTTGATACCAATTTGGAAACTTAGCCAAGAAATTGGCTACATTCTTCTTCATGTCATTCTACTAATAAACCTTCTCAAGATCATGATACATTTTCGTGGAGCAATATATAGGGATCATGAAACTATTTTCCTTTTTTATTCAACTAATAAAGAGGATTTGGCTCTGTTCTGTACAACAACTCCACCATCTCCGGGGTCCAAAAGTTGAACTTCTAGGTTTCCAAAATATGGAACTTCTCTAGCCATGATTCTCTTGTCTGTCTCAACATGAGCTAAACCCCTTATACTTGATTTCTTTCTGAGATAATTTCTGAAATACTCATAGCATTGTTGTGCGCTAAGTCTTTGACAAGCACACTGAAGATTAGGGTCTCGTGCGATGGCACTACCTTTGTGACACATAACTAGCCTTGATCTTATATCATTTATGTGATTGCATAAACGATAATAAATGATCTTGACACAAGTCGATCAATAATCATTCTATTCATTTCGCATTTCTTTCCTCATTATGTCGATTATATCATTTTTCTCAAGTTACTGAACTAGATTTCTTCACATCTCCTGCTAACTCCTCGGGTTTCAAATGTCCAAATGGACTTACTGAAGATTTACACATCTCCCCCTTACACCAAAGGCTAAGGTCTTATACTTGCGAACTCTTCTATTTTGTTGGGATCAAACTATCTTTCCTTATCTTGTACAATTCTCCATACTCTACATAATTGAGGACTCATTATGATTAACTTCTTAGCAATGTTCCTTTCTAGAAAAATGGAGTCACTTAAATAAACAGGAAACTAATGTATTCATAACTGTCATTCAAAATCTTAATGGCTTAACTTCACACTGTCAATCTTAAGGAAACCTCTTCAAGATAACTCATAAAGGCTATCTTTTGTCAATCTTAAGGAAACCTCTTCAAGATAACTCATAAAGGCTATCTTTTATAGTTTACTCTCTTACTTCTTAGCTGATTTCTTCTTCCACTAATCACTATACTTTAAATTTAACTTAAACCCTTTGCATACTAACATATATTCGAGTGTATTCAAGCAACTACTCACTCACCAGTGTTAACTTAACTAAGGAAATCAAATCGTACCTCCACTAGCTCTGCTGAAATTGTTAATTCACTGTATCTACTCAAAGTTGTTGGTGAAGTTGTTGCCATGTGACCAAGATGTCAAGGGTTCAAGCTGTGGAAACAGTCTCTTACAGAAATGTGAGGTAAGGTTACGTATAATAGACCATTATGGTTCATCCCTTCCCTGGACCCCGCGTATAGCGGGAGCTTAGTGCACAGGGCTGCCCTTTTTTGTATCTACTCAAAACTTACTTACTATGCTCTACTAACCACCTGCTAGCATCATGTTTTCTGGTTCTATCCTGAATACTAAAATAAAACGTAAGACTATTTCTAACCTCCCTCATCATCCAACCCTATTGTACAGTCGTATACTATCTTTTCTAAGCTATAAACATGGATCAAACTTAGGGCAATTACGTCTCTCTTAAATTAAATATTGAAATACCTAACCCCAACTTTCTATACACTTTAGAGTCATGTCAAACTACACACATACGGGGTAAACGTTTAATCACATAACCATAGAGGGAAATGTTACATTTTATCATCTCATAGTAATATCTACTTCTTGTAGTAACTTACTAACGTCATACTCTCTGGTTCTGATCTGAATATACTTGCACAAATAAAATTATACTCCCTGAAGTCCAATATTATCTGCTCTTGGTTCTCGTGTCATGCATCGTCTCTTCTTAGTCATGTGCATAGGTCATACGGAAACACATTTTGTAATATCATGTTGTTTTGCCTCCTACGTATTTTTTTTCTTAGGCTCTTTACATATCAAAACTATCATGAGCAGTTTATGCCCACTGCGGCTAACTTCATAACAAGTTACCCTGTAGGGTCTTAATTTGAGCTATAATTCTCATACTTGTAGCTCCATAGTCCAAAAATTCAAATAAACGTATTATGTAAGGTATAGAACATATATATACTATCATGAAGAAACTTGTCCTTAAAATGGTACTATCACATGATAAATACATCATGCGCGGTTTGGTGAGTCTTAGGTCATAACCCGTACATGAAAAAAGTGAAGATCTCGGTATAGTCACTGTTACTTACACATTATTTTAGCACCCATAGGCCTCGATGTATCCTCACAACTCAAGTCATAAGAATCTTGATACACTGAAAATTGGAAATATGATAACTATATAACCGAACACTGGTGTACTGCATAACCATAATCCTGATAACTCAAACACTGTATAACTGGTAAGTGAGGTAAACTGATAACCATTAAACATGATAACTGCCTTTGTAATTTCTAATAAGAGTTATGCTTTGGTCTATAGTAACTACGAAATTTGTTCCACTTTTGATATTATCTCAACTCTCACCTACTACCAACATGCACTTCCTGATTATACTCCTAATGGGTAGTCATCCTCATTTGGACCTTGAATTTCCTTATCGTCGCTTGCGCATTCGATATGTTCAAAATTCGATGGACAGAGAATATTACTTACTATCTAGGATTCATGGCACGAGTTAAAATAATTCCTGAAAGTACTACTCTAATTGCACGATCTAGAGTACGAAAGAAGTGAGACAACCCTAAATGTCTTGGTGGTCAATCATTTATATGTGTGGCGTGCACACATATATAAAAGTGACCCCATTGGATACAGTTTCACAGACTCCTTAAGATAATTAAACTTAGTCTATGATACCAAGTTTTGTATTACCCTGAACTATGACTTGAGCGAAATACGACACTCAATGCCTGACTGCATGTGACCGAGCGAATCACATGGCTTGCTGAATCTACATAGGCATCAAAAGCATGCAGTAGTAATGATTTAAAACATATAAAACATGATACTGAAAATATAATTTGCGAAATAATATGAAAACATAATAAGTCAGAATACTGGACATCTAACATGACATGCTAAACTAGTCTATGAAACCTCTGAACATGAGTCTGACCGCTAAAATTGTTTACCAGGAAAAGGCTCTAGCATACCTTTACTGCATGAGATGACATGTAAAATAAAAAAACTAACACCTCAAATGAGGTGGGGCTCACCAATAGCAAAGACTGTAGAAATCCTAGCAAACTGATCTATCATCCTGAAACTCAGTACTTGTACCGTGAAGTGCAGGCCCCAAGCAAAAGGGACGTAAGTACATTTGAATTGTACTATATGTAAATAAATTCAAATAATAAACAGGCACATGAAATAATAGGAACATAAAACTGAAACTGAACAATGAGCATAAATATGATCTGACATGAAGGTAAAAACATGTGTAAAATTTATATGTATCTATATTTGTATATCTGTATTTCTGTTTATCTATGGGAGAGTAATAGTATAACCAACATGAAACAAACACTCTAGAATGTGGCATTTGATCTCTACCCGATCAGTTAAGTCATCTCATACCTTGCCAAGGTACGAGACATGAACATGATATGATGGATCTAATAATCCCACAAAGGGGTAACATGAAGGTATCATCCTATGGGTGGAGTGATCCTTATCCTACGCTGCAAACGTAGTTTCGGGCTATCTTAGCCTTCTCGGTAATCTGTACAACTCCCAAAAAATGAAATATAATTAGCTAAAAAGCCCATGGTTTGTAAAATACTGACTTGTAAACATGGTTGATAAGTATAAGATATAGCATGAACATAATACATAATGTACCTTGCATAAAACAAGGAAAACATATAAATTTCATGGAATTTATTAATTTGGGTTCATGACTTGTGTTTAAAATCCCATGGAATGCAAGACATGGGTATTCATGGATTATAGACGAACTCATGATAATCAAATTGATATTCATGAATATAATAACGGAAACATGATTGGTTTTAACAATACATACATGAAGATATATAACTTATTTTGAAGGATTTATCATTAACTGAGACATAACCTTGAATTTATAGGGTTTTCATGGATAAACATGGCATGGGGAAGAACAATGATGTTCCCACACATGGATAGAAGATCTACATACATGTAAATGCTCCAATTCAATGAACTAGGTTGCTTCCTTGATGAAGAACACCAAAACCCTAGGTTTGAATTGCTTGAGAAGGATTTACATTAGAAATCCTATGTTTTTGTTTAAGAATTGCATTAAGAATCATGAAATTAATGTTATAATTGATTAAGTTATATGCCAAGTTTTCCAAATATGAGTCTGGTTGAATTCAGTAGCCTTTCTTGGCCATATAGTTTCAGATGAAGGCATCAAGGTTGATAGCCAGAAAATTGAAGTTGTGAAGAAATGGTCGAGGCCTAAAACTCCTACTGAAGTTCGTAGTTTCTTGGGCCTAACAGGTTACTATCGGAGGTTTTTAGAGGGATTCTCTTCTATTTCTTCCACATTGACAAAGCTGACTCTTAAGGTAGCTAAATTTTAGTGGTCAGAGGTGTGCAGATAGAGTTTTCAGCAATTGAAAGATAAGCTTACATCAGCGCCTATCTTAATGCTTCCAGATGGTTTAGAAAGGTTTATTATGTATTGTGATGCTTTGATAGTTGGCTTAGGTTGTGTCCTAATGTAGCACGACAAGGTTATCGCTTATGCTTTGAGGAAATTGAGGATGCACGAACAAAACTACCCGACTCAATTATCTTGAGTTTGCAGCGGTGGTGTTTTCCTTAAATCTGAGGTAGAGGAGATGGCTTGAGCTATTGAAAGATTATGATGTCGATATTCTATATCATCCCATCAAGGCTAACGTGGTGGTAGACGCTTTATGTCGTAAGTATTTAGGTAGTCTAAGTAATATAGTAGTTGAGAAGATACCGCTGACTGGAGACTTAAGTCAACTAGCCAGCTTGAGAGTTCGATTACTTGATTCAGGTGATGGAAGTGTTGTTATCCAGAATACAGTAGAATCGTCATTAATAGTTGAAGTGAAGGAGCGATAATTTGAAGATCCTGAATTAGTAAGGATGAGAGAAAGATCCCTATAGCAAAATAAGCCAATACTAGTGCTTGGAAGGATAGAGTTCTTAGATATCGAGGTTGTTTGTGTGTGCCAAATGTTGGAGGACTAAGAGAATGTATTATGACAAAAGTTCATCAATCACGATAATTTATTTATCCAGGGTCGACGAAGATGTATCACAACCCTAAGCGAATCTACTGGTAGAATGACATGAAGAGTAATGTTACAAAATACGTTGATCAGTGTCCGAATTGTCAACAAGTAAAGATTGAGCAAAAGAAGCCAGGGGGACTCATCCAGAATATAGAGCTCCAAACATGGAAGTGGGAGACAATCAATATGGATTTTATTACAGGTTTTCCCCATTCGCAGTGGAAGTATGACTCTATATGGGTGATTTTTGATAGATTGATGAAGTCAGCTCATTTCCTTCCAGTTAAGACTACTTATATGGCCGAAGATTATGCCCGGCTATATATAAGGGAGATAGTTCATCTTAACGGGGCTCCAATGTATATTATATCTGACAGAAATGCCCAATTCATGGCTAACTTCTAGAAGTCTATTTTGAGAGATTTGGGTACTCAGGTGAACCTTAGTACATCATTTCATCCACAGATCAACGGTTAGGCTAAGCAAATTATTCAGACGCTAGTGGTCATTTTACTTGGATTGGATGTTGAATCTCTATCCTTTGTCTAACCAGAGAAGACATGTTACGGGCTTGTGTATTGGACTATAAAGGCAGTTGGAAGGATCATTTTCCAATGATCTAGTTCGTGTACAATAATAGCTACCATTCTAGTATCAAAATGGCTCCATATGAAGTTTTGTATGGGGGAAGTGTAGGTTCCTAATTAACTGGTTTAAGATAGGTGAAGCTGAATTATTAGGGCTTGAATTGGTACAACAAGCGGTAAAGAAGGTGAAGTTGATTCAGGAGTGGTTGCTGACAGCTCAAAGTTGATAGAAATTATATTCATATGTTCGATGCCGAGACTAGGAGTTTGTCATTGATAATTGGGTATTCTTGAAAGTTTCACCTATGAAGGGCGTCATGAGATTTGGTAAAAAGGGCAAGTTGAGCCCCAGGTATATCAGACCGTATAGAATTGTTTGGAGGATTGGCTAAGTGGCATATGAACTTGAGTTTCCTCCCTAGATAGAGGCAATCTATCCGGTCTTCCATGTATCGATGCTACGTAAGTGTATAGGAGATCCCTCCCATATAACTCCAGTAGAAGATGCGCAGATTACTAAGGATTTGTCCTATGAAGAGATTCTGGTTTCCATTCTAGATCGTCAAGTTTAGAAATTATGAACCAAAGAAATAGCCTCGGTCAAATTATTGTGAAGAAACAACGATATAGAAGAGATGACATGATAGGCGGAAGAAGATATGAAATCTATATATCCTCACCTTTTTCCATACCGAAGTTTTATAGCGATAATTGTGCGATAACTTCTTTTTATCTATATTTCACGAGAATAACCTTATCTTATGTACCCTATTTAGGTGAAAATCATAGAAAAAAGGTGACAGATGCAGCTCAGACAATGGGATCCAACACTTGAGGTTAGTTATTGCTTATATGACTCTATTGGTAGTATATGGTCATGTGAAGTTGATGTAGTAATATATGTTACATTGTATGTCCCTGTGAGGTGATGGTTGTATTTTCTTTGCTGCGTGGTAGGTTTGGATATTCCTATTTATGGAGGAAACTCTGCCGAAATTTCTAGAAAATCCCAAGAGTTAGAACCCCCTGATAGATCGCCTCAACATTCGAGGATGGATGTTCTTAAGGGGGAGGGGGGGAAGGATGTTAAAAACTATTCTTTTGATGTTGTTTGCATCATGAGTTAGCTAACGCATACTCAGGGAGGTTATGATGCCTATATAAGGCTAAAGAATGTTTTAAACAAGTGTTAAGCAAGTATCGTAAGGTTTGGAGGTTAATCGAGTCGAAAGGAAGAAGTTCATCGATGTTAGAATTGGGCATACAAGTTTCATGGACTATTCACGGCCTATCAATGGGTTAACCCCCACCGTGAAATACTAGGCAGATTGTTGGACATATTATGGTGAATCACGGTAGGATTCATGGCCCGTGGATGGGATTCACAAACTGTGAATTGCAACGTGAATCTGAGGCGTTGGCCAACTTTAGTTGTTATAAATTGGTGGTAAATGTAATTTTTTCTCATTGTTCACCCATAACCAGTTCATATACTATCTTAAAGGTTTCCTAACACTTATCAAAGGTCCAAAAGCTAATATCAAGTAAATCAACTAAAATCTAGCATTAAAGTGTTGTAAATCACAAGAAGGTGTTTCTATGGTATTGTTCAGGGTTATTGTGAGCTAAGTAGAGCTTATAATGGAAGTTGCCTCTACTGTTCCAACTAAGTTTGATCCTCCCTTTCTTGTTCTTAAGCTTATTTTTGTGTTGGGCTAGTTGTTTGGTTGAAGAACTATAAGATAGCACTTGAGATGGTATAAAATGTTGTTGTTCTTGTTGGGCTGTTTTGAAGCTATATGTATGAGATATTATGGCTAAAAATTGGTGAAGTAGCTTTGGTATATTATTTTTGATATTGCTCTTATGTTGTTGGTGTTGTTAGAAACTTGAGGGAAGTAAGGAGAGATAAAGGAGATTTTGTCCGAACTCAAATAAATGAGCTTTCCGCTCGATAGTTGTTGTTGAATTAGTAAAGTAATATTGGTGTTGATTAGTACATTCAGGGAGGAGGAGGCTAAGCCCGGAGTATCTCGTGGGGGTTCGGTTTAATGTATGTAAGGCTTACCCATTTCCTTCTTTTGGTATGATCCTGGTAGAAATGACATGTAACGAAACGTCTCTCAAAAAGACTCTATTCTTAAACGTTAGAGATATGCTTGTTCTTTATTCTCTGAAAATGTTCCTTGAATCTTGTGTGTTCCTTGTCGAGAGTACTTTTCCGCATCTTATATTATCTCTTAGTATGTGATACTCTATGTTCCTTGTTGGTTTCACGACAGCTGATATAAGTAGCCACAAAACTATAGTCAGAGGGTAACAACCTTATGTCACTCCGACCACGTTAATGATGTTCTACTGAGGTCTTTCATGTTTATATATATATATATATTATGACACCGAGCCGCTCCATAATCAGTCAGGTACGGCATTTATATATGCACTCTACTGCAATTGGGTAAGCTATGATGATGTTAGCCCTACAGATCGGCTTGATGATGATAAGATAGCCCCAGTTGGTGGCATATATATATATATATATATATATATATATGTTTTTAAACAAAATCATGCATATCATATACCCGTAGTGGCATTCAGAGTTACAGGTTGTCTCTTTTATCTCTGTTTACATTACTGTACCTCTTTATATTTTGCTAACTTACATATTCAGTACATTATTTTTTACTGACGTCCCTTTTCCCGGGGGCATTGCGTTTCATGCCCAAATGTGCTAGTAGACAGCCAGACGTACCTCCCTAGTAGATTTTCATGTTTTAGCGGTTGATGGTCACGCTTCATTCTCCTGGAGCTGTTGTAGATTGTTGGTAGGTTATGGTTCTGATGTACATATGCATTTTGGGTATGGTGGGACTCTGTCCCGACCTTTTGTCATACTATGCTACTTCTAGAAGCTTGTAGACTTGGGTCTTATGTACAATTGTTTTGTATGGCCTTTCCGGCATTCCTGTAGGTCTGGTTATATCTATTGTGGTCTTGTCGGCCTTGCTGATGCATAGATGGTTGGGTTGTCTTATTTTGTAGGTTATTATGTCCACATTTCCATATGACTATCGTTCCGAGGCCTTTTCGGCCCAGATACTTACATGTTCAGGTCATGCTCAAGAAGTGGTACACTCGGGACGTTAAGACACCAGGTGCTGGCCACACCCCAAGGTTAGGGTGTGACAACAACATTCCCCAAATTTATACCACATTTATCCTTAATGTATTTGTTATATCTTCATTGCATCCATTCCTTCTTGGCCTGTATGTTTCCCACAACTTTCTCACTGGTAAGTGTTCTTCTTTGATTTGCCGCAATCCTGATTTCTTGCTTCATCTTATCACTTTCTCTTTTCAACTCTTCCCTATACTATTTTTCCAGTTCTGGATGCAGGGCCCTACACTAAACTTATCCATGGCCCTGTAGTTTTCAATGTTTACAATATTTGGGTAAGTAGTCATACTTAATCATCACCCATTTAAATTGTATTTTGCCTATTTCATCATCTTCTTCAGCATTATGAATTTTCTGGGGATGTTCTGCTAGCAGGTCGACCTCAACTTTCACATTTGTACAGCTGAGTCTTGTCCTATTTTTGTACCAAATCAACTATTAGGGGCCTTCCAACTTCTGATGCAATTGAAAAGACAGCATCTCTAGCAAAAACACTTGGTGGTAATTTAGGAAAACTTATCCAAGCAACTGCAACTGATTTCTCTTCTTTAGGCTTGAACCAAGGATTCCAGATTAAAGATCTCATCCGACAATACCTAGCATGGACCTTGATGTAATACGCCGGTGTGAACAACATTTGTACATAGTCTTCTAATATATATATATATATATATATATATATATATATATATATCCTCCGACAATTCAATTGTACAGGGTCCTTCAATTACACATTGATCTGGTATCACCTTTCTCAATTCCTTGATGTCTATAATATCATATGGAAATTTTGCCCAAAACAACATATTGTAAATTTTCCTGTATGATTAATTATTTTACCTTTGATGATTTCCATGTCACATGCGGCTCTCCATGTAAATACACCACTGATTTTAAGGGAACCGATGGAGTTAATGTAGTCATGGTAGGCTTCAACAGGTTTACATATTTGGCATGGGTATGCAAATTGTTAGGGTTTACAGTATTAAATGCAGATGGGTGGGTAGAGAGATTGAGTAGTAGGATAGTTGTTGGTGGAACAACCTCCGTGGAGGCTGTCCACCGACCGAATTGTCCATGATGGAAGGTGATAGTAGATTTTTCTAGTACTACGGTTTTAGGTTTCTATAAAGCATTTTGACTAAACGTATTAGTACCTCACTCTAAGTCTCTTTAGCAACATAATTAATTTAAATTTGATTAATATATTAAGTGATAAAAGTAGTAAATAGAAGTTAAAAAAATAAGCAAAATAATTTGTAATGATTAAAGAGGTGAATAGTAAAAGGGAAGGAAATTTTTATTCAATCTCCTGAAATAGTAATAAAAATTGCTTGATGAATATTTGAACAATCGTATGTTTGCAGAAAATAATAGAGAGTAATATTGTATTCGGTGAAAATTTTGATGTGCCAATTAGGGGATAATGGAGTAAATATGTAGGATTGACCTTACTAACTAACTTACCTAACCCTACAGGCGCCTTAGTCAATACTAGCATGGAGATAGTGGAATCTCAATGGAATTAGATGTAATCTCTTGAATCTCAAGGTGTCACCGTTATGCATGCTACTTTTTCCTCCAGATGATTTACCTCAACACATAATATCCCAGAGACAGAAGGACGTACCCGGTGTCAAGCTTCATAACAATGTGTTATCTATTATTTTTTTTCAAACGCTGTGATTTTAGTTATTTTGCTTTTTATGACTTTGAATGTTTCAAATGTTCGAATTGTAAGGATTTTGATCTTCAGTTATCTAAAGAACTTGAAGGTAATGTTATGGCTTTTCAAATGACTATGAATTGTTCAAGAATGCTAAATTTATGATTTATTGAAATAGGTTGTGTGCCATCACAAATGAATTACTTTAGGAGTACGTTAACTAAGAAGGTCTTTGCCGAAGGTGCTAAATACCATGTCGGTGTAGGACTAGCATAGTTTCATTGGTTGGTCGATTTGGTAGTTTTGTTTGATTGAGATTTATAAAATGTTAATATAATGAATTTCAAGTTACATGACATTGTGATAAGATAGCTTAACTGATCAGGCTGAGATTGCTCCATGTCTTACACATGGTGGTTTCACAAAAATGTTATACTTATTTAAAGTTGAAACTTGTTGTTGCTTGTATTTGACTTAATGAAATTGTCTTGAAAATTACGTATTACTCCTCTATGTTTTATTTGAACTATCTTGTCCCATTTTATGTGAGAGAATCGATGATGCATATGAGTACTTGTTATTGTGTACTCACATTCCTTTGTCAGGGAACTGCATCCTTATTTTGGATGCAGGTATCCACTCAGGACAGCATGGACCTCGCTAGACACATCTCGCATCCTCTCTTCTTTTGCTGAGCGCAACTTCATGTTCGAGGCATCTTGTTGATAAGTACAAACTCTTGTACTCTTTTGGATATAACATGGTCCTTGTCATAGACTTTTGTTTTATCCATTAAGTCATAGAGGCTCTACAGACATGGTTAAAACATGTTATGCCACTTTTGTTATTTCTATTGAAGTCTCATATGACAGGTGTGATATATATTTTTTTGTAATTATAATTTTAAAAATTATAAAAGGCAAGATGTTATATGAAAATCTTTCATTTTTTTAATTATGTATGAACCATGTATAGTAATATATTTATTGGTTGGTTCACTCGGCCAAGTTTAAGGCGTTGAGTGACGGTGCATTCCATCAAGGATTTTGAGCGTAACAAGTTGATCCAATATCATATAGCTATTCATATAATTGATTAGTTGGTGACAAATAGACATTATCAAATAAGAATTTAAAACAACACCAATTAGGTAAATAAGGACAATAGGGAAGAAACATATTTTGAATTTTGCTTGTGTTTTGATAATACCATCTTTATACCTTTCTTTACTTTTGAAATGATCAAGTAAAAGTGAAATTTCAGCTATATGTACTAAAACATTCCTTTCAATCAAAGAGGAGTGAATTTAAAATTTTGGATATATTATCAAAATAGTTAGCTCCATCTATAAATTAGCAATAGTAGAATAATAAGAACCAGAAACTTCAAGAATAGTTATATAAAATTTGCCTAAAATTTTCACAACATCTTTAATGGCTTCCCAGTGACTAGCTTGTAACATACATGTTGGTTCAGTACAATAAGTGTTAGCAACTTCAGTTAGAAGGAATCTATATTTATAACAACATCTTAAATATAAGAACGTATAATTTCACCTAGTAACAACTTCTTCAAGCATTAATTTTGACTTTTTATGTTTCACACACTTATTCTTAAATTCCTCAAGCCTAACTTGCTTATTATTTCCTTGAATAGTACATACTGCTACTCTAACTAGATAAATCTCAGTTACTAAATAATTCAAGGCCACTTTCAACAATTACATTATAAACATGACATACACACCTAACATAAATGTCTTGCCAACCTTGTTGTCATTATGATAGATCATATGGTGTCCTTGTCGACCCGTGTAGATACTGTTTTTAGGGTTGTTTGTACGTTGATGTAGTAATAGTCATGGTGTCCTTGTCAACCCTTATATATACATTTTTTGTTCTGATTACAAGTTGATGTTGTTATAAACTTCTTACCTTCAGAATGGCATACGATTTATGTATGTGGTGGTTGGAGATGCATTTTAAATGGTAAAATAATAATGGTATTATTAGAAGTATTATGAAACGATACACATTATAATTTTCTATTAAAAGTGTAAAATATTGTAACTTCACAAAGAGTAGTACTTATAATATAAATACATAAGTATGGTTTTTATCTTCATCATATCTAAAAGCTATAATACGGTTTTGTATTATAAAATTATCATTTATCTAATGGCGTGTAATTATGAAATAATCACATCCATTAATGGTACGATCAATATCGAAATGTAAGAGAAACTCTACAGAGAATATTGTTAGGTAAATTACCTAAATATGTCTGATATTGTCCATGAAGCTAATATTAGATCTGTAAGTACTTCTAGGAACATCTTTAAATCAAGGACTATAAATTCTTTGAATATGAGTAACACGATATGATGAAGAAGCAAATGTAAAAGATAAACAACCAAAATAATATTTTTTCTTAACTCCTCATGATCCTTCATTTTATCATATTTATCATGTAACCTGCTAGTGTTTGGGTTAATGGTTGACTGATTATCATTCAGGATCTCCATACACGTATGTAGGAGGAGCTACTTCCACTTTTACACAATAAAATTATGAAAATCCATGAGAAACGACTGAGCATCTTCATCAACACCCCAGTTTATAGGGTGTCTATCCTTCACGTGTCTACTAAGTGAACTCGCCCCCCACTTACCCCGATCGCATGCTTAAAATCATCTCCACAAATATTACGTTTAACCCTATCAGTACCATTTATTTCCTCAAAAATATTTCAGGTCTTACTTATCCTTCTTTGATATTTGTTACCCGGGTTACAGGAGGCTTACCATCCCTACTACCCTAAGACGGTTGTGTCTAATTAACCAACCAAAGGACTACTAGATTTAAGTGGTGTCTTAGCATTAGCTAAATCATCATCTACACTATAATCTTCTTGTAATTGCTCACAATCTACACTACGTAATATTTCATGTCACTGTCCAGAATTTCAAGATTTCAAGATAGTCGTGAGGGAATCTACCCTACCCCGTAGGCAAATCCAAATCATTTCATAAGTCTTAACCCATTATTAAGAGAAAATCAAATGAGACTAAGGCATAAGTAAAATAAAGCGTCTCATAACTCAAATATGCGGGAACTAAATCATACACCTCCCAAAACATGAAGTCATAAGTACAAGCGCTACTAATATAGAAAACAAGTCTGAAAGTCTACCAAGTTGTCCGAAAAGTAAAGATAAAAATTTGGATAGAGATGGAGCCTGGTGTCGTGGAACAACCATCCCTCACCCTGGTAACTCCAAAAGAAACTCCTCAATGATCGGCGATAACTCGACTGCTACTAGTACTCGTGTCAGAACCTGCACACAAAAGGGTGCAACAAGTGTAGAGTGAGAACAGGTAATCAACGTGTACTCAGTTGCATCGTTGACTGACCCTAAACTAAAATGATAACGAGGGTTGATCTATTGAATGCTTACTCTCACACTTATCCTCCATTAATTCCTTAGGCATTTTTGTAATCCAACAAGTAAAAATAGGAACATCACTCAAAACAACGAGTATTCAAGAAATCAGTTGAGTGAGATAAATACATTTTAATAATTTCTTCAAGTAAATCAAACTTTTAAGAAATTAATACAATGGTATTCACGGTATACACATGCTCTGTAATATGGAATACATGACTCATGGGGACTCACGAGGTCCATATACTATACAGAATCATTTCCCATCGGGTTCTCAGCCACTTAGGCTCTTAATCTCAACACTTAGCCTATTTGGCTCTCGATCTCAATACTTAGCTCATATTCGGCTGTCATCTGCATCACTTCATCTAGAATTATTTCTCATCGAACATCACTTGTGTATCCTCTACGTTTATACATTCTCTACGTCACTCTATAAAGGTCCATAATTAGGTGTCTTTGTTCCATTATCCTATTTGTCTTCTTCCTGCCTCAATTACATTTTTCACATGTATATATATTGTTTGGTATATTGAATATACATTATGTTCAAAACAATTTTTATTTGTCTTTTTATTATTCTTAATTTGTGTCTCATCAATAGATGTGTATATTTTTTGTGTGCAATATTATTATTTTTCAGTAAAATTAATTTCTATCAAAAACGCAGTTAGAGATTTGTATTTTAAGAGTTTAAAGATAAGTAGGTCATATCCGATCCAGAGACCCTCATGATCGAGTCCGGGATTGAGATTTAGATAACGGATAGGTTAATATTCCAAATATAAATGAGAACAAGCAAGTAATGAGAACTTAATAAATTCTATATAAAAAATAATTATGGATTGAAGTTAAGAGTTCTATATTAACTCGAGAGAGATCTGAGTTACAAGAGGTGTAAGCTTAGAGAGAATACAATGTGTCCTTTTCTTTTCCTCAAAGTTTTTCTTATATAGATAAAAATTAGACCATTATAACCCTAGGTGATGTAAGGGTCCTGACACAATTACACCACACGCACTGCGGCGTTCTGATCAAAGTTGGCTGATGTGACAGGATTTGTTGGGAGTGGATGACAACTGAGAGGATCTGTTGAGGCCTCCGAAGCCAAAAAGCTTCTTACTTACGCATGATGCCTCCGTGTGCCTTTCTAACCCACGCACTTACACTTGATACTCCCAGATGCTTTTCTACCCCAATACAGATAGTCCCCTACTTTTCGGGACTTTTGAGCTAAAAGAACCGGGAAGTGGAAGAGTTTATGCGCCTTTTCAAAAGAAGACCTTTTCGCGAGAACCAAAACATCGCATATGTTCACCATTAGATGTATCATCAGTTACTCATTGAATGTGCCCAGTTATCTAATTGACGGTACCTCATTTAAGACACCGATTGATGGTTTCTGACAAGACACACCCCTCCATTTTCCAAGGATAATGATTATTCCTTTGGCTATTTAAGAAAATAGTCTCGATCATCTTTCTTCATTCCCTCTTTCAACCTTATTATAGAAACTTACTCTTCGTCTTATCTTACTTCTTTCTATCTAAAAAAGATATTTACTTCTTCGACATTCGGTACTTTCGACGGCTTAACCCTCGCGAGAATGGCAACAGAATTGGGTCCGTCTCATCGCCAACCATCGTCATCTGGTGTTTCCTAAGTAATCGACTTGGGATACACCACCTCTGAAATCAATCCTCCAAATTTCTACTTTGAAAGGGATTTCCATGCCAACCTCCTCATTGAATATGTGGAAGACATGCTTTATTTGATCGATGATTCTCTCATTTCCCAAGTTTGTATTAACTATGATTACTCTGTCGAATGAATCTTCAAATCATCATCTTCAAATCACGACTCCGATCACAGTTTCTAGTTGACTTTATCTCAGGTGACAGGGGCAGGAGAACACTTCTCAAAATTTGGGGATTGGATATTGAAGTTATTCCCCCTCCGTTCAATACCAGCATTACTCAGCATGTTCTTAGAATATCGCTCATCTACACTTATATGTTCAGCATCGGTTTTGGGCTGTTGATCCATTAAGTGATGGAAGTATTCTACCGGAGATACGGTGTGTGTCTGGGGAAACTAGCCCCACATGCATGGAGAATAGTACGCTGCCTGCAATATCTACCTGATCTCGCTCACCTTCCTTTTACTCTAGACCACTTGATCCACCTCTACTCCCCCCGGGTACTCCGTGGGGGAATAATTAACTTTGCTTTCATGGGATCTAGGGCCCTTATCACAAATACCGAGGATGATCATGACCGATGGTGGCATGATCAGTTTGTAATGATTCCTACCCTTCACTTTCAAGGCACTAACTTTGGGCCCCTTTCCGAGCACTGGAACAATGCCCGTGAGTAACCCCCTTCCTATTTTTTTTTGTACTTTGGGCTTTCCTTTCGACTAATTTGTTTCTCTTCTTTGTAGCAGCTCCCGTGGTTCCTGAGACATTACCCAACATTTTTTAGTAGGTGATAGGCTTATTCCGAGTTTCTCAAGGCACCGAGCGGACATGGATGGCCCTTTTTTCGAGGAATGGAAGGGAAAAACTCATGGTAAGATCTTCTTAATTTAATCATCTGTTCATATATTTTACGCTTTTCTCCTAACATTTTCTTCTGCTTCTCTCTTCAATGGCCTCCCTATGAGAGGAGGTTCAGCCAGAAAGGGTCCTACCTAGGACGAGGCACGGGAACATATTGCAAAGGCGACTGCAAAGGCTAGGGCTAATAGGAAATGAGTGTTTTCGAGAGACGTTGAGGCATATACCTCTAAGATTAGTCTGCGTATGAAGATGCATCGCTAACTGAGTGGACCCGCGAGGAGGGATATGAATCGGGTTGTTCTTGTAGAGGACAATAAGAAGGAGGCTGTTGCATCCAGGGATATGGAAGTCCTCTCAAATAAAGCTATCACGGAGCATGGGTCCAACGGTGGCTAGCTCCTAAGCATGGTAAGGAGGGATGCGGGCACGTGCCCTTCTGTCCCTTCGCCACCCACTATTGGTTCTAATCTCGGCCTGGAAGCTTCTTTGGCCCTCCTCTCAGACATCTTTCTTCAAGTAACTTAGATTGTTTCTAACATGCCTTTTTCTTTTAACACCAATACGGAAACTAACATTACTTTGCCCAATATTTCTAGGGGCATGTTGTCATCTCCTCTACCATCGAGCTTTTCAAGAATGCACCCTCGTCTTCCCAAAATATGGAGAGGTTGATGGAGGAGGTTTCTTAACTCATGGTCAAGCACACAGATCTTCTAGAGCAGAGAACTATCCTGGATGGTAGATATGAGGAGGCCAAGCAAGATCTGGCTGCCAAGGAGGAAATATTTCAAACCATGTCCCAAGCTTGCTAGTTGATCAGATGACGTGTGGTCCGGGCCAAAATTGATCATGATGCTGCTCGGGCGAGGATGCAAGACTTAGAGGGTTCTCGCACCCATCTCAAAGCCCAAAACCAATGGCTGATTTGTTGCCAAAAGGCTCATCAAAGGGCCAACTTGCTCTGCAACCGTGTTATCTTGAAGACTCGTTTTGAGGCCCTATAAGGAGTGGAGCTAGGAGTGATTGATGTTTCCTCAACCGTAATCGATGCAGATGTCAGTTTAAGGGAAGACAATATTGACATGGAAGACCTACGCGAAGAGACGCCCCCCTCCTCTAATGCTTTTGCTGGTCTTCCAATTATTAAGGTGCTCCTCCCCCTGCCTAGCTTGGGTGTTTGGTTTTTTTCTTAGCTTTTGTTAGTTTGTTGGGGCCTGCGTTCCCTTTTGTTGATGTTTTTTTAAGGTGGGCAAGTGCACCCTTTTAAAATATTTTGCTGTTATGACTGTGTTTTGGCCTGCGTGTTATTTGTTGGATATTCCAGGGCACTTGCTCCCTTAATTACTTCTTGGTTTTGAGCCTCTGTGCTCTTGTTTGTCAGACTTATGGGGTTTATATGCCCCGTGTTACTATTTTGGTATGAATTACCTGGCGCTTCTTTCGCACAAATAGCAATCGTTCCTTTGTCTTTTGTTCTATGTTTTGACATGTGCTTTGCTTATTGCAATGATTGTGTGCTCGGCCATGATCGAGTCCGGGATTGAGATTTAGATAACGGATAGGTTAATATTCCAAATATAAATGAGAATAAGCAAGTAATGAGAACTTAATAAATTCTATATAAAAAATAATTATGGATTGAAGTTAAGAGTTCTATATTAAAACGAGAGAGATCTGAGTTACAAGAGGTGTGAGCTTAGAGAGAATACAATGTGTCATTTTCTTTTCCTCTAAGTTTTTCTTATATAGATAAAAATTAGACCATTATAACCCTGGGTGATGTAAGGGTCCTGACATAATTACACCACGCGCGCTGCGGCGTTCTGATCAAAGTTGGCTGATATGACAGGATTTGTTGGGAGTGGATGACAACTGAGAGGATCTGTTGAGGCCTCCGAAGCCAAAAAGCTTCTTACTTACGCATGATGCCTCCGGGTGCCTTTCTAACCCACGCATTTACACTTGATACTCCCAGATGCTTTTCTACCCCAATATAGATAGTCCCCTACTTTTCGGGACTTTTGAGGTAAAAGAACCGGGAAGTGGAAGAGTTTATGCGCCTTTTCAAAAAAAGACCTTTTTGCGGGAATCGAAATGTCGCACATGTTCACCATTAGATGTCTCGTTAGTTACTCATTGAATATGCCCAGTTACCCAATTGACGGTACCTTATTTAAGACACCGATTGATGTTTTCTAACAAGTCACGCCTCTCCGTTTTCCAAGGATAATGATTATTCCTTTGGCTATTTAAGAAAATAGTCTCGATCATCTTTCTTCATTCCCTCTTTCAACCTTATTATAGAAACTTACTCTTCGGCTTCTCTTACTTCTTTCTATCTAAAAAAGATATTTACTTCTTCTTCGACATTCGGTACTTTCGACGGCCTAACCCTCGCGAGAATGGCGGCAGAGTTGGGTCTGTCTCATCGCCAACCATCGTCATCTGGTGTTTCCCAAGTAATCAACTTAGGATACACCACCTCTGAAATCAATCCTCAAATTTCTACTTTGAAAGGGATTTCCATGCCAACCTCCTCATTGAATATGTGGAAGACATGCTTTCTTTGATCGATGATTCTCTCATTTCCCAAGTTTGTATTAACTGTGATTACTCTGTCGAATGAATCTTCAAATCATCATCTTCAAACCACGACTCCGATCACGGTTTCCAGTTGACTTTATCTCAGGTGACAGGGATAGGATAACACTTCAAAAAATTTGGGGATTGGATATTGAAGTTATTCCCCCTCCATTCAATACCAGCATTACTCAGCATGTTCTTAGAATATCGCTCATCTACACTCATATGTTCACCATCGGTTTTAGGCTATTGATCCATCAAGTGATGAAAGCTTTCTACCGGAAATACGGTGTGTATCTGGGGAAACTAGCCCCACATGCATGGAGAATAGTCTGATGCCTGCAATATCTAGCTGATCTCGCTCACCTCCCTTTTACTCTAGACCACTTGATCCACCTCTACTCCCCCCGGGTACTCCATGGGGGAATAATTAACTTTGCTTTCATGGGATCTAGGGCCCTTATCACAAATACCGAGAATGATCATGACCGAGGGTGGCATGATCAGTTTGTAATGATTCCTACCCTTCACTTTCAAGGCACTAACTTTGGCCCCCTTCCCGAGCACTGGTATAATGCCCGTGAGTAACCCCCTTCCTCTTTTCTTTTTTGTACTTTGGGCTTTCCTTTCGACTAATTTGTTTCTCTTTTTTGTAGCGGCTCTCATGGTTCCTAAGCCATTACCCAACATTTTTTAGTAGGTGATAGGCTTATTTCGAGTTTCTCAGGGCACCGAGCGGACATGAAGGGCCCTTTTCCGAGGAATGGAAGGGAAAAACCCATGGTAAGATCCTCTTAATTTAATCATTTGTTCATATATTTTACGCTTTTCTCCTAACATTTTCTTCTGCTTCTCTTTTCAATGGCCTCCCTGTGAGAGGAGGTTCAGCCAGAAAGGGTCCTACATAGGACGAGACACGGGAATATATTGCAAAGGCCACTGCAAAGGCTAGGGCTAATAGGAAATGAGTGCTTTCGAGAGACGCTGAGGCATCTAGCTCTGAGATTGGTCTACGTGTGAAGATGTATCGCTAACTGAGTGGACCCGTGAGGAAGGATATGAATCGGGTAGTTCTTGTAGAGGACAATAAGAAGGAGGTTATTGCATCTAGGGATGTGGAAGTCCCCTCAAATGAAGCTATCACGGACCATGGGTCCAACGGTGGCTAGCTCCTAAGCATGGTAAGGAGGGATGCGGGCACGGGCCCTTCTGTCCCTTCGCCACCCGCTATTGGTTCTAATCTCGGCCTGGAAGCTTCTTTAGCCCACCTCTCGGACATATTTCTTCAAGTAACTTAGATTGTTTCTAACATGTCTTTTGTTTTTAACACCAATACGGAAACTAACATTACTTTGCCCAATATTTCAAGGGGCATGTTGTCATCTCCTCTACCATCGAGCTTTTCAAGAATGCACCCACGTCTTCCCAAAATATGAAGAGGTTGATGGAGGAGGTTTCTTAACTCATGGACGAGCACAGATCTTCTAGAGTAGATAACCATCCTGGAGGGTAGATAGGAGGAGGCCAAGCAAGATCTGGCTACCAGGGAGGAAACATTTCGAACCATGTCCCAAGATCGCTAGTTGATCAGATGATGTGTGGTCCGGGCTAAAATTGATCATGATGTTACTCAGGCGAAGATGCAAGCCTTAGAGGCTTCTCGCACCCATCTCAAAGCCCGGAACCAATGGCTGATTTGTTGCCAAGAGGCTCATCAAAGGGACACCTTGCTCTGGAACCATGCTATCTTGAAGACTCGCTTTGAGGCCCTGTAAGGAGTGGAGCTAGGAGTGATTGACGCTTTGAGGCCCCTCTCCTCTAATGCTTCTGTTAGTCTTCCAATTATTAAAGTGCTCCTCCCCCGGCCTAGCTTGGGTGTTTGGTTTTTTTCTTAGCTTTTGTTAGTTTGTTGGGGCCTGCGTTCCCTTTTGTTGATGTTTTTTTAGGGTGGGCATGTGCGCCCTTTTAAAATATTTTGCTGTTATGACTATGTTTTGGCCGCGTGTCATTTGTTGGAAGTTCTAGGGCACTTGCGCCCTTAATTACTTCTTGGGTTTGAGCCTTTGTGCTCTTGTTTGTCAAACTTATGGTGTTTATATGCCCCGTGTTACTCTTTTGGTATGAAGCACCTAGCGCTTCTTTCGCACAAATAGCAATCGTTCCTTTGTCATTTGTTCTATGCTTTGACATGTGCTTTGCTTATTGATGATTTTTAGTCATTTAATGACCCGTCGGCTTTTTGCAGTTACCCGTCGAGGCGTGACCGCTATGCCTATCTACCAAAACTATGTTATTATTCGAGCATATGTTGTTTAATCCTAAGGGTTGACAATCGATGCACGCCTATGCGATGTTTCAGTATTTGGTATTTGAGGTCATCTTGCCTTGACCCAATCTGAGAATGTCACATCGGAGAATGCTAACGCAAAATCGGGATTTAAGACCTCTAATTTCAAAATGAAGAAAGGTACTTCATTTTCGATGCTGATGGGGAAGACGTCTCAACCTCATGTAAAGGCACAAAAGAGGTTCGAAAAAAGAACTCATACGCGCTGAGGCTCTTGCGGCCGTGTCGTGTTGTTTGAAGCAATTTCACGGGGTCGTATGGCTCCCGAGTTTGGTTTTGCCCCAAATATTTTATTTTCTTTTACTGCGCATTTCAATATGGAAAATTAGACAAGCTTTCTTTTTATTTCATTCTTTCTGAGTCCTAGGGGACGACTCATCCTGTAAGTACATGATCCCCTTTTCGGGTGCTTACAAGTTTTAATAAAAGAAAATGATCGAGCAAGTACAGTGATTGTCAGCAGTCTCAGTTTAAGAGAGTTTTCTTTGGAAGGGGCTCTATTATGATTGCATTACTTCATCCTTTCTCCCTGGGGCTCGAGCATGAGGTCTAAGGAATCGAGTTTCGGGATGTGACACGCAAAGCCTAAGATGCTTTTTAGAATGTTTCCTCGATAAAAACCTTGCCAGCAAAACCCAATTGGGAAAAAACCTCAGCCAAGAAAAAGAGTGCAACACGTGTCCGTTTTATCCGGGGTGAGGTTTCCGACTTTGCGAACATTCACTATCAAGGAAAGGGGATAATTTACGGTAAAATGACTATTCTTGTGAAAATAATTTGTACCTGACTTTTTTCTTCAAAAGTAGAATCTTTTCAGGTGGCTGACGTTCCAGTTATTCTTCAGTTCCTTTCCGGACTCATCCTCGAGTCGATACGCTCATTTTCCCATAATACTAGCTATTTGGTATGATCCTTCCCAGTTTGCTTGCAACTTACCCGCATTTGAATCTCCTGTCACGAGGGTGACCTTTCTGAGGACATAGTCCCTGATTTTTAAATGCCTCAAGTTCGTCTTTCTATTGAAATACTTCTCTTCATTTTTGTGCTTCCAGGCATATGAAGGTCAACTCCCTACGTTCCTCCAACAACTCCAGATCTATTGCCATTTCTTCTTTATTAGTCTCATCGGTGGTTTGAGTGTAACGGAAGCTGGGTTCTCCTACTTCCACCAGTATCAGTGTCTTGGCTTTATATACTAAGGAGAAAGGGGTTTCCCTTATACTTGTTTTAGTGGTGGTTCTGTAAGCCCGTAATACCCTTGGCAACTCTTCTGGCCACTTTCCTTTTGACCTTTTCAACCTCTTCTTGATGTTTTGGACTATGGTTTTGTTAGTTGATTCTGCATGTCCATTTGCACATGGGTGATACAGTAACGAAGTGATCCTTTTGATGTGTAACCCTTTGAGGAACTCAGTGACCTTCTTTCCCATAAACTGTCGGCCATTTTCACAAGCTATCTCCTTTGGTATCCCAAATCGGCATATGATATGATCCCATATAAAGTCTATGACCTGACTCTCGTGAACCTTTTTACATACTTTGGCTTCCACCCATTTTGAGAAATAGTTTTTTAGGATTATTAGGAACCTTACGTCCACACAGCTCCTGGCAACGGGCCCATAATATCCATCCTTCATTTCATGAATGGCCATGGAACCACTACCGAATGGAGGAATTCAGCAGGTTGATGTATTATTAGCAAATGTTGCTAACATTTCTCACATTTCTGGACGTAAGCCTTTGCATCCTCTTCCATCTGATTCTAATAATACGTAGTCCTTATTATCTTCTTTACTAATGAATCAGACCCAGCGTGATTTCTGAAGTTCCCTTCATGTATCTCTTGCATCACATAATCGGCCTCCATCGGCCCTAGACATTTGGCCAAGGTTCCAAGGGATGATCTTCTATACAGCTCCCCCTCATGCATGAAATACCTATCCACCTTTGTCCTCAGTGCCCGAGCTTCTTTAGAGTTATCGGGGAGATTCCCCGCCGCATATAATTGATGATATCATTCCGCTAGTCCCAAGTGAGACTAGCTAAATTTACTTCGTGCATGCTAGAATCTAGAATAGAACATAAGAGGTGGACTATGGCATCCGACTCTCCTTGAGTTGTTCTGGACGATGAGCGTAGGTTGGCCAAAGTGTCAGCTTCGAAGTTCATCTCTCATGGGATTTGCATCACCTTCCATTTCCAAAATCGAGCCAACAGAGCGGTAGTCTTGCTTAAATAGTCCTGCATTCGGCTGTCTTTGGCTTCATATTTATCTAATCTTTGATTGATGACCAGCTGTGAGTCGCACTTGAGCTCAATATTTTTGGCTCTGAGTCATCTAGCCAATTCTAAAGCTGTAATTGCGGCCTTACACTCAACCTCATTATTAGACAAAGAAACACGTTTAATGTTTTGTCTGATCGTGGCCCCTGGAGGGGCGACAAGGACAATTCCCAGCCCGGTGCCTTTCATGTTTGTGGCCTCATCCATGTATAACACCCATTCCCTAGAGCTAGCTTCAATTTCTCGAACTACCTCTGTATGAGCCTGAGGCATTATACCCAGACTATAATTAGCCACGAAGTCAGTCAACGCATGAGATTTAATAGCGGTCTGGAGGCGATAGGTGATATCGTTCCCGCATATTTTAATCGACCAACTCACCAACCGATTCGAGTGTTCAGGTTTATGTAATATATTTCTCAAAGGGAAAGTGGTGACCAAATATATGGGGTGACATTAAAAGTAGGGCCTTACTTTGTGAGACGCTACTACCAAGGCCAAAGCCAGTTTTTCAAGGTGAGGGTTTCGGCCTCAGTTAAGGTATTACTGGTATAATAAATAAAAGATTGTGTACCTTTTTCCTCCCAAACGAGCACAGCACTTACAGTGGTTTCAAACACAACGAGATAAATCAGCAGTGATTCCCCCTCATCTGGTTTTAAGAGCAGGGGAGGGTTTGATAGGTATTTCTTTAGGTCTTTCAAGACTTGCTGACATTCCGGGGTCCACTGGAAGTCTTTCTTTTTCTTCAGCAAGTTGAAGAATTTTTGGCATCGTTCGGACAACCTAGATATGAACCTCCCCAAGACTGTTATCCTTTCGGTTAGTTGTTGCACCTCTGGTATTTTCTCTATGGCTCGATATGATCCAATTAGGCTTCAATTCCTCTGTTGGACACCATAAAACCTAAGAATTTTCCAGAGCCCACCCCAAAAGCACATCTTTCGGGATTTATCTTAAGATTGTGCTCTCAAAGGATCATGAACACTTCCTGTAAATGCCTAATATGTTCATTTGTTCCTAGGGACTTAACGATTATGTCATCTAAATAAATCTCCACACTTTGACCCAGCTGATGATGGAACATCCGCTGGGTCAACTGGTGGAAGGTAGTCCCAGCATTTTTAAGACAAATGACATAACAGTGTAACAATAAGTTTTGTGCTCCATTATGAACGAAGTATTTTCCTGATCTAATGGGTCCAGTCTTATCTGACCATGCCCCATGAATAAATCCAGGAAGCTAAGTAGCTCATGTCCAGTCACCACGTCGACCACTTGATCCATGCGGGTCATAAGGTACGAGCTCCTCAAGCAAGCCTTTAAATCTAAAAATAATTGAAAAGTGTCAGATTTCTTAGAGAGTACCTAGCCAATCCTGGTATTTTACCTCTCGGACCGCTCCCGACTGGACAAGTCATGCTACTTCTTCTTTGACAAATTGACTCCGTTCTGCTGATACCAGGCGTCCTTTCTTCCTAATGGGCAGACAATATGGGTCCATGTTTAGCTTATGGAGGGCTACCTCTGAAGGCACTCCTATCACATCCAATACCGACCAAGTGAAGCCACTAATATTGTTATTTAGAAACATAATCAAATATTTCCTGAACTCAAGGTCTAAGCCCAAGCCCAGGTATACCTGCTCCCCGAGCCCTCTACTGTGAACCTCTCCACATCTGACTCCTCTGGTGCTACGAATCTCAGGGGTATTCTATCTGCTGGACCTCCTGGATAGAGGGCTTCTGTCAGTTCTCATTGTTGCTCAACCTGGGGGCGGATCCTGAGGTCAAGCATCTGTGATTGCTAGCTGTCATTTCTAGTTGAGACATCCTTCTTATCAACCAGGAAAAATTCCGTTGGGTCACTCTTGACATCCCTATTTACCTCAACCACTCCCCAATGCCTCGGGAACTTCATAGTTTGATGGAAAGTGGACCGAACTGACCTTATGGCATGTAGCCAAGGCCTCCCAATTACCAGGTTGTATGGCATTCCTTCCTCGAGGACATCAAACAATGATTTCATTGATATACCCCGCACATGCGTTTCCATCTCAATTTGTCCCCGGTTTATTTTGTTAGACAAGTTAAACCCAGTCAAAACGTTTACAACAAGGGTCATTTGCTCGATAAGCTGCATCTCCTTGGTTACGCGGACTTGCACAACATTCACGATGCTACCTAGGTCAATGAGTGTGCGCTTAATGTTAAACTGAAATATTTGAATAGAAATTACCAGAGCATCAGCGTATGGGTTCTCGATGCTATTTCGTTCCACTTTGCCGAAGACAATAGGATCTTCGTGTCCATCCCACATCCTTTTTCTAGACGAAGGCGGGTACATGGGTTGATGCGCCCGAGACACTACCCCTACCGTCATTCCTTCTTTTATCATGATTATCATTCCCTGATGAGCTGGTCATTCCGGCAAAGTCCAAGTTCATTTTTCCCTGGCGTATTTGGAGCGGCTACTGAAGAACTCCTTCAAGTGACCCTTTCTCAGCAGGTCTGCTACCTCGTACCTCAAGTACTTACAATCTCCCGTTGAATGGCTCAGGATTTCATGGAATTCACATCAAAGCTCTATATTTGTTCCTCGCTTGTTCAGTTTGGACCAACTGCCACCGAGAACCGAGCCTCTATCATATTTTTTACTGCCATGACTAGATTCACAACCTCCACGTTAAAGTTGTAGGAGGCTACACTCGGCGGCCCTGAGTCTTTGGCAGACTTTCTTTATGGCGCTCCCCATTCTCTTATGGGCTAACCTTGATCATACCTTGGTTTATGCGGTTGATCTACATGCTTGGGTGACAGCCGATTTGAATAAGGCTCGAACTATCCTCTAGGGTACCTTTGCTTGTATGGGAGGAGCATTATGAGATCACCCTTGTTTCTCTCCTTCAGCTCTGATCCCGTGATCCGCTTCTATCCTCATTTTAGAGGTATTTGTTATTCACCTCATTCCACGAATTAGCCAGGAATTCCTTCAAGCTTTCTTTTAATTTTCTTGATGCATCCAAACTATCAGAATTTAGGCCATCAGCAAATGTTGCGGCCGCCCAATCGTCGAAGATCACATGCAACTGCATCCTCTCCCGCTGGAAGCGTTCCACAAAGTTGCAGTGCAATTCATCCTTTCTTTACTTTTTGGTGAAAACATCTGCCTTCTGGTTTTCGACCTTTCATGCCCAGTTATTACGGCCTTGAAAGTACGATGTGTTCGTCCAGGTCTGTCGTGCCGTCATACTTGAGTATGTCAGGCATTCTAAACTTTTTCGGGATGGGCTCCGGACCCGCATCTTCTTTGTAGGGTATCTTTCCATATTTCTGCACTCTAATTTCTTTTAGCACATGAGGAGCCCCATGTATCTGGCTCGTCCTTTCGTGCAGCTCTTTCTCTAGTGTTGCGAGTCTTGTCAGGTCCGCTTCTGGCATCGTAGATTTCATTCTCCCAATGTTCCCTGCAGATGCATCGAGGGCCTTTGCGGCTTTGTCGTCTTCTATCGGGTGGCGATCTGGTGTTGTTCCCCATAAATATCTTAGGATTTCTCCATGCACTTCATTATGGCACCATTTTCTGCCAAGATTGTATCCAGTGCATCTTTCGAGGGGGTTCCCTCTTCTTTGAACATCCCTTCTACCTTGGAATGGGGTTCCCTTCTCCTTTTCCTGGGATATCGTTCCCAGGGCCGCGCCTCACGGCTTTCCGATGAATGTCTTTGAGCATCTCCTTTGTCTATAGACTTGCTCACCTTCGGGGCTATCATTTCCTCATATTTAGACTGTGACGTACCACACTGTTCCTCCAGGTCCTGATGTTCACTAGGCATCTGTTCCTTTCCAATTTCATGTGGGTTGCGAGCAGCGTTGTTTCCACCTGACATGCTTCTTTCCGATGATGCGTTAATCTTAGGGATTTCAAAAAAATCAGTTATGGATCGATACAACTCCACAACTTTTTATCCCCACAGACGGCGCCAAACTATTTTTTGATAAAAATGATTTCTACCAAAAACGCAGTTAAAGATTTATATTTCAAGGGTTTAAAGACAAGTAGGTCGTATCCGATATGGATACCATCTTGATCGAGTCCGAGATTGAGATTTAGATAACGGATAGGTTAATAAAATGGCAACCCTGTGCACTAAGCTTCCTCTATATGCGGGGTCCGGGGAAGGGTCGGACCACAATGGTCTATTGTATTCCAAATATAAATGAGAACAAGCAAGTAATGAGAATTTAATATATTTTATATGAAAAATAATTATGGATTGAAGCTGAGAGTTCTATATTAGCTCGAGAGAGATCTGAGTTACGAGAGGTGTGAGCTTAGAGAGAATACAATGTGTCATCTTCTTCTCCTCTAAGTCTTGCTTATATAGATAAAACTTAGACCATTATAACCCTATGTGGCGTAAGTGTCCTGACGTAATTACACCCATGTGCACAACGGCGTTCTGATCGAAGTTGGCTACCCACAAACTTACACTTGATGCACCCGGATGGTTTTCTACCCAATACAATTATGGCTATCTTCATGATCACATTGATGTTGTTCAAGGGTTGGTCGTGAGGCTTACTTCACTACTTCTGAGAGTGAGCCTATCTTTTATCCAATTTTTTTGCCTAATTAAGTTGTTGGAAGTTCTCAACCTTGATGAGCAGGAATATAAACTATATGCGGCAACTTAGTTTTTATTAGTTGATTCGCATGTGTGATGCGTGGTTAAGTAATTTGCAGAAAAGAACAAAATTCATTGTTTTCCCTTCTTTTTTCTATTCCTCTTAATTTAAGTCAAATAAAACCTTTTGAGTGTACTTGAAGCCGTAAAACTATGGTGGCCATCTTTGTTGAATTTCAAATTTGGTCAATGAAGAGGTCTGTTATATCATAACTTCAGCGAGAGTTAAACGGAGTATTATTTTTCCCATTTGTGTAATAAGCTTATAGTAATGACACATGTGATAAAATATTTTTATTTATTAGAAGCGCTTAGGTTTCGACATGTCGTTCAAGGCAAGTTAAGGGGTATTTATTTTACACGTACCTTTCTATGAGTCATTACGTGTCTTTTAATAGCTGATAATCAGATTTTCTGAGGCTCTATCTGAGTTGTTAGTGTTCATGCTCTCAAGAGGGTTCTCGCTACAATTTTGTCCAGAATCTTCCTCACCTTTTTATCGTCTTTTCTCCTTAGAAAAAACACCAAAGCCAGCAGGTGTGGGAGGACAAATCAAGAGATGCTTCACAATGTTTTGAGATATTGTCGGAAAACTCCACTACCATCACAGCTTTAAACTCTGCTCTTCACCGGTACCTCTTTCTCTCTTTATAATAAGCTTTCTTACCTCTTCAAGGGGTTATCCTTATTATCTTTTTATTTTAACCAATTGAGATTTTACTTGATATAGTGATTCCATAAAAGGTCATCCTTAACACACCCATGTCCCACTTCAAGAACAAGAAGAAGATAACAGTTACTATGATTTTTGACCCTGTAGAAACAAATGTTGGAAATTTACTAATGTGAAATTAAGTATATCACATTATTTATGACTCAATAAATTGGGGCACCGCACGTCGAAAACGTCATTTTCACACACGTGCACACGTAGTGCCAAGTATCGTACATTTCATTAGTGAAAGAGATATTGCTACGTATGTAATACGTTTGAGACATAGAATGATGGACGGTTATTGGCCAAATGACAAAGTATTCCACGTTGGTAAACGAAGGAAGAAGTGTACGAAGTGTAAGATGAAACGAGTCAGAAATCGCCGCGGAGCCGTGAAGGGACGCGGCGCAACACCGTAGGAGCCGCGACGTCAGCGCCTCCCAGGCAGCGCTGCGGCGCTAATTGGGTGGCCAGTCACTGGAGCCGCGACGCTAATTCACAGAGCCACGGCGCTTAGGAGGCAGAATGTTGCGACAGGAAGTTGGAAAGTTCTGACCTTTGGGCTGGTTTTGGAGTATTGAATCTCCATTACTTGGCACATGAATTCAGCCATTATTTGGCTGAATGTAACCCCTCTCAATAAGTGTCATTACATGGCTATTGAAGGCCATTAGTTGGCTAGTTGAAGGGTCATCTCATTACACTATAAATTGAGGCCTTTGGCTCAATTGTTCACAACACTTAGAAATATTTACAGAATTTTCTAACATCTTCTTCTTCCTCTCTAGCAAGTTTACTACACTCAAAGTTCTTCAAGAGTAACACTTGAGTTTTCTTTGGTCAATTGTTAAGTTGTTGTTGTGTCTTGGGAGACTATTGCCCGATAACGTAAAAGAAGATATACGGGGCAATCTTGTCTTAAAAATAGAGTGCCATCACTCGACTCAGCAAATCACATAAGGAGTTTGTTTTATTCTTGATTTCCAGTTTTGTTGTAATCTTTAGTTTATCCTTTCTAGCAATTGTAATATTTACTTACTTTCCGTTTCCTGCAATTGTTGTATCCTATAATTTTAAGACAAGATTTGTTGTAAGTGCTTAGAAAGATGACTGGAAGAGAACAACTCGCTTCTGATTCTGCTGCTACTACTACTCAAGGCAACCCCTCTGCCCTTCCCCACGGCTCAAGGCACACCTAATGCCTTCACTACTGCTCAAGGCTCATCCAACGCCTTTTCTGTTGCTCAAGGGAACGTTGTCGTTCCTCCACCCTCTAGATTCCACCATGAACGCCCTAAAAAATTCATGGGCTCCAACTTCAAGTGATGACAACAGAAGATGTTAATCTATCTAACTATTATGGGAATGACTCGTTTTCTAATAGAAGATCCTCCACAAGCTGGAGATGAAATGGACTCTTCACCTATTGAAATGGCTGAAGGGGGCCAAGGTATCCATGTCATTAATGGCATGAAGATGGTTCTTGATGCATGGAGTCATAGTGATTTTATGTGTAAGAACTATATTTTAAACTGCTTGTCAGACCCACTCTACACGGTGTATTACACCATAGGCACTGCCAAAGAATTATGGGAGAAGCTGCAAAAGAAGTACAACACACAAGATGCAGGTACTAAGAAATTCATCGTTGGAAAATTCCTGAAATTTCAAATGGTGGATAGTAAAATAGTGATGTCCCAAGTCCAGGAATTCCAACTGATTCTACATCACCTGGATTTTGAAGATACGAAACCAAATGAGCAGTTTTTGGTTGCATCACTGATTGAAAAGTTACCTACCTCGTGGAATGAGTTTATGATTACTTAAAACTCAAGACAAAGGAAATGACCTTTGAAGAAATTATTATCAAACTCCAGATTCAGGAAGATAAAAAGAAGGCCTTGCCTAGGGGAAAACAATCCGCTGAGGCAAAGGCAAATCTGGCTGAGGCCAAAGGGAACCCAAGCAAGAAGCGCAAGTTCCAGAAAGACAACAAGACCCAAGCGGCAGAGAAGTTCAAAGGAAACTGTCACCACTATGGAAAACCTGGTCACATGATCAAGGATTGCCGCAAGCTCAAGACTGAGCAACAAGAGAAGGCCAAGGCCAAAGGCAAGGCTCAGGCTAACGTCGTCAAAGACAGGCTTCTGGATGACATGATTGAGGAGTTCTCGGCAGTGGTGCTTGAAGCAAACCTTGTTGAGAATCCCATGCAATGGTGGATGGACACGGGTGCTACAAGACACATCTGTTCCAATAGAGATGCCTTCTCCACTTATACACCAGTTACAAACAAGAAGTTGTTCATGGGTAACAACGCTTCCTCTGACGTGCTGGGGGGTAGGAAAGGTAGTCCCGAAGATGACTTCTGGAAAGGAGCTCACTCTGAAGGAGGTGATGCATGTCCCTGAAATTGGCAGAAATTTAAATTCATATCATTTATTTGTTAATGCTAGTTTTAGGCTAGTGTTTGAGTCCAATAAATTTGTAATCACCAATAATGGAATGTTTGTGGGAAGGGGCTTCGTCTGTGAAGGCCTCTTCAAAGTTAACGACATGTCTGTATTACGTGCAAGCAATAATATTGAAGTTTCTTCTTACTTGCTTGAGTCCTCTAATTTATGGCATCATAGATTAGGACATGTTAACTACAAGTCCATCCAAACGTTGGTTAAGTTGGAGTTGTTGCCGTCTATCGACGTAAACCCTCAACATAAGTGTGAGGTGTGCGTAGAGGCAAAACTCACAAAGATTCATTTTCTATCCATCGAAAGGAATATCGCTCCTCTAGAACTTATTCACACAGATATATGTGATTTGAAGTTTGCACAAACTAGAGGGGGGAACAAGTACTTTGTGACATTCATTGATGATAGCACAAGGTATTGTTACATTTACTTGTTGAAAAATAAAGATGAAGCCTTTGAAGCATTCCGACGTTACAAAGCAGAAGTTGAGAACCAACTAAGCATGCAGATTAAATCCATTTGTAGCGATAAAGGGGAAGAATACGTAGCGACATTTGAGGAATATTGTGTCCAATCAGGCATTGATCATCAAACGACGACTCCATATTTACCTCAGTCTAACGGTGTGGCGAAATGTAAGAACCGCACATTAAAGGAAATGATGAATGACTTGCTCATCAATTCCGGTCTTCTCTAAAACATGTGGGGAGAAGCCGTCCTTACCGCTTATATGATTCTTAACATAGTCTCACATAAGGGTAAGGACAAAACTCCATATGAATCATGGAAGGGAAAGAAACCCACCTATAAATATTTAAAGGTGTGGGGTTGTTTGGCAAAGGTCGAAGTACCCAAGCCAAAGCACGTCAAGATTGGACCTAAGACTGTAGATTGCATTTTCATCGGATATGCAAATAACAGTAGTACTTATCGCTTCTTAGTGCATAAGTCATATATTCCAGATATCCACGGGGTTACAATCATGGAATCAAGGAATGCTCAATTTTTTGAAGATACTTTTCCTAGAAAGGAAAAAGACATAACCTCTCGCAAATGAAGTTATGAACAAAGCTCTCAGGAACCGGGAGTCGTTGACTGTCCGGATCTAGATGGTTCAGATCTAGTGGACTTTGAAGTGGCTGAATATCCGAAAACTAGTGTTCCAGATTCTCAGAACTTGGAGACTCCAGATATGGAACCAAGGCGAAGTAAAGGGCCAGGAAGGATAAATCCTTCGGTCCTGACTTTGTAGCTTATATGGTTGATGACGAACAAGGACAATTGTTGAAGCATTGTCAACTCCAGAGGCACCGCTCTTGAAAGAAACTATTGAGAGTGAAATAGACTACATCCTTCATAACCATACTTGGGAGTTGGTTGATCTTCCTTTGAGAAATAAATCATTTGGTTGTAAGTGGATACTCAAACAGAAGTATAAAGCAGATGGGTCTATAGATAAGTACAAGGTTGGGTTGGTAGTCAAGGGCTATCGACAGAAGGAAGGCCTTGACTATTTTGACATGTACTCCCCGGTGTCTAGGATGACGTCCATACGAGTATTCATTGCGATCGCAGCGTTGCGTGACCTTGAGATACATCAAATGGATGTCAAGACAGCCTTCCTAAATGGTGATTTGGAAGAAGAAATTTATATGGAACAACCCGAGGGGTATGTGGTTCTAGGACAAGAGAAGAAAGTTTGTCGGCTTGTCAAATCTCTGTACGGGCTAAAACAAGCCCCGAAGCAATGGCACGGAAAAATTGATAGTATTCCACTATCGAAGGGTTTGTCCATTAATGAGTGTGACAAATGTGTCTACATGAAAGGTGATTCTGACTCGTTCGTCATGATATGCATGTACGTAGATGACATGCTAATCATAGGGAGCAGTCCTAGCTTGATTCTAGAGACTAAGAACATGTTGAAACAATGCTTCGACATGAAGGATATGGATATCATCGATGTCATCTTAGGGATAAAGATCTCTAAGACGTCTGATGGACTGGTCTTATCTCAGTCTCACTACATCGAGGATGTGTTGAGAAAGTTTGAGATGTTTAACAGTTCTCCTATGAAGTCACCAATGGATAGAAATCAAAATCTTGATAAAAATCGTGGTGCACCCGTATACCAGGAGCAATATGCACAGGTGATTGGGAGTTTGATGTACATAACAAACTGCACCCGACCTGATATTGCTTATGCAGTCAATAAGTTGGCTAGGTTTACCCGTAATTCGAGTAATGATCATTGGAAGGCGTTGAATCGGGTACTACGATACCTGAAATACACGTTAACTTACGGGTTGCATTATTCGAGATATCCGGTTGTACTAGAGGGGTACAGTGATGCAAACTGAATATCTGATATAGAGAACACCAAGTCCACCAGTGGGTATATATTTACAATTGGTAGTGGGGCTGTGTCTTGGAAATCCTCTAAGTAAACTTGCATCGCCCGATCCACGATGGAATCGGAGTTTATCGCTTTAGACAAAGCAGGAGAAGAAGCTGAGTGGCTTCACGACTTCTTAGAGGATGTTCCTTGTTGGGACAAACCTGTACCTTCTGTAATGATCCACTGCGACAGTCAGTCGGCTCTAGGAAGGGCACGGAGTTCTATGTACAACGGCAAGTCTCGTCATATTCGACGGAGACATAAGACCTTTAGGCAGCTGATTACCACGGGTATAATATCCATTGATTACATAAAATAAAATGATAACATAGCGGACCCACTGACAAATGGCTTACCCAAAGATCAGATGCTCTGTCTGTCTAAGGGAATGGGCTTAAAACCCAAGGTATAAGGACTAATACGGTGGTAACCCAACCTTACTGACTGGAGATTCCAGGAATTAGGTTCAGTGGGAAAACTAAGTTGTAAAGGTTCAGTTGAGCGCTTCGGTGGAACCATGAGCACTTAGGATAGTGATTTATGTAAAGAAACACCAAATCCAAAGTCGTTCCCACGATAGTCTATAACTGCTATCTGCAGTGTGGGTAAAGGTTAAGTTTTCAAAACCTTTAATGATCATCACCGATTGAGGTTAGGTTTGGAGAAACTTTTAATGGTTCCTAACACTTGTAAAGTAGGGTATAGCATGATACCTTGTAGGAGACCACCTATTTAAGTGCGCGGATAGGCCGCCTCAAATGAACGCACTTAAGAATCCAAGAAGTATCCAGAGCCACAACGGATAAAACATTACGAAAAACGGAGTAAGGAAAGTTGTTGTGTTGGTACCGTTGACTTGGCTTACACTAAACGCTGATGGTTCAAGACATCACGTTCACCGCGCAGTAAGTAAGTCCAATAGTATTCAACTATGGAAGGTTCAAAGCGGAAGCTACCCATCCAGATGCAACATCGGTCCGTTGAAAGATTGCTCGAAAAAGGCACCATTGTGAGTGCGCCAAAATCTCTTTCAATAAGGGATTGTTGGAAATTTACTAATGTGGAATTAAGTATATCTCATTATTTATGACTCAAACAATTGGTGCCCCGTATGTCGGAAACGTCGTTTCCACACACGTGCACACGTAGTGCCAAGTATCGCAAATTTCATTAGTGAAAGAGATATTGGTACGTATGTAATATGTTTGAGACATAGAATGATGGACGGTATTGGCCAAATGACAAAGTATTCCACGTTGGTAAACGAAGGAAGAAGTGTACGAAGTGTAAGATGAAACAAGTCGGAAATCGCCGCGGAGCCGTGAAGGGTCGCGGCGCAACACCGTCGGAGCCGTGGCGTCGGAGAGACACGGCGCCTCCCAGGCAGCACCGCGGCGCTAATTGGGTGGCCAGTCACTGGAGTCGCGGCGCTAATTCACAGATCCGCGGCGCTTCGGAGGCAGAATGCTGCGACGAGAAGTTGGAAAGTTCTGTCCTTTGGGCTGGTTTTGGAGCATTGAATCTTCATTACTTGGCACATGAATTCGGCCATTAATTGGCTGAATTTAACCCCTGTCAATAAGTGTCATTACATGGCTATTGAAGGCCATTAGTTGGCTAGTTGAAGGGTCATCTCATTACACTATAAATTGAGGCCTTTGGCTCAATTGTTCACAACACTTAGAAATATTTACAGAATTTTCTAACATCTTCTTCTTCCTCTCTAGCAAGTTTACTACACTCAAAGTTCTTCAAGAGTAACACTTGAGTTTCCTTTGCTCAATTGTTAAGTTGTTGTTGTATCTTGGAAGACTATTGCCCGACAACGTAAAAGGAGATATATGGGGCAATCTTGTCTTAAAGACAGAGTGTCATCACTTGACTCAGCAAATCACACAAGGAGTTTGTTTCATTCTTGATTTTCAGTTTTGTTGTAATCTTTAGTTTATCCTTTCTAGCAATTGTAATATTTACTTACTTTTCGTTTTCTATAATTGTGGTATCCCACAACAAATAGGCTAATGGGTGTTTTTGTTTTTTGAAAGAACTGTGTCAGTTAGATGTTTATATTACGGTAGCGCCAGTTATAAAGGTGCTTTTAAGTGCAATTTCCTTACTTTCGTTGAATCTATATAATGATTTTTGTCTGTTTGAGGCTCTTGATCTACATGTGCAAGTTTGTGCTGATTTGGAGTTTATTTTGGTACCTTCTGTATATTCAACATAGGATCTCTTTTAGTGTTAGGCTATATTGCTCGAACTCTTTGAAAATGGTGGGTGTGTCGATATTTTACCTTTAAATGAAGAAATTCTTAATGTTCAGAATTTTGTTGTTTCCTCCTTAGAGTCGTTACCCTCACCAAGTTCTTTTTTGCTTTGATCAATGTATTTTGTTCTGTTAGGTTGTTCGAGAGATTTCAGGAGGGAGTGACACAGTGAATTGGATAAATGAACCTTATTTGGATGAAAATCTAATTTTTTTCTATATGTATCTTAATGACATTAAAATGATATCAAAGGTCAATTTGGACTTCTGAGTTTCTAATGCAACGTGTCCCAACCTAAAAAATCAACAACCACCGCATCAGTTGCACTCCTCGTGGATGCCCCTCGATCGGGTTCTCTCGGATTGTGGAGTATACACACCAGAACCTCCGGTTTTTTTTTGTTCTCTCTTATTTCTGCCCTTGATTTCTCTGTCGTCTGTCAAATTTATCTATTTTGGTTTCAAATTTGCCTTTGGTGACTGATGTATCCTCTTCTGTATTCAGGTTTTATCCTTCATTTTTGTTTCAAGTTAAAGAGAGAATCAAGTATCCCAATAGGCTTTTGCTTCAATTGCAAATGACATGACATGTATAGCAGCAGTTGGAGAGTAAAATTCACGTCTTTAACAATCGCATAAAATAATTGTACATGCAGGTTATCTTTTTGTGTTCTATAGAATGGGTATGAACATATGAAGTGATAGGTTGTATAATTTTACTTCATGTGCATGTAACTTCCAAATTTTCCAAGGAACCCGTGTAGGTCATTCATTGACTTCATCCTGAAATTTTTTTGAGGAGGACTTGAAGATTAGGCTTATCGATTTGGATACAGTAAGTTTCAAATCTTCAGTATTTACGGCTTATTCCCGAGTAATTATTTTCAAAAGCATTATGCTATTTTCTTTTAGAGATATCTTTCATTGATCTGTAATGATGTTTCTATTGAATTATTTTTATAAAAAAGAAATTGGAATGTTCTGCTTTTCATATTATAGGTGCTCTCTTTTTTCATATAGCTGATATACAGAATCCGCACTGGAAGAGAAAATCGCAAAAAATAAAATCATGTTTTCCCTTTAAATTAGATTTGTGATTTGGTATTTGGACTATTAGTTTTCATTTTTTATAATAACTCTTCGTGAATTTGTATTGTCAATTAATGTAGTTCACTGGAATAATCTAAAAAGGAAGAGTTGAGTTCGGGAGTGCTTGTATTCGTATTCAATAATTGCAAATACTAAATGATTAGTTCTGGATGGGTTAAAAAAAAATAGGTGACTGGAACACACCTAAAATGGAAAAAGAGTTCATAAAAACATGGATTTTGAACTTAATTGATTGCAAATTATATGAGGTTGTGTAGTGTGGCTATTAGTGTATCTTCTTGTCACCAGATAAGTTCTCCTTAATCTTTCTGCTATATTTTTAATGTATGAATGAAGAACTTATCACACAGAATTTTCCTCTATCCCGAGAAGATGATTGCAGCATAGGATAGTAGTGGGCACCTTATGTTTTCGAACAGCTTTCATATTTTTTGAACCTATAAAAGGATAATCTGATAATGGAGAGGTCTTTGCCCCACCCATGAGTAAATATTTCATAGTAGCCTCATTAGACCGTACATCTTTCCTGGTATATACCAGACAATAGGTAGGAGCATAAACTAAAACATTCTAGATCAAATTCTATTGAGTCTAACTCATAGTGATCATTTATCAAAGAATGAGGACGTTCAAGTGTTTCTGTGTGTCATCATTTATGCTCTGTTACTATATGAAAATTGATAATTCATGCATATCTCATATGTTTGATATTAGGTCATTCTATGTATGGACGTACTTATCATATCAAATTTTATATCATTATTGTGTACTTAATTAATGGAATACATGTAACATACTGTTGAGAAATGTTTTGTCAGCTTTCCTAAAAATCTACAGTGCTGGAGAAAGTTAATTGATCATAATTTTTTTATTGTAAAGGTATCTTTCTGTCAAAAGCTGCTAAGGAGGAGGCTACAGAGTAGGATCACCACTGTTTCCATTATGTAAATAGCCTAGCTTGTAAATAATTTTCTCATATGTGATGTAAAGAATGTTACACTTGCCAACCGTACAAATCCATGAATGGATATTTTTATCCAGATGTGTGTGTATAATACAAGCAATGTTATCTAACTGATTTGATATTAGCTTAAACAACTTGCTAAACACTCATTTCTACATGGACAATTTAGAGTTTAGACTAGCAACTAATAAATACATTAATTGATTGTGCATACACTTCTCCTGAGACTAAAAAGACATTACTTCACACCATTGGGCATGTGGTAGCACGGGCCATCCTATGTCTAGTTTTCAAATAAATGATTTTTATATAAGCAACTAATATGGTTTGTATGGGTGCATAAGAGTGTTTGGATTGGCTTATTTTAAGTGCTTATGGGCTTTTAAGCACTTTTTTAGTTTTTGTGGTTTGGCAATGGAAAAAAAGTGTTTAAAACACTTATTTTTTAGGCATGAAAACTTGTGGCTTTTGGCTTTTAGCTTATAAGCTATTTTTTAAAAGTCAATTCAAACACCATTTATGTCATAAAGTAATTCCTTAAATTTTTGTCAGTTTTGTTCGATTGAAAATTACATTTATCATTTGTTAGCAACAATTTATATATCGTCTAACGAGTCTACACAAATTTACATGAGACATCCATGTAACACACGTGTCCAAGATTATTATGATGATGAATTAATAAAAATTTAACTAATTAATCTAAGAATGAACTTATATTTTCATGATCATACTGCTAATGAAAGAGAAAAAAGTTATGGCCTTTGGGATGTAGTTACTGGCACGGAAGTACTAAAAAAGTACAGTCAATCAAATTATCGTCTACAAGATGACGTAAATAAAGTGAGAATATTTTTATATTATTAATTAATATCACCTGCAAAATACTTGATTAACTATAATTAAGTATTAATATTTATAATTAAATAATATGATGAGTGTTATTTATTTATTAGTTGAATGTAAAAACTTGGACCGAATCAGTTTTTATTATTATTTTGGATTCTGTCGAGAGACTTGGTGCCATGGCCATAACGTTAAGTCATGAAAATGTTGACCAGCCATTAAAGATTGTGATGGATTGATAAGTATCTCAATGTTAACTAATGGGTTGATAAGTATCTGAATGTTAACCAGAGGAATGTGTCGGATTCAAAGCTAATACCGGGAAAAAAGTGTTGTGTTGAGAGACCTTTTTCACGTGTGATGGCTATAATATGAAGAGCCAATGTTTTGTTCCCACTTATGAAAGCCACACGACATATGGACTCCTATCTCAAAAGACAGTTTGTATGCTTTCCCGGGCTTTGTGCTACAGGTGAAAATTCAACCACATTCTACTAAAACAGACCAAGAACTATTATGTGTTATTTATTATTCTCTCCCTTGTTTTCACAAACCCCTTCGTCAAATTCAGGAAAATAAGAAACCCTTTACTCATTTTAGACCCAAAAAAAGGAGGGGTTTTCTTCATATTCCGTTTCTCACATTCTTTGAGGGCGAAAACATATGTACAAAAGGTCTATCTCCATGCATTTCACGAATATTGCAATATATTCATGCATTAAATTTGGGGGTGCAACTAGTAATAGTTAGGAAGGAGTCACCTGATCCAAAGGGACTCAACTGAATCCTTTTGTTGAAAACTATACATTACAAATAGGCTAAAAAAATTATATAGATTTATATATTGTTGAACCTTCTAGTATAACATCAAAGGGGGTCAAAATTTTGCTTATGGTTGTTGGTTCAGATCTTTGTGGATTCTTGTATTGTTTTTTAATCTTCCTGGCTCTACCTCTGGTTAGGGAATTGGCATAAAGATGGTTAACGAAGAAAATAAGATTCAGAAGTCGAGGTCTTTCGATTTTAGGAAGATATTTGAGATTCCAAGTAGACTGGCACATAGCATTTGGGGGGGGGGGAGGGGGGGAGTGGTAGTGATGACGAAGGGGACATGTATGACAACATTGACAACGTGCAATTTATTAGCGAAGGAGGAATACCATGCACATCTTTAGAAAATCAACAGATGGATTCGGAACTTGTTTCAAGCTTGACCAAGGATGTACCTAGGCCAGGAATTTCCCAAAAATACAAAGAACCTTCAGGTTTTTACCTTTATTATTTTTTACATTGTTTTTCATTTCAAGTAGATTTGGTATCTTTTTCTTTAAAAACAGAAAATATCTTTATATTTGTACAACAAAACAACATGAGACGTTAACTTAATGTAAATGTTTCTTGTTATGGATTTAGATATAGAGTTGATGAAAGAAAGGTTTGCAAAGCTGCTTTTAGGAGAGGATATGTCAGGAGGAGGAAAAGGTGTTTCATCAGCTCTGGCTTTATCAAATGCCATTATCAATCTAGTTGGTAACTCTCAAATAATGCCTTGCTCGTCTTCGACGTTCATGTTAAGTACTGTTATGCAGTTGTGAAATCATGTTGATTTATTTTTTTTCCTTGTATTCTCCGACTGTAATAGATTGAGAGAGAAAATGGAAGTTTCTAACTCTTGATATGTTCTTTGTGTGTAACATGTTATAGCTTCTGTTTTTGGGGAACAATCAAAATTGGAGCCCATGTCTCAAAAGAGAAAAGAGAGGTGGAGAAAAGAAATCGACTGGCTTTTATCTGACAGATTACATTGTTGAGTTTGTCCCTGCGCAACAAAAATCAAAAGATGGAACAAACATGGAGGTCCTATTTCAGTCTTTTTCCTTCCCCCAACACCCCTGCTATTTTTTCTTCAAGATTCAAAGTAGAAATAGTAAGAGGACACTGAAATAATAAATCTAATCTCTGTTTTAACAGATAATGGTTACTCAACAAAGAAAAGATCTGCTCATGAACATCCCTGCTCTGAAGAAGCTCGACGCAATGTGTTAGATATACATATGATATACAATACATCATATGTATATCACACGGTATAATCTCGGGTTTCGTACCCTTGCTCGTGTATATTTAGTTTAGGTAATATTATTAAGTAATGTTGTAGTCTCCTAGTTTAGGTAAGGTTGTGATGTAATTAGTATTGTACACTTACTATAATTGTATAGTTATTATCCAAGTAGAATAAGGTTTTAGGAATAGGATTCTCCTATTATGGAAATATGTAAATGTATATATACCCTTTCAATCACTGAAAATAATCAAGGGATTATTTCTTTCATATGGTATCAGAAGTCTAGGTCTTAAAAATCTCTCTAAAAATCCTCCAACTCCCGGCGATCTGCCTCGTTTTCCGAGCCCTCTTTCTCGGGTTTCGTGTCCGCCGGTACCTCCTCTCTTCTCAAATTTTTTTCTTCCAAATCCCTCAATCACATATTGTTCTATCAGTATGTCTACATCAAGTAACACTTTTCATCCTGCCCTTGTAGTTTCTAACATTAAGAATAGCATCCCTCTTGTTCTTGAAATAGAAAACGTCCAATATGTGACGTGGGTCGAACTGTTCAAAATTCACGCACGATCGCATCAAGTCATCCATCACATAATCCCCGCGGCTCCCGAGGATTTGGAGGTGCCAAAACGCGAGGATGATCCTTAGTTGTGGACGACTCTTGATGCCACCGTCCTTTAGTGGATATATTCCACAATTTCTACCGACCTTTTGCAAACGATTATTGAACCTGACGCTACGGCGCAATCCACTTGGGATAGATTACGTGATATATTCCAAGATAATCAAAATTCTAGAGTTATTACACTTGAGCAAGATTTCTCCCACGTCAATATGGAAGATTTCCCTAACGTTTCGGCTTATTGCAAAAGACTAAAGGAATTGGCGGACCAACTCCGCAAAGTTGGCGCGCCAGTTTCAAATGATCGTTTGATCCTCCAAATGGTTTCCGGCCCCTCCGAGGCCTATAATGGTGTTGACACGCTTCTTCGGCAAAGCAATCCGCTTCCGCAATTTTATCAGGCTCGTTCTATGCTTACACTCGAAGAAGCGGGCATGGAAAAAAGGGCGGCTACCGGTGCTAGTCCCGTAGTCATGATGACTGAGTCCACGGTTCATCCAACCGGGTCCAACAACTCAGGCCAAAACCGCAACAACGGTGACGGCAAAAAGGGTGGAAATAAGAAAAATAATTGCAAGAATCGCGGAGGCAACAATGGCGGCAGCCGGCACAGTGGTGGTGGCCCTCGCAGTGATCAGCAGCAGCCGTAGTTTTGGGCCCCACAGTGGGCCCCTATGCAGTGGCAGTGGGCCCACAGTCACAGTTTGGGCCAAATAATTTATCGCCCCACTGCTAGTGGGCTGCCCAGCAGCAGTCCAGGCCCACCACGACTTGGTCCACTTACAGTCAGCCCTCTGGGCCAAGGCAGCAAGCAGGGGTACTTGGGCCTCGGCCCCTGCATGCCCATCATGCAGCGGCATCCACGTCTACCGACATCGAAGCCGCAATGCACACGCTTGGTTTAAATCCTCCAGACCCAAATTGATATATGGACACCGGTGCCACTACTCACATGACATCTGATTCAGGTACGCTCTCTTCTTATTCCAATTTGAGCAACCCTCGGTGCATAATTATTTGTAATGGTAATTCTATTCCAATTTGTGGTTATGGTCATAAAACGTTGTCTCCCCCTCATCCACCCCTTATCTTGAAAAACACCCTACATGCCCCCAAATTGATTAAAAACTTAGTGTATGTCCGTAAATTCACTACTGACAATTCAGTTTCTATTGAGTTTGATCCATTTGGTTTCTCTGTGAAGGATTTCAAGACGGGGAGTCCTCTCATGAGGTGTGATAGTAGGAGAGATATTTATCCTATCACACCCAGTTCCGGTCCATCGAGTCAAGTCTTGCCATCAGCATTTGCAGCCCTTTCTCCTTTCTTGTGGCATGCTCGTCTAGGTCATCCGAGGTCGTCTATTTTGTCGTCATTAGATAAAAATAATTTTATTTCATGTAAGGGTACGCGTAGTACTCCAAATTTTCAGTCTTGTTCTTTAGGAAAAATTGTTAGGTTGCCATTACTTTAATGCCATTTGATATTATTCATAGCGACTTATAGACGTCTCCTGTTCTTAGTTCTTTGGGTCATCGGTATTATCTTCTCTTTTTGGATGATTATTCTAAGTTTTTATGGACTTTTCCTATAGCGAAAAAATCTCAAGTTTTTTCCATCTTCTTAAAATTTAGAGCATTCATTAGAACCCAATTCGAATGAGAAATCAAAAATATTCAGTATGACAATGGAAAAGAATATGATAATGGAGTGTTTCGGAAATTCTGTGCTAATAATGGGATCAATTTTTATTTTTCTTGTCCTCATACGTCTTCACAAAATGGGAAAGCCAACGCAAAAATCGTACCATAAATAACATTGTCTGAACTTTATTGATTCATGTTTCTGTACCCCTGTCTTTTTGGCATCATGCTCTACAAATGGCTACATATCTCTTTAACATAATTCATTCCAAAGGTTTGACATATTCCTTCCCCCTTCAAATTTTATATAATAAGACTCTTTCGTATTCACATCTTCGGGTCTTTGGGTGTTTGTGCTATCCGTTATTCCCGTCAACCACAATTAACAAACTTCAGGCCCGGTCTACTCCGTGTGTGTTTTTGGATTTTCCGTCTAATCATCGTGGTTATAAATGCTTTGATTTATCCTCTAATAAAATCATCATTAGTCGCCATGTCATTTTTTATGAATCCCAATTTCCATTTGCTAAGGTGAGTAATCCCGTGCCTAGTTCTCAGCCAAAGTTCTCCAGCGGGCCCACTGCCCGCTAGTCCCACTGGTCCGTCACAAGCTACGATTCCAGTACAGTCACTAGGCCAGTTTCAGCAATTGGGTCAGTCCAGCCCAATTCTGGAACTGGTCCAGTTCCTGCGTCTGTTTACCGTGTTGGGCCAACAGGCCGTGGGCCTGTTGGCCAGTCCGTTCCGAGCCCAGAAAATTCCCAAAATCCACCCAATTCTTCCTCGAGTCATAGACCGGTCACTCGTAGTCAACGGGGTATTTTTAAACCAAAAAAGCATTTTAATTTAAATTCTAATGTTCTTAAATCACCCTTACCCCGTAATCATATGTCTACCTTTAATGACCCGAATTGGAAAATTGCTATGACTGATGAATATAATAAGACGTCGGAGTTGGTGCCCCGTCCATCTGGTATTAATATTATTAGGTCTATGTGGATTTTTGCTCATAAAGACAATTCAGACGGTTCGTTTGCAAGGCATAAGGCTCGGTTTGTCGGGGATGGTAAGACTCAACAGGTTGGTGTGGATTGTGGGGAGACGTTTAGTCCGGTGGTCAAGCCGGCAACCATTCGCACTATACTCAGCCTGGCTCTTTCGAAGACATGGACCATCCATCAGTTAGATGTAAAGAATGCTTTCTTATATGGTGATCTCAAGGAAACAGTGTATATACATCAGCCATTGGGGTTTAGGGACCCCATATGTCCTAATCATGTCTGTTTGTTGAAGAAGTCCTTATATGGGCTTAAGCAATCTCCACGGGCCTGGTATACGAGGTTTGCCGGGTATGTTTCGACTATTGGGTTCACTCACAGCAGGTCGGATAATTGTTCATATATCGTCGAGAGCCGTCCTTGGCATATATACTTTTATATGTGGATGATAGTATCTTGACTGCCTCTTCCGATGCATTACGCAGGTCTATCATAACAATGTTCAGTTCTGAGTTTGCTATGAAAGACTTGGGTCCTTTGAGTTATTTTTTGGGGATTGTAGTCACTCGTCATACATGTGGGTTATTCTTATCTCAACGGATGTATGCCGCTGAGATCATTGAGAGGGCTGGGATGTCATCATGCAAGTCCACGTCCACTCCCGTTAATACTAAGCCCAAACTTAGTGTTGCGGCCGGAGCACCATACGAGGATCCGACCCGATATCGCAGTCTTGCAGGGGCCCTTCAGTATCTTACATTCACGAGACCAGATATTACGTATGTTGTACAGCAGGTGTGTTTGTTTATGCATGATCCTAGAGTTTAGCACATGAATGCGCTCAAACGCATCATTCAGTATATTCAGGGTACACTTGACTATGACTTGCATTTATATCCTTCTTCAACGTCAGCACTTGTCTCATATACGGATGCTGATTGGGGTGGTTGTCCGGACACCAGCCGGTCTACGTCTGGCTATTGTATATTTCTTGGTAATAACTTGGTCTCATGGTCTGCGAAGCATCAATCGACTTTATCCTATTCCAGTGCAGAGGCCGAGTATTGAGGGGTAGCTAATGTGGTCTTTGAATCATGTTGGTTACGTAATTTATTGTTAAAGCTTCATTGTCCTATTCAGAAAGCGACCTTGGTTTATTGTGATATGTTAGCACCATCTACCTTTCTGGTAATCCGGTTCAACACTAGCGCACTAAACATATCGAGATGGACATCCACTTTGTTCGCGAAAAGGTTGCTCGAGGACAAGTACGCTTCTGCCATGTCCCGTCCAGATATCAAATTGCCGACATCTTCACAAAGGGTCTTCCCTCGGTCCTTTTATAAGATTTTAAGAACGGTCTCAACGTTCAACGACCGCCCGCTATGACTGCGGGTGTGTGTTAGATATACATATGATATATAATATATCATATGTATATCATACGGTATAATCTCGGGTTTTGTACCATTGCTCGTGTATATTTAGTTTAGGTAATATTATTAAGTAATGTTATAGTCTCCTAGTTTATGTAAGGTTGTAATGTAATTAGTATTGTATACTTATCATAATTGTATAATTAGTATCCAAGTAGAATAAGGTTTTAGAAGTAGAATAGAAATAGGATTCTCCTATTATGAAAATATCTAAATGTATATATACCCTTTCAATCACTGAAAATAATCAATGAATTATTTCTTTCACAATGCTCATTGTGAGAACCCTCTAGTTATGACATACTTAAATCTTCTATTGCATTAAATGTAACAAACCCTAATTCTAGATATATAAATGAATGACAATCTCAAGATTGCTTAGATAACTTCCAAGACGCAAAAGAATTCTGGTATGTCTCAAAAGATGCTGATGAATTTGAGAAAGGTGTCCAGAGGAGTGATAAGTGGTGGCTACCTACCATCAAGGTTCCACCAGAGGGCCTCTCAGATTTATCCAGAAGACGGCTACAATATCAGAAGGATTGTGTGAACCAAGAACTCAAAGCATCCATGGCGATTAACGCCCAAATACTAGCAGAAAAGGAAGTCCCTGAAAACTACATTGAATCTCTCCCCAAGGTGAGTCACTCATTAAGAGAATTTAAAGGGAAGACAAATTTTAATATATTGATTCTGACATTTTCTGGTTGTGCTATCTATTACTAGAATGATAGATCAAGTCTTGGTGATTCAATCTACAAGAACATCACGGTCGAGTTTTTTGATCCAGAACAATTTCTTTCAACCATGGACATGTCATCAGAACATAAAGTTTTCGACCTTAAAAACATAATAGAAGCATCTATTGTGATTTGGAAGAGGAAGATGCACCAGAAAGATGCAAAGTCTTCCTGGGTTCCAGCTGTGAGTTTGGAGAAGAGGGAGCTCTTTGAAGAAAGAGCATAGACTACTCCTGATAAAACACAGATTTCCTGGAATCCCTCATTCTTCCCTTGAGATTAGTAAAATCCAATATAACAGAGTAAGTACTATCATGTTGGCACTGTACGCATTACTTAATGATCATATTGATTGAACATGTTCACCTTTCTGACTGTAGGATGTGGGATATGCTGTTCTAGAGAGTTATTCAAGGGTGCTAGAAAGCCTAGCCAACACAGTTATGTCGCGTATTGAGGATGTCTTATACGCAGATTCTGTCTCACAAGATCCATCACTTGCAATAGCAAAATGGAACCCTTCAGCTAATTCTTCGCCTCAACAACCACTAAGTGGTATGTCGACTCCCAAAGGAGGAGAGTCAGATGTGTTAAGTTTTGCAGCAGAAACACCGACCTCAATGACTTTATCCGACTTCATGGGCTGGAATATGGAACAAGGCGAGGGAGACATAAAAAAGAATCACTCTACGGGTAACTTGGAGGCTTTTTGCCAAAGATGATAATGAAAAATACATGTGAGTTAAAGGTTGCGTACAATAGGTACTTGTGGTCCGGCCCTTTCCCGAACGCCGCGCATAGCGGGAGCTTAGTGCACATAGCTGCCTTTTTTAAGTTTTCTGAAGTCCATAACAGAAGAAAGAGATCAAAGTTTGACTCATAAGAGGAAAAGAAAAACCATATCAATGTCTAATTCTCCAATCCATTGTATTTGATTAATATCATGTGTGCCTGTAAACTGGTCTTCTCCCAAAGGGGATAGTTGAGTTCAATATGTCGTCCATTTTTGGTTCGTTTTTAGATGTTTTTTTCCTCTTCTACAGCATTCTTGGATTCTAGCCTTTGGAAAGTGTTCCGGACGAAGTGATTAATGTCCATCGTGTAAAGAATAACTCACTCCATAGATTTAAGTAGAAATCTTTCACGATAGTGAACAATCTAGGATTTTTCTATTTTTTCTTTTTCAAGTTCATGCTAATATTTGCTGATTTGCAATATATGAAGAACTAGCTTATGATGTGCAATATTTCTAATTCATCAATGATACCTTTAAATGTTTGGATATAACCAAAATGCCAAAGAAATTAAGAATTCACAACATTTAGCCTGCCCAGAATACCTCATTAATCTGATAAAATGAAATGCTTTCATCATATTCCTTTATAATGGGGTTTCCAAATCTGACATCAAAATATTATGTCTCCATAGTCACACGTCTTATTTAACATCAAAGGACAAGGAGGGGACCAAGGAAAACAGATTTAATATCTAAATAAAAGTATAAAACTGCAAATGATCTAGGCCGCCTTAGTAACAGCAGCATGCATGGCATCAGCAAGATGAGGAACTGTCCGAGAACTAAGACCTGCCATGCTAATTCTCCTGCAAATGAGAAGGAAGAAAATGATTCCTCTATTAAAAAATTTAAGGAGAAGCGTCACTAGTAATGAGTATCTTTTTTAACCAAAAACCCAACTTCAACAAAGATGTTCCAACTGATACTAGAATAGTAAATGTGCCACGGTTTGAAAGTTCAACCGGTGTAATTTGGAGGGAGGGGAAGAAAAACACAGCTGCATTCTCTTCTGTAAAGTTTTTAAGTACTAATATGGATGATAAAACAGGACTTTCTTATGCTTCTTTTTCAGTTTGACATTTCTCTTTACTAAAGAACTCAAGCCGAAATAATTAATGATGAGCACTTCTAACTTCCAATCCATTAAGTTTCTATTGAGGAAAAAAAAATCCACGCTAACAAACTAAAGAATAAATAAATGAATATCAACAGTCAGATGTCCTCACCCATCAGATGTCATGTAAATGTGATACTCTCTAGTCATGAACGAGACTTGCTCAGCATTCAATCCTGTGAAAGTAAACATTCCAATTTGCTTGATGATATGACTCCAATCACCTGGTGTACCTGCAAAACAGAATTAAACTTACCTTAGTATTAACCAGAGCAATTACATGTGTTCTATCCAGAAAAAGTTCTTATGCCAGTAGCAATCGCACCAATTAGACAGAAACTGTATGCATCACTAGAAGGAATAAATCAGAAGATCAGATACCTCGAGCTTGCATGGCATCAAAGAGTTGCTGGCGCATGCTAATAATTCGGTCAGCCATTGCTTTCAGCTCAACTGTCCATTCGTCGTACATTTGTCTATCACCAAGAGATAACAACCACGTCAAAATGTAGAAGATCTACTATCTACTGACAAACAAAAATAATCTTGTAATATAGCTGCACAAACCTGTCCTTGAGTATAGTAGCAACAATAGACGCACCATGAATTGGTGGATTTGAGTACATTGGCCTGATAACCAGCTTTAGCTGGCTTTCAACTCTGCTTGCAACATCTGCATCTTTGCAAACCTATAACATTTTTTTATAGTAGTCTTAGCTTTTAGTGTCTATAGCTAAAACTCAAAGAGAATGACAGTTTTTCCTAAACATACAATCCTTTACAAATCCACTCAGTCCTCTCTTTCGTTTCTAATTATGATCTAGGTGGATGCGGAGGCCCTCAAAAAACACAATAGGGTAAGAAAGGAAGGATCAAAACATCAAAACATAACGGGCCACACGCAAAAGAAGAGAGAGGATAGCCAGAATTGTATTGAGACCGCATCAGCTAGAAAACAACAAGTGCACATCTACCCAAACAAAGAAGCCTTCTGATCCTTTTAAATCTGGATTTCAATATCTTTAGAGACTGTCCATTGTACCAGCAACAAAACCTTTTAGCTTTTCAGTGAATACAACTTGAATAGTGTATTCAAAGAAAACCCATATTTTGAGACACTAGTTTTTGAACATGTGCATTGCACGTAGTCCTCTATCGTCAATTATTATAAAATGTGTATTAAAAAATTAAAAAATAATAATCTTTAGCGGTATAAATGTTCTAAAAGCACTTGTTTGAATTATTAGTTGCACAAATATGTACAAAGTTAACTTTTTTCATCGGAGATGAATATAAAAAAGGTACATCTCACTCTTCCTATTTATTTTTCTCATCTGAAAAATTGCATCACCCACACAATATAAGATGGAATTAGTATATATTTATCAACTTTCTACAGTTTTAAAAAGGCATTGAATTCTAATTATAGAGCAAAAAGAAAAATGACCAAGATAACTCTCATAAATGTAAGACGAAAGAAAACAGATGCAAATGCACCAAATTTGTGCACTTTTAAGAGTTTGATTCCACGCTAAATTAAAGAATGAAGTATTTAACAAACCAAGAATATAGTTGAAAAGGATCCTTGAAAGGAAAAAAAAAATGCTTACATAGCAAAATAGGAGCACTGGATTTCAACTACCCAAAAGACAATGAGAACACACCCACTGTTCCACAAGCTACTAATATGCAGAATTCCTGACTTTTGCTATTCATTTTCTCCCTAACTTCCACCCCTTCATTCCCCATTATATTTATGTTGTATTTAAATGTCAAAGAAATTAGCAGTGATGTATCCAAGAAATTTGCCTCAAAACTACTGTTGTGCAATAAATAATAATTCTGTGGAAAAACTGTTACCTTTTTCGAAAATAAATCTGTAGGAAAAAAACTACTATATAATTGACAATGAGCACTGGATTGACAATCTGTAGGAAAAAAACTACTATATAAAAAAATGCTTACATAGCAAAATAGGAGCACTGGATTTCAACTACCCAAAAGACAATGAGAACACACCCACTGTTCCACAAGCTACTAATATGCAGAATTCCTGACTTTTGCTATTCATTTTCTCCCTAACTTCCACCCCTTCATTCCCCATTATATTTATGTTGTATTTAAATGTCAAAGAAATTAGCAGTGATGTATCCAAGAAATTTGCCTCAAAACTACTGTTGTGCAATAAATAATAATTCTGTGGAAAAACTGTTACCTTTTTCGAAAATAAATCTGTAGGAAAAAAACTACTATATAATTGACAATACGGAAAAGGGCCAAAAATGCCCCTGGATTATCTGAAAAGGTTTAAAAATTCCCTTCATTCATCTATTGGGCCAAAAATAACCTTCCTCCGTCTATTTTGGCTCATTTATGCCCTTAAAACCATCAGATCTATTTTTTATATTTTAAAATTTTATTATTTAATACGTGGCGCCTCCCTATTGGTCGACATTAAAACTCACCCCACCGGATCTTTTCTCTTCGACCCGACCCAACTACCCATGACCCAAACCCAAATCCCATTAAAACAAAACATCAGCACAATAAGAATTTGCTTTCTAAAATAGAGAAAATATCGTAACTTAACTTATCTGTATCAATGTTAGGTTCTAATCGCATATCTGATATAGCATTAGACGCTATTTTTCAACAAACCCAGATGAAAAAAACCAAAAAACTCAACAACCGATTATTGAAATCACCTCATTTCTCCCAAATTCGCAATACCCATATGCTGATTTTTTCGAAAATAAACAGCTCAACATTCAATCTTCAATCCATTTGTATATATTGGGCATATTTTGGTTACACATTTGAAGCGTGAAGACAATTTTTTCTCTGCAAAACTACAAGGGAAGATTAATTAGGCTGCGTACGGTGTACGTTCACTCTCCTTTTACCTTAGAGATTCTTCAAAAATTGATCTAAAAAGTGATTTTGAAGAAGGTTGATAAATATTTATGTATATTTATCACCCACATGAAAGGACCATATTATGGACATGTCTTGTATAGACTACCTGAGAATCAAACAAGATGTTATCGGGTTTAATATCACGATGGGCCACCCCTAATTTATGACAATGTCCGATTGTTGTGACCAATCGGGTCAAAATCAAAGCAGCAGATTTGTCAGACAACGACCCATTAGAAACTCTCTCGTAAAGATCGTCGCTAGAACAGAGCTCAGTGACTATATGAACATAATTATCATCTTCATAAACCTTATACATTTCAAGAATATTTGAGTTTCCACTGAGAAGTTATAGAATTTTGTGCTCTTTATCGAGACATTTGCGATCAGTGGAATCAATGATGTTTTGTTTCAATGGGATTTGGGTCATGGGTCATGCGTCGTTGGGTCGGATCATTGGGTCAGGTCGAAGGGAAAAGATCCGTGGGGTGAGTTTTAATTTCGACCATTAGGGAGGCGTCACGTAATAAATAAATAATAAAATTAAAAAAATATAAAAAAGAGGTTGTTAGTTTTAAGGGCATAAATGAGCCAAAATAGGTGGAGGAAGGGTATTTTTAGCCCAATAGATGGATGAAGGGTATTTTTAAACCTTTCTGAATAGTCCAGGGGCATTTTTGGCCCTTTTCCATTGACAATATTAATATTACTGATCCTTATCATTACCAAAATTACTGTGCATCACTAATTTATTCCCACTGTTATTGGCTAAATGTTATGCAACCCTGTAACTCCATCGAAGCCTCAAGAATCTCTGACCATAACCAAAACTATTAGCATCGGTAGCTCGCCTGTTAAGGAAGACAAACCCTTCGGCGAATCCATCAAATAAGAGCCTATTTAAAAAGCTTTAACTTTGATACATACTCGGCTGATATTGAAAAAGAACTACTTAGAAGTTACCAATTTATAATCCTGAAAATATTTGATAACTTGGAGGAAGCTTTAGAGTTTAGAGCCCATAAAAATGGCGAGGAAGATTTGAGGGAGATGGAAATGAAAATCCTTTCTTACTTTTATATAGCGTTTTCCTGAGTCTCTTAAGCTTTCATTTCTCATATTCATTAATTGAAATTTATAAATGTAATTATTCAATGCAACTTTTTAACTTCCAGCAACAAAGAGGCTGGCAAAATGGCTACGTAACGTTTGGTTAATGTACTGAGTATAAATTAAAGGTGATGATGACTTCTTTTTTAATTACCATTAAATATATCCATAAAGAATGATATTAAGATAAATTCTAAATTGAAGAATATTTGATTCATTTTTTTTATGTAATTAATTGCAACTCTCAAAATTCTTCATTTATTGTTTTGTGTTTCCGTGTATCAACATTACATTTGGTGTTTTCCTAGATAGAACATATTTATCATTTATTGCAAGGTAAGTTTACTTTTTGGTATTAAACTATTTTAAGAATAATGTTTAAGAGAAGGACAAAATTGTCACTCAATTTTTAATGGACATTTTGATAATTCAACTTTGCACTTGAGAGGTTCCCACTTTTAAAATAACTATGATAAATTATGATAAATAGCATGATGATTCCTCAGCCCCCAATTTTATCACATAATAAGAAGGAAAGTAACTAAACTGACAAAGGACTTACAATGCTAAGGGCACCAACACGCTCTCCATACAGTCCCATGTTTTTCGCATAACTCTGGGCTGCAAGACACTCACCACCATCAGCCACAAACATGCGAACAGATTGTGCATCTGCATCTAGGTTGCCACTTGCAAAACCCTACAATATCAAGAAAATATATCAGTAGGGGTCAGTTGAGCAGCCCATCAATACATAGTATTGGGCTTCAAATTATTCGGCTATCATTCTTAACGAAGTATCACTTGAATCTCAAAATCTCATCTTAAGCTTAACCTGATAAGCACTGTCAAAGAAAGGTAACAACCCCTTGGACCTCATCAACTGCCTAATTTTCTCCCACTGGTCAACTGTTGGATCAACGCCAGTTGGGTTATGAGCACAAGCGTGGAGAAGAACTATTGCACCAGCGGGTGCAGCAGCAAGATCATCCAATAATCCTACAAGGATCATAATAAATACACCTTCTAAGTATACCCAACACCAAAAGCATGGGAAACCATAGATACGTTGTTTACATCTTTAGCAAAGAAAGCAAAATTAATTAAATAAATAAAGATCTGGTGCTAGATACACCTAAAATATAGATCTTACCAAACACAACAAGAAGTCCACTAGTGCATAAACAGAGACTTTTTCCATTTAATTTTCTTTTTAGAGTTTGTTCTTATTTACAAGAGTAGAACCTTGAGAACATTGGTAACAGTAGTACCTTGAAAATCCAGGCCTCGTGTTGTTGGGTCGTAGTAACGGTAATATTTTACTGAAAGCCCAGCTAAAGTGAAAACCTTGGGATGGTTTCCCCATGTTGGCTGTGGTATATATATAGTATGCTGCAATCAGAAAAATGGTAGAATCTTCATTCAAGTGTCACTTTTGATTAAGACATATAAAGGGAAAGAGTGTACGGAATACTTCATGATAATGCCTAGCCAGAAACTCAGCCCCAACCCTCAAAGAACCAGTGCCCGACAAGCACTGAACAGTGGTCATCCTATTCTCTTGAATGGCAGAGCTGTATCAGCAATGAAACAAATAAATATACATTTAAATATATTTGTTGATGTCCTAAAAAGTAAATTACACAACTCGACTTAACAAGGAGTAATCGTGATAAAAGATACAGATCACATTCACCATGCACAAATTATCAGTACAACAAAGAGGAAAAAATAACTCTAGAAAACAACTTTCTTCTGATGCAAGCCATGATAATAAGATGAAATACAGAAGAATAGGTCTAACGGGTATTCAGTTTCTCTGCATTGTAGGGATAAAGCAACTCTGAAGCGAGACAGAGCAAAGAACCTTGAAGGTTCAGCATCATTTATTTTTTCTTTTATACAGATAATTGGTTTAGCTAGACAGGTGTAAATGGACAGTGAGCATTCAGCTAGCTTGGCATTGAGGCGTAGTACTTGTTATTGATAAGTGGTTCAGCAGCCTTTCATTATCAAGACCTAGCTCATATTTGTCCACATCAATGCTAATAAAGGATATATGCACGACATGTGTAGATCATGTAAAGCAAATGATGAAATGGTGCTCAAGACACCACCGCTGTTTTCATCCTACTGTGTAGCTTCCAATAAGAAAAGGTGAAAAACATTAACTTACAGAAGAAAAGAAACAAAAAAGATATGGATGGACTCTCTTGTACTAGAAAACTTCCATTTGAATTACCAAATGCACCCATTTAAACTCAAGCCTTTACAAAAGCAACTACACCAGAAAATCTCCAAACCTGTCAGCACCAAATATAAGCTTGGCACTCAGTTTGTTAAAATCCGCTAGTCCAGTAATTGAGAGATACTCCTTCACCCGAGATCTGCATTATAGCAGCCTTAGATTAATACTTTGATGTCAAGTGATATCTCAAAAGATAATCCACAAGAGATTCTCTAATTAAGTAACTCACGTGTCATTCACAAGCATTTGTTCAGCTCGTCTCACCACATTAAGAACAAGGGGCTTTCCTTCCTGCCATAGTTGGCATCAGAACAATGTGTTAGCAGATTCATGCATGATTTTTCAATCTTTACAATAAAATTTACATCGTGATTAAAAGAAACATCACAAACAAAAACGCACACTTCATCGTGTCCCAAAAGATTGAACTTTTAGAAGCACTAGTGGTTTCTCTACATTATGCACCAGCAAGAAAATGTAATCATATGTACTTTTAACCGCCTATTGTGTTCTATCAATGTAATAAAGTGCACAATAGACACATACAAGGAAACAAATCATTTATATAAATATGTATAAACTATTTGCTTTTTAAAAAATTATATATAGTGTGGAGGGGAAATAGGGAAGGAAATTATAAGGTGGGGAAAGGATATTAAAGAAATAGAAGTAAATGAAGAAGGAAAAAAAAAGAGATTAAGAGTGACAGACCTCAGTTCGATATGCTCCAACACCCAAATTCACTTTCAGTGGGCTGGTATCTTTGTTATAGGAAACTGTTACCTGTTTTATCGAATCAACAGGAGAAAATAAGAAGCACAAAAACAATCTCTACACATAAAATCAAAAAAAAAAAAACACTCTTACCAATTCACCGGGAATTAATTAAATAAAGAAAAACCTAGATCGCAGACATAAGAGAAACACATTAACATAGAGAAGCATCAATGATCCATGCAATACAATCCATCCATTTATGCTGATCTTCAAGATATCAACTTTTACCAGATTATTAATTAAAATTGGTCTTAACTAAGCAAAAGGAAAAGAAAGAAAGAGGAGCAGCTAAACTAAGAAAGAGTGAAAAAGGTACCCCTAAGATGGGATCTTCAGGAGCGCGAACAAGATGAGCGAAAACAGAATTGGAGGAATCTGCCATTGTAAAATGAATAAATTTCTTGGGTTTTCAGAGAAGAAGTTGAAAGATGTGATCTTTAGGAATTTATAAAAAGTGTGAATATTGTGGGCTGGGTGGAATGGAACACAGTGGGCGGTTCAAAACAGGGGACTACGCCTAATATACACACTTTTCTTTCTTGCTCCCCAATACAAGTTTTAGTTTTTCTTTTTATCCTTTTCAATATGAAAAACAAAAAGAAATATAATACACACTTATATTTAACAATTACTATTTACCTTTCAATTTTGACTTCTAGCTTTTTTTCTATCTCTAACGGAAATACTTCCATTAAAATAAATACTTTCAAACGTAACCTCCGATTTTATTTTATGGTAGAATTATCATGTTTTAAGTATTTTTACAGATTATACAACAAGAATTTTTACAAGTAAACTTTTTTAATATTTACTTCTCTAATTTTATTTATTATTATCTTCTGTTTCAAATATTATAAACTAAATCGATCATAATTGATTGTCTTTTGAATCAAATTAATATTCAATCAGTCCAGTCAAGTAAAGCATCATAATATTGCAAAAATAGAAATATGACAAATTATAAGATGGAACGTATTACATCTTAATTCAAATCCAAAAATATTCATTACTTTTCTTAATAGATCAATTACCACGATCTCATGAATAGAGGTGTTTTAGTGACAGAATTAGTATTTCTTTTATCTAACTCAAAATCAATTGTTTCATGTTCCTTTTCATCATCAAATTTCCTATCCAAAGTTATTAACTTAATTTGTGTTTACTTATGGATTTTTGCTTTTCAAAAAAGAAAAACTAAAGGTAAATAATAAGTTGATTATTAAAGAGATAATTACATCATTATACAACCCATAAATATACATTGCACCATAATAGCCCAAATATAACATTGCACATTTGCAACTCAAGGTCCAGATCCGAAAAAAATGAAGTTTTTCCCTGCCCGTCCACTTAGCCTTAGATTATTTGAGTGCATGTTCAAGTCATTACCATTAACCTTCAATAACAATACTCCAAAATATTTATCTTGAATTTTTCTAAGTTTAACATATTACTTACTGCAAAAACCTCCAATCCTCGAAGCAACAAATAAATAAAGACATAAAATTGTTCCTTGAGAATGAATATGCAAGAAAATCAAACTAATGGATGAGTTAAAATTAAACCTCGTTAGAGATAAAATCAAGCTTCTTCTTGCCCTCTCCTTGAACATTGACAATATAAAAATATCAATTTTATCGTTATACATTCTTGTACCCTAATATATACACAATTATACATACTTATACAAATATATACACTTGTATATACAATATTTAATAATGTATCTACATTGTATAGGTGTGTATAAATAACGACAATACATATTTACATAAGAAAATACCTTTTAGCCACCATCACACCTCAATTTCAATACTAATATCATCATAGAAGAAGAATGACAAGTGTAAACAAATATATACACTTGTTATACAATATTTAACAATGTATCTACATAGTATACGTGTGAATAAATAACGACAATACATGTTTACAGAAGAAAATACCTCTTAGCCACAATCACACCTCAATTTCAACTAGGGCTGGCCAGTGGACCGGGACGACCCGACCCCGTCCCGAACCCGCCCCGGTCCCGCCCCGATCCCGCCAAAAAAATAAATAAATAAATAAATAACGGGGGCGGGACTCGAACTCGGGACGGGACGATGTCTCGTCCCGCGAGACCCGAGCCCGCCCTAGGCCCGCTAGACCCGACCCTGCCCCGACCCCGTCCCGAGCCCGACCCCGACCCCGCCCTTTTCCCCCCTTTGCAAAAATGGTCGTTGCACCAACGACCATTTTAGATTATGGTCGTTGGCCAACGGCCATTTTAGGCCCCCCCTCCCCCAACCCCCTACCCCTTAATATTTATTTTTAACCCATAAGTTATTATATTTACACTTTAACCCAATTTTTCAACTATAAATAACTCATTTTCTCTTCATCTTTCTCACAAATCTTCCTACAATCTCTCTAATTTCTCAATATATCTCTCTACAAGTCTACATTGTTTGCTAAATATTCAATTTTATTTATTCATTTGGGAATTGGGAGTGAAGTTGGCAACTAGCTTGAGGATCTTCCATCGAGCAAAGTTTCAATTTTCAACCTCTCGATTACACGTCGACGTTACGTCGGCGTTTGGTACATTCGTTCCTTCATTAAATTATTATTGTCTGTTTATTTTATTTAGCGCACTTAATTTTATTGTCTTTAATTATTTATTATCATAATTAAAATGAAAGGACTAAAAGGTATGTTTAAGGGTAAGGGTAAGGGTGCTTCTTCTAGTAGGGGCAACCAGGGCAAGGGTACTTCTTCTAGTCATCTTATTCCTACATAGGATGATTTTGTTGATACTCAACATTTTCCTACAATACCATAGCCCGCCCCGACCCGATACCGACGAGATCGGGATCGGGATGGGACTTGCTCCAGTCCCGCCAGACCTGACCCCGCCAGAGCCCGCCGACCCCGACCCCGACCCCGACCCCTTCTCCCGTCCCGCCCCGACCCCGCCAGAACCGAGCCCGGCCCACTGGCCACTCTTAATTTCAACACTAAAGAAGAAAATTATGAGAAATCCATCAAATACCTGTAAACAATGTATCAATCTTGTATAATAGTGTATAAGATGTGTTTACACACGTATACACACTATTACACATTGTTATACAAATGAATCATATCCATAGTGTTTTATATGTTATTATTCTTTCTCGAGCCTCTTCTGAAATTTAACTCAAGTCTAGCTCAAATTCTGCTCTAAACCACTTCTAATTTAAGTTTTGAACTCCTCTTGATGTTTTCAATCAATTGAGTTAAGAGTACTTAGTAACCTTCCATAGTGTGTTGGCTAAGACACTGATAGATTATTTATTCCTTAAGAAGGATGATAAATGTTTTAGTAAAGACTGTAAGATTATATCGGGTGAGAATCTTACGATCCAACATAAGCTCTTGGCTATGAATTTTGAGATCAAGAGAGGGATGAAGAAGAGGATTGTGAATGATCGGTCAAGGATCAAATGAGGTAGCTTGACTATGGCCTGTGCTATGAGATGGGAGAGAAGTTAATCACTATGGGGGTTTGGGGAGTAGTGGGGATGCAAATAGTATATGGGATTGGACTGCTAGTTAGATTAGGAAAGTGGCTAGAGAGGTGATAGGGGTTTCGAGAGGTAGATTTGGTGGGTATCGAGGGGACTGGTGATGGAACGGAGAAGTCCAAGAGAAGGTGGACGCAAGAAAGGTGGAGTATATGAAGTTGGTGGAAAGAAATACCGAGGAAGAAAAGCAGACAAATAGGTAAAGGTATAATATGTCGAATGAGGAGGAAAAGTTAGCAGTTACTGGGCAGAAATGACAGCTTTTGAACACATGTATATAGAATTAGAGGACAAAGGTGGAGATAATAAGTTGTACATGCTAATCAATATAAGAGATAGGAGGGCTCATGACCTCGACCGAGTGAAGTGCATCAAGGACGAGAAGTGTAAAGTAGTGGTGGAGGAGGCACTCATTAGAAGAAGATGATAGTCATACTTCCATAAACTCTTGAACGAATATTGGGAGACAAAAACATTTTGTTGGGGGAGTTGGAGCACTCAGGGAGGTATCACGATTTTAGATACTGTAAGGGTATTAAGTTTGAGGATGTTAGGATTGTTATTCGTACAATGCGTAGGGAAGAGCAACCTGGCTAGATAAGATCCTGGTGGAATTTTAGAAGAACACAAGTAGGACAGGTCAGGAGTGACTGACTGGGTTGTTTAATGTCATATTTAAGATTGCAAAAATGCTCGAAGAATGGATGGAGTACAATGATTTCGTTGTACAAGCACAAATGGGTATCCAGAATTGCAACAACTATAGGGGTATCAAGCTACTAAGTTACACTATGAAAGTTTGGCGAAGAGTGGCGGAGATGAGAGTGAGGAGGGACGTGTCTATCTCCGAGAACCAGTTTGGATTTATGCGGGGATGCTCAAATACGGAAGTCATCCATATTGTAATTTAATTGATGGAGCAGTATATGAAGAGGAAGAAAAACTTACACATGGTGTTCATCGACTTAGAAAAAGCATACAATAAAGTTCTGAGGGAGGTTCTATGGAGATGCTTGGAGGTTAGATGTGTACCTATAGCATACACTAGGGCGATCAATGATATGTACGATAGAGTCAAGACCCGGGTGAGGATATTGGGAGGTGAATCGAAGCCCTTCCAGTTGTGATAGGATCGCATCATGGATCAACTCTTAACCCATTTTGAATAAATTTGTTATTCATTAAGAGTTCGCGCTTACTCTAAAATTAGTAGATTTGAAACGTGATTGAGTTTTAATTAGTATCATGAATCATTTTTATTTGTCAATTTCTTCTGTCAATATCTTTGTTCCTCGCTTCTCAACCCATGTAATGTAATATTCCAAGTGAAAACATACACATTAGTTGCCTAAAAGCTTATACCTCATGAAAATTTCATAGATTCTCAAAAATAAATAGTTGTTACATCAGAGGCTAAAATTCTGATCCTTTATTTTCCTTTCTCTTTTCGGGATCTTTAGTTGTCCTCTTGGATCCTCCAGTTTCTACTTCCGCTGAGACTAATTAACAACATAACCTACATGACTGAGATTTAATAGTTACCTAAAAGTATCCATCTACCCGAAAATTAGGAAAAATATGGAGGAAGTGATACAACCCAAGTTGCATCAAGGCATTTCACAAGGAGCCAAACTCGTGATCTTCAAGACTTACAAGGTTTGTTCATGAAGAGGGGGGTGGCTCAAGTCCTGGAGTGCTAAAAAGTCTGGTTGTCGAAGCTTTTTGCAGTGCTTGAATCATGTAATTATATGATCCTGGTAGGAGGTGTTGTTATTGGATTAGCATGGTAACCTTGTTAAATTTTAGAGATGTACTTGAGTACACGTTAGAGCCTTCCCGGGGATTTCAAGTGTTGATGATTACATGGAAGGATGAAGCGGAGGAGGGAGAGCATCAAGATGGCTATATGAGTGAAGAAGATGAATGCATGCAAAGAGGATATTCCATAAATGCAAGCCTTCATCTCCAAAGAAAGATTAAACAAGGCCCTTACTTTATTAAGGGTATATTTGTAATAGCTAGATTAGTTTTTCTTTACTATCTGAGTTAGTATAAATAGTAGACTTATTATTTCCTTGAGTTTTTAGACTACTTTAAATATTAACATTAAAATACTCTTTGAGTGATTGAGAGCTTGATAAAATTGTAATTGAATCTTGGATTTAGAAAGAAGGGTTGCTTGGAAATTCTAATTCTCTTGAGGTCTTTCTCTTATGTTTGGTGCTTAGGTTGGTTAATTCATTGGAGGTGAATTCCTTTGATATAGTTTTTGGTTGCCATTGATTCCATCCTTGTGTCTATCTCTTGATTTCTTTCAATTCCGCATTTAGTTTTATATCAATTGGTATCAAGAGTCTTGGTTATAGATTTGTTTCTACAAGTCTAGTCTTGATTTTGTTACTATAAAAAAATAGAGTAAAAACAAAACAAAAAAAATCTCAAAAAACCTCCCAAAACGTTTGTGTTTGTTTTGTTGTTTTAATACTAGATACACTATATTCATGTTCGCTAGTGTTATTTGAGGCAAAATCCTAAGTTTCAAGTCATTTGGATCATTTTTGAGTCATCCGCCATTAATGGAGGTTGAAGGTCGAAGAACTTGAAAGTGGGTCTTATAGAAGAAGAAGAAGAAGAAGAAGTTGGGGATTGAAAACTATTAGGTTGTGTTCTACTAGTGAAGGAGAGCCTAGTTCCGAAATTTGGAGTTGATTTGAAGGTGTTAGGAAATTTGACGTCCTTGGTGTTCTTGAAGAACTTCAAATCTTCATAGAGAAGAAGACCCCTAAAAGTGTGTTTGATCCAAATTATTTAGGGTACAAGTCAAAAGGTGTTTGTTGGGCCAAAAAAGAAAAAATAGTAGGTTTGGGTGGGCCCTCAAATTAGCCAAGGACGAAATAGCAAAAAAAAAAAAAGGAAAAATGCATCAGCTGCACGTCAGCCAAGCACCCGAACAAGGACCACGCGCAGCCCGTTGGCGCGTGCTGGTCAACTTCAGAGAGTGAAGTTCCAGCCTTTCACACCTTAAGGCTGGCGAGGCGCCAAAGCTGCACCAGACCTTGTGTTTCATCCAAAATTTTGACAAAAAATCCTATGATTTGTCTCTTTTTCTAATTTTATTTCTTTGATCTCCTAACTAATTAATAATTAGTAATAGATCTTACTTTATTGTTAATTAGTTCTTGAGTCCGAACTTCATTTCGTACCAATTTCTTCAAACTTTTCTTGCTTAATTTTGTCTAAAGTTCTTTGGTTCCATCCGTTAGCTTGAATTGAATTATCCGTTCTTCGAGTCAAACAAGAATCCATTCTTGAACTCAAGTAGCAATTGGAACCTTGTGACTCATCGGAAAAAGCAAGATACAATCATTGGTCAACGCAATTTGTGAGACAATCAAAAGGTGCGCATACTTGAGTGTTTTGTGAGTTATTTTAACTAACTTAACGCGTTTGATTGCTTTGTTAAGTGTCTTAAATAGGTACAATGGCGAATCATGAGGAGGAATCCCGAGTTCCCACTGAGGAATCAACTTTGCTTAACATGATGAATATGTTCACTACCTTCTCCACCCGATTAGAAGGTGGGATGGACACTTTATATCCACAGATGGGAAGTGATGAAGGAAGGAGTAGGGAGGCTTCCTTGACTATTCCAATCCGTTATCAAGGCCACACAAGTGGGGTGCATAATGACTCTTCACCCACTCTATCACCTGAAGCATTTCACCAGATGTACAACCCCACTCCTACAAACACCATCCCACCAATACCGCCACGAGATGGCAATCCCATCGCACCACCACAACTAAATTATCCTCCACCACCAAATTATCCCCCACCACCAAATGACCGTCACCCACCACCACATGACTCATATCTTCTACAACCACTCTCAAATGCCCGTCAACCACCTCGTCAACTAATCCGAAAAGTTCCACAATTGGGTGATGATTTCCAAGAGAAGCTAGGATGTTTGAATGATCAATTTTACAATAAAATAAGGGGACAAGGTTTACAATTCCAAGGTCCTCATCGAGGTAGAGGGAAAAGGAATGGTCATATCCCTCAAGTGGGTAGGCAATGAGACTATCAAGATCGAGATGGTCACCAAGACCGATGTTTCTATGGTGATAACTATGATGAAGATCCATATGAAGATCATGGAAACTATGGACATAATGGAGGTCGTGACACGAGTCTTAAATCCATCAAGGTTTCTCTTCCAAGCTTCAAAGGGGTAGTGATCCCGATGTGTTCCTTGATTGGGTGAAGCAATGTGATAGAATATTCTTAACTGACGACATTTCTAAGGTGAAAAAGGCATTTTATGCCATTGCTCAATTCAAAGGATTCGCCTCCATATGGTAAGAAACTCAAGTAAAGATGAGGAGATTGCATGGGTTAGCTCCCACTCCCACTCCCACTTGGGAAGAGCTAAAAAATATCTTGAGGTGAACGTATGTCACCGAACGCTACAAGCAAGATCAACTCAAGAAGATCTACACTTTGAAATAACACAATAAGAGTGTGGAAGAATTTTATGATGAGTTCCAACTGAAATTACACACAATCTAAATTGGTTATTTACCCATTTAGATTTTAGATTAATTATTTTACCATTATACTTTACCACGTAGACGACACATCATCTGGAAATGCCAGCTGGACCACGAGTGACTACACTCACTCAGGTGTATGATCTCAGGGGTGTATTAAAATCTACTTAGCCAATCTTGGGGGTGCTTTAAAGACTATCCATAGTTTGGGGACTAAAGTTGCAAACTGTGACAAGTTCAAGGGTGTTTTAACCACTTTAGACTTTTCTGTTCTTGTAAGCACTGCATCAAGACCTATCTGTTATAGTAGAGGTACGTAGAAGGACCCGTGAAGAGATTTGGTCTTTTCCTTGTAATAGAAATTAAAAATCCAAACTATTTCCTTCATGTATTATGAACTAGGCAGTCCGTTTCGGATCCAGTCATATCAATAGAGAAAACCAATTATGTTTATTTCAAACTATGTTCGGCCAAATTCGTGCTGTGACAGGATATGTAAGCGCTCTCTGAGCTCGGTCGCACTAATTTAAAAACTAAAGAAACCCGTAGGAAGCCACAAGGGTAAATGTTTTGAGAAGATCTCAAAAATTCTCTATAAAATTCCCGAAGAGAGAATCGACAAAGGATAGTCGCCATCACAGCTTCAACTGGGATAGATTTCTGTGAGGGTCTCAAAAATTTCTTCCGAGAAGGATTCGAAGAGCATCAGTCGTTAGGGAGCTCATAACTGAGGCAGAATTTTTGAGGGGGTCTCAAAAATTCCTTCGTCAAACAGGTCACCGCGAGAGTTCGAAGGTGCGAGCTTTAGACTGGGGCAAAACTTTTGAGGAGATCATAAAATTCTGCAAAAAAGGAATCCAAGAAGGAAGTCTCACTTCGAAGCGCATATCATGACATTTAAAATAAGAGTTTTTGAAATATATTTTTACTAATCCGTTTGTTCATTTTTGCAGAACAGGGAAAACGCCACAACTGGAATAAGACAGAGTAAAAAGGTTATCAGACCAAAAGGGTCGCAATCAACAAAATAAACAAAAGACAATCTGATCGAGAGGGTCACAGTCAAAGATAAACAAAAGGCAATCTGACCGAGAGGGTTACAACCAACAGACGAACAAATGGTTAATCCGGCCAAGAGGGTTATGTCCCACACAAAGGATAAAGAAAAAATAACCCGGCTATGAGATCCACGTAAAGGTAAGCAACATAAATTCAGTCGAGATGTTATAGCATTCGTTGAAAAGAAGTCATAGTGGAATAACTCCAGCCAAAGGGGTCGCAGTGTCCTCTCATCAAAGTCAAGAGACATAAATCTGGAAGAAGGGGTTGCAGTGTTCGCTGAAGAGTCCGAGTGACTTAAATCTGGCTAAGACGATCGCAGTGTTCGCTCATAAGAGTCCGAGCTGCATAAATTCGACCGAATGGGTCATAAGGTTTGCTCAACAGGGTCAAGCAACGTAAATCCATCTAAAGGAGTTGCAGTGTTCACTGAAGTGTTCGAGTGACGTAAATCCAGTCGACAGGGTCATAGTGCTGGCTCACAAAAGTCTGAGTGACGTAAATCCGATCGAAGGGGTCACAATGTTTGCTCAACAGGGTCAAGCGGCATAAATTCGGCCGAATAAGTCACAATGTTTGCTCAACAGGGTCAAGCGGCATAAATCTGGCCGAAGGGGTCGCAATATTCGCTCACAACAAGGTCAAGCGGCATAAATCTGACCGAAGGGGTCGTAGTGTTCGCTGAAGAGTTTGAGTGACGTAAATCCAGCCGAAAGGGTCGCAATGTTCGCTCATAAGAGTCCAAGTAACGTAAATTCGGCTGAAGGGGTCCCAGTGTTCGCTCAATAGGGTCAAGCGGATAAATCCGGCCGAAGGGGTCGTAGTGTTCGCTCAACAGGGTCAAGCGGTGTAAATCCAATCGAATGGGTTGCAGTGTTCGCTCAACGAGGTCAAACATCGTAAATCTGGTCGAAGGAGTTGCATTGTCCGCTCAACGGGGTCAAGCGGCATAAATCCAGCCGAGAGGGTTACCGTGTTTGCTCACCATAGACCGAGTGATGTAAATCCAGTTGAGGGGGTCGCAGTGTTCGTTCAACAAAGTCAGGCGACGTAAGTCTAGTCAAGAGGCTGCGGTGTTCGCTAAAAAGGAGTTTAGGTGATGTAACATCGGTCGAGAGGTTGTGGTATTCACCCAAGTAGTTAAGACGATGTAAAATTGGTCAATGAGACCACGATATTCATCCCAAAGAATCAAGACAACCGGTAAAGAATGTCGAGAAGGCCATTCATCCACAACAAAATCAAACAAATCAAAAATAAAAAAACACTCCACGATGTTTCCAAGCAAAAAAGAAGCAGGTTCGGAGCTTCGTGGAGTACCAGCCAGTCAAGCCAGATCTATATACATGCAAAACAACATAGAAATCTTTCTTGTGCAGCCGATTGAGATAGGGTTCTACAAGAGTCAAGCTCTCTGGACAAGAGTCGAAAGCCTCTCCATGCCATGCTTAGCCACACTTGCTTTTCTTTTATTTGTCCGATTGAGTCGAACTACAAGTGACCCGATTTCCGAAATTGGAGATATATAGGCGGACTCAATACCAAAGAGTTGGTCATAATTTGATGAGAGTCCTTTTAAATTTTTGTGTTAGTCCTCTTTGAGTCGAACTACAGGTGGCCTGAATTCTCGTATAGCCCGAGATATGTAAGACACTCAGAAACTGGGGTCCAGCCACAATTCCTAAAAATTGCGCAAAACACTTGTCGCGCCCGTTTTTTACCACGGCTCGCGACGTGATGGGTCGATTCCCTCTGGATTGGATAAAAATATTTTGTTGAGGAGTCGCCACCTAATTATTCTAAGGTGAATCAGGGCACCTGAATGTTAACTAAATGCTGCAACATAACTCTAATTTTATGGTCTGCGAAACTAATGAGATTCTAGGTAAGGGTTCTTTATTATCCTAAGAGAAGGGGTTAGGCATCCTTTAAGACCCGCTAACTTGCGGTTATCCGGTCAAACTCAGGTTAATTATTACGCTAGGAAAAATGCATGTTTTACAAGTATAAAATTAAAATAATGTTGCAAGTAGTTAATAAAAGATGCATTTTTGATAAAGTAATGATTTTTTCCTTTTTGAGGAGTTTTGCCAAAGTGATTGTGATTTTGGGAAATAGGATCCGAAAAGGATGCGTGACTTTGTTTATGAAAATACATATAAAATTGACATTTTAGATAAAAGCATGTCTTGTAAGACATTGTTTATAAAATATATGCAAAGTAGATTTTCGAATAAAAAGGCATACATTTGTATGGTATTGATTATAAAATATATGCAAAGTTGAAAAAAAAGTATGCATTTGGATGACATTGATTATAAAAAATATAAGGTGATTTTTTGGGTAAAACATGCATTCATTTACAAAATTACATGCAAAGTGATTTTTTTTTTTGGATAAAAACATGCATTTGTATGGTATTGTTTGTAAAATACATGTAAAGTTAATTTTTAGATAAAAGTATGCATTATATATAAAATACATATTTTTTGCATTTTTTATAGCGAAGGAGAAAAATGAATTACTTATAATGCGAAGACATGATTTATATGAAAGTTATTTTTTGAATCACAAATCAGATATAAATAAAATGTCATTTGTATGGTTAATAATGCGAATAAAAGGTGATCAAATTGTTTTGAAAATTTTGAACAGTTTCAAAAATAAGCTAGCGTTTTGAAAGTATGAGCGACGAACCTAAAATAAATAAACTAACGTTTTGAAAGTATGGGTGACGGGCCTAAAATAGATAAACTAATGGTTTCCAATTTTAAATCTACTCTTTCTAGATTATTAATTCTAAGTCTACATATTCTAAATATTTCAATAATTACACAAGTACAATACAAAATATTACAATACAGAATGAAATAAAATTGAATTTAAGAAAATAAAACAAAAACAAAATAAATCATCTCCGAGGGGGTATCTTGTCTTCTTTAACTTTCATAAATGTGTCTTGCAAGCTGTCAGGAACAAACGGTTAGAAACAGTTGAATATAAATAACTTCGGATATGTATCCAAAACAATAAATGTTTTGATTACGAAAGGTTCAGACTTAAATTTTGAAAAGATCATTCCAATCACGTCGTGGTTGTGAACATATGACTCGTTGGTCATTTTAGTTGTCTTGCCTACCGAACATGTTGGTCTCTCGGATGGAAAAGATTTAAGTTTCATCCTTGCCCAGAACTTTTATTTCCGTCTTTCCAACTGTGGAGGCCTAAAAAATTAATGAATATTTTTCATCGGCCAGTGTAGTATCATATTCAAATAAGTAATTATACCCAAAACAGCAAACCGAAACCGAGAACCATTTTCCGAAGGGACACGACCTCAAATTCAATTTTATTGGCCTAAGTGTAGTCTTTGTTCAAATTAGTAAAATAACAAAATAGTTGCGTAATGGATATTCAAATACAAAAATAAACCAACAGTCCGCGATCAAAACATCTGGCTTGAATTCTGAATTTTGAACCGAAAGAGAATCTGCTTCTAAAAATCCGACCCGAGACGGAATTGTGACCCGACCTGGACTCGAATATATATATTTTTTTGAATTTTCAGATAACCAACAACAAAATATCGAACACAAAAATTTGGAAATTTACTCCACCCGAGCTGACCCGACCCGGATCGATGACCCGACCAGAATCAGAAATCTCGAACCGAATAAGTTTTTCTTCAAATTTTTAGATAACCAACAACAAAATATTGAACACAAAAATCTGGAAATTTACTCGACCTAGGCTGACCAGACCCGGAACAGTGACCGGAAAATCAAAAATCACACAACACCAGTCCAACACATTAGAATCAAGAAAATAGCAGCAAGGCAAAGTAACACAGTACCCAGAATCGATTAGTACAATATAAAATCAGTAGCATAGCCATAGAACCGGAAAATAGTGTCGAATCCGAGAAACACATTTGTTTCCATTGCAAATTTCAGATAACCAATCAAAGGTTTTAAAAAATAATTAACAATAAATCATATAAGAACCAACCTTATTTTCAAATTTTTGGCACTGGTTTCAACCCAAAACAGAAAGCAGAACCGACCCGACTCGGAAACCCGACCAGACCCGATCCGAAATCTAAAAAACAGTTAAAAATAGCAGAAATTTCAGATTCTTCAACACCCAGAACAACCAATTTTTGTATCTTTTTTCAAAATTTAGAATACAAATTTGGAATTCTTGATATGAATTTCGGAACCTCCAAATATCAAGATTTTCAACTTATATTTCGGACTCTTTTTGAAATGAAGAACACACGCAAAGAAGAACAAATAACCTTAAGACGATTTTGGACCTAAATATTTGACACCCAAAATGAAGAACAAGAGGGGGGGGGGGTTTATAGATGGTAGCCCCCCAACGTTCAGTTCGAATTTCAAAATAAAAAGGGGGAAAATTTTGTTTTTTGGGGTATGGGTTGCAAATTTTGGGGGGATGGGTTAGTGAGGTGATGGGGTAGGTTGGTGGTGTCAGGCAGCGGTGTCGGCGGTGTCAGGTGTAGTCGGCGTAGGTGGTGTAGGGGGGCACCGGTGGTGATGGGTTGAAGAGAAAGAGGTGTGTTTGACTTGTTAGGTTTAGGGTTTGGTTTGGTGGGTTGGGTATAGCAAACAAAGTAGAGGGGTGTCCGATTGGGCTTGGGTATTTAGGGGCTTGACCGGTTGGGCCCTATTTTTTTTGAATTTGGTTTGTTTGAGGGTTAGGGATAAAAATGGGTTTATTATTAAAAGGAAATGCTTTGAGAAAAAATGTAAATTATTTAAAATAAACATAACGACGTGATAATAATAAAACATAATATTTACGAAATGCTTAATAAAAAATATAAAAAATGCAATGTCATTTTGCGAAAATAAAATAACATAGAATATTATGGTAAAACTATGATTATGATATTAAAAAGCAACTGATAGTAAAAAATGCGAATAATAATAATGACGATAATAAGTAATGATAATAAAAATAATATATATATATATATATATATATATGGGGTATCAAAAATATTTAAAATTGCGGACAAATAATCGGAAAAGATGGGACAAAATTGGGTGTCAACAGATGCCCCTCTTTGGCCGGAGATGATGAAAGAGTTTGACAAAGACGTTGACTGATTAATCAATTTTGTCCTGATCATCGGGCCTTGAAAGAAGATTAGGGATACACGGGTAGAGATAGAATCCCGAGGGAGAAGAAATTAAAAAAGTTGGTGCGGATTCAAGAAATATTTCCCCAGTGTCGAGTTATTATGACACTGGTTGCAGATGTGGCAAAATTATTGGGAAAGAGCAGAACGAAGTTCGAAATAGGATGCTGACCAAAATTGCCTCGGTTCACCGTAGGTGATAGTTCCACGTTGTGCTGAAGTTCCTGCAAATTAAAGCTCCTTCAAACTAAAAAATTAGTGCATAACTGCTAAGACAAAATGGTAGAGAATGAGTACGTAAAAAAATACGACCATGTGAGTCGAAATGATGCCCTTGCGCAAACGTAATGTGATGACGTTGTTGTAAGGACGTAATGTTAATACCGTCATTGTATCGACGTAATGATGTTGATGACGTCATTGTATGGACATGTTGTGTTGAAGACGTCGTCGTGTAGACGTAGTGATGAAGACGTCGTTGCTTAGACGTGTTGTGTAGACGTAATGCTGATGACGTTGTTATAAGAACGTAATGTTGATGTTGTCGTTGTATCGATAATGCTGTTGATGTCGTTGTAATGCTGTAAAAGATAGTTGTTGTGTTGTCGTAATGTCGATGACATTGTTGTTTTTCTGTAAGAGATAACTGTTGTGCTGACATAATGTTGATGACGTCGTTGTAATGTTGTTGACGTCGTTGTAATGATGTAAAAGACAGTTGTTGTGCTGTCGTAATGCTGATGACGTCATTGTAATGCTGTAAAAGATAGTTGTTGTGCTGCCGTAATGCTCTTGACGTCGTTGTAATGATGTAAAAGACAGTTGTTGTATTGCCATAATGCTGATAACGTCATTGTAATGTTGTTGACGTTATTGTAACGCTGTAAAAGACAGTTGTTGTGTTGCCGTAACGTCGATGACGTTGTTATAATGATGTTGACGTCGTTGCGTGAACATGTTGTGACGTCCTTGCCGTTAGTTTGCTGTAATAGATGGTTCCACGTTGTGTTGAATCTTCTGCCGATTAAAACTCCTGTGAACTGTAAATTGAAATGTCGCATTTGCACAGACGAAAACGTTATGCGATGTCCTTGCTATCGTTCTATGTAAATGACGTCCATGCCATTTGTTTGTTGTAATAGATGGTTCCACGTTGTGCTGAATCTTCTGCCGATTCAAACTCCTGTGGACTATGAATTGAAATGTCGTCCTTGCACGGATGAAAATATGACATGACGTCTTTGCCGTCGGTTTGTTGTGTTGAAGTTTCTTGTGATTCAAAATAATATCCTTGTGCAGACATAATGGTTGGGACCCTGTAGGTCAAGATGATGTCTTTCCTGCTTCTTTCAACCTGAAGAACCTGTACTCAAAGAAAATTTGTGAGTTTGGGGGAGGGCGGTTGATTCGCGTTGACTTTGTTGCTTTGGCTCTTGATACTTGCACGTCTTGCTGATTCGAACTTGTAGCCCATGTCTGGTTCCCAGTCTTGGCTAGCCGTTAATGAAAACATTTGTTGAAAATAATTTGTGTTATAAGAAAGTATGCATATCAATAAAATTTTCTGTCGAACTCTAATGAAAATATTTGTTGAAAACAATTTGCTTATAAGAAAGTATTCATATATATGTCTGTCGAGCAGTGACATGCGGTGAAACAAAGAAAACGACTTATCCAAAATCCTTCTTCTGGCTGACGACTTAGTTGGCCGACACTTTTCCATGTCTATCAGCGTCTTCTTGCAGTGAACCCTTAAAATTTTGCCCAATTTCCGATATGTGAGGATGATGAACTTTCGAATGGACAACCGAGTCTTGTGTGGGCTGTTTTCCTGATCTATCGAGGCGATCAGATGGGTGTATTTCACTACATGCAAGATAATGGAGAAAGATTTTAAATGGTACGACCGTAGCCGATAAAGGCTGCCTACGTATCCCGCCGAGGGAATCAGGTCATAACGTAGTTCGTTACAAATAAAAGGAATTGTAAGGTTTTCTAAAAAGTGGGACCAAAGCCAATGTAACCGCCTACATATCCCGCCGAGGAATTAAGGTCATAACGTAGTTCATGTTACAAGCAAAAGGGGATTTCCGGGAAATTTCTATCTTAAAGAGACGAAACCCTATGTGGGTTCTATGTGTATCCCACCGAGAGAGCTCAACTTTTACAACATAGAAAAGGTATTACATAGAGAATAACAATTCCTAGATAGAGTATATTTTCACTGCATCTGCATTGATAGCTTTTGGCCATATTTCGCCGCCCATTTCAGCCAAGATTAGCACTCCTCCAGGTAACACCCGGTGAACCATGTAAGGCCCTTGCCAGTTAGGTGTGAATTTTCCTTTAGATTCATATTGGTGTAAGAATATGCGTTTTGACACCAATTGCCCCGGTTTGAAAATCCTTGGTCTCACTTTCTTGTTGAACGTTCTAGCCATTCTATTATGATAAAGTTGTCCATAAGAGCCTGCGTTCATTCGCTTTTCATCAATCAGCATCAATTGCTCATACCAATTCTGTATCCACTTAGCTTCGCTCAACTCGATTTCTTGGATAATTCTCAAGGATTGTAATTCTAACACAGCTTATGTCCCATAGACTAAAAGATATGGCGCTGCCCCAGTAGAAGTCCTAATTGTAGTGCGATAGCCCAAAAACTGCAAAGGGTAAAGGCTCATACCACTGCTTGTAATTATCAACCATTTTTCGTAGTATTCCTTTGATGTTTTTGTTGGCTGTCTCGACTGCTCCATTCATCTAAGGTCGATCTGTGCTCAAACCTAGCATATCATCATAAGACCACTCAGATGCGTCGATATGTTACCTTAGAAGATCCACCAACTTTTTCTTTTGTGCGGGGCTCAGATGGATGTTGATTCTTGTTTCCTTCACAGGTTCTGCGTTACATAAATTACTGCCTCTGTTTCATCCAAATTTGGCTTCGACTTATTCTGAGCATGCCCCAATTTTCAGTCAATTCTTCTGGCTGTGAGTCTTCCCCATATTCTTCGAAGTCTTGTTCGTTGTTTGGGACTTTGTTTGCTTATTTCATTATATGTCACATATTATCGACAAATTTATTAGTTTGCATGATGAAAGAGAAAAGAAAATTATTAAACAAAACGAATTTCAAAAATAGCAAAAGCAATGCGGATTTGTCATTTTGAGCTTTCAAAAGGTGGAGGAAAAATACATTAAATGCATAGATGTGATTCAGTCCTCAATCTGAATCGCATTGTTTCATTAAGTATTAATGTAATTTATACCAAGCTTCCCGGAGAAACAGGGCCGGGGCACAGGTCCAATTTTCCAAAACATCTACCTGTTCTGTATCCTAAATGGCTGGGTCTTCTGTATAATCATCCAGAATCACATTGCATTCTGCTTCTTCTTTAGCAATGAAAAGACTTTTGAGTCCCCCCACGAGGTTGGCTGCATTGTCCTCCTTTGATTCCTGAGTGGCGCATGCTTTGACAAATGACTGACTCAGAGGAGAAATATGATTTGGTAAATGACCATCTCTCTTCCTTCGGAGATTGGTTGATAAGACTTTTTCAGGAAAAGATGGTGTCATGATCCGCGTCTTTGGAGGAAGCACTTCTACTACAAATGGTGCCCTCACTTGGACTGTAATCATAGGGGTGATAAGTCGATGATTCAAGATTTTGCTCTCTCTGGACTGGCACAATAGTCCCTTCCAAATTGTGTTCTTCATCAACAGTAATCATGTTCACATTGGCATCGTCATGATTTGGCAAATGGTTATTGTTTACATTAGGGGGAACTCCTTTCAGTTGGATAACTCCTTCTTTTATCAATGCCTCGATTTTGTCTCTGAGGGCATAGCAACTTCCAGTGCCATGTCTAGGGATTCCCGAGTGGTATGCACAATGCTTAGTCTCATCGTGCCATTTGGGAACAGGATTGGGGACATTTCTTGGGATGGGCTGAAGTATTCCTGTGGTTCTCAGTCTTTCATACAACTGGGCTCGAGGTTCGGCTAAAGGCGTATAGATTTTGACTGGCTTTCTTTCATATTTTGCATGGGGTCTGGGTGCATTTGGTGGATGGACTCGTGGCGGAGGTAAGTATGCGGGCTGATATTATGGGGGATTCAGATAGACAGGTGCTTACGGTAGGCTATATATTGGCTGGGTATGGTAGAGAGGGTAGGGAGCAGGTAGGTATTGCTAGTAAGGTTGAGGGCTTCAGGCGTTTAGGCTATAATAGGAAAGCTGAGGACTTTGGGTGTTTTGGTTATAGTAGGAAAGCTGGGATGATGGGCTTTGGTAGGTTGATATTTGATTTGGCCTATGTTTCTGGACCGTCATGACAGGGGACACTCTGTCCCTCTTCCTCTTTATTGCTCCCCCAAATGAGTCCGACTGAATTGCCTCACTCGTTGCTTGCAACGCTACCAAGTTTGTAATTCTTCCAGTTTTGATACTCTCTCCTATGAAATCTCCCATCCTTACAACTTCAGAGAAACTCCGTCCTATGACGCTTATCATTCTTTCGTAGTAGGTTGCATCTTTCAAATATTGTATAAAGAGAGTGGTCATCTCACTTTCCGCCATCGGGGGTTGAACCTTTGTTGCTTCCGCCCTCCACTTCATGGCATATTCTCTGAAGGTCTCTGTAGATTTCTTTTCCAACTTCATTAAATAAAATCTATCAAAGACTGTGTCAGTGTTAAACCTGAACCTATCCACAAAATCCTGTGCCATTGCGCCCCAATTATGCCATTTCCGTGGATCTTGTCTTGTGTACCAGTCGAGCGCTTCTCCTATCAAACTCCTTATGAATAACTTCATTATGATGGTCTGGTATTTACCTACTCCAACCAGCTTGTTATAGTACGATCTTAAATGAGCGCAATGATTTCTCTTCCCATCAAATAAGTCAAATTTTGGCACCTTATATCCGACAGGCAACTGAACGTCGGGAAGCATGCAGAGATCTTCGTACTCGACTCCTTCATGCCCCTTGCTTGTTTGGATCTTCTTGAATGCTTCTTTTAGGATATGGATTTCTCTCGCCACACTTTCACCGGTCCTGATCCTTGCTTGCTTTTCCATCTCTTCATACTGGTCTATTTCCTGAGGATGCATGTTTGGTATAGTGGAAGTAAAAGGTTGGGTTTCCGTCACATATATCGGTGGCACATACTGCTTGTTATGGTTAGCGATGTGTGCCATCGGTATTTGTTGGGTTGCTTGGTAAATTTGCGTGGGATGGATGTTTTGGACGAGTGGGGTAGTTTGGGTAAGCGGAGCTTGAGGTGCATATGGATTTGTGAAGGATATTGGGTCATTTTGTAGCGGGCTTTGTTGTGGACTGTCTTCTGGGTTGATAGGATGTGGATTAGTGTGTTGTGGGCTAACGTGTTGCGGATTGGTTTTGCTTAGTGAGGGATTTGGGGGAAGGTTTTGGGGAAATGGCGGTTCGGGAGATAGAAAGGTTTGTGGTGCAGTTGCGCTCGTCCCTTGTTCAGGGAGTGGGGTATTGAGGCTGATGGACAGATTGGTAAGATTTCGGAGCCGCTCAATCTCAGTCTGCATGGTTGCCATTTGTTGCAATAGTTGGGCGAGGTATTCATCTTGGACGGTAGTATTTCTCCTTTCTGAGGTCTCTGGTTCACCTCCTGGAAGAGCGACAAGTCTCAGGCCAGTTTGTTCGGATGCTCCTGAATCAGTCATTTTGCTGAATGATCGTTCCTTTGATCTCGTGAAGTAGGGGTGTTCCGCCAGTTTTAATCAACGCAAATCAACTTTGGGAAAAAATAATTTAGGCAAAATAAACCTTCTGAAAAATGAAGAAAACTAAATTAGTATAAGACGGGCAATTATTGCTTCAAATAATATGCACAGAGTGGAAGCAACAAAAATAGCAAGTAGAATGTATGGAATTTAACCTGTGTGGGGCCTCTCTTATGCCAGAGGTGGGCCTAAACGCCAAATATGCAATATTATGATAGATTGATCCAAACCACTATGCTTTCCTTTGGAAATAAAGGCTGAAATTTTCCAATTTCGACATGTCACGATTAGTCTTGAATCTGTATATCATTACCACGCTACACATAATATGCTGACTAGTCGTTGGGTTGCAAGACCCGTCGATAATTTTGGTGGATTTCTTAATTGTGGAGTCGATGTCAAGGATCGACCCACCTATGGTGTATGCATGCATGAGTTAAAATAAAGGGTGGTATAACTCTATCCTAAATTTTCTAAGATTTGGCTGACTAAACTCAAGGTTCTCGAGCGGACTACTCAAGTGAGAAGGCTACGTGGCCACCGGATGGTCCGGACTCTTCGCACACACACCAACTCTCCTAAAATTTGGGTAATTTGAAAGAAAATTTTGCGGGTGCGGTAAACACACCTCGAGTGTATGTGTGATAGTGTCAATTTTCCGAAGTGAAAAAAATATGAGCGGAATGCCAATTTAAGAAAAGAAGTACAAGAAAGTAGCAATTAAAGCAGTTAAACATACAAAGTTTCACAAAGGAAACAATTTAAAGCAGTAGATCAAATAAGGAGCAAAATAAAACGCATTAATAATTAACATGGGTTTGCTATGGTTAAGAACCTGAAAATCTCCAGCGGAGTCGACATGCTGTCGCGCCCGTTTTTTACCGCGGCTCGCGACGTGATGGGTCGATTCCCTCTGGATTGGATAAAAATGTTTTGTTGAGGAGTCGCCACCTAATTATTCTAAGGTGAATCAGGGCACCTGAATGTTAACTAAATGCTGCAACATAACTCTAATTTTATGGTCTTTAACTAAATGCTGCAACATAACTCTAATTTTATGGTCTGCGAAACTAATGAGATTCTAGGTAAGGGTTCTTTATTATCCTAAGGGAAGGGGTTAGGCATCCTTTAAGACCCGCTAACTTGCGGTTATCCGGTCAAACTCAGGTTAATTATTACGCTAGGAAAAATGCATGTTTTACAAGTATAAAATTAAAATAATGTCGCAAGTAGTTAATAAAAGATGCATTTTTGATAAAGTAATGATTTTTTCCTTTTTGAGGAGTTTTGAAAAAGTGATTGTGATTTTGGGAAATAGGATCCGAAAAGGATGCGTAACTTTGTTTATGAAAATACATATAAAATTGACCTTTTAGATAAAAGCATGTCTTGTAAGACATTGTTTATAAAATATATGCAAAGTAGATTTTCGAATAAAAAGGCATACATTTGTATGGTATTGATTATAAAATATATGCAAAGTTGAAAAAAAAGAGTATGCATTTGGATGACATTGATTATAAAAAATATAAGGTGATTTTTTGGGTAAAACATGCATTCATTTACAAAATTACATGCAAAGTGATTTTTTTTTTTTGGATAAAAACATGCATTTGCATGGTATTGTTTGTAAAATACATGTAAAGTTAATTTTTAGATAAAAATATGTATTATCTATAAAATACATATTTTTTGCATTTTTGATAGCGAAGGAGAAAAATGAATTACTTATAATGCGAAGACATGTTTTATATGAAAGTTATTTTTTTAATCATAAATCATATATAAATAAAATGTCATTTATATAGTTAATAATGCGAAAAAATGATGACCAAATTGTTTTGAAAATTTTGAACAGTTTCAAAAATAAGCTAGCGTTTTGAAAGTATGAGCGACGAACCTAAAATAAATAAACTAACATTTTAAAAGTATGGGTGACGGGCCTAAAATAGATAAACAAGCAATTTCCGATTTTAAATCTACTCTTTCTAGATTATTAATTCTAAGTCTACCTATTCTAAATAATTCAATAATTACACAAGTACAATAAATAATATTACAATACAGAATGAAATAAAACTGAATTAAAGAAAATAAAATAACAATAAAATAAATCATCTCCGAGGGGAAATCTTGTCTTCTTTAACTTTCATAAATGTGCCTTGCAAGCTGTCAGGAACAAACGGTTAGAAACAGTTGAATATAAATAACTTCGGATCCTTAAATTTTAAAAAGATCATTTCAATCACGTCGTGGTTGCGAACATATGACTCGTTGGTCATTTTTGTTGACTTGCCTACCGAACATGTTGGTCTCTCGGATGGAAAAAGATTTAAGTTTCATCCTTGCCTAGAACTTTTGATCCGTCTTTCCAACTGTGGAGACCTAAAAAATCGACGGATATTTTTCATCAGCCAGTGTAGTATCAAGTTCAAATTAGTAAATTATACCTAAAACAGCAAACCGAAATCGGGAACCATTTTCCAAAGGGACACGAACTCAAATTCAATTTAATTGGCATAAGTGTAGTATTTGTTCAAATCAGTAAAATAACAAAATAGTTGTGTAATGGATATTCAAATACCAAAATAAACCAACAGTCCGCGATCAAAACATCTGGCCCGAATTTTGAATTTTGAACCGAAACAGAATCTGCTTCTAAAAATCCGACCCGAGACGGAATAGTGACCCGACCCGAACTCGAATATATATATATATTTTAAATTTTTTCAGAGAACCAACAACAAAATATCGGACACAAATCTGGAAATTTACTCGACCCGGGCTGACCCGACCCGAATCAGAAATCCCGAACCGAATAAGTTTTTCTTCAAATTTGCAGATAACCATCAACAAAATATTGAACAAAAAAATCTGGAAATTTACTCGACCCGGGCTGACCCGACCCGGAACAGTGACCAGAAAACCGAAAATCGCACAACACTTGTCCAACACATTAGAATCAAGAAAATAGCAACAAGGCAAAGTAACACAGTACCCCAAATCGATTAGTACAATATAAAATCAGTAGCATAGCCATAGAACCGAAAAACAGTGTCGAATACGAGAAACACATTTGTTTTCATTGCAGATTTCATATAACCAATCAAAGGTAAAAAAAAATCATTAGCAATAAATCATATAAGAACCAACCTTATTTTCGGATTTTTGGCATTGGTTTCAACCCGAAACAGAAAGCAGACCTGACCCGACCCGGAAACCCGAACTGACCTGTATTCGACCAGACTCGATTCGGAATCCAAAAAATAGTGAAAAATATCAGAGATTTCAGATTCTTCAACAACCAGAACAACCCATTTTTGTATCTTTTTCGAAATTTAGAACACAAATTTGGAATTCTAGATATGAATATAAGAACCTCCAAATATCAAGATTTTCAACTTATATTTCGGAAAAAATAACCTTAAGAAGATTTCGGACCTAAAAATTTGACCCACAAAATGAAGAACAAAAGGGTGGTTTTATAGATGGTACCCCCCATACCCCCTTACAAAAAAAATGAGTTCGAATTTCAAAATAAAAGGGAAATCTGATTTTTGGGGTATGGGTTGCGAATTTTGGGGGGATGGGTTAGTGAGGTGATGGGATAGGTTGGCGGTGTCGGCGGTGTCAGGGGTATGGGTTCGACGACTTGGGGGTAGGGTGTAGGTCGGTGTAGGTGGGGTAGGGGGCAGCGGCGGTGATAGGTTGAAGAGAAAGGGGTGTGTTTTATTTTTTAGGTTTAGAGTTTGGTTTGGTTGGTTGGGTATATCAAACAAAGTAGAGGGGTATCCGATTGGGCTTGGGTATTTAGGGGCTTGACCGGTTGGGCCCCTTTGTGGGCTGGCCGGTTGGGCCCTATTTTTTTTTTGAATTTGGTTTGTTTGTGGGTTAGGGATAAAAATTGGTTTGGGTGAAATGAGTTTGGGTTAAAATAAAAAGAGTTTATTATTAAAAGGAAATGCTTTGAGAAAAAATGTAAATTATTTAAAATAAAAATAACGATGTGATAATAATAAAACATAATATTTACGAAATGCTTGGGTATTTAGGGGCTTGACCAGTTGGGCCCCTTTGTAGGCTGGCCGATTGGGCCCTATTTCTTTTTTGAATTTGGTTTGTTTGTGGGTTAGGGATAAAAATTGGTTTGGGTGAAATGAGTTTGGGTTAAAATAAAAAGGGTTTATTATTAAAAGGAAATGCTTTGAGAAAAAATGTAAATTATTTAAAATAAAAATAACGATGTGATAATAATAAAACATAATATTTATGAAATGCTTAATAAAAAAAATGCGATGTCATTTTGCGAAAATAAAATAACATAGAATATTAGTGTAAAACTATGATTATGATATTAAAAAACAAGTGATAGTAAAAAAAGCGAATAATAATAATGATGATAATAAGTAATGATATTGAAAATAATATATATATATATATATATATATATATATATATATATATATATATATATATTAGAATTGTTTTGGGGTGTCAAAAATATTTAAAATTGCTGACAAATAATCAGAAAAGATGGGACAAAATTGGGTGTCAACAACACTGAGAAACATTTTGATTTGGTTGGTAAAAATTAGGTTTGTCAAATTTCATTTCTCATGGATGGTCCCGCCATCCCCGAACAACAAAGGGGTAGTTGTTGACACCTAATTTTTAGCATCCAATACTTTATTTAATTATTCAGAGTTATTGAGTTACGAACGGAGTAAAATGTGCATTTTCACAAACCGAAAATGATTTTACGAAATTATTCCGGTAAAATTTTGCTATGTTATTTGGCAAAATATTATTGAATATATTATTGTATATCATTTACATATTTTTACATATTTTAAAGAAATATATATCAATTTCTATGATTTAAAGAGGACAATTATTTATTTAATTGTTTAAATTGATTATATTAATTTGGTAAATATTATACTCCGTAAAATTAAATAAATTTGAGTAATTAAACATAATTTCAAATAGCATCTTATTTTAGTATTTTACTCCTCAATTGTTTTAAATTATGAAAGATTTTGGCTTTTATTTGATACTAATTTTAATTTTAGCCTTAGTTGATTTTAATTGGTTGTTTCTGTATATAATTGAAATAAAAGTGGCAACATTTTTATTTATTCCGTGGCCTGTTTAAAATTAACGTTTGGTTATTTCCCTTTAAAATGCGGCCGAGCCTAGTCTAATAAATTGGCCACGACCCAGCCTATCAACGTTTGATAGATTTCAAAAATCATTTTTATTTTATATCAAAATCCTTGAAAATCACTCATCCCACATCGGTTGTGGATGAGATTTGGGGCTTTTGGGGCCTATAAAAGGAACCCCAACCCTCTTGCAAAAACAAGGTGTTATTGATTTAGAATTTCTGACTTTTAAAACAACACTAGTAATTTTTGAAACCCTAGAGTTAGATTTTGTGACCTGGGATCGGCCATTGCTGAACCCTAATAATAGCTTCTTCTATTTTCTAAGGTTTCTATAGTCTTAAAATTTTTCTTTATTTTTCATGTGTGGCTGAGCTTATTGGATTTAAATGTGTGCTTTCCACTCCGGAATCTCAAATACGATTGCGCATTAAAGAGGTAATTATGGAACCCTCTTCAATTAAAAATTTGGATTCTTTAGTTGCTCTTTGTTAATTATGTGTTTAATTATTCATGTTTGATTAGCCTATTTTATTTGATTTAAGTGTGTTATTCTATTTAGTTAGTGATTAATTTTATATTTAATATGGTGTGCTAATTATATGTTTAATTTCAGTCTAGAAGTAGCACAATATAGATTAGTTAAACACCTCATGATGTTTGCTACTGTAATTTATCAAACTTGTTTAGCTAATGATTAATGCTTGGATGTTGTTTGGAGGTTATGCCTAATATAGGTAGAAATACAAATGTAGTTTGGCATTTGTTTAAATGCATCATGTTGTAGATTAGAGTATTTAGCATGATCATTGTTGTGATGTTTGTTCCACCCTCAGAAGTCTCAAATCTGGGTTGATAGAGGGGTCTGATTGTGTGACATTAGTTTGGCTCTTCACCTGTCTTAAGATTATTTGAGTAATGACACAACTTTATCTTATTTATGGACTCATGTATATGTTTGTTAACTTAAAGTTGTATGTATATGTGATTAACCAGAAGCATAGGATATGTTTAACTCTAGATCCTTATTGATATGCATATGAAATTTGTGTTTTGTAAGTCTGGGACTAAATTAAGCCTTGTATATATATATATGTTTTGGTTTTTAGATATTTAACACTTATATTGGATTTAGAATCAACAAATAGGTCTAACATGTTGAGTCTTTTAACTGGTTTCTGCCTCTATATGGTTGTTTGGTTTGATCTTAGGCATGTTTAGAACCATTTCTCAATTTATAACCAAGTTTAAGATGGCTAGGACCTATATGTTTGTTTATCAACTAGGCTATGTGTGTTTGTGTGGACTACTGGAGTAGTATAGGATTGATAAAATTATGAATGTCATCAACATACCTTGAGTCTATAGATGAATATGGATTTTGTGCCCTACTATCACTATGTTTAATTAGTAACCTTAGTATGATGTGTAGCATGTTCAGTTTAGATAGCCCATTATATATGAAAATACAACATTTAATTGACCATTTGCTTGCTCCTGGATCTGCATACCTATCAAGTTGTCCAGCCACATGCTTTAAGTGTCATTATGCCTAGCAATGTAACATGAACAAAGTTCTGTGTGCTCAATCTTAGCTTAAATGACTTTGTGTAGTTTGAAATATGGTTTTCATGTGGTTCCCTGTGAATTTCTAGGCTTTCATATGTTCCAACACTGATGATCTGCCTGATGTGCCTACCCAAACATGAAATATCTCCCCACGATTGGCATTATAGTATCTCTTCTCTCCCCCCCCCCCCGTTTTCTAGCTCATGATTGCTATATCATGCCTAATATGATGTGCTTCATGCATAGCCAAGTCTAAACTATGGTTTTATATGACCACGAACTTGTAATTCTGTATGCTAGGAGTTTTATCTTTAGAACACCACCTAAACTTGCCTAAATGCCCTTTTAAGCCTACTACATGTTTGTCTTTGCATGTTCAAATGTGAAACAGTCTCCAAGCATATTAAGCCTCTAAAAAATTATGTGCATACTTGCTTAAGTCTGGATAACTCTATAACTCGATCCATATCCTTGTATGTGCGCGCTTGATTATCTATTTGCCTTTATCTACTTGAGAAGATGTCACAATAGTGTGGAGGTATTCTGCCCGGAGAGTGTGTGTATCATTGCATCGCATATGTCTTCATATTTACATATTCAAATTTATTGGTTTCATACTTGATACTTGTAGTTGGGATGCTATTCTTGGACTGTGTTGTGTTTATATCTGATTGTGAGCATGACTATCTTTCAGTCTCTTACCTTATATTTGTTATCTAACTGTTGTCGGCCTATGATACTTACCTGTACATAGTATTTGTACTGATACTACCTTGCTGCATTATTTTATGAGTGTAGAGTACGTGAAAGGGTCCACTTCCTCTTCTCGTGACTGATTACCGAGGCTTCCTGACGAGCATCTAGGGTGAGCACATGGATGGATCCGCAGCTCGGATGTCTCTTTATCTACTTATCTTATTTTTCTAGTTCGAGACAATATTCTAGTTTACAAACTTTGTATTTATATTCAGACTTGTAGTTATGTAGTAGTGGCTCTTGTACGGCCTTAGACCAAATTTCTTCGGATTGTTGTATTACTTTCGCACTATGACCTTATCTATCCAAGACTTATTATGTATATTTGATGGTTGGGTTCTACTTTATTGTTGATTCGGTTGTGATTAAGAGAGGAGTTCGCCTACCGAGTGGGAAAAAGGTAGGTGCCCGCACGTTTCCTGATTTGATGTGTGACAAGGTGGTATCAGAGCCCTAGGTCACTCGGTCTATAAATAAAAGAGCATGTCTAGTAGAGTCTTGCGGATCGGTATGATGATATCCATACTTATATGCGAGAGGCTATATGACATTTAGGAAACTTCAATTTCCTCATTCTTTCGTGCTACTTTATTCAAATTGGTATCTAGAACATTCGAATTGGTATCTGATTCATTTTTATTCTCTCACAGATGGCGAGGACACGAATTGATATCGCGAGCGAGGGTGTGCCTGAGCCCGCTACTAGGGCCAACAAGAGAGGATAAGGACATGCTAAAGGCCACCGCTGAGCTAGAGGTTGTGGTGCTGCACCGACCAAGAGAGGGGCCCTTGTGGCTGGATAGAGGCGAGCACGATCAGCTTCTCCAGAGCATCATCTAGAGTGCCATCCCGAGAGAGCACATGCAGCTGGGGGAGGTATAGGGCCAGCCTAGACTCACCCCGAGGTCATGTCTGACCTAGTATTCTAGGACACCTTGGCTCGTATACTTCTATATCTTGATTCCCAACATGCTATGGGCGGTTCCACTACTCTAGGTGATTCCCAGACTAGAGCAGGAGTACAGACTCTTGAGTAGGGTCAAACACCGGGGATGCAGCCTGCTGCTGCCAATGGCCCACGCATTAATGCATGAGAGGATTTACAAGATGGGTATTGTGGAGTCTCATGGTTTGGATTATGTGTCTTTCCAGTTTTACGGAGATGCAAAGACGTGGTGGATGTATTATATTGAGGGTAGATCTGTTGGTTCACCTCTACTCACTTGGGTGCAGTTCTAGGGATGAGTTCACCTATTTGCAGCAGAGAGGTATGTCCGTGGCGGAGTATAAGGCTAGGTTCCTAATTTTGGATCGGTATACGATATAGTTAATTCCGACAGAGGCAGAGAGGGTTCGTAGATTTGTTGGTGGACTTGTGCTTCCACTTTATATTGCTTGTCTTCAACTTATGGCCATGGGGTATTCCTTCCAGGCAGTAGTGGATCATGTTATGAGTGTCGAGTCTACTAAGGCTCGATATTTTAGAGGTTCTAGTGAGAAGAGGCCTCGTCAGCATAGTGGGTTTAGTGGTTCCAGTTACAAAGGTGGGGATTAGTCTTCAAGGACCTATCAGTCAGCCCCCAGCCATCTCGTTCAGTCCGCACTGCAGGCATCTTCTGGTGGACCTTCTAGACAGAGTGGTTATGAGGCCGACATTCTTATGGAGGTTCTTTCTCTCGGCCAGCTGACCGAGGTGGTCCATCCGGTTCTTCAGTCTCTGTGTTATTCCTCTATCACCTAGAGTTTATTATGGTTGTGGTGAGCTCGGTTACCTCATGAGAGATTGCACCCGACTTAGATAGAGTGGGACTCAACAGGGTTTCCAATTCTAGACCTCGAGGACTCTGACATTTTCTGGTAGCCGGGGTGGTTCTTCAGCAAAAGACAGTGTTCAGTCAGGCCGCGGTGGTTCTCATTCATCTAAGGGTGAACATCAGTCCGGTAGGGGTAGTTCCTAGGTATCCAGGGAAGGAGCGCAGTCTGGCCAGAGTAGCCGTGGTGGTGCACATTACTATGCTTTTTCCGGTAGGCCCGAGGTCGAGGCTTCTAATGTTGTGATCTCAGGTAATATTTCTGTTCGTCATCGGCCAGTTACAGTCTTGTTTGATCCTGGATCTACTTTCTCATATGTGTCTGCTTATCATTCGGTTGGTTAGGATTTGACTTGTTACCATCTTGATATGCCTATTTATGTGTCTACTCCGATTGGAGATTTAATATCGATCGATCGAGTCTATCGGTCTTTCTTAGTTACTTTTATGGGGTACGACACGTGGGTATGAGTTGGTTGTCACTGTACCACACAATTTTGGACTGTCACGCCAAGACAATCACCTTAGAAATGCCTGGGATTCCTAGACTTGAGTGGAGGGGTACTCCGAGTCTCGCTCCAAAGAAGATCATTTCTTACCTCCACGCAAACAAACTAGTCAACAAAGGGTGTTTGGCTTATTTGGCCCATGTTCTTATTACTAGTGTTGATTCTCCGCCCTTGAGTCCGTGCCTATTGTATGTGAGTTCGTAGAGGTATTCCCTTCGGATTTCTAGGTATGCCACCCAATCGTGATATTGATTTCTGCATCGACTTAGAGATAGGCACACACCCTATTTCTAATCCACCGTATAGGATGATACATGCTGAGTTAATGGATTTGAAAGAGAAGTTGCAAGATCTACTGAGTAATGGGTTTATTAGACCGAACGTCTCCCCTTGAGGCGCTCCCGTTTTGTTCGTGAAGAAGAAAAATGGTACGATGAGGATGTGCATAGATTACCGTTAGTTGAACAAAGTCACCATTCGTAATAAGTATCCGATTCCTCGTATTGATGACTTGTTCGACCATCTTTACGGTGCTTCAGTATTTTTGAAGATTGATTTGAGGTCAGTCTATCACTAGTTGAAGATTCGGGCCGAAAATGTTCCAAATATGGCCTTTATGACTCGTTATGGTCATTATGAGTTCCTTGTGATGCCATTTTGGCTTACGAATGTCCCAACAACTTTCATGGACTTGATGAATGACATTTTTAAGCCACATTTGGATTCCTTCATCATTGTCTTTGTCGATGATATGTTGGTCTATTCAAAGAGTGGAGAGGAGCATGAGCGTCATTTGAGGATAGTTGAGAGAGAAAGAGTTTTATGCCAAGTGTTTGAAGTGTGAGTTCTGACTTGATTCTGTAGCATTCTTGGGCCACGTGGTGTCAAAGGACGCGATTATAGTTGATCCCAATAATATTGAGGCTCTTAGGGATTGGGCGAGACCCACTACTGTGACTGAGATTCGTAGCTTCATGGGGTTGGCCAGTTAGTACCGTCGGTTAGTGAAAGGATTTGCTTCTATTGCATCTCACCTGACAAGATTGAATCAGAAGATAGTTCATTTTCAGTGGTCTAATGCTTGTGAAGTGAGCTTTCAAAAGCTCAAGACTCTGTTGACTTCAGCTTCAATTTTGGCATTACCCGTTGATACGATATCGGGGGGCGCAACTGCTCAAACTTCTCCAAGGCATTGTACTAGGAGCCGAGCCAAGGACTTCCAAGCTTTAAGAGCCATATTCATAAAGAATGAATCCATTGAAGCACTTAAGGAGAGCAATTGGAGGTCCTTCAAGCTATGTGAGATAACATGGAGAAAGATTATAAGAGTCCAAGAGCCCAAGGCCCAAACCTTTTCTCTTAAAGAAGTCCAAATATTGATGTGTGGCTACAATTGCAAGCTTGGGTAGTCAAAGATCGAAAGATGGTTATTCATGCAAAGAGACCATTCTTTAAAGACAAAGACATCTTTCCTTGAGAAGGCATCCAAAGGCCCTTACTTCATTAAGGGAATTTTTGTAATAGATAGCCTTGTCTTCTTTAGCCTAGTAGTATAAATACTACACTTGTCATTTCATACTTAGATTTGAAGAATTGAGATACTCTTTTGAGAGTGATAGTTGTTTAGTTAGATTGCTACAGAGTGTAGTGTTAAAGATAGTTAATTATGGTGGATTCCATTGTTGGCTATTGAAACCTTTATCCCTTGATTTCATATGAGAGTTGCTCATTTATGGATTCAATTGAGTCACTTGTTTGATTTCAGTTAGTTTAGGTTATTTTGGTTGAATTCAATTGGGAGGGTTTGGATTTTATATATTCAAGTTTGCCCATAAATTCACTACCAACTGGGTCTTGCTTCCATTCTCATCCTTTTTTCTTCTTCTTCTCACCTATTGATTTTTGTTATCTTTAATTCCGTATATTTGTTGTTTGAATTTGTGTCTTCCACAAGACGGATCATATCAGAGCTTAGGCTAGAGATTTGTCCCTACAATTCTCAATTCTAGGTTCTTCTTATTTGAAAAATCACAAAAATCTGAATTTTTTATAAAATTCCCAAAAAACTGGTGTCGTTATTTGATTTGAGTAAAATTGAGTGTAGATTTGAGTTCCTAGAGGTCAAATCTACCTATATCTAAAGTTTTAATCAATTTGGAGGTGTTTGGAGAAATCACCATTGTTGAACTTGGAGGTTTTGAAGAACTTTGAATTGGGTCTTGAAGATTGAACAAGAATTGAAGCTCGAAAGTTATTGGGTTTTGATTATCTAGTGATAGAGACTCAAAATCTGATGTTTGGAAGCATTACGAGCTAAATTGAAGAATTCACCATTGTTGAACTTGAATGTTTTGAAGGACTTGAAGAACAAGCAGGTGGGTCTATAGAAATTAGTGTTCAGTTGATTCCAAAAACTATTGGGCTTTGTTCTCCTTGTTGAGAGGAAGCTAGATCTGAAATTTGAGCTAAATTGGAGTTGATTTGATACTAGTTGGAAATTTGAAGTGTTCTTCATTGTTCATCAAGTTTTTGTGAATAAGAAGGACAAAAAGTGGAGTTTGATCCAAAAACCCTAAAGATATTTTGGAAAACTGTTTTTGGGGCCAAAAAATAGCAAAAATATGAAGAAAGTGTGCCCAAGTCATTAAAATAGCAGAGAATAATCAAAAGTGGACAACCAAATGGATCCCAAGAATATTAGTCGTCATTAGCGTTTTGACTGCGAGTCGCAAGTGAGGTTGCAGACCACACCTTCGAAATGCAATTGAACCGCAGACAACGAAAGAGAATTTCGGATTTACAATTTGCATTTGCGAAGCGAAAGATGTGTCACAATTTGCATCTGCGAACTGCAAACTGTGCATAGAAATAGCAAATCGCACTTTTTCAGGTTTTTGTGATTCCAACTCATTTCGAATCCATTTATTTTTACTTCTTTGATTCTCCAAACTATTTAACCTCAAGTAATTGACCTATTTTATTATTAATTAGTTCTTGAGTCCAACTTTACTCCATGCTAATTCTTCTTAAGTTTTTCCGTTTATTTCGTTGAGCTTTTTTGACTCTTTTCCGTTTGTTTTTTAGTCGTCTGTCATTCCTTAAAGAAGAATCCATTATTCCACAAAGCTTAGCAACCGTGTTAATTTATTGGACAAGTAGTTTCAATGCCAACTTTGTAAGAAGCATTAGGTTGTGGTAAGTCTTGAGTGCAAATACGAGTGACGTGATGAGCATTTGTTACTAACTTGTTTTCTCATTTTGTAGGTGCAAGAAGAGGCGTCATAAGGAAGGAGATATAAGGAATCATGTCATCCGTAGCCTCAGAATCTTGTAGTTATGACATGGAGTGCTATTCCACTAGTAGTGAAGGATATGACTATGCTAGTGATGAATACTATGTTGGCAAGGATGGTCAATATGATAGTGAGAATTACAACTCCTAAAGCGAATATGGGACAAATATTTCTCATGGGACGTACGAAGAAGGTGAAGATGCCTATGGTGAGGATGAAGGTGATGAAGGTTCTCATACTACACACCATGGGTATGGAGGCGACTTGAGGTATATTCCTTCCTCACACATGATATGAATCAATTGGAGAAGACTTGCGTGAATTAGGAAGTTGTGATGAACATGAACCTTGTGGTTATGCGCGTTGTGGTGAATATGGTCGAGAAGGTAGTGAGTTTGAATATAATATTTGTGAAGAGCCTTCTAGTAGATATTAACGTATATTGACTTGTGATACTTTCTATTCTAATAAAAATGGTATAACTGTGTGGATTGGAATAAGTAGGAGTCGTCCTAGAAGGAGAAGAGAGTATACATTTCCTACTCCAAGAAATACAATAAATCGTGCTACTTATCCTAGAATGAGTGCCATGTTCTTAATATGGCTATGATGTTGAAGGTAGGAGGGAAACATCGATATGCAATGGAAGTAGAGGAAATACCATGTTTCAAGGAGGAAATTACCCGGAGAGGCGAATTCTTAAAATGAAGGTTAGTGCCTTTGGTTGTGAGGATTACTATCCTGTGCTTGATGATTGTAGTCATGACAACTACATTACACCTCAATCGGTTCAATGATTGAATATACCTTGTGTGATGAGATGAAACTCGTACTATGATCAAAGAGGGTACTTAGTTTATAGGAGCGTGAAGGTATTCATTAAACATGGTTAGTACCAAAAGGGGGTTTGGTGTGATATGCTTTCCATGGATACATGCCACATATGTTTGGAAAATCCTTGGTTCCAAGAACATATTATTCCATATGAGCAAGAGTGGTACAAGTGCAAAGTGGATTTTAAAGGAAAACTTCTATTTCCACACATGCATCCTAAGCCGAGGCAAATGCAAGTAAGCAACATTCCAATATAGAGTGGCCTACTTTGTGTATAAAATCTAATGAAGAAGATTACATTGAATGGGAACACAAGTTGGATGAGATGTTTAAATGCTACAACTACTTGGAAGAGATGAAAGTGAAGCTAGCTTCTAGCACCCTAAGAGGAACACTTATTAAACATTGGGAGCATGAGAAGGTAAAGGGCACCCAATTGAGACTTGGAGTACCTTGAAGGAATTTTGGAGGTGTCTCTTTGTCAATCCATTTGGAAAGAAGGAGCGAATCAAGCACATTCCGAAAAGGAAAGAACCACTACAAGAAGATCAGGCTACTCTAAGTGAAGCAAAAGGAAAAGAAAAAGTGAAGGGTTCACCAAATCCTTCACAAGAGATTCTTGAAACTTGCCCCAACTCCCATGAAACTGAGAGAGAAAAGATTGAGAGGAGTAAGGGAGAGAAAAGTGACAACTCTAGAGAGGAAAAATGAGAGGTTGTGTGGAGTGATGTGAGAGGGTTGTCACAACCCAATTCTAACTCATGTAACTTTTTTTTCTTTTCTAGTTATCTTAATAATGGTGCAGGTATTCTTGGAAGCAAATTGAATGAGGAGCCTCAAACTTTGAAAGATCATGAGGTAGATGAAGGCTTCTGAAAGGAGCAAATGTGCTCTACCATTGAAAACCACGATAAAGAAGATACTTTGTGTGAACTTTAAGGTAAAATAGCTAATCTCGACACTCCAATTAATGTGAATGTTCATGTTGTTGACTTGAGTGTGAATGATAGCTTGTCCTTAGTTGAACTTAATGAATCTTTACCATGTGATGAGCTTAGTTCTTTAAAGATTGTTGACAATTTTGTTGAAATTGGTGATTCTACACTAGTTGATCCTATTGATGACCGAATTGATTCATCTTGTGAGATAAATTTGTGTCCGCCTAGTGTTGAGACTTGTGATTTGCATGTTAGTACGTTGTCATGTGATATGATAGCTCACGCACTAGTTGATTCTAGCGATGGCCGAATTGATTCTTCAAGCAAGATCAATTCGTGTCCAACTAGTGTGGGTACTTGTGTTGATCAATTTGTTTTCTATGATAGTCCACTAATTGAGAAAATTGGTGATGTGCTTAATGAACCTCAACTTAGTTACGATGTTGGTGTGATTGATCATATAGATAGTCATGAAAAGGAAATTGCTTTGGAAAATGACAATTGTCTTATTGAGAGTGAACCTATATGTTTAGAATCCTCATTGTTTATTGATTATTCTCTCTTTAAGGATAATTTCTTAATTGATAGTGACATGATTGTTGAAAGTGAAGTGCATGGTGGTATGTGTTGTAATGCTAAAAATGTAACCACCTTTAGAGGCTATAAGATGTTTAGAGACCCACTATGGGATGATGATTCCCTTTCCACTGAAGGAAATTCCTTCTTGATGGATTGTGAGTTGATGCATAGCTATGATGACAAGCATGGGATGGGTGAGGTTGATGACGCCCTCCCCGACGATAGAAAGTCTTTCTTGAGGGTTTATAGCCTACTTGATGGACCTGCATTTGACAAAGGCTTCCTAAGTGAAGATTGCTCTTTAAACAAGAGGAGTGACATGAAAGAAAATGATCATACACTTTGGAGGAACTATGCTAGATCTTCTAACCCAAAAGGTGAAGAGATGCTACTCAAATCTTGTCATAGGATCGACGAGCTTAAAGTTAAAACTCTCTCTCTTGATGAACTTGATTATTTGACTAACTTATTTGTGAAGTTCTATCAAAAGAGGAGTCATGAAGAGGAGAACCATTGGAGGGAACCTCATCGGACAACAACTTGGTATGACGTCATATCTTATACTTTCATCACATACGGTATGTACTCGTGTTTCATGCTTATTCTTGGGCTTTCTAAAGCAATAGAGGTAACTTCCTTGTGTGATGAGTATAGTAGTAGCACTGATAATCGTTCATGTGATTCTTTCCTAGTGTTAGTACTTGAGTTCATGTTGGGCTTGCATGGAGAATATGAGCAAAAGTGTGTGGGGAATACCTTTGTATTTGACCCCAATGTTGACTTAAGGGTGATTCCTTTCTTGGGTTGGCCTAGTGTAATGATTAGATTCTTGAATTGGATTGATTTTGTTTGTGATGTTGCACTTAGCCGTGAGGGATATCACTTATTTCATGACTTAAGAGGAGATATGTGCTTCTTGATTGCTAGGACCAATGAGAACTTGCATGTTTGTTTTCGTAAATGCGTTGGGTTCCTTAATTTATCCTTTTGTCAACATGTCTTGAATAGAAGTGTCTTGGGCATTATTTAGATGCATAGTCTTTATATATCATTATGATGCTTGGTTATATCATAAAAGTGAGTCATTTAGTGTGTTGGTTGCATGTTATGCTTACTTTAGGTATTATCATTTGCCTTATGATAATTACCTTGTTTGTTGTGTTAGAGGATATGTACTCATTCTCTTCAATGTCTTGCAAGGTACGAATTCAAAGTCGAATTCTTTTCAAGAAGGGGAGGATGATACGATATTGGGGGGCGCAATTGCTCAAACTTCTCCAAGGCATTGTACTAGGAGCCGAGCCAAGGACTTCCAAGATTTAGATGCCATATTCATGAAGAATGAAGCCATGGAATCACTTAAGGGGAGAAAGTGGAGGTCCTTCAATCTATGTGAGATATCATGGAGGAAGATTACAAGAGCCCAAGGCCCAAATCGTGCCTCTTAAAGAAGCCCAAATGTTGATGTGTGGCTACAATTGTATGCTTGGGTAGTCAAAGACCGGAAGATGGTTATTTATGCAAAGAGGCCATTCTTTAAAGACAAAGCCATATTTCCTTGAGAAGGCATCCAAACAAGGCCCTTATTTCATTAAGAGCATTTTTGTAATAGATAGCCTTGTCTTCTTTAGCCTATTAGTATAAATGCTACACTTGTCATTTTATTACTTAGATTTGATGAATTGAGATTTGAGATACTCATTAGAGAGTGATAGTTGTTTAGCTAGTTAGCTATAAAGTGTAGTGTTAGAGATAGTTAATTAGGGTGGATTCTATTGTTAGATATTGAAACCTTTATCCCTTAATTTCATATGAGAGTTGCTCATTTTTGGATTCAATTGAGTCTCTTATTTGATTTTAGCTAATATAGGTTCTTTTGGTTGAATTGAATTGGGAGGGTTTGAATTTCATATATCCAAGTTTGCCCATAAATTCACTACCAATTGGGTCTTGCTTCTATTCTCATCCCCTTTTCTTCTCTTCTCGCCTAATTATTTCTTGTTATCTTTAATTCTATATTTGTTGTTTGAATTCGTGTCTTTCTCAAGTCGGATCGTATCACCCATTGAAAGTAAGGATTTATCAGTTTATTGTGACGCGTCCCATGTTAGTTTGGGCGATGTGTTGATGTAATAGGGCAAGGTCATTGCCTATGCTTCAAGACAGTTGAAGATCTATTCGAAGAACTACATTACCCATGATTTAGAGTTGTTAGCGGTAGTCTTCGCTTTGAAGATTTGGAGGCATTATCTATATGAGGTCCATTGTGAGGTGTTTACCGATCACCGCAGCCTTCAACACGTGTTTAGTTAGAGGGATCTCAATTCTAGGCAGCGTAGGTGGATGAAGCTTCTGAATGATTATGATATCACTATACTTTACCATCCGTGTAAAGCTAATATGGTAGATGATGACTTGAGCCGCAAGGCAGTGAGTATGGGTATTTTAGCTCGGTTGGTTGCTTTAAAGCATCCATTAGCCATGAAGGTTCAGACTCTAGCTAACAATTTTATGTGTCTTGATATATCAGATCCGGTAGAGTTTTAGCATATATTGAGGCGATGTCATCTCTTTTGGAGCAGATAAGGGCTTAGCAGTTTGAAGATGCTCAGTTATACAAGATTTGTGATAAGGTATTGCGTGGTGAGGTCAAAGAGGTCATGCTTGATGATGAGGGAGTTTTGAGGATCAAGGGACGTGTGTATGTTCCTCGTGTTGGTGGTTTGATTCATTTGATATTGGAGAAGGCCTATAGTTCCAGATATTCCATTCATCCAGGTGTTACTAAGATGTATTATGACTTGAGGAAACACTACGGTGGGGTCAGATGAAGAGAGATATTGCAGATTTCGTTACCCATTATGGGACTTATCAGTAAGTCAAGTATAAGAACCAGAGACCTAGTGGTGTACTTTAGAGGATGCCATTCCTGAGTGGAAATGGGAAAGGATTGCCATGGATTTCGTCGTAGGTCTTCCGAAGACCTTGGGCAAGTTTGATTCAGGTTGGGTCATTGTAGATAGGCTGACTAAGTCTGCGTACTTCATTTCGATTCAGGTTACCTATAATGCATAGATGTTGGCCAGGATTTACATCCGTGAGATTGTGCAATTGCACGTGATCCTATTTCTATCATCTCTGGTCAACGCCCTCAATTTACTTTCTATTTCTGGCAGATGTTGTAGACAGAGTTGGGTACTTAGTTGGATCTTAGTACCGCTTTTCATCCCCAGACTGATGGACAATCTAATAGGACTATTTAGGTGCTCGAGGATATGTTGATAGCTTGTGTCATTAATTTTGGTGGTCATTGGGACTAGTTCTTACCCTTGGCAGATTTCGCGTACAATAATAGCAACCATTTCAACATTGATATGGCACCATTCGAGGCTTTATATGGCAGGAGGTGTCGTTCTCCTATTGTATAGTTTGATGCTTTGAGGTTCTACCATGGGGTACAGATTTGTTAAAGGAATCTTTAGACAGGGTGAAGCTTATTCAGAAAAGCTTCTGGCAGCTCAGATTCGACAAAATATGTATGCGGACCGGAAGGTCCGAGATATAGTGTTTATGGAGGGTGAGCAGGTTCTTCTAAATATATCACCCATGAAGGGTGTGATGCGATTTGGGAAGAGGGACAAGTTGAGCCCGAGGTACATTGGTCTATTTGAGATTCTCCGTCGTGTGGGCATTGTTGCTTATGAGTTGGCTTTGCCACTAGGCTTGTCGGGTGTTCATCCGGTTATCCACGTTTCTATGCTGAAGAGTTACCATTCATATGGGTCTTATATCATTCGTTGAGATTCTGTGTTGCTTGATGAGAATTTGTCTTATGAGGAGGAGCCTATAGCCATTTTAGATAGGCAGGTTAGGAAGTTGAGGTCTGAGGAGATAACTTCTGTTATGGTGCAATGGAAGTATCATCCCAGTGAGGAGGCCACACGGGAGATCGAATCCGGTATGCATGCCAGATATCCCCAGTGGTTTGCTGACAGGTACTTTTCCCCCCATTCTTTCCTTGTCGCTTGAGGATGAGCGATTATTTAATTGATATATCATGTAATGGCTCGTTTGGTCGTTATTGCACATATGGACTATTTACCCCTGGTGACCCTTCCCCAAGCCCTATTAGTGTGACTTTGACCCGCGGGGATAGGTGGTATAGTTCCCCGGGTAACCGGGCAAGAATTTTGATGACTTTTGCGAAATAAGAACCTCAAGTGAAAAATGTTTGACCAATAGTTGACTTTAGGATAAACAAACCTTTTTCAAAAATTCATAAATTTTGTGAGGTCCGGAGGGTCGTTTATGACTTGGTGGGATATTCAGTTCGATTCCCGAGGCACTCGGGAGAATTTTGGGTTATTGGTTGGAAAGTTGGTCTTTGGTCATCGGGTGTTGACCTGGTCAAATAGACCTTCATTGGAAATTCTGAGGCCATGAGTGAATCTGTAGCGTGTTTTTATTTGTGTATGCATGGATGTCGGGATATTGGGAGGAACTTGTGCAAACCAGATTTTTCCTGGTTTCTGGTGTCTCACCCCAGCGAGACTGTTCACACCTCAATGGGTCCTCCCCAGCAGAGCCTGTCCCGTTGAAGTGAGATCCTTGACTTTTAATGAGATCTGCCTCAGTGAATGGTTCTCCGCCGATGTGAGATCTCTATGGCGAGTATGATTCCGCCGTAGCGGATGATGCTAAATCAGAAACCCTTTTTATTTCTAACATCGAGCACATTCCTCTTATTCCTAAAATCTTCAACCTAGAAAGCATTAAGGGCGATTTGAAAGATTTTTGAAGTTTTTTCATCTTGGGGGTAAGTTCCTTTACTTTGTCTTGTAATTATCTACCTCTTTAAGCTTGATTTAATGGTGAGAATGAATGGGGTTAGTTGGGGAAGATGACCTTCAACCTTATTTTGGGTAGTTGAATTTTTAGTTATGTAATTAAATTTATTTGATGAATCTTGTTGGTATTAACATGGAATGTCATAAATTAGTGGATAAGAAACTTGATTTCTAATATTGGATTAGGAGAATGATTATGGAGAGTTAGGGTTTATATCAAATTGAGAATTTTGACTTTAACAATGAAATTGACCTATTCTTAAGTTATTTTAGCAATTGAATTGTAGAATTAGACTCCTAGAACGTTGGATTACCGATTTCACTTTTGGATTACCCGTTTTACCCTTATGGGCCCATTTTCTCCTTTTTCCATAGTTGGTTTTGATTCAAATGATAGGATAGCAATACAGTTATTGTTCTTTCTTATTTCTAATTTAGAATTCATTTATGGATAGACTTTGAGATAACCGAGACCCTCAGAAAGGCAAGGCTCCAGTGTGACTATTCGTGGCACCAGCTCGGCATCCAGGTAGGTTATGGATTACCTTATGGTTAGACTTTGGTTAGCAAAGAAAATGTAGAGTTAGTGATTATTGGAGAAAGCATGTTACGCCTTCGGGTATGAAATGGGAATGAAATACTTAGGTTGGTACTATTGCTTGATTGTGGTTGTTGCCTTATGTGATCTAGTGGCTCGTTGCCATGTGTATGATACTAGACTTGACCGTGTATAGAGGGAGGATTTTATTCTTTCTTGACATGATGTTATATGTCTATGTTTTGCACGATTAACTTGATATATTCTCATTGGCATAATATCATTCATACATTCATGACTATATATTTGGATCGGGTTGCGCGCCGCAACACACACACACATATATATATATATTGGACCGAGTTGCACTTTCTACATCATATATTAGATCGCGTTGTGCACTGCAGTAAGTATATGGACTTCGCGGGTCCCCCATGGGTCATGACTATCGAGGCGTGAAAGTATTCTGCCCAGAGTGTGTGTGTATCATTGCATTGCATATGCATTCATATTCACATATTCATACTTATTGGTTTCAGACTTGATACTTGTAGTTGGGATGCTATTGTTGGACTGTGTTGTGTTTATATCTGATTGTGAGCATGCCTATCTTTCAGTCTCTTACCTTATATATGTTATCTAACTGTAGTCCGCCTATGATACTTACTGGTACATAGTGTTCGTACTGATACTAGGGCTGTCCATTTCGGATTATCTAATCAAAAATTTCGGATATCTGAAAATTTCGGATCGGTAAAATTATGATCCGAATCCGATCCGAAAAAAATCGGATATCCAAAATTTTCATATTGAATATAATATATGCAATGAAGTTCTTAAACTTTTGATATATTATAGTAGTTAATTTGTGTCAATGCAGTGTTTTTTCCTTCCACCAAACACCTTCACTTTGTAACATCACCGGACAATAACTCTAAACACGGAATGGAAGTTCAATCCTCCGATCATATTATTATTTGTAAATATTTACACAATTAGATAACTTATTAATTGGTTGTATATGAACTCTTAATAAGCTTAAACTGGTAAAAAATGACAATTAACCTGCTATCACATGTTAAAATTTATTAATAGTATAAAAAATCTTTGCAATGCCGGTATATTTTATTTAAATCCTATTTTAATTTAGCTTAAAATCCCACACAAATGTTGGAGTAGCAAGGAAAGATAATTATAGTCAGCATAATGCTATCGTTAATCGTCCACCCGCATCAAGAATTTCTACCAAGTTATACGATATGAAAATGATTTATGCATTGTATTAAAATATCAATGTTTACATTGCCATGACATAAAATCAAGTTCCTTCACTTACTACTTTTTTTAAAGGAAAATGGATAGTGAAGACGTGGAGGAAATGAAGTTTTATTTCCTTTTGAATCGATTGACTTCTAAAATTTCTTTATCTACTATAATACTTAGTTGAAAGATTGCATCATTTACTTCGGATCCACTCCAATCTCCTTATCTACTGTAATACTTAAAGTAATTGTATAATTAGTAACAGTATTAAAGTTTGTCAGAAGAAGAACTTGATTCTTTCCCTTTGTTTTTTGATGAAGGTATGGAAGAAACATAAGAATCAAACAAATAAAAATCGAAAAGCACAAACGCAGCCTAACTATTAGGGGAAAAAATCGGATATTTTGGATATCCGAAAGTAAAGAAATTTTGATCCGTATCCGATCCGATTTTTTTTGGATATCCGATATTTTGGATCGGATCGACCGGAACGCGGATAGGATCGATCGGATCGGATTATTATGAACATCCCTAATTGATACTACCTTGCAGCATTCTTTTATGAGTGTAGAGTACGTGACAAGGTCCACTTCCTCTCCTCGTGACTGATTCTCGAGGCTTGCTGACTCTAGGGTGAGCACATGGCTGGATCCGCAGCCCAAACGTCTCTCTTTATCTACTTGTATTATTTTGCTACTCTGTGGTAGTATTCTAGTTTACTGACTTTGTATTTATATTCAGACTTGTAGTTATGTAGTAGTGCCTCTAGTACGGCCTCAGACCATATTTTTTGGGATTATTGTATTACTTTCGCACTATGACCTTATCTATCCTAGACTTATTATGTATATTTGATGGTTGGGTTCTACTTTATTGTTTATTGGGTTGTGATTAAGGGACGAGTTCGCCTACCGAGTGAGAAAAAAATAGGTGCCAACACGTTTCATGATTTGGGGTGTGACAAGTTGGTATCAGAGCCCTAGGTTACTCGGTCTATAAGTAAGAGCATGTCTAGTAGAGTCTTGCAGATCGGTATGATAAGCTCCGTACTTATCTGCGAGAGGCTATGAGACATTTAGGAAACTTCAACCTCTTCATTCTTTCGTGCTACTTTATTCAAATTGGTTTAGAGGAAACTCTGCCGAAATTTTTAAGAATCCAGAGAGTTAAAATTCTAAGGTATGCTATCTCTACATTCAAGGACGAATGTTCTTAAGAGGAGAAAGATGTTACACCCCGTATTTTGTGCGTCGTTGTTACCGTAATATTAGACGACATAGGCTCGGAGAAGGTAAGATCCCTCCAAGGGACTAATAAAGATTCACAAAAGTGTTGAGTAAGTTTTAGGAAGGTCTAAGACTAATTGGAGGGACGGAAGTAAGTTTCGACAAAAGTTCGACAAGATGCCAACTGTTACACCCCATGGTTTTACATCAAATTGTGTCATTGATTAACTTGAGTAGTACGGGAAGGTATGAGATCTTGTGAAGGGATACTGATGGTATAAAACTTGTTTATATAAGTATCGGTAAGTATAGGAGTTAACGAATCAAAGAGGATACGCTTCGTCAAAAATTTGACAAAGTACATTTTTTACGTTGGAAAGTATGGCCCATTCTTATATTTTACGGATCGTATAAAATGTCTGAGAGGTCGTACAAATGTTCAGAGAACATGCAAAATTTGGAAAATTATACGGTCGAATGTACGATCCCCGTACATCAATTGTACAAACGGAAGGATATCGGACAAGTCGCCGGCAGAGTAATCCGATGACGTTACCAGGTCGCCGACCGGAGTGGGTTACTTGGTCACTGGGTAGTTACCGTTGGGGTAGGGAGGTGAGGATGGAGATCTGGCTTGTTCACTGTCGAAGTACTGTTCACCGACACTTTTCATCACCGGCGTTGCTATTCTCGCCGGCGCCGGATCTGCTTGGTAAAATAAGAGAGAAACAAAGAAGAGTGGAAGAAGAAAAGGAAAATAGAAGAGAAATCGAGGTAAAGAAAAGAATATGCCGGAAAAAGTCGCTACGTAGTAGTCCGACGGCGTTACCTGGTCGTATGCCGGAGTGAGTTACCTGGTCGCCGAGATGGTACCGTCGGCAATGGGAAGATGGCTTGTTACCGTTAGAAGTGAGAGATGGGGGGGGGGGAGATGAGAGAGGAGAGATATAATATACATAGTATCAAGATCATATAATTCATATTACACCCTCAAATCAAGGTTTTATTCCCTCTTATTCTATCATGAAACTTAAGAATTCATCTTCCCCAAATAAAGTCTAAACTAGGATTAGGAACCTTAAAATATGAATTATAATCAATAAGGGTAAAAAATATACCTCCAATGAAGAACTCAAGCACAAACTTCAAAAAAGCCCCTCTTAACCAACTCTAATCCCGAGATATGGTGTTTTGGGAAATTAAATCATTTTTAGGGCTTTTAAAAAACTGATTGAACAACGATTCCAAAATGGTGGAATCAATCACGTAGGTGCAACCTCGCCACAGTAAAAAAAGTCCGTTGAGGCGGAAACACTAAACTCCCGCATAAGCGCAGGTGCGAGAGAAGCACCGCAGAGGTGCCATCGCCTCTATGAGGAAGTCTCCGCAGGGGCGAAACCTCACAATTTCATAGGGCATGTATCTGCGAGCCAACCTCCGTAGATTGAGGTAAGGTTTTGCTAATCTTTTATATTCTCTAACTTATCTTGGTCTAGCTAGTTGAATTGGTAAGGAAAACTTGCAAGGCTTAAGCAAAATTCCATAGTTATGGTATTGTGATTTGTGGACTATTTTGAATAGCTTCTTGAGGTGTTTGATGGCTGAAAATGGTAAGGTATGGATGGTTAGGATGTTGGTTATCTTTTGGTTAAAGTATATGATATGGTAGTATGTAATCCCCATGAAAAGATGACAGGAAGTTCATGTACACTAGGTGTTCCACAAAATGTCTTAATGAGACGATTTATAATTTGTTGATCCGATTTGATTAAAACCATTCGTATAATGTATATTATAGTTTATAGAGCATATGAGGACTCGTGGGATCCATTTAGCTATGGCGACAAGGTATGTAAGACTTACTCTTTCTTTCTATCGGCATGATCGTAAATAAAATGTGATAGAATGAATGTTCTTTATCCAAAATTCATTCATGAATATGTAAGCATGTCTACTCTTATTATGAAATGTTGTATAAAACTTATTTTTCCCTTGTCGGGAGTACTTTCCGCACCTTATAATGTTCCTGGTTGTATGGTTGAATTTTGAGTTCCTTGTGTAATGATTGATGTATCTAGTTCCATAATGATAGGGCGGGGTTTACGACCCTATGTCACTCCGCCTTGCTCCTTTTAGTCTCCTAAGGTCATACATACATTATATATATATATATATATATATATATATATATATATATATATATATATATATTTAGTGACACTGAGTCACGCTATAGTCGGCCAGGTACGACACTTATATGGGCACACCACTGCAGTTGGGTATGTTATGATAACATTAGCCCATAGAGCGGCTTGATGATGATATTGCCCCATAGTGTGACCTATATATATACGTATTACAATATTTTAATAGGAACGTATGCATATCATACGCCCTCAGTGGCATTCAGAGTTAGAGGTTGTCTCTTTTCTATCTTTATTTACATTTCTGTATCCATTTACATTTCTTGCCTTACATATTCAGTACATTATTTGTACTTATGTCCCTTTCTATGGTGCTGCATTTCTTGCTTGCAGGTTTAAATAGACGGAGCGACGCCTATTTCCAGTAGGACCTTAGCTCAACAGTGATGTCAGAGCTCTCCACTTGTTCCGAAGGTGCTAGTCGGAGTTGGTATGATTTGATATATATAGTTATGGGTATGGCGGAGCCCTGTCCTGACCTGATGATGTTCATGTACTCCTTAGAGGCTTGTATACAATCTTCATATGTCTCGAAGTCATGTATGGCCTTGTCGGCCTCTTTGTTAGCTAGTTGATGTGTATTGTGGCCTTATTGGCCTAAATACATGTGTATCTAGGGTACGGACGAGACATGGTACGTTCAGGCCATTAAGCACCGGGTGCCGGCCACCCCCTCTCCCCCCAAAGGTTGAGAAGCAACCTTCCAAGTTTGCGCCAAGAGAAGGAGGTACTAATACTAAACCTCTCCAATGTTTTACCTGTAAAGGATATGGTCATAGAATATATGAATGTACTAATCGGAGGGCATTCATTATTAGGGTTGAAGATCCTTGTAGTGATGAAGATGAGAAAGGGGTATGTGGAGGTTGATGATGAGGGTACTCAAGAAGTTGATGACTATGTAGATGATGAGGAGGGTGAGCATGATGGGGATGTTATTGTTCCATGTTTAGTAAGGAGGGTCTTGTTAATTAAGGATATGCCTCAAGAATGGGAGCTCACATTGCCAAACTATGTAGTGAGAAAGGCAATGATAACCAAGGTTATGGATGATCCAAGCCAAAGGAAAAACCTCTTCCATTCTAAATGCCTCATCAAGGGAAACGTATGTTCCTTAATAATTGATAGCAAAATTTGTGCCAATGTAGCAAGTACCATGCTGGTGGAATTTTTAAAGCTTCCAAAAACCAAGTACTCCACTCCATACAAACTTCAATGGTTGAACGAATGTGGAGAGTTGAGGGTGCAAAAGCAAGTCTTGATCAAGTTTAAGATTGGAAAATACCAAGATGAGATCTTATGTGATATGGTGCTTATGAAAGCTTGTCATGTCTTACTTGGGAAACTTGGCAATACGATATGGCTACGAATCATGATGGTAGGACCAATCGGTACTCCTTTGTGCATGAAGGGCACAAACATGTTCTATATCCTTTGTCATAGTTGCAAGACAATGATGTATATCAAAAGATGAGGGAATTGAAGGAGAAAATCAAGGGTAGGGAAGGAAGTAGTGGAGAAAATAGTGAAAACGAGGGAAGTGAGAAGGTAAAGAATCCTAGGGGAAAGGAGAAGGTGGCTCCCATGGCAAGTTTAGGGGAGATTTGGGAGGAGACGGAGGAGAGGCACCCGATGGTCCTTATCATGCATATGACTACTATTTCCACACTAATGAACTAACATCTTTTTTGCCTAGTTCTATTTCTTCTCTTTTGCAGGACTATGATGATGTGTTCCCCATGGAACTTACAAAGAGATTACCTCCCTTAAGGGGAATTGAGCACCAAATTGACTTTGTCCCATGGTACCAATTTCCAAACAAACCAGCTTATAGAGCCAACACGAAGAGCACCAAAGAACTTCAAAAGCAAGTGGATGAACTCCTTGAAAATGGAGTTTTGCGAGAAAGTATGAGTCCATGTTCCGTGCCGATGATTTTAGTTCCAAATAAAGATGTAACATGGCATATGTGTGTTGATTGCCGAGACATCAACAAGAAAATGATAAAGTATCGTCATCCCATTCTTCGTCTTGATGACATGCTTGATGAATCAAATGGTTCTTGCATATTCTCTAAGATAAACCTTAGGAGCGGATACCATCAAATCCGAATGAAACCCGAAGATGAGTGGAAAATGATCCAAGACCAAATTTGATCTATATGAATGGTTGGTGATGTCATTTAGTCTCACTAACACTTTTAGTACTTTCATACGCATTATGAATCATGTGATAAAATATTTCATTTGCAACCTTGTGGTTATTTACTTTGATGATATTTTGGTGTATAGTAAAACCATAGATGAGCATGTTGATCATTTGAAATGTGTGTTTGAAGTGCTTAGACAAGAACAACTTTATGCTAATGTGGCTAAATGATCCTTTTGTGTTGATGAAGTTGTTTTCTTGGGTTTTGTTGTGAGTTCAAGGGACACTGAGGTTGATAAATCCAAAATAGACGCTATTAAGGATTGACCAACTCCTACATCCATCGGTGATGTAAGAAGTTTTTTCATGGATTGTCTAGTTTTTATAGGTGTTTTGTTAAAGGATTTAACACCACATCTCCTCCTTTGACCGAGGTAATCCGAAAGGATAAGCCTTTCTCTTGGGGTGAGAAGCAAGCAAGGGGTTTGAGACCTTGAAACAAATGCTTAGCTCTGCACCGTTGTTGCAATTACCCAGTTTTGATAATATCTTTGAAATTGAATGTGATGCTAGCAAAGTAGGTATTGGTGCCATGTTGATACAAAACCAAAATTCATTGCCTATTTTAGTGAAAAGCCTAAAGGTGCGACGTTGAATTACTCCACATATGATCTTGAATTATATTCTTTGATAGAGTTTTGGGTAAATTACATGTGGTCTAAAGAGTTTGTCATTAGGACCAATCATGAGTCCTTGAAGCATCTCAAGGCCTAAGGATATTTGAACAAACGACATGCCAAATGGGTTGAATTTCTTGAAACTTTCCCTTATGTAATCCAATACAAAAAGGGGAAGGATAATGTTGTAGCGGATGCCTTGTCTCGAAATCATGTTTTGGTTAATACTTTATCTTTCAAATTGATGGGTTTTGAAAGCTTGAAGACATTGTATCCTGAGGACCTCGTCTTTGCCAAAATCTATCAAGATTGAGAATTATGGGAAAGGGAACATGGGCTTAAGGATAGACCTTCTACTACTTTTTCTAAGTTTGATGATTACTTGTTCAAGAATAAGTGACTATGTGTGCCCATGATCTCTTGGAGGTAACTTTTTGCGAGGGAGGCACATGATGGGGGATTAATGGGATATTTTGATATTTATAAAACCATGGGAATTCTTGAAGAGTAATTTTATTGGCCTAAAATGTTTAGTGATGTTGCAAAAATTTGTGGTTAATATATTGAGTGTCGTGGTGTTATGTCTAGGCTTCTTCCCCATGGATTGTATACCCCTATCCCCACCCCTTAAAGACTTTGGCTTGACATTTCAAAGGATTTCGTGTTGGGCTTACCAAGGACTAAAAGGGGAAAAGATAGCATTTTTGTTGTTGTTGATCGATTCTCAAAGATGACTCATTTTATTGCATGTCAAAAGTGTGATGAAGTATCTCATGTTACATCCTTGTTTGTTGAGAATGTGGTCAAGTTGCATGGTATTCCCAAAACTATAGTGATTGATAGGAACCCTAAGCTTAGCCACTTTTGGAAGGGATTGTGGGGATGACTTGGAACTAGTTATTGGTTTCTACTTCCTGTCACCCAAAAACCGATGGCCAAACCGAGGTTGTGAATATGACTTTAGGTTCTATTCTTATGGCCATGATTAAGGGAAAATCAACATCTTGGGAAGGTCAATTGCCTTTAGTTGAATTTGCATATAATCGAGTCATTCATAGTATTATTGGCATGTCTCCATTTTAGGCAGTTTATGGTTTTAACCCACTAACTCCTCTAAATCTCACCCCTTTGTCTCAAGATGTTGTTTTGAGTTTAGATGAAAACAAAAGGGTCGGGTACATGAAGAAGTTGCATGAGAATGTGAGGCTTCACCTTGAGAAGAAGAATCAAGAGACAATCAAAAGAGCAAAGAAGGGTTGTAAGAGACGGGTACTCGAACTGGGTGATTGGTTTTGGGTCCATTTTCGCAAGGAAAGGTTTCCCAACAAGAGGAAGACCAAGTTGATTCCTAGAGGAGATGATCCATTTGAGGTGCTTGAACGACTCAATGACAATGCATACAAGATTGACCTCCCTCCGGATTATCAAGTTCACAAAACCTTGCAATGTGTGTGATCTCTCTCCCTTTGACATGGATGACGGTGACCTTTTAAATTTGAGGACAAATTATTTTCAAGAAGGGGAGAATGATACAACCCAAGTTGCATCAAGGCATTTCACAAGGAGTCAAGCTCACTTCAAGAATTATATGAGTTGTTCATGAAGAGGGATGTACTTGAGTACACGTTAAAACCTTCTCGGGAATTTCAAGTGTTGATGATTGCATGGAAGGATGAAGTGGAGGCGGGAGAGAATCAAGGTGGCCATATGAGTGAAGAAGATGACTATGCATGCAAAAAGGCTATTCCATAAATACAAGCCTTCATCTCCAAAGGAAGACTAAACAAGGCCCGTACTTTATTAAGGATATATTTGTAATAACTAGCTTAGTCTTCCTTTACTATCCTAGTTAGCATAAATAGTAGACTTATTATTTCCGTGAGTTTTTAGACTACTTTGAATATTAACATTAAAATACTCTTTGAGTGATTGAGAGCTTTCTAAACTTGTAATTGAATCTTGGATTTGGACAAAGGGTTGCTTGGGAACGGAAGGGATCACTGAAAGGGTACTATTCAATGGAAATTTTACGGGTCGACAGGCCCTGACATAGAATATGTCTGATGAGATTAATAACCTAGAAAAATATGCTAGGAAACCCGTACAAATGATGTACTACTATCCAAGACCTACTCCTCGGGATGTATTGTTTGAGGAGCGAAAGACTGTTGATAACAATAGTTATAGTGGAAAGAGTATCTATGAATGGAACATAAATGGTTATAAGGAAAGACAAATTTATACGGCGGTTCACAGGATGCTTATGTATAGCACAATCTGCAAAGCTAACAGTAACTCTGACACGACTGTTGCAGAGATGATTATATCAGGATTTACTGGTCAATTCAAAGGCTGGTGGGATCATTATTTAACCCAAGAACAACGTAATAGTATTATCGGGGCAGTAAACGACCAAGTGAAAAAAAAACGCTCCGAGCAAATCTTCTAGAGAGCGTACCCTTAGTTTCTACTCTTTCTCTATTCTAAAATGAAAAATAACTGAACCATGTCTAGAACCTACGACAGAATGCGGTTTATACCTTAGGGATTAATATTATAGAGCATTTCACCGGAAGATGGTCAGATGATAGTGAAAATATTAGAACCTTACTCCAGAACTTACGATGCAAAACCCTCACCTCATATAGGTGGTATAAGGATGTTTTTCTTAGCAGAGTCATGGAATTACCAGAGTGTAATAGCCCCACTGGAAGTCCAAATTTTTAGATGGATCACCTGCCCTCTTCGCAGAAATAGTTAGAAATCTCTTAGAAAAGGGGGAATCACCATCAATTATGATATTTATATTTATGGAAGCCTAATAGGCACATGTATACAAGAAGGCTTAGCCTTGTGTAATGAGATTAAGCTTAATCAGCAGATCAAAAGTCAGTACCTCAATGAAAGACAACAATTAAGAGAGTTCTGTGGTCAGTTTGGAATGGAAATACCCAAAGCCAAGATGTCTCATAGACGTAAAGCTAAAAATCAGGAAAGTTTCCAAAAATGGAAAGCAAAACGCCTGGATAAGAAAGTGAGAAGAAAGAAAGAGTTTAAAACTCGCAAGAATTTTATAAAATCAAAAAATCCAAAGGCATGTTGGAAATGTGGCAGGACATGTCACTATTATAAGCATTGTAAAGTTAAGGAAAAGATTAAGGCCCTTAACATTGAAGATGATTTAAAGGATTCATTAGCCAAACTATTTCTTAACTCAGAGCCAGAAGATTCAGGTTTCGAAACTGATGAAGAAAAAGGATTCCTCCTCAGATAAGGAAATTAGAGTTCTTAATAACGAAGATTATATAGCTTCGGAAGAAGAATGTTTACCCTGTCAAATCGGACAACCTTTTTCTAACAAACAGGATAAAGAGGATGATGAGTTCTATAATATATTTGCTCAATTCCAAGATATGAACATTAACATTCTCAAAGGTGATAACCTTATGGAGTTATTAAAATTGATTAAGAATCCAGGTATGAGATCACAGATTATAGATCAACTCCATGATACTCCAGAACCTTCATAAGGAAGAAAAGCTCTGGAACGATCAAGCGCTTATACCATGTCAAAATTAAAAAAATAAATGAGGGTGAAACAAGGAATTACAAGTACTCCCAGATATTTGGAAAATGAGATTAATAATCTCAAGCAAGAAATCTTGGCATTAAAAAGGATAATAATATGCTCGACGCACGTATTTCCAAGATTGAAGGTAAAGAAAAATGGATTATAAATCCAGATACAGTAGATGATATTTCTGCTTTAGATAATCAATTGATTACAGGTACTGGTGATGAAACAAGAAACTTTCTACAAACCCTGTAATTAATCACTTCACAAAAGTTTTATATAAAAATAAGTCTTTTGATTGATTATAATTTCAAAAGAGAATTCACTGCTCTTGTTGATAGCGGGGCATACGTAAATTGTATACAGGAAGGACTTATTCTTTCTACATATTTTTATAAAACCACTCATAGTGTTAAATCTACTAATGGGCAGAAATTACAAATTACCTTCAAATTACCAAAGGCTTATATCTGCAATGATAAAACTTGTATAGCAGAAAGTTTTATTTTGGTAAAAGATATTTCTAGCCAAATTATACTAGGAACAACTTTTATACAAAAACTATTTCCAATTATTAATATTGATAAGAAGGGTATCATAGGAACCTTCAATGGAAAGCCAATTACATTTCAGTTTATAACTGAACCATTTTCAAGGGTGTTAAATGAACTCAAAGATAGGCTGGTACATAAGCACCAACAAATCAGTTTTCTAAAACAAGAGATTTATATATCTACCATTGAAGAGCTTTTGAGAAATCCTAAGCTCCAGCAAAAAAATGAGTTAATACAAACTTAGTTTTCACTTCAGAATTGTAGTGACCATCCTATGCTTTTTGGGACAGGAAAAAACATATTGTTTCTCTCCTTATGAGGATGATTTTAAAGAGGGTAATATCCCTACTAAATCTAGACCATGCCAAATGAATTATGAATATTTAGAATTATGCAAAAAGGAGGTTGCTTCCTTGTTACAAAAGGGTTTGATAAAACCCTCGAAGTCTCCATGGTTGTGTACATCCTTCTATGTTAATAAACATGCTGAGCAGGAAAGAGGAGTTCCTCGACTCGTTATTAATTATAAACCACTTAATAAAGTGTTGAAATGGATCAGGTATCCTATTCCTAATAAAAAGATTTGCTTGATAGACTTAATAACACTATTATATTTTCTAAATTTGATCTAAAGTCTGGCTACTGGAAGATTCAGATTGCAGAAGCAGATAAATATAAATTTGCTTTTAATGTTCCTATTGGGCAATTCGAGTGGAATGTAATGTCATTTGGATTAAAAATGTCACTTCTGAGTTTCAAAACATTATGAATGATATATTTATGCCTCATAGTAACTTTATCATTGTTTATATAGATGATATTTTGGTATTTTCTAATAATATAGAAACCCATTTCAAACATCTTGATTTATTTAAGAAAATTATCATACAAAATGGTTTGGTCATATCAAAACAAAAAATGGCCCTTTTTCAAACTAAAGTTAGATTTTTGGGTCATAACATTGAAAAAGGAAAAATCATTCCTATTAATAGAAGTATTGAATTTGCATCAAAATTCTCAGATGTTATAACTGACAAAACCCAACATCAGAGATTTTTGGGTAGCCTAAATGATATCATTCCTTTAATAAAGGATTTGGTAAAGGATACATCCATCTTATATGAACGGCTAAAAAAGGTTCCTACACCTTGGACATATAATCATACTCAAGCTGTCAAAAGAATTAAGGTTAAGGTTCATAACCTTCCTTGTCTTACCTTAGCCAATCCTACTTGGCCAAAGATTATAGAGACAGATGCCTCAAATATTGGTTATCGGGGTATACTGAAGCAATACTCTCCAGTTGATAAACAAGAGTATTTAATACAATTCTATTATGAGCAGAAAGTCCAGGTAAAGTTCAATTACTGAGATTATGTGGATAATTTTTATAAAACTTTCCTTTATGAGAACTCTAATAAAAAACATTCTTGGTTCATAAAAATATGTTATAATGTTTATAGACAGAACATTCCAAATTGGTTCTGGCAATGGTGGATCAGTTATGGTCCGTCTGTTCATATGTTGCCTTCACCTTTTATGAGTTTATACACTGAATGGATAGATGTCTCGCCCAAAGTTATAACATGAGAACAAAATAATACAATTATCACAGGAATTGCTAATGTGCTGTTCTTTGTTGAGTTTTCCATCCCATGGATAATGAGATGGTCAGTAGAAGTGGGTTATAACCCGCAACAGATTTCTTATATTCAGAGAACCTTTTATACGAGGTTTTGGAAGAAATTGTTACTTACATGGACAAGAACTTATAGACATGATAACTACGACTACCGCAAATTATAAAGAACTGAACCAAAAAGAGCAGTCATCGAACGTTAATAGTCCATTCAAGCATATTACCAGAAAACTACAACTTAAACAAGGAGTAGTTTCAAAATCTGATATCATAGCATCTTATATGGATGAGGTAAAGAAAGATTTACTAAAAAATCTAAGTCAGGAATTCCCATCAGACGCATCAATGACATCCAGTCATACTGAAGGAGAGGATCAAGCTCAAGACTCTCTGGACCCATATGATCCAGATTTCGACGTAGAAGATTATATCCTGAAATTTCAAGATAAAATGGAGGAATCCTCCGATTCAGAAAAATTAAAGGGAAAAGAACAAATCTGATAATGCAGATGGTCCAGTTGGATAGAAGCACATGGAAAAATAATCTACTTTTATAAAGACAAATCTGCTTTTGTAAAAGAAAATGTATTATTATAGTAGCTGGCCGAATATGTTTTGGCCTTTTATTAATTTTCCTTGTCGGCCACATAAGTAGGCCCTTTCTTTTTTAACCTTTTCTCTTTTTACTTTTTATCTTGTCGGCCACGCTTTGGTCCTTTTATTTGTTTGTATCGGTAATGGATTCATTATATAAGGATCCTTAATTTTAGTTCAGAGGCAGGCTTTCGCCAACCCCTTTCTCTGTAAAAACTCTCTATAGAGTGTTTTTGGATCTGTTATGAGTAAAGACAGCTTCTATGCCAGGGCCTGTCGACCCGTAAAATTTCCATTGAATAGTACCCTCTTGGTGATCTCTTCCGCCGAATTTGAGGTCTTTCTCTTAGGTTTGGTGCTTAGGTTGGTTAATTCATTGAAGGTCAATTACTTTAATATAGTTTTTAGTTGCCATTAATTCCATCTTTGTGTCTATTTCTTTATCATTTTTAATTTCTTGTTGATTTCTTTCAATTCCGCATTTAGTTTTGTATCAGGAAGGGTCAGTCCAAATGCTAGGCATATGCAAGCTGTTCAGAGAACTATCTCCATCACAAGTCAATTCCAAAATCAAAGGAAGCAGACAAAATCCAATTACTATGAGAAACTTGTGTCCATTTCGAATTATTTGGTGCAACTGGCATACAGATAATTAAGAAACCAACTCGCGTTGAAGATAAATATTCACCATAAAGACTATGTAAACTACCTTTATTAATGTAGGCAAAAATTGGACAAAGTTCTGTTATAAGAAGAGACAAAAGCCTTGCCATCACATTTCTTCTCCTTCAAGTCCCTGAAACTCCTATCTAATCTACATAGCAGAAACAATCAAAGTTCAACTCTTGTTCAACTATGTGGTGTACCGAGCAACTAGAAAGTGCTGTCAACCCCATAACACCGAATTGGACGCTGCAGGCAGTGGCCCCAAAGCTATAAGTTTGATTCCTCTTTAATGATCTGGAATTTCTGCGAGACTGCTATAGAAGAAAAAGCTGCATATTCAATTCATCTTCCTCGATAAATGACTTAGTTTCCTTGCACCATCTTTTGTGTCAAAAAGGTCCAAAGTCCACGCTAAAGAGGTTATATTTGGAAATCAACTATGCAACTCCCCAACTCCTCTGCAGCCTCCAGTTCTGGAAGAATCGAACAATCATCTGAAGTTATTGACGGTTGTGATATATTTTTAAGACTTCTATATATCTCTTCAGGTGCTTCCTTACCCCGACCGTGGCTGCCATGCGTTTTTCCTGTCACCTTAACTTCATTTTTCCTTCTCGTGCTTGGCGTTGCATCTACCTTGTTGTGAGGTGAGTGTGTTGCAGGACGGCGTTTGTGAGTGGGATCACCAACATTTTTGGCTGCATGACGTACAAGAACTCCAAAATAAACATGTATAATTTTAAGTACTTGGGGAAAAGGTAAACAAGACTATGGATTGCTATTGAATGAAAACAATGGCATATAAGATATCTCGGTAAACACAAAACAAGGAGAGTAAAACTTAATCCGAGAATCAAATGCTTTAACATCTTAATGATCTAGGTTTGTGTGATTTAGATGTTTGATTTTACATCCATACGTGTCTTCTAGCGTAATTCACATCTTTGTCTTTGTGATACGCGTGTAAAAGAGCATGCTAAATGCTATGTCATGCAGCCCATTTAACGTTTCACCATGCTTTTTTAATGTATTATACATTTCTTGCACTTCAAAGGAAAGAAAGAGCACAATGTACATTGGACAACTAGATACTATCAAAAGTTAATGCAGCTGGACAAAAAGACTAACCGGTAGAAGCGCCAAATCTTCGAAAAAAATACAAATTGCCACTTTTATGACTGCTTATCAACATTTAGCCACTGTCCCAGAACTATTAAACTTTAGCCACTTTTCATACGGAAATAATATTTTGACAGAAATATCCCTAACTAAAACACGGAAAAACTCCAACACAGTGTGTTGCAGGTCAAAACTTTTACATATGAAACTCCAGCACTGTGCTGGAGTTTGAAATGTGCAGTTCAAATTCCAGGAAAAAATCGTTGAATTTGAACTGTATCATTCTCGAACTCTAGGACAGTGTCATAGAGTTTCATTTTTATAATTTCAAACTCCATAATGCTATTATGGAGTTTCACTTTTATAAGTTTGAACTATAGGATAGGTATAGGGGGTCTCGCGTGGAGAGAATCCTGGAAATTTGAACCACTCTCGCCAAGTGAGAGGAAGGCGAGATACATTATTCTTCTGTCTTCGCTTTTGCTTCAACGTCTGACGTTAATGTGCAAATGGCACTTGGCAGGCATTCAGCTTGATCTCTATTGTTGTCGTCATGCTCCTCATCTTAATTATGTGGGTCTTTGTATGTATAGTACGCCGAACTACTTTTGCATAATTTCAAACTCCATATGCTATTATGGAGTTTCACTTTTATAAGTTTGAACTATAGGATAGGTATAGGGGGTCTCGCTTGGCGAGAAGCCTGGAAATTTGAACCACTCTCGCCAAGTGAGAGGAAGGCGAGATACATTATTCTTCTGTCGTCGCTTTTGCTTCAACGTCTGACGTTAATGTGCAAATGGCCCTTTGCAGGCATTCAGCTTGATCTCTATTGTTGTCGTCATGCTCCTCATCTTAATTATGGGTCTTTGTATGTATAGTACGCCGAACTACTTTTGCATAATTTCAAATTTCACTTTTATAAGTTTGAACTGTAGGATAGGTATAGGGGGTCTCGCTTGGCGAGAAGCCTGGAAATTTGAACCACTCTCGCCAAGTGAGAGGAAGGCGAGATACATTATTCTTCTGTCTTCGCTTTTGCTTCAACGTCTGACGTTAATGTGCAAATGGCACTTTGCAGGCATTCAGCTTGATCTCTATTGTTGTTGTCATGCTCCTCATCTTAATTATGGGTCTTTGTATGTATAGTACGCCGAACTACTTTTGTATCTCAAAGTTTTCTGTTAATAAGACCCCCTCTCTCACTCACTCATCTTAAAAAATAAATGAGACTTAAATCATGTTTCTTCAGGCTTCTCTATATTAGTACGGAACATTTACTCAAACTTAAGGGAAAATTCCTGGAGTTTGAAATGTGGCACAATTCAAACTCCAGGAAAAATCCTGTAGTTTGAACTGTGCAGTTCAAACTTCAGGGAGAAAACAGAGAAGATGAAGATGCGGCTCTCTTCCACTTTCAAACAAAGAAGATAAAGGAAAAATATCTTTGTAACTGAAAACTGGTTATTATTTAATTACATGTCAACTGGTGGCTGAACATTAAAAAGCGGACCAAAAAGTGGTCATCACACGCTATTTTTACCAAATATTCTCAAGCAGGCTAATCTTGCTGAAAGGTGTGCATGACACATCAGTTTATAAGAAAAAGAGATTTCATAGAGTAGGGGGAACGGAAGTTTGAAAATACAACGAGTGAAGTTTTTGAGTTCAGAATCACTCATTCAAATCCTGAGGCTATATACAGTGTCATCTTCTGATATTTCACTCCTTCAGCAAGAAAACAAGAATAAGAAATTGGGATCAGTAAGATTGAGAGATGACGTTTTCAAGATGTACAGGGGATGTTTTGGAGGATAGGTATTGGAGGCAAAATTTGGCGCTTAGGCTACTTGGCCAATCTGTCATATTTCAGAAATTACTATCTTCTTATATCCATTTATTCTTTTAGGTAAAAGGCACTTACATACACTGACAGAATCTTGATTTGCCATAGGTGAATTGGCGCGCCTAATGCACAACCACATCCTTTCCTCTTCAGATTCAAGTTCTGAGACAATTGGTACATGCCAATATCCTTTTTCTGACTCCTGGAGACATAAGGAACACGATCACATCTAAAGGTTTTGTTAAATGATAACAAGTACAACATTTTTTATATATGTGCTCAATCTCAAGTGTATATTTTATATCTGAAGATAGATAAGAAGGGCCCATCTATATCTGTATTTTGGTTTCATGAGCATACTATTCTTTTTATAGCAGAGCAGATCAAGCAGAAGGTATTACTGACCTGAATTACAACAGAACATGGAGGCGGCATGTGAAACACTGGACCTGTTTCAGAGAAACTGAAATGCACCTTCCATCATGAAAAGGAAAATCCTTTATCAGAAAACTGTGAGAAGTACAAGTATATATCATATTAATGCATATGCATGAGGAGATGGAGGTAGCCCTTAGAAAGGTAAGCTAAAGAAAAAGGTTGCTTTATGGAGAGAATATAAAGTCCATACGAGGAAAAAATAGTTATGATGATTGATGGCTAGAGGAGGTCAGCTAGACAACCAGTGCTGCTTATATATAGTTCAATGCCCATAACCAACTCCCCCGCCCCGGATAATTCCTCTTCTCCGTGGCCTAACCTCTGTATAGATGCATTAAGGCATCAATCAAGAGAGAGGAATGTACTGGCGGATAGTTAATTAATGCCATAATCTACTTTGAATCATATGCATGACTGTCTTGTAACATGCATATCAGCGAAAAAGTTCAATATGTCATGCAGACATTTCTGAAGTGTAGAACTCACCTGATGCCGTTCTTTCCATTTTGGGAAAAAGTCATTTCCCAGAAGTTGAAACAAATGGTCCCTCATCTCATCATTAGTCACAAGTAAGCACCTAAATTTTATAGCTGCGTACAGCCAGTACCTGATGAAGAACCAAGTTAATTTCCCATGGGAATATAAATATGAACGAATTAGAAAAGAACTCAATACAAGGCATTAAGAATCAGCACCGAAAACAACCTAGAAAGAAAAGATTACAGCTCTCACCAATCATCATTTGAACCGGTAGGTGTTGCAAAGATTGCATCGGCATTTTTCCACTTCTCAACTAACGCTCTATTGAATGGTTCATCCATCTTATCTCCAGTAATACGTCTATTGTGCAAAACTATTAGGGGCCACTTTTTCGAAGGAAGCATCTGACGAATTCCATTGACGACAGCATTGACCTGAATGCAAATTGTCAATTGGAGAAAGCAAAAGACCTGAATTTGTGAAGATACCATGTTTGGTTAACAAGGCACCCAATACTTACCTTAGATGGCCTAAATTTTCTTTGGCTGTAAAGGCCAACATTTGCTCCATCAACAACAGCTTCAAATGGTCCATAATAGTCAAGCCATCTCTGAAGTCATCAACATTTGTTTCACACTCATTAGAGACGACACAAATGATCCGAGAATAATTAATCATCAGAGCAGTTAGTAAAACGTACTTGAAATTTCTGGAAGCTCGAATTTCTCTCTCTCTGTGCAGCTATAGAAGCAACTGAGTTGGCAAACTTTTCAGTTTCTTCGGGATCAAGATCAATGGTTACCAGCTTCTCAGCACAGCATTTGCAGCAGCCATCAGAGCCAACAAATGCACGTGATACAGTCCATTTTCCATTACCCAACCAGCCTTGTCCATGCCAGCCACCACCTCCATTTTTAATAGCTTCCTGTATGGATCTTTCATCCCATTTTCTTTTCCCCACCCTTGAAGCTACCTTGCTGTTGAACCACTTCTCAATCAAATCTGCAGTAGAAGGTGAGACTTGTCGTACTCCTGCTCGAAGCTTATGCAACAAATAGTACACCTTGTCACTCCTGCCAGCTTCTATACTTACTTTTAGAAGTGCCTCCAGTTCAGGTTCCTCTGGATAGACACCATTCTCTAACATGTGTTCTTCAACTATAAATGCCTTATCAACATCCCCGTTATTGCAGAAAACAGATAAAGCTGGACCATAAGATCGTAATCTCGGGTTTATTCCATGTTGTTTCATTTGCTTTACAACATCAAATGCCATGTTACCATTGCCAAGTGTCATTGCCATTCTTGCAACAGATGTAAGGGTTGCTTCATTCATTTGTACCTTCTCTGAGCACATTTTCTCATAGATATCAAAACCCCTTGTAAGAGCATAGTGTTTTACATCTTCACTAACTTTAATTCCATAGTCTTCATGTTCACCTGATCTCACACTAGAAGCTTTTGCACTAGTCTTGATCAATTGAACAAATTCATCTAAGGTTTGAGGGTGAGAATCACTCAACAAATTAGTTAAATTTGTTGTCCCATCTGAATCATGCTCAATTACATCATTGGGAAAGTCAAGAGAATTCAACGTCCTGTTACCACTTCCACTTTTAGCTGGGTGAACAACACCAGTAGCTGCAGAAGAACAAAGATAGAGAAGCACAGCATAATGATACTGTCCCATTACTATTCCTTGTAGAAGTGCCAACTCATACAGCCTAATTGCACCAAGTACATCCCCTCTTTTTGAGCACATATCCAATCCGATCCTCAACGTACCTCCTGGCGAATCAGTTTTACTCTTCTTTGATTCTATTCTCAGCCTATTACCTGCACCATCTTTCCTAATTTTCTGGTTAGTCAGCAGCTTATGACCTTTACTCTTCACTGTCCTTTTAGAAGAAGAGTCAGAGTTCAATTCTCTACTTGTTTTAGGTGTTAATCCATTCTTTGCATTTCTGTCTTTTAGAATGACTCTTCTAGCACCATTTTTCTTTGCTACACCACTAGAATTTTCTCTTGAAGAAACCCTCTTATCATTGGGACTAAAGGAACCATTTTCGTTATTAGTTTTGGCTTGCTCTGGTTTAACAGACAATCTTGTCTCCACGTGTAATTTAACATGAATGGAGGATGAAATTCTTGGGAGAGTTTGAAAGTAGTTAAAGGAATGCTTGCAGTGAGTAAAGGAGTAGAGTTGTAGTTGAGTTGGTTGAAGGGGTTTGAAGGGGGTGGAGGCCATGTCAAGCTCCTTATTAATGTCGGATTTCAGCGTATTATATTACTTACCATGTTCAACTATTACTTTCATGTCTCAGGATAAGGTTGTCTGCTGTCTTTTCTCGCTGATTTCTCTTTCCCAGAAAAAACAAAAAAAAAACAAGAGAAAAGAAAATATGAAAGGAAATCTACATGGTATGCCCTATGAAAACACCACTTAATATACTCGTATAATATTCCCTGTCCCAAAAAGATTATTACTTTTTTTTATTTTTCAAGAGTCAAATTAGTTGTTCTAACTGTAATTTTTTCAAATGTCTTTTAAATATTTATAATTATTAATCAGGGTGATTTAAAACAATTTTTATATAGTTTTCAAATATATAAATTTTATTTTAAAAAATTTAAAAATTTTATGTTCTAACATACAATCAAAATTAGGAAGTTTTCTCGAAAAGTGAAAAATACCAATCTTTTTAGAAAAGATGGAGTATTGACTTATTTGTATTTCAAAGTACCACAGATAGTTTTCAAGTTTTTAAAATATCTTTGTAAACCATTCTAAAACAATGCTTTTATCAATATGTATAATGGTACATCCACTTAACCAAAAACAAAAAGGTCTAAAAACCCCAATTCCTTATAATTTGGGATTGTGATATATATATATAAAGCATTGTTTGCGGGCATAGTTTTCCCTTGCAATTCGAAACTGTCTACCAACTTACTATTACAATTCAAAATAATCCTAGTAAAAGTAGTTCTTAGAAAGTCTGTCCAAATATCCTCTATGCAAACATTGAAGGAACTACCAAAATTCTAGCTTTTTTGAAAAACCTACTTCCTAACCGTTGCTTGATTCTGCTCCATGTACGTGTGCTTGATGGCTGGAGCTCCCATGCATTAGAGACTTACATTCAGGGATAATTCAGTTATAAGATAGATGTTCATGTGAGATCATATTTAGCACCTCAGTTGATACTGTTGGAAATTAGCCTTTGGCGGGAGTTGCGACCGACCAACTTTAACGGCTTAAACACTAGTGTTACGTATGTTGGAGAATCCGGTTCTTCACACATGCATGATGTACTAAGTACGTAGATAACCGTAGGGCCAAGAATCGTCAAATTTCATTGAGAAATGAAAGAGATATTGGTTCACGAAGTGAGGTGTTTGAAGCATGGAAAGTGTGGTGTTGTGCTCAATTCTCCCTCATCGGTAGAGGAAGAAAGAATTGTTGTGTATATAAGACTCGAAATTGGTTTGGGGTTTGGGACCCCAAGGGTATCCCATGTGTTTAAAGGAGGGAGGACCTAGATGTGCTTCGGTTCGAGGAAAGACCACACGCGCGCCGCCGCAGCCCGTCCGGTCCGGTTCCGGGTTCTCGGGCTCTCGGGCTCTGATATTATCTTTTTGGACCAGAATTCTTTCAGATGTACAGTTCGGTCCCTGAAGTTTCAAGGTGTACAGTTTGGTCCCTAAAGTTTCCGAAAGTCAGAATTTCGACGGTCATAACAGAAACGTCAAGCACTCAATTCAGCCATTTATTTTGGCTGAATTACTCCTCCTATAATGGCCAAATCCGTTGGTCTTTTCACCATTTATTTTGGTGACTTTACTACCTCCATAATGGCCATTATTTGGCCAATAATGGCTGTTATGGAGGCAGTTAAACAGCCCTCCCTCACCTATATAAACACCTCCTACACCATTGTTGAGGAGCACAGAAAATATACTTGATATATACACGAAAATACACAAGCAAAACAGTTTCTTCCTACATCTTCCTTGCATCATTTCTTGCTCAATATTCTTCAAGGTAGCTCTTGAGTTTCCTTTGCTCAAGTGTTCCATTGCTGATTTATCTTGGGAGACGAATTGTCCAGGACGTATAAAGGATACATACGGGGCAATATTGTCTTAAGGACAGAGTGCCACACTCGACTCAGCAGTTACTTGTAATTTCCGTTTCTTGCAAATCCTTGTAATCCCAACAACTTAAGACAATATCTTGCTTACGGTAACTGCAATAACATGGCTGGAAATATGACCGATGTTGCTGCTACTGCTACTGCCTCTCGAGGCAACGTTGTCGCTTTCCCCATCGCCGCCATCGCCAAGGCGAACCCCGCCGCTTTCACTATCGCCGCTGCTCATCGCTCAAGGCAAGAACATCGCCGCTTTCCCGACTGTTGGAGCTGCCCCCTCTTCTTCACACCACCATGATCGCCCTGAAAAGTTCATGGGATCAGAATTTAAAATATGGCAAAGAAAAGATGTTGTTCTACTTATGATTATGGGCATGGCGGTTCCTTACGGAAGATCCTCTACAAGTGGAGATGAAATGGACTCTTCGTCTTGAAACGGGTGAAGGGCCTTGGTATCCATGTCGTTAACGGCATGAAGATGGTTCGTGATGCGTGGAATCATAGCGATTTCATGTGCAAGAACTATATCTCGAATCGCTTGGCGGACCCTCTCTACACGGTATATTCTACCGCTGGCACCGCCAAAGAGTCGTGGGAAAATCGCAAAGAAGTACAACGCACAAGATGCGGGTACTAAGAAGTTCATCGTTGGGAAATTTCTAAAATTCCAAATGGTGGACAGCAAAACAGTGATGTCCCAAGTCCAGGAATTCCAAATGATTTTACATCACCTGGATTTGGAAGGACTAAAGCCAAACGAGCAGTTTTTGGTTGCATCGCTGATTGAAAGGTTACCTCCTTCATGGAATGAGTTTATGAGTTACTTGAAACTCAAGACAAAGAAGATGACCTTTGAAGAGCTTGTTATCAAACTGCAAATCCAGAAAGATAATAAGAAGACCTTGCCAAAGGGTAGACAACATGCTGAGGCAAAGGCGAATCTGGCTGAGGCCAAAGGGAACTCAAGCAAAAAGTGGAAGTTCCAGAAAGACGGCAAAGCCCCTGCAGCAGAGATGTTCAGAGGTAATTGTCATCACTGTGGGAAACCTGGTCATAGGATAAAGGAATGCCGCAAGCTCAAGACTGAGCAACAGCAGAAAGCCAAGTCAAAAGGCAAGGCTCAAGCAAACGTCGTCAAGGACACGCTCCTGGATGACATGATCGAGGAATTCTCTGCAGTGGTGCTAGAAGCCAACTTGGTGGAAAATTCGATGCAGTGGTGGGTGGACACAGGTGCTACTAGGCACATCTGTTTCAACAAAGATGCCTTCTCCACGTACACACCAGTCGCTGACAAGAAGCTGTTCATGGGCAACAACGTTTCTTCCGACGTGATGAGGGTTAGAAAGGTGGTCCTGAAGATGACTTCCGGCAAGGAACTTACTCTGAAGGAAGTGATGCACGTCCCAGAGATTAGAAGAAATTTAATTTCTGGACCTTTATTGGTTAATGCTGGTTTTAGGCTAGTATTTGAATCCAATAAGTTTGTACTCACTAAAAATGGCACATTTGTAGGGAGGGCTTAGTCTGGGAAGGCCTCTTGAAAGTGAATGTGATGTCTGTATTGCGTCAAGGAAATAAAGTTGAACCTTCTTATTATTTGCTTGAGTCTTCTAATTTATGGCATCATAGATTAGGACACGTAAACTACAAGTCTATTCAAAGGTGGTAAAGATGGAGTTGTTGCCTTCATCGACGTAAAGCCTCAACATAAATGTGAGGTGTGCGTAGAGGCAAAACTCACCAAGCTTCCTTTTCGATCCGTCGAAAGGAATACCGCTCCTCTAGAACTTATTCACACAGATATATGTGATTTGAAGTTTGCACAAACTAGAGGGGGGAACAAGTACTTTGTGACATTTATAGATGATAGCACAAGGTATTGTTACCTTTACTTGTTGAAAAGTAAGGATGAAGCCTTTGAAGCGTTCCGACGTTACAAAGCAGAAGTTGAGAATCAACTTAGCCTACGAATTAAATCCATTCGTAGCGATAGAGGGGGAGAATATGTAGCGCCTTTTGAGGAATACTGTGCCCAAGAAGGCATTATTCATCAAACGACGGCTCCATACTCACCTCAATCAAACGGTGTGGCGGAACGTAAGAACCGCACATTAAAGGAAATGATGAATGTCTTGCTTATCAATTCCGGTCTTCCCCAAAATATATGGGGAGAAGCCGTCCTTACCGCTAATACGATTCTTAACAGAGTCCAACATAAGGGTAAAGACAAAACTCCATATGAATCATGGAAGGAAAAGAAACCCACCTACAAATATTTTAAAGTGTGGGGTTGTTTGGCAAAGGTTGAAGTACCCAAGCCAAAGCAGGTCAAGATTGGGCCTAAGACTGTAGATTGCATATTCATCAGATATGCAAATAACAGTAGTGCTTATCGCTTCTTAGTGCATAAGTCAGATATTCCAGATATCCACCAGGGTACAATAATGGAATCAAGGAATGCTCTATTCTTTGAAAGTACCTTTCCTAGAAAGGAGAAAGACATAACCTCTCTCAAACGGTTATGCACAAAGCTCTCAAGAACCGGAGTCCTTGATCGCCGGACCGAATGGTTCGAGATCTAGCGAATCTCGAGGTGGTGAACATCCTAATCTAGTGTTCCGATTCTCGTAACTTGGAGACTCCAGAGATGGATCTAAGGCGAAGTAAAGGGCCAGGAAGGATAAATCCTTCGGTCCGACTTTGTAGCTTATATGGTTAATGATGAACCAAGGACAATTGCTAAGGTGTTGTCAACTCCGTAAGCACCGCCTGGAAAGAAGCTATTGAGAGTGAAATAAGCTCCATTCTGCATAACCATACTTGGGAGTTGGTTGATCTTCCTCAGGAAATAAACCGTTGGGGTGTAAGTGAATACTCAAACGGAAATACAAAGCGAGATGGGTCTATAGACAAGTACAAAGCCAGGTTGGTAGTCAAGGGCTATCGGCAAACGTAAGGCTTTGACTACTTTGACACATACTCTCCGGTATCCCGGATGACATCCATACGGGTATTCATTGCGATCGCAACTTTGCGTGACCTTGAGATACACCAGATGGATGTTAAGACAGCCTTCCTAAACGACGATTTGGAAGAAGAAATCTATATGGACCAACCCGAGGGGTACGTGGTTCAAGGGCAAGAGAAGAAAGTCTGTCGACTTATCAAATCTCTGCTGAAACAAGCTCCGAAACAATGGCACGAAAAATTTGATAGTACTCTACTATCGAAAGGGTTCGCCATTAATGAGTGTGATAAATGTGTTTACACGAAAGGTAACTCTGACTCATTTATTATGATATGCCTGTATGTAGACGACATGTTAATCACAGAAGCGATCCTAGGGTAATCCTAGAGACTAAGAACATGTTGAAACAATGCTTCGACATGAAGGATATGGGTATCGCAGATGTCATCTTAGGGATTAAAATCTCTAAGACGCCTGACGGACTGGTCTTATCTCACCTCACTACATCGAGGATGTTTTGAGAAAGTTTGAGATGTTAGGCAGTTCACCGATAAAGTCATCAATGGATACAAATCAAAAGCTTGATAAAAATCTTGGTGCACTGTATACCAGGAGCGATATGCACAGTGATCGGTAGTTTGATGTATATAACAAACCGCACTGACCTGATATTGCTTACGCAGTCAATAAGTTGGCTAGGTTCACCCGTAATCCGAGTGATAATCACTGGAAGGCGTTGAATCAGGTATTACAATACCTGAAATACACGTTAAATTACGGGCTGCACTATTCGAGATATCCAGTTGTACTAGAAGGGTACAGTGATGCAAACTGGATATCTGATATAGAGAACACCAAGTCCACCAGTGGGTATATATTTACAATTGGAGGTGGGGCTGTGTCTTGGAAATCCTCTAAGAAAACTTGCATTGCCCGATCCACAATGGAATCGGAGTTTATCGCTTTAGACAAAGCAGGAGAAGAAGCTGAGTGGCTTCATGACTTCTTAGAGGATGTTCCGTGTTGGAACAAACCCGTACCTTCGGTAATGATCCACTGCGACAGTCAGTCGGCTCTAGGAAGGGCACGGAATACTATGTACAACGGCAAGTCTCGTCATATTCGACGGAGGCATAAGACCGTTAGGCAACTGATCACCACGGGTATAATATCCATTGATTACATCAAGTCAAAGGATAATATAGCAGACCCATTGACAAAGGGCCTACTCAAGGATCAGATGGCTTGCCTGTCTAGGGGAATGGGCTTAAAACCCAAAATATAAGGACCAATACAGTGGTAACCCAACCTTACGAACTGGAGATCCCAGTAATTTGGTTCAATGGGAAAACGAAGTTGTAAAGGTTCAGTTGACCGCTTCAGTGGAAGTATGAGCACTTCGGATAGTGATTTCTGAAAAGAAACACCAAATCCAAAGTCGTTCCCGCGATAGACGTTAAGTGTTATCTGCAGTATGGGTAAAGGTTAAGTTTTCAAAACCTGTAATGATCCTCAACAGTTGAGGTTAGGTTCTTGGGAAACTTTTAATGGTTCCTAACACTTGTGAAGTGGGGTATAGCAGGATACCTTGTAGGAGACCACCTATTTAAGTGCGAGGACGGGCCGCCTCAAAATGAACGCACTTAAGAATCCAAGACATTGTCCATGGCCAAAACGGACAAAACATTACGAAGAAGAGAGTAGGGGAATTTGTTGTGTTGGTACCATTGACTTGGCTTACACTAAACACTGACGGTTCAAGACATCACTTTCACCGCGCAGTAAGTAAGTCCGATGGTATTCAACTATAGAAGGTTCAAAGCTGATGCTACCTCTCCTTATGCAATATCGGTCCGCTGAAATATTGCTGGAAATGAAAAGACACCATGTGAGTGCGCCAAAATCTCTTTCAAGAGGGGATTGTTGGAAATTAGCCTTTGGCGGGAGTTGCGACCGACCAACTTTTACGGCTTAAACACTAGTGTTACGTATGTTGGAGAATCCGGTTCTTCACACATGCATGATGTACTAAATCGTAGAGATAACCGTAGGGCCAAGAATCGTCAAATTTCATTGAGAAATGAAAGAGATATTGGTTCACGAAGTGAGGTGTTTGAAGCATGGAAAGTGTGGTGTTGTGTTCAATTCTCCCTCATCGGTAGAGGAAGAAAGAATTGTTGTGTATATAAGACTCGAAATTGGTTTGGGGTTTGGGACCCCAAGGGGTATCCCATGTGTTTAAAGGAGGGAGGACCTAGATGTGTTTCGGTTCGAGGAAAGACCACACACGCGCCGCCGCCGCCCGCCCGTCCGGTCCGGTTCCGGTTCCGGGTTCCGGGTTCTCGGGTTCTCGGGTTCACGGGTTCACGGGTTCACGGGTTCACGGGTTCACGGGTCACGGGTCACGGGTCACGGGTCACGGGTCGTGGGTCGTGGGTCGTGGGTCGTGGGCTGTGGGCTGTGGGCTGTGGGCCTTCTGATATTATCTTTTTGGGAAACGCCAAACACTCAATTCAGCCATTTATTTTGGCTGAATTACTCCTCCTATAATGGCCAAATCCGTTGGTCTTTTCACCATTTATTTTGGTGACTTTACTACCTCTATAATGGCCATTATTTGGCCAATAATGGTCAAGTATGGAGGCGATTAAACGACCCTCCCTCACCTATATAAACACCCCTACACCATTGTTGAGGAGCACAGAAAATATACTTGATATATACGAAAATACACAAGCAAAAGCAGCTTTCTTCCTACATCTTCCTTGCATCATTTCTTGCTCAATATTCTTCAAGGTAGCTCTTGAGTTTCCTTTGCTCAAGTGTTCCATTGCTGTTTTATCTTGGGAGACGAATTGTTCAGGACGTATAAAGGATACATACGGGGCAATATTGTCTTAAGGACAGAGTGCCACACTCGACTCAGCAAGCAAACAAAGCAGTTTTTCAGTTTTTCAGTTTTCTAGTTCATCTTTGTAATTTTCAGATTTCTAGTTGAATTGTAATTTCAATTCTTACTTTAGCAGTTACTTGTAATTTCCGTTTCTTGCAAATCCTTGTAATCCCAACAGATACAATTGTTACTTCTAGCGGGTAGAGATTGTGATCATTAGCAATTTACAGTCCTTGTAAAAGAGCTAGCAATTCAAAAAGATTAATTGTATGAGGGATTCCTTTTATGTGTTCCATGACCCCGTCCTCATTGCTTTTTCTTAAGACTCCACTCAACCCCCATGCCTTGATTCCTGATCGATGACTAAAATTACATGTTTTAGCTATATTCCACCTCATATTTTGATCTCTTTTCTTGTTTTTAAGTTCATTTTGTTTTCTTTATTCTTAATATTTTGACTTACTGTGTAGGAGATGATTCGATGCTAAAAAAGATAAAAAGAATAAACTTTCAAGTTTGAGTAGAAGTTAATAACAAAGAAAGGGATCAAGTCTAGGATCCGATCACCAAGTAGAGATGAAAAAATGATAAAAATGAATGGTCGCCCGAAATGAGTTGTGTCGCACCCGTGCATATCTGGCCAAACCTGTAGATTTCCGACTTCTGAACTTTTGACTTGGCGCGTCACCAGATGTGTTGTCTGTGTGCGCCGCACCAATACAATTTTGGCGTGTTCAAGTTTTTTTTGGTTCGATAATGGTATTTCAGTCCAAGGTTACGAGAACTTTGATAAACGAAGATCATAAGAAGGGATAGAGCACAATGCAATGACGGTTAGCACAATTTATCTCTTTATTTCGTCATTTTAATAGCTAAATGTTATATATGACTTGTATTTTTACCACGAGCATGAATGACTAGTTTCATTTATTCTTGGATTGTGAGATATTCATGAATGTTATAGGTGAAGCTTTATGTTAACATTTGATTATCATTATTAATTTTTTTATTTTATTCTGAACTTAATTGATTGCTTGATCACTAATTAAATACTATCTACCAATCTAGGATTGAACTCGAGAGAGGTGATCAGAGATCACATATAGGATAGTGTTACGGTTCACTTTTACACATGCGTGTAAAAGCTACTATCATAACTTGGCTCTTTGTTTGATTAATAGAGTTGCCACCTAATTGATTACCGGAAATTAGGAAACCATTTTCTTAAAGTTGGTGTTCTTGAAAACTCCTTTTAAGTACCAAAATTTGGTAAGGGCCTTAGTGATAATCGAGGAAGGTGTTAGACACCTCGAAAGGAATTCGCTCAATGCGATTTACCTACGGATTTTAAATTGTGGCTAAGAAGTATATATTTCCTTAAAATATGTTCAAAAGGATATGTACAAAATACGAGTTAGTAAGGTCTTGCTCTTTATTTGTTAATTCACATGTTTTTTCAAAGAGAAACTTGTTAGAATTGTTCTGATTTTTAGCAAAAAGGTGTTTAACTTAATCAAAAGAGTTAAGTAACTTTTATTATTTTCTAGATCAAAACACACAGTTTTCTTTGAGTAGAGTTCCACTTCAACTTGTTATAAAGTAGTATAAGTGTACCCATTTCTTTTAAATTAGTTCAAGAAAATGATTTAGTATATCCCATTCATTTTAAAAGCCATGATTTTGCATATGAGGGCATGTTTTACCAAATATTCCTTTGTTTCAGACTTGATTTGATGTCAAAATCATTTTTGAAACAAAAAAACCATCCTTGAGAAGTTCTGGAATTTTAGATGTATTCCTATTCAAAACAGTTTTTGGCAAAGCCCATTTTTCGCTTTAAATAGTTCAATCAGCTCAAAATATTAAGGAATATCGGTTTTAAATTCATCTTTTACCAAAATTTGTGTTGAGGTCTTGTAAAACTCAAAAACCGTTTTACTTGAAAACCCCTATTTCAAGGCATGCTAGGTGTATATCTCAGTATCAACAGGAAAAGAAACAAAAACTGGGAGAGGGAGCATAGCCAGTCAAAAGCAAACATTATCCAATATACACTGCATACAGAAGATATATATATATACACACACTCAGTGGTATACATAGTATAAGGTATATATACCTCTGTACATCTAGAGGTGTCTCAGAGCATATCTAATTATACATCCCTAATACCTGAAAAATAAGTGAAGAAAAAAATCAAGAGGAAGGGATCATTATTTTAACTAACACAGATTTAGAAAACAGTCTCAGATTTTTAACACAACATTTTAACTAGTCTGAGATGCAACACAGAGAGTGTTGGTTCAGGAATCAGAGTAATATAGTGACCTCTTAAATATCAACACGATGGTAACAATTATGTAATCAAAAGCATTCACACCCTTGCTCAGAAAGAAAGAAGAAATATTTTGCCAGAATCAAAAGAATACACATTCCCTTATATTCTTGTAACAGAAGTGACACGTAATGATACATTGATTCATAAGTCAAACCATTTTCCTAGAACTAACTCAATTGATTAATTCGTGAGGGACAATGTCAATTGTGACACGAGAAATTTGTTAGCACACACAGAATCAACATACATAACAAAGGCATAAAAGTCAAACTCATTTTTCATGTTAAAGCAGACCCATAACTCATATACTATTTTTGAAAGGGTTTTAAAGTCCAGAAAAAGAGGGAAAGGATACTCAGTATTGTAGTTAAGTCATACAAGAGGTTCTTGATCACAAACAATGTTACATAAACACAAAATAAAGGACCTCAGAGATCAAAGAAGAATAATGAGGAATTGTAATATAGGACCAACCATAACAAGGCTGAGTTGGATACTCAAAGCCTCATTTTGAGCTCACCACTTTAAAGCTCAACTCACTATACTCCAAAAACCATGAGATGCCCTTGGCAATCAGCAAGCAATTGGAGATAAGAAAAAAGGATCATGCTTCTTTAAACAAAGGATGTTGTTTGATCACACAACCAAATTACAGATATGAAACTATTTCATACCTCAGAATCCAAATCTTATACTTTATAACATATGAGTATCTTTACCCATAATTGACAAACAAAGGGGAAGGGATCATGATTTGAGTTTTAAAACTTTCCCTCAGACTGCACAAGTGTTTGCACAGAAATAACAAATAAGGCAAAAGGAAAAGGGGTCATGCTTCTCAATGTGTAGTCAACCCATAACAAGTTCATGTCTTGAAGTACAGGATCCATACAAAACTGTGCTCAATATAGCTTTATGCATAAATCAGTAAACAAAAGGAGGAGGGGTCAAGAGGAAAGGGAATTGAATCAGAGGTAGAACTCAGAGAGAAATAAATGGTGTGGCTACATCAAAATGTCCACCTCCCTCTTTGATACTTTATTGGAGTGTTTCTTTAAATTCGATATACTAATAGAAATGTCTAAACAAAAATGAAAACTGTACCATGCTCATGAAATAGACAACTTTTTAAACAACACTAGGCTCAATTCTTATCATGTACTGAACACATATTAGTTAGAGGAGCCATACAAGGCAGTCAAGAGTCACACATACTTCAGAGGACAACTTCATGATTATGGGATATCATCACACTATGCAAAATAAAAAAGGAAAGCAACAACTGAATGTTATCATTATCTCAGGTTCTGAATTCCTAAAGCTCTAGGTTAGGTAATCAACTAATCCCACAATATCAACTTACATCCTTTAAGCCTAAAGATCATATTTAAACTTAATCCAGATGGCACCGTACGAGGCCTTATACGGGAGGAAGTGCAGGTCACCTATTGGTTGGTTTGATGTAGGTGAGACTAAGTTGATCGGCCCAGACATGGTTCAGCAAGCTGTTGATAAGGTGAAGCTCATTCAGGAGAGATTATTAGCAGCACAGAGTCGACAGAAGTCATATGCTGATAATCGACGTCGACACTTAGAGTTTCAGGTTGATGATTGGGTGTTCCTAAAGGTGTCACCCATGAAGGGTGTGATGAGGTTTGGCAAGAAAGGGAAGCTTAGCCCAAGGTACATCGGGCCTTACCAGGTCATTCGTAGGATAGGCAAGGTTGCCTATGAGTTGGATCTACCATCTGAATTGGAGGCGGTACATCCAGTCTTCCATGTATCTATGCTGCGTAAGTGTATTGGTGATCCTTCCAGAGTCTTCCCAGTAGATGATGTCCAGGTGACAGAGGAGCTGTCTTATGAGGAAAGTCCCATAGCCATACTTGATCGCCAGGTCAGGAGATTACGGACGAAGGATGTGGCTTCCGTCAAGGTATTGTGGCGAAACAACAATAGGGAGGAAATGACTTGGGAGGCAGAAGATGAAATATCCTTACTTGTTCCCTATGACTCCAGGTGGATAGACATAGTTATAAAGAAGACTCTGCCGAAATTTTTCTAGCATAAGACTTATTATGAACATTCGAGGACGAATGTTTCTAAGGGGGAAGAATGTTACACCTCGTAAGATTAAGGAAATAGGATTCAAATACCAGAAATTAGTATACAAGAGGATGTGATTCCGGAAAGATGTTGGTCACAATGAGGGTGACGTTGGAAACTTATAAAAATTGTATAGTCCTGATATGGGTTAATAATGTATTATAAAATTATGACATTGAGGATACGAGGCTTATGAAATTCTCGGAAATTAAAAGAAGTGGGTTTGAGATTTATTAATTGAAGAACTTGGGAGGGGGGCCAAAGTGTAATAAGAAAAATTCAGATTTTTGTTTATAACCTACACTCACCTCTTCATCTTCATTCTAACTTAACCAAAAACTCTCCTCTCTTCTCTCCTCCAAGCCCAGCCGAGAAACCCCCCACCCATAACCAAATTTAAGGTTTTTATCTCCTCTTCTTAGACTACATTTTTCACCAAAAATTAGAAGCCAAAACAACACCAAAAACAGTGGCAAAAAACAGCCACTGCTTGCCGAGAATTTGCCCAGAAATTTTGAGATTTTTGGGATGAAATTTTGGAAGAAAAACGTGTAGGGGTGATGGCTTAACATTGTAGAACACTTACATGTCAATTGGAGTTGAAGAAGTGAACAAAAAAGGGAAAGAAATACGAAAACAGTGGAGATTTTCGGACTCGGGCAGTGAGCAAACTGTGCGGACTGTTTTGGACAAAATTTGAGGTATAAAATTCTTCTTTCTATAATCTAATTGGAATGCATGTTGTTAGAATTAAGGACATAAATTTGTGTTAAACAAAAAATTGGAATTTAAACAATGCATGTGATAATTTTGGGCTAGTTGCCAATTTGGGACAGATTTTGGTGATTGTTGGATTCGTTGTTATTATTATCACTAATTACATGATGAAATTGAAAGGAAACATTGATATTAAAGTTTAAAATTAGTTATATGGAAGTATTGAAATATGGAATTGGATTTTAGGAGTTAAGAGAAGAGTTATGGAATTATGACATGTTGTGGCCAAGAACTTGCATGAAATCGTTGGACATGTTGAGATGGATATGGACTGTTTTAGGGACTGTTTTGTGGTGTTATAATGCTGAAAATTTAGTTACCATTATGCATGTTTAAGTGTGATAATTGCTAATGTAAGTCCTAAATGAATAAGGGTGTAGAAAGGTGTAGAAAGGCTTCACATTCTACCCTCGTTGTTGTTGGAACATGGAGTGTTTTTGTGGGCTGTTTTAATGTGGATTAAGAGGCTAAATTTACATAAGTGGGTGTGTAAATCCCCTTTGTTGCTGTTTTGGTTGTGCCCTTAATTGGTGCTTGGTTATTGATGTTATTAGCCTCGTTTGGAAGTTGTGGAAACATGTATAAACAAGGGAAGTGTTGCCCGAATTTTTATAGAATAGGAAGTCGTTATTCGATATAAAGTATGTCAGTGATCATAGAATTGATGAACATATTACCATTATTATAGGTTGAAGTTCTAAAACGAGACGTACTCTAATATTGAGTTGATTAGTTCGTCTAAGAGGTATGTGAACTATTCCTTCTTTCTTTGGCATGATTTTTATTTAATGAAGGTACGGCGGACGTACATGATTCTTATACAGTTTAATTCCTAAAGATGTTAGTTATGAGAAGTGCATATGATTTTTCAGTAAAGAGTTTATTATGACATTATTATAATGATTTTATTGGGAGTCAAATGAAAATTTTGATTGCATATGGTTACTCATGAAATCTACTCGTGCTAAGTGTTATTACTTCACTTCACCGAGTCCCAATATGGGCCGGATTATGTTCGTGCACAGCCTTGCATTTTTCACCGAGTCCCTCACTAGAGGGTCGGGTTACGTAGGATGGATCCATAGATGAGATATGACTTTACCGAGTCCCAGTATGGGCCGGGTTATGATATGACTTCACCGAGTCCCAATATGGGTCGGGTTATGATATGATTCCACCGAGTCCCGCATTAGTGGGCCGAGTTACGTTACAGGTATATATATGTATATGGACAGGCATTCATTTTTCTTGACTTGACTCTCATTTTTATAAGGCACAACTGACTTTTACTGTTTATGGCACAGTTGGATTTGGATCCTGATTTTTATACTGACCTCTTGTTATCCATTGGCTACTTATGATCTCATTTGCAGTATTTCATGTTTACATACTCAATACATTATTTCAGATCGACCCCCTTTTCCTGGGGTGCGTTCATGCCCGCAGTACAGTGTGCTCGCTTTGGTGACCCTCAGATTTAGGTTCCTCAAGCAATTGCTTGGAAAGCTCCTTTGATCCAGAGCTTTACCATTTTGGTACAGAACTCTATCATTTTGATTTATGTATATTTAGGGGCGACGGGGCCCTGTCCCGTCATATGTCGTTGTCCTTCTTATAGAGGTCTGTAGACAATTGTGGGTTGTACTTATGTGGGTTGTACTTATGTAAGGGTTATAACTCTGTTTTGGTCAGTCATGCTATTGTACTCTTTGTTGGGGTGTCCCCGTGTATATATGATATTATCTAGTGGCAACCTTGTCGGCTTGCCTGTTGTATTGTGTTGTCTAGTTGGGACTCCTCAGGAGGCAGGTACATTCGGGGGTAAAGGTAGCCTTGTCGGCTAGCCTACCCTGGCATATGTTGTTATTGCAGCGTTATGCTGCCGGATTTCAGACTCATTAGGTGTTAGTTGGATTATGTGTGACAGGTCAAGATAATGACGTCATTAGGGCGGTTACTCGCGGCCCGTGACAAAAGTGGTATCAGAGCAGTTAGTCCTCGGAATGTCTACAGACCGTGTCTAGTAGAGTCTTGCATATGGGTATGTTGTGCACCATACTTATACGCAGGAGGCTGCAGTGCATTTAGGATTGGTTTCTATTCTTTCATCTCTTAGATCGTGCAATAGAGCTATGTTATTAGGATAATCCCTTTCTGACGACTTGCTATGTTTACAGCTATGCCTCCGAAGAACGCGATAGCAACCCAGAAGGGCAAGCCTACAACGGGAGATACTAGTCGGATTCAGAGAGTTACCAGGTCCCGTACTCAGTCTATGCCGGAGATCAGGCCTCTGCCGACGAGCTCTGCTTCGTCGCCACCACCAGAGGCTCCAGTTCAGGGGGCAACATCACCAGTTTTCGAGGCCCCAGCACCTGAGCCTCCAGCTCCTCAGCCGGGGGCAGAGCCATGAGAGATGCGGTGCAGCTGCTGACTAGGTTAGTGGCAGAGCAGACTTATAGACAAGGACCAGGAGTTGGCCCCAGAGCATATAGTTTGAGGGTCCGTGATTTCTTGAGCTGTAGTCCACCAGAGTTTTTCGGGTCAAGTCCCGAGGATGACCCGCAGGAATTTATCCGACAGATGCAGCATACCTTGAGGGTAATCAGGGCTTCGGAGACCGAGTCTGTGGAGTTGGCTTCGTATAGGATGCGGGATATAGCTACAAACTGGTATGAGTCTTGGGAGTTGTCCAGGGGAGAGGATGTTCCTCCAGCTACATGGGAGGAGTTTACAGAGGCCTTCCTTGCCTCCAGAGATGAGGAGAGCTAGAGTGGACAGATTCTTACAGTTGAGGCAGGACCATTCGTGAGTATAGCCTGGAGTTTGATTCGTTGGCCAGATACGCACCCCACTATTGTAGCAGATATGGCAGACAGGGTGCATCGCTTTGTGATGGGGCTGGACCATTATCTGATCGATGGTTGTATGGCGGTGGCTCTTCAGCCGGGTATGGATATTGCTCGTATCCAAGCATACGCACAGGGGGTTGAGGACCGACATAGAGGGCGACAGCCAGACAAAGGTCATGACAGGGACCAACATAAGAGGGCTAGGTCGGCAACTTATTCCGGTGAGTCTCGAGGCAGACAGTTCTAGCAGCAGGTCAGATATTCATCTCAGCCAGCACAGAGTGCTCCTCTATAGTCTACGGGCAGGAGGTTCGACCGCCCCGGGTATTCAGGAGCCGGACAAAGCTCCAGGGCTTCGGGTTCTCAGAGGAACAGGGCTCTAGTCAGTTGAGGCCATCTTATCCTCGGTGCTCTCAGTGTGGTAAGCTTCATATTGGGCAATGTCGTTCGACCACAGGTGCTTGCTTCTCTTGCGGCCGTCAGGGCCATATGATGAGAGTGTCCCAACATGGGTGGTTCAGGTGGGATGGCTCGGCCTTACTGGCTCGAGTCTTTGGTTCGTCGTCATCTATAGCTACGCGCCCACCGGACGGGGTATTCAGACGCCAAAGAAAGCCGTGGTAGAGGTCGTGGCGAGTTTCTAGTTCGGCGGTCCTTGAACCGCATATATGCTTTGGCGATGAGACGTGATCGTGAGGCGCCACGGATGTTGTTACAAGTATACTATCGGTCTTTTTCTGTGATGTATATGCTTTGATAGATCCAGGTTCCACCTTGTCCTACATATCCCCTCTTGTTGCTAATAGAATAGGGATAGAACCTGAGCCGATAGAACCATTTGAGGTAGCTACACCGGTAGGAGATTCGGTTATAGCTGAGCGTGTGTTTAAAAATTGTTCGGTGGTGATATATATCCGTCATACCTTAGCAGATTTGATAGAGTTGGATATGACCGACTTTGATGTCATTATGGGTATGGATTGGTTGGCTTCTTGTTTTGCCAAGGATGATTGTAGGGAGAAGTTGGTTTGATTTCAGTTTCCAGACGAGCCAGATATAGAATGGAAAGGGAATGCAGCATCGCCGAAGGGTAAGTTTATTTCATACCTCAAGGCAAAGAAGATGGTCAGAAAAGGTTGTATCTATCATTTGGTTCGGGTGCATGATACAGAAGCGGAGGTACCGGCTCTTCAGTCAATTCCAGTAGTTAGCGAGTTTTCGGATGTATTCCCAGATGATCTTCCAGGTCTCCCTCCAGAGCGGGAGATAGATTTCAATGTAGATGTATTGTCAGGTACCCAACCTATATCCATTCCTCCTTATAGAATGGCACCTGCAGAGCTGAAGGAGTTGAAGGAGCAGCTGAGAGACTTGTTGGAGAAAGGCTTTATTAGGCCGAGTACATCTCCATGGGAGCACCAGTGTTATTTGTGAGGAAGAAAGATGGATCACTGCGGATGTGTATTGATTATAGGCAGCTGAACAAGGTAACCATCAAGAACAGGTACCCCCTTCCCAGGATTGATGATTTATTTGACAAGTTGCAGGGTGATAAGTGCTTCTCGAAGATAGACTTGCGGTCATGATAAGGGAGGCAGATATTCCAAAGACAGCATTCAAAACCCGATATGGACATTATGAGTTTAGGGTGATGTCTTTTGGACTGACCAATGCTCCGGCAGTGTTTATGGATTTGATGAACCGAGTATTCAGGCCATTCTTAGACATGTTCGTCATTGTATTCTTCCGTTGAGCGAGTGAGCATGCACCATTTGAGAACAAAGATTTAGGGTCCTCCAAAGACCAAAGCTTGTATGCCAAATTTTCCAAGTGTGAGTTACGGTTGACTTCGGTGGCATTCTTAGGGAATATTATCTGGGCCGATGGTATTCGGTGGATACACGTAAGATTGGCGGTGAAGACTTGGCCTGCACTCACGACACCTCACCGAGGTACGCAGCTCGGGCTAGCGGTGGTATTACAGAAGATTTGTGGAGAAGTTTGCCTCGATCTCGGCCGCTTTGACTAGGCTAACCTGCATGCGACTAAGTTTGATGGGCGCATAGCTATAGATGACAGCATTTAACCAAAGACTGACCAGCAGTCGAGCCATCCCACCTGAACCACCCATGTTGGGACACTCTCTCATCATATGGCCCTGACGGCCGCAAGAGAAGCAAGCACCTGTGGTCGAACGGCATTCCCCAATGTGAAGCTTACCACACTAAGAGCACCGAGGATAAGATGGCCTCAACTGACTAGAGCCCATGTTCCTCTGAGAACCCGAAGCCCTGGAGCTCTGTCCGGCTCCTGAATACCCGAGGCGGTCGAACCTCCCGCCAGATCGTAGAGGAGCACTGCGGCCGGGCCGAGATGAATATCTCGACCGGCCGCTAGAACTCGTCGCTTCGAGACTCACCGGAATAAGCTGCCGACCTAGCCCTCTTATGTTGGTCCACTGTCATGACCTCCGCCTGGCTATCGCCTCTATGCTCGGTCCTCAACCCCTGCGGCGTATGCCTGGATACGAGCAATATCCATACCGGTGAAGAGCCACCGCCATACAACCATCGATCGGATAATGGTCGAGTCCCATCACAAAGCGATGCACCATGCGCCATATACGCTACAATAGTGGGTGCGTGTCGGCCAATGAATCAAACTCCAGGCTATACTCACGAATGGTCCCGCCACTCGCCTCAATCAGAAGAATTGGCCCACTCTAGCTCTCTCATCTCTCGAGGCAAGAAGTGACCAAGGAAGGCCTCAGAAACTCCTCCCATGTAGCCGAGGAACATCCTCTCCCTGGACAACAGCTTTGTAGCTATATCCCGCACTTATACGGCCAACTCCACGGCCTCGGTCTACAAGCCACGATTACCCTCAAGTGCATCTGCGTCATCGTCGGATAAACTCCTGCGAGTCATCCTCGAAAAACTCTGGTGGACTACAGCTCAAGAAATCACGGACCCTCAAACTATCTGCTCTGGGGCCAACTCCTGGTCCTTGTCTATAAGTCTGCCCTGCCACTAACCTAGTAAGCGGTGCCGCATCTCTCATGGCTCGTCCTCTGCCCCGGTGAGTGGAGGCTCAGTCTTTGGGACCTCGAGCGGTGATGTTGCCTGACTGGAGCCTCTGGCGGTGGCGGCGAAGCGAGCTCGTCGGGGGGCCACGATCTCCGGCATAGGTAGTACGGGACCTGGTAACTCTCTGAATCCGACTAGTATCTCCCGCCGTAGGCTTGTTCTTTGGTCGCTATCGCCTTCTTCGGAGGCATAGCTGTAAACATAGTAAATCGTCAGAAAGGGATTATCCTAATAACATAGCTCTATTGCACGATCTAAGAGATGAAAGAATAGAAACCAATCCTAAATGCCCTGCAGCCTCCTGCGTATAAGTATGGTGCACAACATACCAATACGCAAGACTCTACTAGACACGGTCTGTAGACATTCCGAGGACTAACTGCTCTGATACCACTTTTGTCACGACCCGACGGGCCGCGACTAACCGCCCTAATGACGTAATTATCCTGACCTGTCACACATAATCCAACTAACACCTAATGAGTCTGAAATCCGGCAGTATAACGCTGCAATAACAACATATGCCAGGGTAGGCAAGCCGACAAGGTACCTTTACCCCCGAATGTACCTGCCTCCTGAGGAGTCACATCTAGCCAACACAATACAACATGCAAACCGACAAGGCTGCCACTAGATAATATCATATATACAAGGGGACACCCTAACACAGAGTACAATAGCATGACTGACCAAAACAGAGTTATAACCCTTACATAAGTACAACCCACAACTGTCTACAGACCTCTATAAGAAGGACAATGACATATGACGGGACAGGGCCCCGTCGCCCCTAAATATACATAAATCAAAATGATAGAGTTCTGTACCAAAATGGTAAAGCTCTGGATCAAAGGAGCTTTCCAAACAGCTGCGCAGGAACCTAAACTGGAGGGTCACCAAACTGAGCACCTGTACCTGCGGGCATGAAATACTGCAAATGAGATCATAAGTAGTTAATGGATAACAAAAGGTCATTATAAAAATCAGGATCCAAATCCAACTGTGCCATAAACAATAAAAGTCAGTTGTGCCTTGTAAAAATGAGAGTCCAGTCAAGAAAACATGAATGCATGTCCATATACTTATATATACCTGTAACGTAACTCGGCCCACTAATGCGGGACTCGGTGGAATCATATCATAACCCGGCCCATATTGAGACTCGGTGAAGTCATATCATAACCCGGTCCATATTGGGACTCGGTAAAGTCATATCTCATCTATGGATCCATCCTACGTAACCCAGCCCTCTAGTGAGGGACTCGGTGAAAAATGCAAGGCTGTGCACGAACATAATCCGGCCCATATTGGGACTCGGTGAAGTGAAGTAATAATACTTAGCACGAGTAGATTTCATGAGTAACCATATGCAATCAAAATTTTCATTTGACTCCCAATAAAATCATTATAATAATGTCATAATAAACTCTTTACTGAAAAATCATAGGCACTTCTCATAACTAACATCTTTAGGAATTAAACTGTATAAGAATCATGTACGTCCGCCGTACCTTCATTAAATAAAAACCATGCCAAAGAAAGAAGGAATAGTTCACATACCTCTTAAACGAACTAATCAACTCAATATTAGAGTATGTCTCCTTTTAGAACTTCAACCTATAATAATGGTAATACGTTCGTCAATTCAACGATCACTGGCATACTTTATATCGAATAACAACTTCCTATTCTATAAAAATTCGGGCAGCACTTCCCTTGTTTATACATGTTTCCACAACTTCCAAACGAGGCTAATAACATCAATAACCAAGCACCAATTAAGGGCACAACCAAAACAACAACAAAGGGGATTTACACACCCACTTCTCATGTAAATTTAGCCTCTTAATCCACATTAAAACAGCCCACAAAAACACTCCATGTTCCAACAACAACGAGGGTAGAATGTGAAGCCTTTCTACACCTTTCTACACCCTTATTCCTTTAGGACTTACATTAGCAATCACCACACTTAAACATGCATAATGGTAACTAAATTTTCAGCATTATAACACCACAAAACATTCCCTAAAACAGTCCATATTCATCTCAACATGTCCAACGATTTCATGCAAGTTCTTGGCCACAACATGTCATAATTCCATAACTCTTCTTTTAACTCTTAAAATCCAATTTCATATTTCAATACTTCCATATAACTAATTTTAAACTTTAATATCAATGTTTTCTTTCAATTTCATTATGCAATTAGTGATAATAATAACAGCAATAACCAACGAATCCAACATTCACCAAAATCTATCCCAAATAGGCAACTAGCCCAAAATTGTCACATGCATTGTTTAAATTCCAAATTTTTTCCTTAACACAAATTCATATCCTTAATTCTAACAACATGCATTCCAATTAGATTATAGAAAGAAGAATTTTATACCTCAAATTTCGTCCAAAACAGTCCGCACAGTTTGCTCACTGCCCGGGTCCGAAAATCCCCACTGTTTTCGTATTTCTTTCCCTTTTTTGTTCACTTCTTCAACTCCAATTGACATGTAAGTGTTCTACAATGTTAAGCCATCATCCCTACAAGTTTTTCTTCCAAAATTTCATCCCAAAAATCTCAAAATTTCTGGGCAAATTCTCTGCAAGCAGTGGTTGTTTTTGCCACTGTTTTTGGTGTTGTTTTGGCTTCTAATTTTTGGTGAAAAATGTAGTCTAAGAAGAGGAGATAAAAACCTTAAATTTGGTTATGGGTGGGGGTTTCTCGGCTGGGCTTAGAGGAGAGAAGAGAGGAGAGTTTTTGTTTAAGTTAGAATGAAGATGAAGAGGTGAGTGTAGGTTATAAACAAAAATCTGAATTTTTCTTATTACACTTTGCCCCCCCCCCCAAGTTCTTCAATTAATAAATCTCAAACCCACTTCTTTTAATTTCCGAGAATTTCATAAGCCTCGTATCTTCAATGTCATAATTTTATAATACGGTATTTGAATCCTATTTCCTTAATCTTACGAGGCCACTTTTAGACTCTATTGATCATTAATTAAAAGCCAACTTAAGTACACTTAATCAGTTATGAAGAGATCTGAAGCTAGTTAATTAATTATAATTAGGGTAAATCTAAAATGCTTAACTCTACTAATTTTGAGCCATTTCCTTCATTGATCAACCTGAGTCAGTCAAGACTAATCTCCTATGATATCACTTAATATCAAACTAAATTATTAAGCTATACCACAATTATAATTACTAACACCGAGATGGATTAACTACACCAAGCTTAAACTAACAGCTAATTCTCAAACATCAAGACATAATTAGATTAAGCAGAAACATATAAATTTAACTAATCGCTAAACACACACATAAACTGACAGATAAGCTAATTGAACAAATAACTACTGAGGAACTAACACACAACAATCTAATAGCACAAACAGAGAAAAAAGAATAGAAAATTACCTTTTTTTGATGCAGCCTGGTCGAGGTTGAAGTTGAAAATCCTCCTTGAACTGTCAACACCACGATACTCAGCCATACACAAAAGAGAGAATGTTTAGACTAAAAAATACCAAATTCAATTACGTAAGGGTTTCGGCTAAAGCCAAATCCCTAATTAAAATGAAAATTAGGTCTCTTTCTTCGATGAAGGCTTGTACGTGTTTTCAAAAGTGTTCAAGTTTGCGAAATTGGTGGAAATGGGGTTCTATATTTCTTTATCTAGTACCCCAATTGAAGTGTTTCAATTCTTTTAAATCGATGTAGGAGTAGGGTTCGAATCTCAATTCATTCGAAATTGAGAAAATTTTGAAGAAATCATTTTGATTTGCTGGAAAGAAAATCAAACCGACAAAATTAATTTAGGTTTCGTAGAAAGAAAGAGAAAACATGAGGCTTTACCTTTGCGCATGGCGTTTCCTCGCCGAAACAACCATACAAGGACTACTAAAGCAAGGCACAACTCTAACCTTGCTATTTTCAGCAAGGATGATAGATAGAGAGAGAGAGTGTGTGCGGCGTTTTAGGGTTAGAGACCCAAATCGCAAAAGGTCATAAATTAAAAGGGAAAAGAGATGTTTAAATGCATAATTGTGCCGGGTGTAACCCCCTAAATTTGGAATCCGAGTTAGTTGTGAATATATTAAATGAGTATTAATATGATATTTTAGCCTAGTGAATTCCTATTGGGATGAGTTTGGATAGAAATAATTATTTTAAGATCAAGACTAATAGTGAGGTTGTTAGTTTGCACGACCTACTGTCTATTTTATGCAATACCCGATTTTTGCCTAAGGATAGAACACATTAGTCTACATGTTCTATGTGTAGTGATTGTGGAATAATAAATAATAGTAACGTAAAGGGCACAATACTTTTATGTGAAAATCACCCGGCTCACAAGGACAGTAAAAATCACGACCTACACCTCTGTAGGATAATCCCCAACTCCACTACAACGGTGAACCTCTGCAAATTCAAGTTACAAACTTTGTAACCTAAGAACTACACTCTAATTCCTATCTCACTAATCTAACCCGACTAGTAAGCAACCTTCAAGTTAAACTATAACTTGAAGTTGAATTTACAACGTCTTGTATACTTATACTATTTCCTTCTATGAAAAACGGATAAAGGTATAACTCAATATACAAAACCTAATACAAGATTCTAGACTTAAGAACTGAAAAACAATATTTTGTAGAATAACTCCTTCAATCTTCTTTGTTTTATAAGGGTCGCAACTCTGGAATCAGAACTCTCTCAATAATATCGTTTGAGTCCTCAATATTCTATATTTTCTCTATGTGAGTGCATAATATTCTTCATGGTAAGACTTGGTATATATAGCAACTGTCTCTATCAATAGCGGCTGACCTAAAATCTGTTTGATACGGCCCATCAAGGTTGAATAGGGTTCGAGGTTGTTTGAGATTCTTACACCCTCTCGTATATTTAATTTCCTTGCAGAACTATGAAATATCTTGATAAGTATGGTGCGAATTCCTGATAAGTATCGTATAGAATCTTGCCGCCTTGCATGCCAAGTCTTTTTCATAAAGATCACAAATCCTAGTTGCTGCAGGATTTGTTTGGAACATGTTGTTAGACCTGGTTCAACCACCTGGTACTCCAGCCTCTGAGTATTCTGAATGTTCTGAGCTGGAACATGCTCACATACTTTTCCATCGATCTCTTCTCATTACTACTACAACTAGCTCTTGACTTGCTTCTGAGATATTAGATGGAACGTGTTAAAAGACATGGTTCATGTGCCTTGTCCTCAACTCTCTTTGCTTGAACAAATTCCTCTGAACTTGTCTTCTGAGTCTGAGTTACCTTTTCTCCTCATGATCTCCTCACTCTTGGGTCATTCATTCACTACATCTGATGACTTGTTTGCAATCTGTGTCCATGTGTCTACATCTGTCTCTGTTGCTTCTTTGCAATGCTTATTGTGTTCTTCATTCAACTGCTTTCTCAGATGAGTCATCTCTCATTTCTTTGTATATGTATGTACCTATCTTTATGATAGAACACGTTTATGGACCTGGTTCATTCACTTTGTCACCAGTTCTGGTTTGAAAATCTTTTACCAATCAGTGTCATTCACTGCTAGGATCTGATTCATCTGTTGCCATGCCTACAGCCATCCTTGTAATAGAACATGTCTTTAGACCCGTTCTATTTATCTTGTGCGTCCTTGCTCTTTCAGACGCTCCTTGTGTTTGGAATTTCTGTTTGTATTTCAGCCATATGTGTAGCTTAGTGAACTTATCTCATGTATCTAGACTTGGTTTATTTTGTCAATCATTAACACTAATAAGCAATACTCCAAAGTGTTAATGCCAACAAATCTCCCATTTTTTATGATGACAAACCACATATTCTAAACGTCAGAAGTAACATGTTCCATACACACAACGTCGAATTTGACCTAAGATTAAATCATGTTAGCACACAAGTAATAAAACAAGTACGCACATTGATCATCTTCCCCCTTTTGGCATCATTAAAAAGTTCCGATTGTAGCAAGTTATTAACAATAGATATTGAACTCATGGCCACTGGGCTATCATATATACACAAGACAGGAATCAATCACTCAGTTAAGAAAAAATATTAGTATCACACAAATAAGGTATTGATTTGTGAAATATGCAATAGTTATTTTCATTAACTTCTATCAGTACAATTCAAATCTATGATTACAGTCATATACAACAGATCACTTCGACAGACTTGGAACTAGACTTTAAGACATATAAATGGATAAAATTAGGGAGAACCTAATTGTTACGATTCACTTTTACGCGGGGCATAAAAGCTAGTTCATAACTCGTGGACTCTTGGATTTTTAGAGTGACCACCTAATTTATAAGGGAAATTAGGAAAACCAAGTAGAAAATGATTTTTCAATTTTAAAGGAACAATCCTTAAATAACCAGAGTTCGAGGTAAGAGTTCAGGTAATTCCCCGGGGAAGGTGTTAGGAACCCCGATATTAAGACTCCGCAGAATGCGGTTGACCTTCGGATTTTAAAATAATAACTTGCTTTTATTTGCTTAAAAGTGTTGAAAATATTGTATATATATATATATATATATATATATATATATATTATCATTCAAAATCATTTTCCGCCAAATAAAACTCATGCACGCAAATTTTTCCTTTTGAAGTGAGGACGAAATTTTTTTTGAAACTTCGCTTTCCTTTAGAATATAATTCCTTTATTTGTTTATCAAAAGGGATAGCAAAAACTATTTTTTGATTTTTTATAAATATTTAACTTTTATGTTTAAAAGGGGATTTAGCAAAAATCATAACCTGTAATAAAAATGAGTCTTTTACTTAAAAGGAAGGTCAACCAACATTCCTTTTCCTTTTTTCTCAAACTTTAAATTATAAAGACTGCGCCAAGTTATTTAAAGAACCAATTTAAAACTTGTTCACAATTTAAAACATTTGTCCAAAAAGCTTTTTTTACACTTAAACCGTTCTCATTTTTCCTTTAAAAAGCCAAAGTAAAATAAGGTAATCATTCCTTAATTCATTTCCCCATTATCCATGATAATCACCGAAGTCTTAATAATCAGTCCAAATCACGTTACCACTTATCAAGTAATCAATGTATATGTGAATGTATGATATGAAAATTCTTTTGAAACTTCGCTTTCCTTTAGAATATAATTCCTTTATTTGTTTATCAAAAGGGATAGCAAAAACTATTTTTTTGATTTTTTATAAATATTTAACTTATATGTTTAAAAGGGGATTTAGCAAAAATCATAACCTGTAATAAAAATGAGTCTTTTACTTAAAAGGAAGGTCAACCAACATTCCTTTTCCTTTTTTCTCAAACTTCAAATTATAAAGACTTTGTCAAATTATTTAAAGAACTAATTTAAAACTTGTTCACAATTTAAAACATTTGTCCAAAAAGCTTTTTTACACTTAAACCGTTCTCATTTTTCCTTTCAAAAGCCAAAGTAAAATAAGGTAATCATTCCTTAATTCATTTTCCCATTATCCATGATAATCACCGAAGTCTTAATAATCAGTCCAAATCACGTTACCACTTATCAAGTAATCAATGTATATGTGAATGTATGATATGAATGCAAATGCAAGGTACCTTTCACAACCTGGTATACACATGTTCAAATTCTATGAACTGTAACCTATCGGGGACCCGCTCCTTCCCTACACCGCACCTAGCTAGACGGAATTCAACACACGTATCTGACTAGAGCTCAAGACTCCTTTGGAGCCATTTCAATAATTTCCATGATCTCAATGTTTCCAACCATCTCATAAGTATATCCTTACCTTTCCGGTCTCATTGGACCCACAACATTTCCATACCACTCCACTTTCTATATCATCAGAACCATGAGTGTATGAATGCAATAACTCCTTATATACCTACGCATCAGGTCTTATTGTGGTATCAAAGCCATATTTTATTGAGTATTCATAGACAGTATTTCATTAAAAATGAATATTTTCAGAAATTATAAGCATGGTGTTAAGAATGCTAGAACGGAAGAATATGAACTTCCGCAACAGCTTGATGTTTTAAACAAATGGACCATTCCATTTGTCGCTACAAAAGAAATTTATAATTTCGGTATTTTCGAAAACCTTCGAAATTGTCATATCATAAAGACGATCGAAGAATCTGTCCAAATGGATAACCAAGAAAAAACTATTCAGTTATTTTCTGATACTGATATTGAAAGATATCAAAAAATGCATTATAAATTTCTGCATATTGGTTTAGTGCAAATTGCTTTTAAACCTTTAACCTTAGAAGGTTTGCCAGAAAGCTTTATGACTGTTCTAAGAGATGCCAGAAACTTAAACTGGAAACAATATCTTATGAGTGCTATGCAGTCAAGTTTAGCCTATGGCCCAGTATATTTTAATGTCAGACCTAATCTTACTTTATCTTTGTCTGATCCTAATATACTGCATGCTTTAACTTTATATGTGAAAGCTAATGGGTATAATTACATGCCTGAAACATAAGTTATGAGTATCTGTTATCGTGTTTATTTTTGTGTTTTAGACACCATAAATCCCAACTGTAGGATCATGGATGACAAAAGAAATAGACGGACCATCTTGATTGAGACTAATCTAGCCAAAAAGTCTAAGATCACTACTAGAAGACCTATAAGCTGGGATGAAATTAATTATCCCAAAGATTGGCTACCAGAAAAGGCTATCCCGGTTCACCTCAGGATAGACTCCCAGATCGCTCATGTGATCCAGACTACTAGACAGTATTTCATTAAAAATGAATATTTTAAGAAATTATAAGCATGGTGTTAAGAATGCTAGAACGGAAGAATATGAACTTCCGCAACAGCTTGATGCTTTAAACAAATGGACCATTCCATTTGTCGCTACAAAAGAAATTTATAATTTCGGTATTTTCGAAAACCTTCGAAATCGTCATATCATAAAGACGATCGAAGAATCTGTCCAAATGGATAACCAAGAAAAAACTATTCAGTTATTTTCTGATACTGATATTGAAAGATATCAAAAAATGCATTACAAATTTCTGCATATTGGTTTAGTGCAAATTGCTTTTAAACCTTTAACCTTAGAAGGTTTGCCAGAAAGCTTTATGACTGTTCTAAGAGATGCCAGAAACTTAAACTGAAAACAATCTCTTATGAGTGTTATGCAGTCAAGTTTAGCCTATGGCCCAGTATATTTTAATGTCAGACATAATCTTACTTTATCTTTGTCTGATCCTAATGTACTGCATGCTTTAACTTTATATGTGAAAACTAATGGGTATAATTACATGCCTGAAACAGAAGTTATGAGTATCTGTTATCGTGTTTATTTCTGTGTTTTAGACACCATGAATCCCAACTGTAGGATCATGGATGACAAAAGAAATAGACAGACCGTCTTGATTGAGACTAATCTAGCCAAAAGGTCTAAGATCACTACTAGAAGACCTATAAGCTGGGATGAAATTAATTATCCCCAAGATTGGCTAATAGAAAAGGCTATCCCGGTTCACCCCAGGATAGACTCCCAGATCGCTCATGTGATCCAGACTACTGATGGTAGTATCCGCCTTCAGTTTTCCAAACAACCTAAATTAGGTAGATCTTTGTCATCTCATTATTATATATCACCTTTGGATGACATTGCTGGTACGTCTACTGCTAGAGCTTCAACTTCTCAAGTAGATGAAATCCTTTACAAAATCACCACCACCTCAGAAATCTCTCAAGAGGAAAAGGTTGACAAAATAAAGGTTGAAAACCAGATTCCTATCGAAATTCCGACAAACAACAGTAATACTGATTATACTGATTATTTCCGTGATGGCTGACAATTCAGAGATAGATTACGATAATATTTATCATGGTCTAAATTATTGTCCTGGTTCTAGTTTACGCCAGATCATTAAGGATAATTTTAATGGTCCTGATTACACGTCTTTCCGAAATTGGTTTTTTACCTTTTTCACGAGAAAAGAACAAGAGGCAATCAAAGATCAATTTTATGATGAATTGCAGACCAAGCAGACTTTCAAATATTTTGTTAGTTGGTTTGTAGAAGATTATGCTTTGCTTAATATCAATGTTATAGAAAGACAGTGGCATTTGGACTCTAAAAAGGTCCTCAAAAGTATTTATCCTCTAGATGAACCTTTTTCATTAAAAAAGGATAGCAATAACAATGATTTACATGCTCAACCCTATTTGAAGTTATTACATGGTACTCTGCTTCATGGTATTCAAATGGATCATTTAAACAGTCTTTTCAAGCAGAATAATCACACCAATGTGTGTCTCAAAGTTCTTGGTAAACACATGACTTTATTACAGAATAAGGTCAACAGACTCAGTTCTCTTATTGAAGAATAGAGAGTCAAAGCTGTTGCTGATAAGAAGCAACCTCCAAAGCCCTTGGAAACTTATGACAATATCCAGCCGCCTGCATCCATGGAAGGAATAAACCCGGCAAAAGAGCAGGCGAATTCATTATCTAAAGATATTGAGGATCTAGTAGCACAACTGAGTGATAAAATGAAAGTATCACCTGATAAAGCTTCGACTTCCAGGTCTATTATTGGTATGGTCAATACTAAAGATACTGGAACCAACAGTGACAATTGTATTGCTTCTATGAAAAAAGGAAGTAATTGGACTCCCAAGGTAACCTCGGAAAGTTATTTTTATCCGAGACCCACTCCAATGGATGTCTTGCTTGAAGAACAAGCATGGAAGAATGATCCTGCTGCCTATACCGGCACCAATATTGTTGAGTGGAATATTGACGGTGGCGCCGAAGGTCAGATATTCAGAATTTGCCACAAGATGCTTATATATGATGTAGCTGCCAAAGGCAATAATCAGTCAGAGGTAAGCATAACAAAAATGATTACTGTAGGATTTACTTGTCAGCTCAAAGCGTGGTGGGATAATTATCTCTCTATAGAGCAGAAAGCTCAGATTTTAGATTCTGTAAAGCAAGAGGGTAACGAGCTTAAGCCTAATTCGATTTATACCCTTGTTCTAACCATTTTAGATAATTTTACAGGAAATTATTCTACGAATTAGGACAATATTAGGACTCTACTTCCGAATCACAGATGTCCAACCCTAACATCTTTTAGGTGGTATAAGGATGTTTACCTAAGTAGGGTACTCAATATCCCTGAAGCTAGTAATAGTTTCTGAAAGGCCAGATTCATTGATGGCTTCCCTCCTCTCTTTGCAGAGAAGGTGAAACGATCCCTGAGAAGTGAGTCTCCGGATTCACAGATTATTTGGGATATGTACTCTTATGGCTAGCTTATAGGCAGGTGCATGGAAGAAGGTTTAGCCTTATGCAATGATTTAAAATTACAGAAACAGCTGAAGAAACAAAGGCTTACTGAGAAAACTCAGTTGGGTGAATTATGTCAGCAGTTCGCCATGGACGAACCTACCTCACCCCAAAATACCGAGAAGAAGAGAAAGCATGCGGTTAAACTGCATAAAAAGCAGTATTACGAGAAATATAAATCTGACTCGTACAAAAAAAATCTGTGAAAAGAAGAGCTAAGAATGAAAGAAAGGGCTATGTCCCAAAGAAAAGGACTACAAAGACCACTACTTGCTATGCATGTGGAGAAGTGGGTCATTACGCCAACAGTTGTAAAAAGAAAAAGATTGATAAGATCAAGGCTCTTAAAATCGATGAAAACATCAAAGATGCCCTGATGAAGGTTATCATACCTTCGGATAAATCTGATGATTCAGATTACTATATTAGTACGGATTCAGAAGATCCCTACTCATCCTTCTCTGAGAAAAGTGATCCTTGTGTATGTACCTCTAAGAAATGTCAGGAGATCAAGGATGATAACACTGACGATGAGTTTTATAAACTCCAAGCCCAATTCTCCAGCTTCAACGTTAGCGTCATCAATGGAGAAGAAATTAATGATCTTCTTAAGGATATTCCAGAAGATGCCCAGAAGGCCAAGATCTTAGAAGCTTTGCTCAAAGATCAATAGAGGGATAGAACCTCCCGTAAGATCAAATCAAGAATTGATCCTCCGTATAATTTCTCGGAAATATTGACTGAGTTACAGAAGAAAAGGAGTGGTAATAATCCTTGGACTACTCAGCAATTAAAGGAAGAGATCCACGATCTCAAGCTTGAGATAACTCATTTGCATAAACACTACGGTAGTTTAGAAAATAGAGTTACTCTTTTAGAATAAATCTTCTATGAAGAGAAAGAACTAGAAATTTCGGAACAATTAGGATATACTCCTATCATTGAACAGCCAAGCACTTCTAGCGAACCTGTCAATGGAGATCTTATGGGAGCCATCAGCATGATTTCTCGCCAGAGATGGATCACTCATGTCAATTTATTAATTGAAGGAAGAACCATTTTCAAGAATGTCCCCACACTCATTGATTCTGGGGCAGATGTCAATTGCATCAGGGAAGGTCTTATTCCCACTAAATACTTTACCAAGACTAATCGTAAAGTATCAGGAGCAGATGGAAGCAATTGTCAGGTCTCCTACAAATTGTCTTGTGCTTATATTTGCCATGACAAGGTTTGCATTAAACATTCCTTTACATTAGTTAAGAATCTTGCTAATGATATTATTTTAGGCATACCTTTTATTAATGGATTGATGCCTCTTAACAATGTTACGGAAAAAGGTTTTTCAGGAACTCATGAAGGAAAGATCATATCTTTCACCTGGATAGCTTCATACAAGACTGCCAGCTTTATTAACCTTGTGCAGAACAAGAAACAACATTTGGATTATCTGCAGCAAGAGTTATTGATTCACAATATTGAGAATCAGCTTACTAATCCTAAATTGCAGGATAAAATCAGAGGAATAGGACATGATTTCGCTATTTCTATTTGCGATGACTTGCCAACAACTTTCTGGAATAGAAAGAAGCACATCGTCAAACTTCCTTATGAGGAAGACTTTCAGGAACACAACATTCTACCAAGGCCAGACCTTGCCAGATGAATATGGAATATCTGGAAATCTGCAAAAAAGAAATTGCCTCTCTAATGGAGAAAAAATTGATTCATCCTTCAAACTCCCCATGGAGTTGTATATCGTTCTATGTGAATAAACATGCAGAACATGAGCGAGGAGTTCCAATACTAGTTATTAACTATAAACCTTTAAACAAGGTTTTAAAATGGATTAGATATCCCATCCCTAATAAAAAGGATTTATTAGATAGATTATATCAATCTAACATCTTTTCAAAATTTGATTTGAAATCAGGTTTCTGGCAGATACAGGTTCATGAACCTGACAGGTACAAAACTGCCTTCACAGTTCCATTCGGCCATTATGAATGGAATGTTATGCCTTTCGGATTGAAGAATGCCCCATCCGAATTTCAGCATGTCATGAATGCCATTTTTACCCCTTATAGTGGTTTTATAATTGTCTATATTGATGACATATTAGTTTATTCAAAAACTATACAAGATCATATTAAGCATCTTGATATTTTTAAAAAAATTATTATTTTAAATGGTTTAGTCATATCAAAACCAAAAATGAATATTTTTCAGACTAAGATTAGATTTCTTGGTCATAATATCGAAAAGAGAAATATTATCCCGATTCATAGAAGTATTGAATTTGCGTCTAAGTTTCCTGATGAGATTCTTGACAGAACGCAATTGCAAAGATTCTTACGGAGTCTTAATAATATTGCTCCTTATTATAAGAATTTATCTACTGATGCAACTGTTTTATATGACAGACTGAAGAAATCTGTCAGTCCCTGGACCAATGTTCATACTGAAGCAGTCAGGAATATTAAGAAGAATGTTCAAGCTTTGCCATGTCTTATGCTTGCTAACCCAAATTGGGGAAAAATTATCGAAATAGATGCTTCTAATATTGGTTATGGTGGAATTCTGAAACAGATAAATCCCCAGACTGAACAGGAATATCTGGTTAGATATTATTCTGGGAAATTGACTAATAGTCAAAAGAATTATGCTACTATAGCCAAATAAATTCTTGCTATAATTAAGTGTGTCCTGAAATTCCAGGATGATCTTTATAATACTAAGTTCTTAATAAGAACAGACTGCAATGCAACCAAATTCATGTTTTAAAAAGATTTTAAGCATGATGTATCCAAACAGATGTTTGCACGATGGCTGACACATTTAGCCCCATTCGATTTTGATATTCAATATCTGAAAGGTGAAGATAATTCACTCCCTGACTTTCTTACTCGTGAATTTTTACAGGGATAAGATGCGTCCGGAATGGACAACACCTGCTCCTTATAGGAGTAGAGGAAGAGGTCGCGGTGAACGTGGTCGAGGTCGCGAAAGAACTGACCCATGGACTATTCCTAAGGTCAAGCTAGTAGAATAAACTTCCTCTAGCCAACAGGGCTCATATGCCCAGAAACTCTTGCAACAAGAGGAGGATCAAAACCAATATTTGGTTCGTCCCCATGAGGAGACTATTCTCCTACTGACTCATGAAGATAAAAATTATCTGAATGACCCCTGGATTCTCATGAATAGATATGTAGAAAATTTCTACAACCCTTTTCAAGAAGGGAAAACAGGATGTATTATGAATATATCCTCATAGCTACAAGCACGGCTGAAATCACTTCCTACCCGGAACATAAACTAGGGGTGAAAAAGAGCTATTCAAAGTTCTACTTGAAGAAAATTATCTCTCCGTACGAATGGGAAATCAGCCCATTTCGATCAAAGGAATTCATGATTCCAAGAACTGATATTAAATTAGCATTCAATTACTATGATTATATTGATGCTTTTACTTATGTTTTTTATTATGAAAATAAGAAGCATGGTCATACATGGTGGATTAAATTAAATCCAGAAATATTCAAAAACAGCCAGAATGGACTGTTTGGATCTTCCCATAGTGGAATATTATTGGACCTGAAATTCAGATCCTGCCAACCCCTTATATGAATTATTATAAGGAATGGATACAACTGACACCATGTGTCTCTCCCAAAAACCCTTCTGACTATGTCGAAGGATCTGTATCTCTAATGTTTTTTATGTAGACTGGAACCCCATGGATCTGAAAATGGATTTCTGAAGCAGGAAGGAATTCGCAAGGTATTCTATGCCTCAAGAGAAATTTTCTCTGCAAATTTTGGTCTAAATTATTAGACAAAGACGCAGAAAATCCTACCCGTACATATGGATGGGAATTAGAAGAAGAAATTACTTTTTTGTTGAAAAGTCTAAAGGCTATTCACAGGATTAAATCAGAATTCAGGGACGATGATTCCATTTTCTCTAAATTAGAGAAATCTATTAAAATAAAGAATCCTCATTCCACAGAGGAAGAATTAATGACTGCTTATCTCGATAAGATAAAAGCAGACTTTGTAAAAAAATTTGCTAGAAAAATCGATGAAAGTCCTTATTCGGAAACATCAACTGCCTCCATGAGAGAAGCGCAAGACGACGGACTATTTCAAGATTCACAGGTGGAAGACTATTCTTACCATCTATCAACCAAAGATTTATTCGATGGCTTGATTGAAGCTGTCAGAGAAAAAGCAAAAGCCCGACAAGAAGTTAAGACTTCACGCGGCAAAGAAAAAATGAAAGTATAAAAAACCCATTATTCATCTATAATGCAAAAGGACAAAGTGAAGGTCACATTCGGCCCCCGTCAACTTTATTAAAAGTTATTCCGACTTTATTAAAAGTCATTTTTTTATTTACTTTTTCTTTTCAGAAGATAAGATGTCGTTATATTCTTTTGCTTTTTTAAAGTTGTTTAACTTCTTGTAATAATGTAGATTCGTTTACTATTTAATTTTGTAAATTGTAATCTGTTTTGAAGTCCGCCTTCTTCTATAAAAGGGGACTCTAATTCATTTGTATAGATATCAGAAAAAATCAGAAAACTGAGCTCTGTAAATTCTCATATCAATAATAAGATTGGAATTGGCTCAACACTCTCTCTTGTTTACGAATTCGGTATACCTCCCTATCCCTATTATTTTCTGTTTTTAATATTCATATGATAGGCTAATAGCCTATACTGTCTAAGAATGCTCTGAGAATATGAATTGAATAAGTAAGGTTTTAGATTCAAGTTCTAAGCAGTTCATATCACTGTGAGTAGTAATGATACTTGGGTAGGCTATCCTTAAAGATGACCGTACACCTACTCGTACCAGCCACAGCCGTGGATATGCGTTATGGCATTTTCTTGAGCTAAAGTTCAGGTCTGGTGGATAGCTAACGTACTGGTATTAATACAGTAAATCTTATGTGAACAGTACTGCTAAAACTTTCCAGTATCTTTAGTATTGACCATACCAATAATAGATCTGGTAGTCGAAGCTCTATCAGGTGATACTTTCATTTTATCACGCAGTTGTGCTACTAGATCCTCAATATCTTTAGATAATGAATTCGTCTGCTCTTTTGCCAGGTTTATTCCTTCCATGGATGCAGGCGGCTGGATATTGGCACAAGTTTCCAAGGGCTTTGGAGGTTGCTTCTTATCAGCAATAACTTTGACTCTCTGTTCTTCAATAAGAGAACTGAGTCTGTTGACCTTATTCTGTAATAAAGTCATCTGTTCACCAAGAACTTTGAGACACACATTGGTGTGATTATTCTGCTTGAAAAGACTGTTTAAATGATCCATTTGAATACCATGAAGCAGAGTACCATGTAATAACTTCAAATAGGGTTGAGCATGTAAATCATTGTTACTGCTATCCTTTTTTAATGAAAAAGGTTCATCTAGAGGATAAATACTTTTGAGGACCTTTTTAGAGTCCAAATGCCACTGCCTTTCTATAACATTGATATTAAGCAAAGCATAATCTTCTACAAACCAACTAACAAAATATTTGAAAGTCTGCTTGGTCTGCAATTCATCATAAAATTGATCTTTGATTGCCTCTTGTTCTTTTCTCGTGAAAAAGGTAAAAAACCAATTTCGGAAAGGCGTGTAATCAGGACCATTAAAATTATCCTTAATGATCTGGCGTAAACTAGAACCAGGACAATAATTTAGACCATGATAAATATTATCGTAATCTATCTCTGAATTGTCAGCCATCACGGAAATAATCAGTATAATCAGTATTACTGTTGTCTGTCGGAATTTCGACAGGAATCTGGTTTTCAACCTTTATTTTGTCAACCTTTTCCTCTTGAGAGATTTCTGAGGTGGTGGTGATTTTGTAAAGGTTTTCATCTACTTGAGAAGTTGAAGCTCTAGCAGTAGACGTACCAGCAGTGTCATCCAAAGGTGATATATAATAATGAGATGACAAAGATCTACCTAATTTAGGTTGTTTGGAAAACTGAAGGCGGATACTACCATCAGTAGTCTGGATCACATGAGCGATCTGGGAGTCTATCCTGGGGTGAACCGGGATAGCCTTTTCTATTAGCCAATTTTGGGGATAATTAATTTCATCCCAGCTTATAGGTCTTCTAGTAGTGATCTTAGACCTTTTAGCTAGATTAGTCTCAATCAAGATGGTTTGTCTATTTCTTTTGTCATCCATGATCCTACAGTTGGGATTCATGGTGTCTAAAACACGGAAATAAACACGATAATAAATACTCATAACTTCTGTTTCAGGCATGTAATTATACCCATTAGCTTTCACATATAAAGTTAAAGCATGCAGTATATTAGGATCAGACAAAGATAAAGTAAGATTAGGTCTGACATTAAAATATACTGGGCCATAGGCTAAACTTGACTGCATAGCACTCATAAGAGATTGTTTCCAGTTTAAGTTTCTGGCATCTCTTAGAACAGTCATAAAGCTTTCTGGCAAACCTTCTAAGGTTAAAGATTTAAAAGCAATTTGAACTAAACCAATATGCAGAAATTTGTAATGCATTTTTTGATATCTTTCAATATCAGTATCAGAAAATAACTGAATAGTTTTTTCTTGGTTATCCATTTGGACAGATTCTTCGATCGTCTTTATGATATGACGATTTCGAAGGTTTTTGAAAATACTGAAATTATAAATTTCTTTTGTAGCGACAAATGGAATGGTCCATTTGTTTAAAGCATCAAGATGTTGCGGAAGTTCACATTCTTCCGTTCTAGTATTCTTAACACCGTGCTTATAATTTCTGAAAAATATTCATTTTTAATGAAACACTGTCTATGAATACTCAATAAAATATGGCTCTGATACCACAATATAAGATATTTACAGACCTACGCATAAGGTCTTATTGTGAAGTAAAATAAGGTAATCATTCCTTAATTCATTTTCCCATTATCCATGATAATCACCGAAGTCTTAATAATCAGTCCAAATCACGTTACCACTTATCAAGTAATCAATATATATGTGAATGTATGATATGAATGCAAATGCAAGGTACCTTTCACAACATGGTATACACATGTTCAAATTCTATGAACTGTGACCTATCGGGGACCCGCTCCTTCCCTATACCGCACCTAGCTAGACGGAATTCAACACACGTATCTGACTAGAGCCCAAGACTCCTTTGGAGCCATATCAATAATTTCCATGATCTCAATGTTTCCAACCATCTCATAAGTATATCCTTACCTTTCCGATCTCATTGGACCCACAACATTTCCATACCACTCCACTTTCTATATCATCAGAACCATGAGTGTATGAATGCTATAACAATAACAAGGCAAGTAATCAAGATGTATGAGATGCAATCAAGTATAAGAGATGAATATCACATGCTTTAGAAGCTCAATAACACTTAATTCCACGTAAATCAATCTGTCATATCGAAAGCAATATGATGAATAAATACAACAGTTATCAACAAGCCCAAAACAACAGTCAGAATTCCCCAAATCATCCATCAACACAGCTCAACACTTGTACCCAACCAAGCATTCATCACAACCGCTAAGCTGGGACCCCAAACATGCCAAATACACCTAAAAAATTATAACGACTACATATTTCTATCGGAGTCTAAAAAGATAAATCGTAGCCTACCTCGAAGCCGAGCATGTGCTACGAACCTCAATCCTCGACGCAGGCCTTGCCATTTTGAAGTGCCTAGTAATACTCGTGGTTTAACACATATTCTACGTTAATAAGTAATTCTGATACAGACACAAGGACTTGGTCCTTAAAAGCAATCATAAGATAAACCCTAAAATCGACCCTGGGCCCACAGTAGCAAAATCAAAACTTTATAACTCAAAAAGCATAATAACATACTATAGAATCATATCCTTAGATTAATTTGTAAACTAACCACGTTTGGACCCTTAATTCCACAATTGAGCAAAAAGCCCAAAATTAAATCTAGATTTCCCCCCAATTTCTAAATATCAAATTAGCCAATTTAATACCATCATCTACCATTATTCAACACTAGGTTATAATATTACAACAATATTATCACAAAACAACCCCAAAATCATGAATCATAGGCATTTTATTTATCATAGAACCTATGTTACATTCTTCCCCCAATTAGGAAACCCTTCTGCCACCATCTTAGATGGGAAATATGGCCGTAGATGGTGATCTGCGTATGATATTCGACCACAGATGTGAGGTGGTGGATTTTCTATTTATAGCTTATACGCGAAGCTTCTCTCATTTTATTTCATTTCATTTTCTACCAAAACTTAACCTAGGAGCTCTAAAACACTTTCCAAAGGGGCCAGATCATTTTAAAGACAATACATGGTTGGTTGAATTGAGTTGGAGCTTTTTGGTATTAGAAGTAGGCTTAGTATGGAGGAAGTCTTGGCTACTTAAAGGTAAGTTTTACTACTCCTAGAGTGTTCTTAATCATCTTCTAGTCTAAGTGGATTCATTGGTAGAGATAACAAATGAAGATAGAGTTAAAATTCTATGAAGAAGACATGTTAAGTATTTGGTTGGTTTGATTGAGATCCTTGGGATAAGTAGATCTTATGAAAAATGATAGCTTTGATCTTCGTATTGTTATGGATATTGAAGAAGGCATGCATGTAGTTTAGATGGCCATTAGAATGACAAATGAAAGTTATGCACGCTAGGTATTTGATAAAAGGTCGTAGTGAAATAATTAAGAACCATTGATTTGATGTTGATCCGACTTATCTCTATTGGCTAGGTCGACGATTTTATGACAATGAGATGGCATATGAGTGACTCTGGTTAACAATAAGGTATGTAAGGCTTTCCATCTTTCTTCTAAGTTGCATGATCATATGAACACGTTATAGAATGAATAACCGTACTCCGAATTCCAAATCTTGAAGTACATCGTCATGTCTCTTCCTATTGCGGAAACTTGTAGAAAGCACTTTGAAATGTACCTTGCCCACTTCTTTCTATTGATGATATGATCCAAGGTTAAACGTTATCAAATCGACATTCATAAGAACTCCCATTCTTAGAGAGTGCTAGTATGATTACCCTTAATCGATGAAGTTGTAATTATGCATTACTTTTGAAAAGGATTCACGGTCCTGGTTGTCTTTTTTTTTTCGAAAGCTAGGAATGCTATGTCTCAATTTGTTAAGTTTATATGAAAGAATGAATAGGTTATGGCCCTGGTTGGTGTTTTGTTTACTCATTACTCTTAAAATAGACTTCACGATCGCCACACATCTCTTTCCAAAAGTGGTTGTTGTACTCTATTGAGAAGATTGGACTTATTCCCTTATTGGGATAGCTTAGCGCTATTCTTGATAGTCGTAGCTTTACTATTGAGCTTGAGTTCATAATGTATTGTGATGTTGGTTGTAAAGAAGTTCCATAACGATTGACGGAGGGTTAACGACTCTGTGTCACCCAGTCTTATTCGATTGGTTTCTGAGTTTGGTCATACCTCATATATATATACAAGTATCTATTTTATGACACTGACTCCCATGATAGGGCCGGGTACAACACCTATCTGTGCACACTACTACAGTTGGGTACGATGACACCGAGACCTATTAAGGTCGGGTATGATGACATTGAGACCTACTAAGGTCGGGTACGATTACACCGAAACTTATTAAGGATGGGTATGATAACAATGAGTCCCATTTTAGGGCTGGGTATGATATGGTATTGATATTTCCCCAAAGAGATGGCTATTTAGATACACACATATAACTGATTCCAGTGATACTATGTATTGCGTATGCCTACAACTGTCTCCGAGGGTCATATTGTTTTATTGTTTCGATATGCCCATCTTCTGTCTTTACATATGTCTATGTCCCTTACATATTCAATTCATTATTTCATACGGACGTCTCTTTTTGAGAGCTGCGTTTATACCCGCAGGTATAGGTAGACGATCTGACGTTCCCTCGCGGTAGGTGTTTGCATCCAGTAGCTGTGTCAATATGCTCCTTTCTTTCGGAGCTGTCTAGTATGTTGGTAGGTGTTTCTTTTGCTCTATATATGCATAATTGGGTATGGCGGGGACCTATTCCGACCAAATGTTGTTGATGCACTCCCTAGAGGCTTGTTGACAGTCGTATTATATATAGTTGTCTTATGTGTCCTTATCGACTTTGTTATATATGTATGTATATTGGGTCTTTTCTGTGTGCAGGTGTTCATTATTTGATTTGGTAATCACCCGTCAGGGGCCTTGTTGGCCCATGGGTGGTCGGGGTGTTATAGATATCATAATTGGTACGCTCGGGCTTTAAAGAATCAGGTGCCGGCCACCCCCGACCCCCCATGGTTGGGGTATGACAAACTTGGTATCAGAGCAAGATTATCCTATGGGGTCTACAAGTCGTGTTTAGTAGAGTCTTATTTATGAATGTGTTGTGCACCACATTTATAAGAATGAGGCTACGTGACATTTAAGATGTATGCCTTATTTCTTATCTTAGATCGTGTGTTAAAGCCAAGTCATAAGAATGTGGTTTCCTAATCTAAATTTGGTTTATATTTAAAGCAATTCTTGCTACTACTAGATGAGAGAAGGCTATTCAGAGGTTAGAAAGGGAGGCGGGAGAGGGTGCCAGTCAGGTGCCACCCACTAACCCGGGGCAACATTAGCAACAGGATGAGGACATATCTCAGGCCTCCAAGACTCCACCCCCACCACTTCTGGACGAGCCCAGGGGAGATGATATACTTCTATTTTTTCCCCAGGTTGCTCCTGAGTAGGATTTCAATATATGTAGTGTGGTTCAGTTATTGACACATTTAGCAGCCACTCAGGCCCTAACGACAGGTTCCTGGACTTTCTAATAGAGTTGTTAGTGTAAGAGTTGGGAACTTCATTAATTTGGATTCTCTAGTATTTATGAGATCATATTTGAATGCAGATCCATAGAACTTCCTAGATGAAATGCAGCGGACTTTGAGAGTAATGCATGCCACATATACAGAGTTAGTAGAGTTGGCCTATTATTGAATGCGGGATGTCGCTGTGACATGGTTTGATACATAGGAGGAATCTAGGGGACCTCGTGCTATGCCAACAGGATGGAGGGAGTTTTCTGAGGCCTTTTTATAGCATTATCTTCCAGTAGAGCTCCGACGGGCTAGACAAGATAGGTTTTTAAATCTTGAACAAGGTAACATGAGTGTGCGGGAATGTAGTATGCAGTTTAAATCCTTGGCTAGGTACGCCCCTAATATTGTTGCTGAAATGAGTGATAGGGTACATCAGTTGGTGAATGTTTTAGTCCTGCATCTGGTGAATGAATGTATCACAACTTCTCTGACTTCGGGTATGGACATCTCTCGTATCCAGGAGTATGCTCAGAATTTGGAGGACCGTAAGTAGCAACAGCGGGTCGATCGAGAATTAGCTAAGGGTACGCATAAGAAAGCCCGATCTGTGGGCAATGTTAGTCAGTATAGAGGTGGATCCAGACCCTATACCTCTAGATATTTAGCCGATCCAGTAGTTAGTGCGCCCCACAGTTTCAAGGACCATGTCGAGATTTATCTACTTATTTCGGACAGGGTCAGAGTTCCCAGGCATTAGGTCCACAACATAGAGCGGATTATAGTCAGGTAAGGCCACTTATGCTCAGTGCGGTCAGTTTGGTAGAGCCCACTTTGGGCCATATCGATAGGGATCAAATATGTGCTATTCTTGTGGGCTGCCAGGCCATATTATGAGAAATTTTCCATCAAGGGGCGGAGGAGACATAACACAACCGATTGGGTCAACAACTGCATCTTCATCTTCGGCTCTAGCCACTCGAGGTAGAGGTCCAGGCAGAGCATCCGGTTAGGGTGTAAGTTAGAATCGTACGTATGTGCTGGGGGGTTATTAGGATTAGGAGTTGCTCCCAAATGTTGCCACAACTATATTGTTTATCTCTTTTCGAGATTTGTGCACTCCGATTGTCTTTGGTTCTACTTTTATCATTTACTACACCATTCGTTGCGGATAAGTTTGACAAAGAACCCGAATTGTCAGGCGAATCACTTGATGTATCTGTATCGGTAGGTATTCTGGTAATGACTACACAAGTAAAGCAAGATTGTATAATGGGAGTTTCTAGTCATCATAATTTAACAGGCCTGGTAGGGCCAGAGGTGGTGGATTTCAATAAGACCATAAGTATGAAATGGCTAGTCTTGGGTTATACTGATATGGGTTGTTAGATCAAAGTCGTCCGATTTCATTTTATGAACGAATCAAACTTAGGATGACAAGAAAGGAAATGTTATTCCACCTAAGGATAAATTTACGATAACGTTCAAAAGCCATCCGTACCCTGTAGTTTAAGTCCTCAACGCGAAGAAAAAATCTTCCCCCCAATGCTTTATTCAGTCCATGTAGAAAACAAATTTCCAAATGTATTTTTCAGATAAGCTTTCAAATATTCCTTACGAAAGGGGAAGATGATTTTGTCCATCAAGATGCTTCTAGGAATTAAATCCATGCTTGTCCCTCCCTATAAAATGGCTTCTTCCTAATGGAAGAAAATGAAGGAATAGTTGAGGGATTTGCTGGGGAATGGGGCTTCATGAGGCCCAGTACCTCCCTGTGGGGAACATCCATATTGCTTGTTCATAAGAAAGATTCCTTGCCTAGAATGTGTATCAATTATCGTCAGTAAGATAAGATTACCGTTAAGCATAAGTACTCTTTTTTTAAGATTGGTGATTTGTTCGATCAACTGCACGAAACTAAGTACTTTTCAGAGATTGGTTCTAGATCCAGATACTATTGACAGCGAGTTAAGGGAAAGGACATTACGAAAATTACCTCCCTGAATGGGAATATGATGTGTCCATTAAGAGTGGCTTGTAAGGTCGTTTGAGCTTTGTATATGCATCAGTAGCAATTATGGACCTGATGAACCAGGATGTACGAACCGTACTTAGATATTTTTGTGATTGTACTTGCTAATACTATTCTGATATATTCTCGACCAGAAATGGAGCATGCTAACCAAGTGCAAGCAGTGCTACAAATGCTTCAAGGTCGCAAGTTAAATGATAAGTTGCCAAAATATGAGTTTTGATTAAATTTAGTACCCTCCCTTGGTCGTATTGTATTTGAGAAGGGGAGGAAGGTTGATACCTAGAAAATGCAAGTCGGGACAAACTATATGAGGTCTACTACCCTTACGGAAGTTTAGAGTCTCTTGGGCTTAACCATTTATTATTAGGGTAACAAGGCCAAATGAATGTACCAAGTATACTAAAAATAATGATAAGCTAGGATATGACATGTACATGTTACCTAATTCGTTCCATTGGTTATATGATGGCGAAAGTTCGTTGTGATTAAGAAAATAAGAGAATATGAAGAGTAATATCATAGGACACATTATGAAATATTGTAGTTGTAAACCGGATTGATGAAATGTCAGAAAGCCTTCCTGACTCACATATATGAACGATGCGAATCACCCATTGTATAAAGAAATTTCCACCGCTATTTTGAGCTCGACAAGTCAGAAAGAATTAATAGTAGCCTCCGTGAGAGGGTCTCATAGTAGATTAGGGGCACCAAAAAAATAACATGAGGAATAGAAAAAGAAGGAAGCATTAACGCCTTATCGAGTACTTCAAGCCAAATGACTTTGTACAACTCCGATTTGAGATGTGATGATATTTCTTGTTATGACGACATAGGTTACATTGACCCCTCCATAGAGAGATGATCAACCAATATTTCGAGTGAATCTATAAGGAAGGTTGTGCTAAAAATTTCCGCAAACCTTATGAGGAAGAGTTTGGGAAGTTCTTTTTAAGACAAGTGTGTTATGGTACTATGCAACTTTATGGACAAATGCAAGATAATGTAAGGCCAATGTAGTGAGGTATGGCATTGTATGACCCTATGGAGTAAAATTGATGATGTGGGTTTCATAAGACAAGGCAGAGATCCATGGGTTAAATAGGTTATCTACAAAAAGAGGATCCTATAAAAAGTTCACAAAACCATCGAGAATAATTCTTACTCCTGTATGATCCAACATTCAAGGACGAATGTCCTTAAGTGGGGAAAGATGTTACACCACAAAATCTCATGCGTAATCGAAGGCATAATTAGTTAACCTGAACTTCGACATCTCGAGATCCTTCTCAAGGGTTATGTATGACTTAAATAGATGTTGAGAAAGTGTATGGAAGGTTAGAAGTATTTAGGAGGAAGGAATCATGTCTCAATAAAGTTTGATGATGATAGGACGATCCACTAAGTATTTCGCATCACGTAACTCGTTCTGCCTTGCGGATTTGGCTGCAGATCCAAGCCTCATTATTGCCACCCTTCTGCCATCATCTGCGGTAGGGAATATGGATCCAGATAGTGATCTACGTCACATATACATCGCAGAAGTAAGGCGGTGGGTTGTTTATTAGATTATCCTCGAAGCTTCTCTCATTTCATTTCATTTCATTTTCTACCAAAACATAACCTAGGAGCTCTAAAACACTCTCCAAAGGGTTGCATATCATCCAAGGCTCATCTATTAAGATTATAAAGCCGAATCACCCTTAAGAAGGCTAGATCATCTTAAAGACAACACATAGTTGGTTGAATTGAGTTGGAGCTTTTTGGTGTTGGTAGTAGGCTTAGTATGGAGGGAGTATTGGCTACTTAAAGGTATGTTTTACAACTCCTATAATGTTCTTAATCATATAATAGTCTAAGTGTATTTATTGGTAGAGATAACACATGAAGATAGAGTTAAAATTCTAAGAAGAAGATATGTTAAGTATTTGGTTGGTTTGATTGACATCCTTGGGATAAGTAAGGCTAGATCTTATGAAAAATATAAGCTTTGATCTTGGTATGTTTTATGGATATTGAAGAAGGAATGAAAGTTGTTTAGATGGCCAAGAGAATGACATATGAAACTTGTGCACGCTAGGTATTTGATAAAAGGTCGTAGTGAAGTAATCAAGAACCATTTATTTTATGTTGATCTGACTTATCTCTATTGCCTAGGTCAACAATTATAGGACAATGCGACGACATATGAGTGACTCTGGTCAACAATAAGGTATGTAATGCTTTCTCTCTTTCTTCTATGTGGCATGATCATATGAACACATTATAGAATGAATAACCGTACTATGAATTCCAAATCTTGAAGTACAACATCATGTCTCTTCCTATTGCGGAAACTTGTAGAAAGCACTCTAAAATATACCTTGCACTATTCTTTCTATTAATGATATCATCCAAGGTTAAACACTCATCGTAAGAACTTCTATTCCTAGAGAGTGTCAGTATGATTACCCTCAATCAACGAACTTGTAATTATGCATTTCTCTTGAAAAGAATTCCACGATCCTGGTTGTCTCTTGTTGGTTTTTTTTTGAAATCTAGGTATGCTATGTCTCAATTTGTTAAGTTTATATGAAAGAATGAATAGGTTATGGCCCTAGTTGGTGTTCTATTTCCTCATTACTCTTAAAATAGACTTCATGATCGCTATATGTCTCTTGCCAAAAGTGGTTGTTGTACACTATTGAGAAGATTGGACTTGTTCCCTTGTCGGGATATCCTAGCACTCTTCTTGATAGTCGTTGGTATACTATTGACCTTGAGTTCATGATGGATTGTAATGTTGGTTGTAAAGAAGTTCCATAACGATTGACGGAGTGTTAACGACCTTATGTCACCCAGTCTTATTCGATTGGTTTATGAGTTTGGTCATACCTCATATATATATACAAGTATCTATTTTATGACACCGACTCCCATGATAGGGCTGGGTATGACTATGTACACCACTACAACTGGGTACGATGACACCAAGACTTGTTAAAGTTGGGTATGATGACATTGAGACCTATTAACGCTAGGTACGATTACACCGAGACCCACTTTAGGGCCGGATATGATATGATATTGTCATTTGCCCAAAGGAATGTCTATTTAGATATATACGTATAACTGATTTCAATGATACTATGTATTGTATATGCCCGCAACGGCCTCTGAGGTTCATGTTGTTTTGTTGTTTTGATATTCCTAGATTTTGTCTTTACATATGTCTATCTACCTTACATATTTAGTACATTATGTCATACTAACGTCTCTTTTTGGGCACTACATTGATGCCCGCATGTACAGGTAGACGATCTAACGTTCCCCCGCGATAGGTGTTTGGATCTAGTAGCTTATGTCAATATGCTCCTTTCTTCTGGAGCTATCTAGTACGTTGGTAGATGTTGATTTTGCTATATATATGCATAGTTGGGTATGGTGGGGCCCTATCCCGATCAGATGTTGTTGATGCACTCCCTAGAGGCTTGTAGACAGCCGTATTGCCCCCGTTAATTCCTTTGAGTTTCATTCTTGCGAATGTACTCCCCAGGCGGGATATATATATATATATACGCTGGGTCTTTTCTGTGTACAGGTGGTCGTGTTTTGAGCAGGTAATCACCCGTTAGGGGCCTTGTCAATCCATGGGTGGTCGGGGATACTATAGATATCATGATTGGTACGCTCGAGCCTTAAGGCACTGGGTGCCGGCTAACGCCCCCCCTCCAAGGTTAAGGTGTTACAAGCAAGGCTGTTACCGGGGATTGATCATGTATCACTCCTACTCGTCTTTGAGGTAGGCAACGATTTAGTTTTTTGAGACTATGATAGAAGTGCATAATTAGTTACAAATATTGAGGGGTATTGGGCATTTTGGGGGGTTTCCACTCAGGCGGTTGTAATGAACGTTTGAGTAGGTACTGATGTTGAACTGTGATGATGGGGTTTGGGGAATCAGTCTTGTGCTGGTTCCGACTGCTGATTATTTGGGCTTATCGCCATAGTTGCTTGATATGTTTACTCATCACACATGCTTTCGATATGATATCTTAGATTATACTTGGATTGTGTATGTATGTTGAATTCTTGAAAGCATGTTATATTTCATCTCTTATTTGGTTGCATCTCATTGTATCATGATATCTTGCCTTAAATTATCATTTGTATTCACACACTCATGGATCTGTGATATTGATATTGGAGTGGTATCATTATGTTGTGGGTCCAAGAGACCAGTAAAGGTAAGAACACTATTGAGATTATGGCAACACTAAGATGGTATTGATACGCACGAAAAGCTGGGCTCCGTGATCCGATAAGTTATTCCGGAGCGGAGGGGTATATAGACTTCACGGGTCTCCCATGGGTCACTTTTATATGGAAAACCCCTGTAAAGTGTGTATACCGGTTCATGGAAAGGTTCCTCGCATATGCATTTCTTTCATATCATACATATATATGTGATACCATTGATTACTTGTGAATGAACTTATATTTGAAATGATTGTTGATGACTCGCGTATGTACTGGACATGAAAGGATTATTCTCGCTTCATAATACTTGAGTTTTTGTAGGACCCTTGAAAAACTTAATAACATGAGTATATATGGACTCTTATTGAAATAAGGAAACCTGTAAACCATGTGAATTGTTATGTGGATTATCTGACTTACCTGGATTAGTGGACTGTGTAGTATAGTATTACTTGGTTTCAACTTGGTATTTATCTCTAATTATGTACTTCTGTAGTTGTCGGCCTATGATATCTACGAGGGTACATTTTGTACTCATGATACACTTATTGCATCTTTCCTTGATGCAAATAGAGATCCGACCACCAGCGCGAGACCACGTGGCTGAGTTCGAGCAGCTGATCCTCTGTATTCAGGGTGAGGATGCTATCTTTAGCATACCTTTGGATGCTCCTTTATCACAGTCTTTTTCTGGCATTTATGAGACTTGTTTCAGACTATGTATTTGGTTTTATCCTGCGTGCCCATTTCTCAAACTTGTATCAGACTTATCATTTTCTTTCGCAGCATATTATGAGAAAGCTTGTAGTATTTGTATTTTTTCCCGCTTTTACTTATATCTCATCATGGTTAATGATTTGAGAGTGGTTCGCCTACATGGTGGGATTATGTAGGTTCCACCATGATCTCTAAAAAGGGGTCGTGACATATAGTTCACATTACATTCAAGTATTGACAGTAAAAAATAGATAACGTACTCAAACAGCTGATAGTAATCAATTAACTTAACTAAATATCAAAAGGCAGTAATCATCTATCATAGAGTATTTCAGAACATAAATAAATAACCGAAACAAGCAACAAACATTTAATCATACAGGCAATGCATTTTGAACTATATTAGCTAAACAAAACTAGCATGATTAGCAACATGGACAAACTACATCATCACATAATTAATGGTAACACATAAAAAAAGGTAAAAGACCTAAGGGGAATTCGAGCTTACCTTTCTTAGGTGCAGCTGTAGTCGAGATTCCGGAGTGGAAATCCTTCCTCCAAATCCCACAAACTCAGCCACACACCAAAAAAGGGGAACATTTTAGACTATTGAAACCTTAGAGAAAGTAAAAAAAGAGATTAGGGTTCCACAATGGCTAAACCCAGGTGGCAACTTCAAATTTAGGGTTTCTGATTTAGACATTGTTCGAACCTCTGTTAAATGGTGAGGGATGGGGTCCTTTAAATAGAACCCCAGAAACCCTAATTTTCAGACCCCAAACGATGTGGGAGATTTAAATTTTGATTTTGCAATCCGTTGAAATCAAATTCAAACAAAAAGCAAAGAAGTCAGTTGTGTAATCGCTGATTCTGAAAGAAAATGGACAAGATCCATTAATTGGATCTATCCAGTTGCAGATAAAGCAAAATGATAAGGGGGGTGGTCTTACCATCGCTGGGGTGGAGTATCGGTGGAAGGAGACAAGGCTCATTAAGAGCATTGTCATAAAAGGGCGGACATCAACTAAGAAAAGCAACCCTCGACTGAGAAATTGCTAAATTCGGCAAGGAGTGATGAAAGATGGTGGGGTACATACGAAGGCTAAGTTTTGAGACCCTTAGCCGGTATGTAAATAATGAAAGGGACATTAGGGCGTTTTGCCCTTTAAACACATATTGTGCCGGCTCTAGTCCATCTTGGACTAGACCTGGCCAAAATTTTAAAAACAAATTAGGCCCAAACCGACTATTTGAAAGGGCAGAGTGGAATTTGGTAGATTTTTCAAATGTGGCCACCTGAACATTTCAATTTTGGCCAGACATAAAAATTGAAAGTCAATTGCAAATCAATTTAGAATAAACTTTTAAATAATAACCTTTAAACATTAAATCAAAGTGCTATTTGACACTCTATTTAATTAATCAATTTTCCTAATTTTATGGAGCAAAATATTTATCGATTAAGTGACAATTAATTTAGATAATTAGTTAGATAATTTTCCTCATCACTTTATAAAATTAATAAATATATTTCAAAAAATACATAAAAATATGTAATTGATGATATTTTTCTAAATAAATGGCAAAATGTCATTGGGATAAATTGTAAAATCACTTTTGTCTTATAAAATGCATATTTTACTCCGTTCATGACTCAAGAACTTTGAATAATTATGTGGAGTATTGGAGGGTAAAAAGTATGTGTTAATAACTGCCCCTATGTTGTTCGGAGATGGGAGGACCATCCATGAACAGTGAATTTTGACAAACCTGATTTTTGACAGGACAAGTCAAAACACTTCTCGGTATTTATGCAATTTTCTAAAATTATGGCTGAAACCTGGTTTTTGGGTTTCCTACATATCTTAGGTTGTATGAGAACTCCGGCCACTTGTAGTTTGACTCAACAACTTTGAAAAAAATAAAGCCAATTTTGAAAAACAACTCTTGTTGGGATGTGACTGGTTCTCTAGTACTGAGTCATCCTACATATCCCAGGTTTTGGAAATTAGTTCACTTGTAGTTTGACTTAATCAGACCATAAAGGCTATCCCTTATGCGGGAACACCTCAAAAAATAAAATAAAAGAAAGTCATGGCTGAGCGTGGTATGGAGCGGCTTTCAACTCCTATCCAAAGAGCTTGTTTTTTGTTTTCACCCTATCTCGATAGGCTGCGTAAGAAAAAGTTCCATTTTTTTTCCTCATGCGTCTGGATCTGGTTTGATCGCCTGGCATTCTCAGCAACTCTAAACATATTCACTATCTGCTTGGTAACATTGTGGACTGTGTGGTGTTATCATTATACAATTCGATCTTGATTTTTTGAGTGGGCGTCCTCTTGAAACTGCTTGGCTCGTACTTTTTCCCTGAGAATATGAAGAATTACCCCTTTCAACTTTGTTATAGATGAATGGATTTCTCGATATTTTTGTACTGTATATGGTCCTCTCGACATTTGTTTTAGATGACCCTCTCGACATTTTCTTGTATGAGTGTCCCTCTTGGAATTTTTGTTTTAATGGCACCCTTGGCATTTTCTTATATAAGTGGTCGTCTCGACATTTGTTTTAGTGGACATATAGACATTTCCTTGTATGAGTGGCCCTCTTGGTATTTTTGTTTTAATGGACCTTTCGGCATTGTACTCTCGATAGTTTATATGAATGTCCCTTTCAGCATAGTCCTCTCGACAATTTATATAAATGGCCCTCTCGACAGTTTGTATGAATGACCCTCTCAGCATGATCTTCTTGACAATTTGTATGAATGACCCTCTCGGTATGATCCTCTCGATAGTTTGTATGAATGACCCTCTCTCGGTATGATCCTCTCGATAGTTTGTATGAATGACCCTCTAGGCATGATCCTCTCGATAGTTTGTATGAATGGCCCTCTCGACATGCAAATAGTTGAAATGAATGATAGATATGGCCCCTTCAGCTGGATGGTCCTTCTTTCATCCTTTATGTTAGCTGTGACCCTCTCGGTCTGATTGCCACTTTCGTTCGTTCATGTTCGTTGTGACCCTCTCGATTGGATTACTATTTTGTCAGTTTATACTAGTTTTGACCCTATCGGTCGGATTGCTATTTCATCTCTTTGTATAACCCTTTTGGCTTGAATGTGTCATACTTGTGGCGCTTTGTCCTTTTATAGCCCTCTCGGCTAGACTGTGCCACCCTTGTGGTGTTTGTCCCTTTTATAACTCTCTCGGCTAGATTGTGTCGCCCGTGTGGCACTTCAACCTTTTTGTATCCCTTTTTTTCTTGATGGTGCCACCCTCTTGGCGCTTAGTTCTTTTGTAGACATCTTGGCTAGATTATGCCGCCTTTGTGGCACTTTGTCATTTGTTTCTTTGACAGATTGGGAAATCCTCCCAGTGTGTTGTGCTTATCCTGTTTGACATCATAAAAAATGGGTTAGTGAAATAAGTGGCGGTCCTCCCGATGGTACTTGGAATCTGTATCTATAGAAAAATTGTTAGTTTTAATGAGGTTATCTCATGTCATTGATTCTTCCGCTACTTTTTTGTCAGATTGTGTCATTTACCCCATCCAGACTTCTAGATCGATAGCATATCAATTTAGTTAGAAATGTTGATATGAAAAGATAAAGGAACATTTTTTCAAAAAATCTTATATTCATGTCATAACATGTGCGTTCGGAGTGGGACTCTCTTCTAACTCTCGCGATGTCTTGTCTTGTCTTTGTCATGCAAAAATTTTGAGATCTCCTTAAAAATTATGCCCTAGTCTGAAGTTTTTACCGCCGTACTCTTGCATCAGACCGTGATGAAGAAATTTTTGCAACCCTCTCAAAAATTCTGCATGATAAAGACAAGATAACATCACAATCTCAAGCATAGTATCTCTTGATAACATCATAATCGATAGCTTTGGGCCACTCTTGATCGTCCATCTCAGCTAAGATCACTACTCATCTGGAGAGTATATTGTGGACCATGTAAGGACCTTGCTAGTTCGGCGTGAACTTTATTTTGTATTCATCTTGGTGCGGAAATACCTTCTTTAGTACCAAGTTGTCCCACTTGGAAATGTTAGATTCTGACCCTTTTATTGAAAGCTCGGGTCATTCTCTGTTGGTATAATTGGCCGATGCATACGTCAGTCATCCTTTCCTCGTCAATTAGGGCCAACTACTCATACCATTTTCGGACCCATTTGATGTTGTCTAGTTCTGCTTTTTGAATAATTCAGAGTGATAGTATCTCGATCTAGGTCGAGATGACTGCTTCTGTACAGTAAACAAGCAAGTATGACGTAGCTCCTGTCGAAGTTTTGGTTGTTTTTGTGTACCCAATCAGTGCGTAGGGAAACTGTTCATGCCAACTTTTATAGTTATCTGTCATCTTTTGTAGTATCCTTTTGATGTTCTTGTTGGTGGCTTCTACGACTCCGTTCATTTGTGGCATGTACATTGTGGAATTCCAATGAGTTATACGGAATTTTTTACAAATGTCTTTCATCATATTACTGTTCAGATTTCCTCCGTTGTCTATTATAATAGACTCCAGAATGTCGAATCGGCAAATGATGTTGTTCTTTACAAAATCAGCTACCACTTTCTTCGTCATCGACTTGTATGAGGTAGCTTCGACCTGTTTAGTAAAGTAATCTATGGTGACCAGAATACATCGATGCCCATTGGAGGCTGCTGGCTCAATAGGTCCGATGACATCCATTCCCAGGCAACAAACGGCCAAGGTGAACTCATGGCATTGAGCTTGTTTGGTGGGACTCTGATCAAATCTCCATGTATCTGGCATTGGTGACATTTTTGCACGAATCTTCTGCAATCAATCTCCAAAGTCATCCAGTAGTAACATGTTCGTAAAATCTTCTTTGCTAAGGCAAACCCATTTAGATGGGGTCTACAGGTCTCAGCATGCACTTCTTCCAGTAGCTTCGTGGCCTCTGCGACATCCACATATTTGAGTAATTCGAGGTTAGGCATCCTTCTGTAGAGCGTGTCGTTGCTAAAAAGAAACCATTAGCCATTCTCCGGACGATTTTCTTATAGTTGCTTGTAACACCCTCGAGATATTCTCCTTTCTCTAAATAAGCTTTTAAGTTGGCATACCATGGCTTCCCATCAGGTTTTTCTTCCATATGAGAACAATAAGCATGTTCTTCTTTCAAACTTATCTCAAGTAGGTTGATATGACTACTTTCTAGATATTGTATCATGGACGCTATAGTAGCGAGATCATCTGTGAACTCATTTTGTGCTCTTAGCGTGTGCTTGAACTCAATCTTTTTGAATATTTTGCTCAATCTTTGGATGAAACTGACATACAGTAGGACCTTGGCATTCTTCGTGACCCATTCTCCTTGCACCTGGTGAATCAGAAAGTCTGAAACACCTGTCACTAATAACTCGTCTATATCTTTGTCTGTGCCATTCGGAAACCTAAAATACAAGCTTCATATTCTGCCATGTTATTGGTACACCAAATTGTGAGTTGGGCAGCCATTGGATAGTGTTTTCCTATTTCTAATACTAACACTACTCTAATTTCCGAACCTTGATAATTGACTGCGTCGTCGAAGAACATTATCCAACTGGAATAGGGTTCGACCCCTCTTTCATGTAACTTGAGTACCTCTTCATCAGGGAAGTATGTTTTGAGAGGTTTTGCAGCATCATCCAATAGGCTTTCAGTGAGAAAATTGACCAATGCCTAACATTTTACCTCTTTCTGCGCCACGTACATAATGGCAAATTAACTCAACAACATTTGCCATTTGGCCAGCTTTCCCAAAGGCATGGGCTGGTGAAAGATGTACTTCAATGGATCCATTCTAGAGATGCGGTAGGCAGTATAGGATTATAAATAGCTCCTCAGCTTCTAGACCACCCACGTCAATGCACAACACATCTTTTCTACTAAGGTATATCGTGATTCGCAGGCTGTGAACTTGTTGCTTAGGTAGTAGATAAGTCAGTTTCCTCCTAAAAGATGTTGTATGTCCAAAATCAGTTGCTAATCCAACATGTAATTATTCATAGGGTTGAGTTTCAAGTTTCTATGATAATATTAGAGTTCCCTTTAAATGTGGTAAAGTTGATAGCTCACAGAGTATGATTAAAGAGATTATAAAACGTCATTTAAGGTGAATGGTACTTAAGATGAAGTGTATGACGACTTCCAGAAGATAGTTGAGAAGTTTTACCCCTTTATAAAAGTAAGATGAAGTCTTGATTGTATGATAGCATATCGACTCCATGTTAAATTTTCCGTAAGGTAAATGAGAGGTATGTCATGTGTTTAAGTGTAGGTACTCTATTCAGTTGTTCCGCTCGTAGAATTGAACTCCCAGAGTATAGTGGTGGTGTCATAGTTCTTTTTGTATGATACACCATATCAGTAGCCTTAGAGGATGGATCATTGATGAGTTATAATTTTGAATGATATAAGTGTCTGCCAAGGTATTGTTAATGGGATATAGTTTCTACTTAAGGTAAATTGTGAGTCTCTTATTCATGCTCAGACGTTCCTTTTAAGTGACATCAGTTGTATGGTCATAAGCCATTCAATGGTTAATATTCAGATGATCATAAGGGATTGGAGATCATAACATAAGATGAATTATGTTGATAACTCCTAAAGGGCGATAAGTATGATAGAAGGATACTTAAGACAAATCATATGGCTAGTATTCAAGTGATTGTTAGGGGATTATAGATTATGCTTAAGATGAATTGTATAAATGGTTTAGGGATCCTCATCATAGGGATTCTAGTGTTTAACTTGAAGTAAACGGTATCCAACTAATCATGCTAGGCTTCTATGATAATGAGATTGTTTTGAGTAATAGGATGGCTTCCAAGGGTGTAGCTAAAAGAATCTAGATCATGCTTAAGATAAATGATGACGAGAGTTTCTAAAGTATGGTAGAAGGGATTATGGACCATTGTTTAAGATGAATGGTTTTGATAACTCTTATGTGATCATAGTTGGGACCTACAGGGTTACTTAAGGTGAATAATGTTGTGACTCCCAAAGATTGTCAACGGATAGAGAGATGATACTTAGGATAATTTTTTCAAATAGTATGGAGAAGATCGTTACTTAAGTCAAATCATATGGCTAGAGCGGTTGTTAAAGGGTAATAGATTGTAGGGTAAGATAAATCGTGCAAGGAGCTCCAGTGGTTCGTCGATAGACTTCAGAATCTTCTGAGGCTTAATTAGATGGATGAGTTCTAGTATCATTGATGAATTCTAGATGAATACTTAAGGTAAATCAAACTGATGGCGTTAGATAAACAGTATGAACTTATAGACCTTAATTTAAGGTGAACCATGTAGGTAGTATTTAGGTTACAATTATTGGGGTATAGGACATCCTGTAAGATGAATCACTAGACATAGATGAACATAGTTCTCCCCGAGGGTAAGATGATTCAAAAGGCTAAAATGTAAGTTCAGAAAGTATCAAAAGAGGATTGTAGAACAGCAAGCGTGTATGTCTAGATTGTATCCGCATTCTCCAACCTAAAGTACTATAATACGTCTCTTCCCTATATAAGTTCTAAAGAACAAGGTATCACAAGCTTTATACCTGAACACATTGTGCCCTTTCTGTGATGTTATTTGTGTCGCATCAAGTTCTCCTAAGTGATTCAATTCTCATTATTATAGAGTTCATATGTCCCCAAGGGTCCGAGGTTAAGAATCATAAGAGTAAAAAATATGTAAGGGTTGTCCTTTCCTTCCTTCAACATGAGTCGGCTCCGTATGTTGTCATTCAAAGAACATCTTATCATAGGTACTCCACTCGTGGCACAAGATATTTTCATATGTTGGTCACTTGATATTGTCTTGTTGAGTCGAGCTTTAGGTTATGTTTATAATATCTTGTTACTGGTTTGGAGTTGATGTTGTTCATTGGGAAGTATATGCCATAAGTAATATCCATAACAACTTACAGAAGGTTAACAATCATATGCAATTCTAAACAAAGTTATAAGTTAATGAGAAAAGAGCCTAAAATGCTATTTCTATGTATTACTGTGAACACCACTGAACTATTACTATTATCAGTTGGCAATGTACCTATGATATGAAAACCACCGAGCTATAATCGATGGGCGATGGCCCTATGTGGTGTATATACTATGATTACAACCACTGAGCTATAATCGGTTGGTGATGTCCCTATGTGGCATATATACAGTGATTACCACCACCGAGCTATAATTGGTGGGCTATGGCCCTATATGGCATATATATATGGATATACACAGTGGATATCCCTATGAGGCACACATAATATATTATAAATGAAAGAACGAACCTAATGTACGATCATCCCAAGTGTTACAGTGAACTATCCCAGAATGTCGCTCCATAAAGCGACCCAAAGATATCATCAGAAAGATCCTAAAGAAAGTGCAAAAAGATGGAAGTACGGTAAGGTTTAGTAAGTGTTCCTATAGATGTTTCAAAGTTTCCAGTTATATTTACTTGATTACATTTCAGTTGTCTCTTTTATGAGCTTCATTTTATTATATATGTTTCATGTCTGCCTTCGTACTCGGTACAATATTCCTGTACTGACGTCCCTTGGCCTAGGGGCACTGTATTTATTATAGTTCACATTGCAGGTCCAGTTATACAGGTTAGAAGACTTGTTCGCTAGATAGTGAAGATGATTAGCGAAAGAGTTATATGCTACACTTCTACCTAGAGCCGAGTCAAGTCTAGTAATTGCATTGATGATAGAAATGATGGGTAGCTCAGGGTCCTGTCCCAACAGTTGTGTCAGTGTTCAGTAAAAGTATTCATAGAGGCTTCATACACAGTACATGTGGGTTTATTTGTAATCAGTTGCATATTTTGGGCATTTGGACACATCTATGTACAAAAATAAAATCATATACATATTTCCATTGTGTTACGAATTCCGTCATGTAGACTATTATAGGTTCACTGTATATGCATGTAGAATGTAGTCCGTCCCAGTCAAGATTTGGGAGTGACAACGTCTTTCGCCAGAAATCTTTGGCCTCACCTTCTGTGATCAACCTCCTTTGATTGATGTACTTTCTTGTGCCTATTTGAGATAATTCTTCAAGCATGTAGCATCGCCCTGACCTGGTCATGCCATGCGCAATAACAACCTCGACAATGAATTCCTTCTTGAGTGACTTTGTGATACCTTGAGCTACCTGCGCTACAACGGGCGTGGGAATTAATACTTTGAACTTGGGACACTCTTGTAGAGTCAGAGACACCACTATTTTCTTGAGAGCTTCAATAGATGCTGGACTTAGAGGCTTACAAACTTTCCAATCTTCCTCTCTTTTGATCATATGGATAGTAGCACCGCCATTATTAGGTAAGGGTTTTGTGTTTACATTAGGAGTGGCCATTTGTAAGGCAATCTCCCTTCTATTGATCAGGTCCTGAATTTTATGTTTCAGGTTGATGTAATCATCAGTGTTGTGTCAGACCCACCAGAGTGAAAAAAGTGGCTCATTGGGTCAACTTACTTTGGTGGCACTGTTTGGATCATACCAGTGGTAGTTAATCTTTCAAATAGTCGGGTGCACGTTTCAAGGAAAGATGTGAATGTCTGGGCTGGTTTCTTTTCAAACTTCGGACGTGGCAAATCATATGAACTGGGGGTGGATAATTTTTGTAATTTGGTACTAGAGCTTGGTAGTTTTGTGGTGCTTGGGCAGCTGGTTCTAGATTTTGGTATTTTGGTTGTGGTGTTTGAAAGACTAGAGAGGATATTTATGGGTTAGCTGGCGTCTTTGGAAGATTGAATGAGCTCATGCTTGGTAATTTGAGTGGGCATAATAGACGGGGACCGGGATGTATGGTGCAGTCAAGTAGCTACTGATGGGAGGTGATTGATACAATACTATGGGTCAGCGATATTTTTCCTATGTATTTGGCTTGAGGCTGGGCGAGTGGGATTCTCTCTTTTCATTCGCAAGATCCTTGCAGTATTTGACTGAGAGAATTTGCCAGTTAGGGTAGTGATCTTTTCGGACTTGAGGCAGTCTTATATGGCCTCTCCCATTTTGACTAATTCTGAGAACACCGCTCGACCATAGAGAGCATTCTGTCGTAGAAGTCCTATTCTTGGGATCGGATGAAAGAGGAGACCAATTCTTTCTCCTTCATAGGTAGTTGCTCGAGCGACTTCAAATCTCTACCTACTTGCGTATTCCTAGTAATTCTCTATAAATTTTTGCCTGATCTTCTCCAAGTATTATTAGTCAGCCACGTCTCGACATTGAACTAGTATCTTTCCATGAAATATTCGGCCATATCCTCCCGAGTAACCCATTAGCGCATGTGCTTCACAGCTAACCAACTGGTCACAATAAGACCGCATGTGAACCTTTGGGTTTCTCGACCCGTTGAACATTTCAAATTTGAGAACTTTGAAGCCCTCATGTAGATCAAATTCTGGGTGTATGTAGAGATGATCGTAGCTCAACCCAATAACCTTCCGAGCAGCGCGCGTAGTGTGTGCGACCATTTCCTTTATTCTTTGCTCTACCTCTTGGGCTATTTCTGATTTCATCTGTTCTACAATCTTACATTGTTCAGCTATCCAAGCATTTTCCATCTCCTCATAGTGAACAAGCTTAGTATGGTCTGGTGAGAGCTGGTTTTGGGCAACAGGGGTATGGAAAGTCATGTTTGGACGTGTAGATCTGTTTCATGGAATATTAGTACTGGTGTTTTGGTGTGTACTGAGGTTAGCGGGTGATGAAGCTTGGATAGAATGAGAGGTTCCAGGTATTTGAGTGGCGCGGGTGGGTGGAAGAGTAGTGTAAGAAGTACCGACATGGTGTTGGTTGGAAGTAGATGGGTTGTAGATGAAAGGACATGGATGGAAAAGGTGGTGGAGGCCTTTTTCCTCAGTTTGAGCTTCTTTAGCGGTCTAGGCCTTCTCCATTTGACCTTCTAGAACAAGATTTTGATCACGTTTTTGTCACGTGTTATGTTCCGGGGTTCAGGAGATTATGAATTCCTGATGTTATGTTCATCATCTAAAGTACCAGCCATTGTTTCATTTCCTCTGTTTTGCTCGGACATGGATGTTCTTGTTGCTTTGGACCTTATGAAGTGCGCTAGTTTCACAACACGAACAACCTCCTCTTAAAAATAAGCAAAACTCAAAGGAAGATGACGTCAGTACATTAGTCAATGATAATCGTAAGTGCAAAAATAAACACAGTTTGCGTTGGACTCGACTGCTTTGAAGAATGAGCGAGGCAGATGGGGGATATATTTATATAATATAGGAATCGAGTCTTACATAAACTGCCTATGTATCTCGCTTTGGGAAGTCAGGCCCTTCCGTAATTCAGTTTACATAAGATAAATATCCTCCTTCAGACGATTGTTTGCCCAAAATTCCCAAAACAGGCTTGATAAGGGCTTCTTATGTATCCCTCATTGAGACATCAGGTCGGATGTAGTTTCTTTTACATAAAAAGGGAAGGGATAACAATTGATTCATAGGGGGTTCCTAAATCTACCCAAAATATGACCTCTCCTCGAAGTCATGGCTGGTTGTCACCCTTACAACCGCGCATCCGACCCATGGCCCTAACTTTTTATTAGCGGGGAGAGAGAACTACTTGATCTTCCCGTTGTTAACAAGAATGCTCGAGCTCGAACTTGAAAGCTTCCCATTCTTTAATATCATGACCCGATGCTCCCGACTAATACATGCAGCCATAGTCCCTATGGGACGGACCATGTCAGTGCTAACCGATTTCTAAAAGATATCAGTGTATGAGTCTTCAAAAATGGTGAAGTCATACCGTCAAACTCGGACGTTGAGGTTGATGCCTTCCATTGGCGTGACCGCATCATGTACCAGCAGTGAGTGCGGTAAGCAAATATGATGAATTGCTCTGTTATCAATCATCATTACTATCCTTCTTCTAAGGTCTATGCATTCATCAGCAGTGTGTCCATGCTGATTCATATGGAACACACATCTCTTTTACGTGTAGGCTGGAGTACATAGATGGAGTCTTGTGTCTCTGGGTGTATGGTCCCTATTTCCCTGTGGTCTCATAAATATCTGAACATAGCACGGGTACTGGGTGACCCAAAAATAACAAACATCGATGCTACTGCTAGGTACACGTGCTTCCCATACTCACTCTACGCAGGTACTGAGTTGAGTTGAGCAGAGCTTTGGACTGGCGTGATCATTGAGGAGTTGCTTTTCGAAGTCTAAGGTAAGTTGTTGATGACTTTCCCAACCCTCAAGTTCTACCTATTTTACTTTTTGTCTATTTCCATTTCCAAACAGTGTATTTAGTATTTAAAGACTTATGATCAAAGTTTAGCCAGCTCTTGTTATTATGACTACTAGAATTTGTGGTAGCGTTGTTTAAGAGTCTTTAATATGTATTAAGACCGTTTCATTACTTTGTGTTTCCTTTACGTTTATCGCACTTTTACTCCTTATCTTGACTTGTATGATTTTGGGGTTTGCCTACGGGGTTCGGGTAAGTGCCCGCATGACAAAATAGGTTTTACATTGCTACAAATTTGGAATTAGAGCACTAGCTTCGTTGGTCTCTTGAGTACAAGAGCAATGTCTAGTAGAGCCTTGTGGACTAGTATGTAGACGTCCTTACCCATCATCGAGAGGCTACAGGGCATTTAGAAAAATTTCACTTTTTTCATTTCTATCGTTCTATATGACTTGATCAATTACTGAGTTCTTGTTTCATTCTTTCTCACAAATTGTGAGGACAGGATCGACCGCAGTCGGAGGACATGAGCCTACACCTGCAGCCGCATCTGCTGTTAGGGCTACTGTATGGGGTATAAGTAGAGGTTGAGATATAGGTAGAGCTTGAGTTGCAGCATCGGCCCGAGGTCGAGCACCAGTGGCACCTCAGGGTCATGCTAGAGCGACGTCTCATGAGCCAGATTTGATTGAGAATGATTAGTCAATCTAGGAGGAGGATATTAGACTTGGGCAGGCACCTCCAGGTTTTGAGGCTACACTTGTGCTTCAGGATACATTGGTTCGTATGATGGGTCTTCGGGAGAGTATGGTACATGAAGGTGTACTACCTACTTATTCTGATGGTTTACAGACTTGAATGGGAAGAAAGACTCCCGATCAGATGGGTATTCCTAGATTTCAGACCCAATGGGCTAGGCCTACACCTATGGTGGTGTTATACCTTATGTTTTTGTGCGTAATTACTATTGTAACATGGCCATTATATGCTCAAAGATAGTAATACCCCTCCATAAGGTTTAGGAAGGTTTACAGATGTATTACATAAGTTTTGGGAAGGTTTAAGGCTCACTAGATACACGAAAATAGGTTTCGACAAAAGCTATTCAATTCATCGCCTTTCGGAGCCTTCTGTGAATCTCGAGGCACAACCTACGATCCATATAAAAATCCTACGAGATGCAGAGCTACTGTTACACCCCATAATTCTTCGTGTAATCGAACTTATTGTTAGTCAATTTGAGCTACGGCAACCCGAGACCCTTCCCAAGGGTCATATATGAGTTATTTGAGTATTACTAAGGTATATGGAAGGTTGGAAGTCAATTGGATTAAAGGAAGGAAATCTTGACAAAATTTGACCAAGATAAGGCGATACGCTAAGCATTCCGCCCCACGGAAGCCGATCCGCTTTGTGGATCAGGCCATAGATTAGACCCTCATTTTTCTCACCTCACTGCCCCAATATGTGTTTGTTTCTGTGCCCGCAGATGCAGAACCAGCTGTAAATTGGTGGTGGTGGATGACTCTATAAATAGCCTTGAAGCGGTGGCTTCTTCATTTCACTCCAATTTTGACCCAAACATTTCCCACACTCTCAAACATCCCCTTAGGGTTTGTACACCATCAAAGAGAAATTCCAAATAAATTTGAAGATAAATCTTCCATGAATGATCATTAAAACAACTTGGAGATCCTCTTACTAGCAAGATAGAGGGAAGGGCTTCTTTGATCTTGAAGGAGTATTGAAGCTACAAGTTTGTTTTGTTGATTTAAGGTAAGATATTGATGTTATTGATAATATTAAGCTTCTCATAGCCTTGTTGAGAATTACGGATAAATGAAACTTGTGATAGTTGATCTAGAACTCCATAAAAGAGTTTCTATGAGTCTTGGGTAGTTCTTGAGTGACTTTGATACGATCATGGCTTGTAGTTGAAGTATATGGTGCTAGAAATCATGGAGTATATTTTGTTGTTGTGGTGGTGGTTGTGGTTATGGTGGTTGTTATTGTTGGTGATATGGGTATTAGAAGTTATGGATTATGTATGGTGATCTTGTGGTTGTTGATGTTGTTGTATTGGTGTTGTTGTTTCTAATAATGTTGTATTGAAAAGAAGTTAATAGAATGGTTGGTTAACTTGAACACCATAACTAGAGGAATATGCACTCTAGGTGTTTGTCGAATTGTCTTAGCAAACCAATTCTTAGTTTGTCGATCGTATCTTAATCCAAAACCTCTATATTTTGTATATAACCACTCGTAAAACATCTCGGGGTCCATGAGATGTTGTTAACAAAGAGACATATGTATGTAAGGCTATCTCTTTCTTTCAAAAGTATAAAATCAAAAGTGTTTATTTTTTTCAAAAGAAACGTCTAGAGCTTCATTTTATTCGTATATCATTTATTCCTTGTCGAGAATAATTCTCTTATTGTTGTTGTATTCCAAAATTCCGGTTTGTTGGTTGTTCATCTGAGTATCTTAAGCTTCCGAAAATGAGTGTTCAAAAGAGTTAATCATCGACCAAGATTCGTATCAAAGAAAAGTCAAAGAATTATGAGTTTCAAAGAGGCCAAATGCCATGGTTATTACAGTGCAATATCCATACCACCGAACCTATGCCGGTGCGCTATTATATATATATATATATTATTCACAACACTATTGCAACCAGCCGGTGGGAAGTTGTACATGTACATTATACACACCGCGCCATGCTATAGTCAGCCGGGAAGACACTTATATGTGCATCCATACATACAACTCAGAGTATACCTGAGAAAAGTGACATATTACACACCTCTGGTTATAAGACTAGGGAATATTATATAACCAAGCTGCTATACCAAGAGTTCAGTAGAGTTTCATAATTTCATTATTCTCCCTACGTGGCACACAGGTTATCAGAGTATCAGACTGGCTTTATGCACTTCTTTATAGGTTATATTTCATACTGCTATTTATGATTTATATACCAGTACATTTATTTTGTGCTGACATCCTTTTTGCTGGGGGCATTGTGTGTTCATGCCACAGGTTCTGATAGGGGCCCTGATAGACCAACATAGTAGGAGTTGTTGAGTTCAACTATCAGTGGGTAAGATTCGTCCTTCCCACAGCTTTCTGGTCAGGTGTGAAGTATTTTTGGTATAGATATGTATATATTGTGTTGGTTGGGGCCCTATCCAGACCATAGTACAAGTACTCGTAGAGGCACATAGACTTGTCTAGTATATATAGCTGCTGATGTATGGCCTTGTTAGTCAGGTTGTCTTTTGTTGACTGGTGCTGCGGCATTGTTGGCCTTGTTTATATACATATGTTGGGTTGGTCCCCCTTTGTTCAACCTCAGAGGTTGTATTGCATCTTGTCCTACAGACTGTGGCATTGTCGGCCATCCCATAGTGTTGATGTTTGTATTATATTCGTAGTACGACTTTATCTGCCGGAAGTTCTACTCGTATAGGAACCTGGTTATCATAGTGGTACGTTCGGGCCAACATGGCACCGAGTGCCTGCCATAACCTCTAGTTTCGGGTATGACAACTACCACAGGAATGAATAGAGATTTTTTTAAACTCATGACACATCTTTTGGCAGTCCTGCGAGACGCAATACAGTCCTGAGAGTCGCAAGAAGTGCCTCGGGATAGGTCGGTGGTTTATTTTCTCTCACCCATACATAGACCCTCCAATGAATTCATGCTCACTTTCTCTCATTTTTCTAACCTAAGAGACCTAAAATATTATCTAATAAGTCTACCCTGGTTCAAGGCTAAGATCTAATGAAAACCAAGGAAAACTACATAAACCCGAATAAAGAATCCCGTGATCGTCGCTAGATCGTCTTCTTCCTTGTTCTAGCAACTTTGGAGGAAACTTGGTGAAGTAATCTTGGAGTTGGAGTATTTCATGTAACTTAAGGTAAGTTTCATATTCTACATCATTTACCTTAGATTCTACAAGTGTTTAGGATGGAATTATTGGAAGTTTTTTAGAGATCAAGTATTTGTAAGATATTGAAGTATGTATTGTTGTTGTGGGTTGTTTTACATGATTGAAAGGTGTTATATGAAGTTTTGGAGTCATGGATGGGATTGTGGTGATTAATAGAAGTAGTATGAAGATTGTTGTACAATCCATATCCTAAAAATCATGAGATCTAAGCCCAAGTAGTCTTTTAATTTCATGAAATACATAAACCCAAATTCTAGGTGGAAAATCCCAATTTCTCATTCATAAATCATGGATTAATTCCCATAATAAAAGGAATAAATCAATGGAAAATATTAGGATTAGAATTTAGAAGTTACCCCAATAAAGAACCTTGAGTTTTCCCCTTAAAATCACCCAAAACCGAGGTCTATAGCTCTTGGAAAGTAAAAATGAAGAATGAAGTTCGAAATTAGGATTTAAATCTGCCTAGGCCCTAATTACTCTACGTGAATATGAGGCCCAGCTCGTGAACGAAGTCCGCCCAGACCTAAGCTATTACACCCCGTATTTTCGTGCTCGTATGCATTCTAAGTAAAGTCACGTAAATACCACTGAGGCTAATATCCTATTGTTGCATGAAAACAAGTTTAAACTAGTGTTACACATGTTTCGTATGAATTTGTGGTTAAACAAATCAAAGAAATTAAGTTCATCGAAACTCGGGGAAAGACAGGCAGAATTTTGAATGATATTTAGCCCAAATTGTCGGGGGTATATCTCCTAGTATATATGGAATCATGGGGTGCATAACCTATCTAAATTAAAGTTCAGAGAGTCTACTTTCAATTCAATTGATGGTTCGCCAATATGAAAAATACAGTGAAAATTACGGACCATAAAAAATTGTACGGACTGCAAAAGTAACCCATTTTTTTGGGCGGTGGAATTTTTTAAGTTTTTATATTTCATCTTGCGCGACTTGAGGTATCATTTTCATTTATTTCTAGATCCAACCCAATCGTAAATGCTTTCTCTAAGTCCTGCTATGGATTCTTGATGATCCAAGCTAAGTTCGGAAGTAAAATCCGCCCATCGTTCGTTGGAAGATTGTGAACATAATCCTCTTCCTCTGTACTTCTTGGGACTGATTTGGTGGCACAAGTTGTTGAAGTTGTGAGTTGTTATATGGCTAAATTTTGTCTACAAGGTAAGCCGCATCTTCTACTTGATGTTTTTGAACTCCTACAAGTGTAACAGATGTTTTGATAAGGAGTTTATGGCCTAAGTGTTGGAAGAAATTGGCTAGAGTTCATGTTGGTGTTAAGCTAGTTTTGGGGCTGTTTTATGATTGTTTGATGGCTAGATATTATTTTGTGTTGAATGACAAAGCTAGGAAATCTTGTTACAATTATGTATGTTGTCTTGTTTTTTAGATACCATTGTTACAAGCTACATAGTTAGTATACACACAAGGTGTTTGTGAAAATGTTTAAATGAAAGCTTCCTTTAGCTTTTGATTTGAAATTGATATGAATCATTCATTTAATGTAGAACACCGTTAGTTGGGCATTCGAGAGCTCGTGAGCTATCTATAGAGGTATGTATGGCTTACCCTTCATTATATTGGCATGATCATAAAGGAAACGTAAATGGATAAAGGTTCTGTATTCTAATTCTATTATTGATGAAATTGATTTATAAGAATCACATCCATTCTTAGTATAAGGAATATTATTTGTTCCTTCATCGTAATGAAATTCCCATACTCTATAGAGTCACTCTCATATTTATGTAACATGATTGCTTGTTGGTTTCTGAAAGGTAAAGAAAATGGTATGTGTCGTCTCTTCGTATTAACTCATATAGAAAGGTAAAATGATATGTTATACGCATATGGATAGCCGGAGGTGAAACGACCTTACGTAACTCCGATAGTCTTACAAAGTAGTCCATATTCCTCAGATGGTTCTCACACATACATAAATGATATTAATTATATTGCCCACAGAGGCCTATTGTGTTATATTCACAGCTATACAAATATAATATTGATTATATTTCCCGCAGAGGCCTACGACATTTTATACACGACTATATTTCATTTATGTTTATTATGGTCCATATAGGTACTTCTGACTTACATGTTGTTTCTTTTGGTTTCATTTACTCATTTATGCTTTCATTTACATTTACTTATGCCTTACATATTCAATACATTCTTTCGTACTTATGTCCCCTTTTTGGGGCACTGAGTTTCATGCCCGTAGGTACAGATAGTTGGACAATGTTCATTTCTAGTAGGATCTCAGCCCGACATTAATGTTAGAACTCTCTATTTGATTTAGAGGAGTCAGTCAGAGTTGGTATTCTTATATATATATATTTATGAGTATGGCGGGGCCCTGTGCTGACCATATGATGTTTATGTACTCCTTAGAGGCTTTTACACAGTGGTCAAGTATAAATATGTCGTGGATGGCATTGTAGGCATTTTATATGGTCTGATATACTTATGGTGGCCTTGTCGACCTTGGCGTGTATATATCTATAGATATTGTTGGGTCATTTTATGCTTGCAAGTTGGTACACAACTACTTATTAGAGGCCTCGTCGGCCCAGATCTTGTGTTATTATCCTTCTGTGGTATGACTGGTACGCTCGGGCCTTAGGGAATCGAGTGTCAGCCCCTTCTACCTAAGGTTAGGGTGTGAAAAACTTAGTATCAGGGCAAATCTATCAAAATTTCTAAGAATCCCATGGATAAGAAACTCTAAGAGTTCAGTTACCCCAATATTTGAGGACGAATGTTCTTAAGGGTGGAGGATGGTATACCTCGTATTTTCATGTTCGTATGCATCTTAAGTAAAGTCACGTAAATCTTGGTGAGGCTAACAACATATTTTTTATGGAAACAATTTTGAACAAGTGATACTCATGTTCTTTAGAATTTCGGGTTACTTGGATCAAAGAAATTAAGTTTGTCGAAACTCGGGAAAGACAGAGAGAATTTCAGACATAATTTTTGCCCAACTTGTCGGGGGTTTATCTCCTAGTATATATGGAATTATGGATTGTATAACTATCTAAATTCACGTTCGTAGAGTCTACTTTTCAATGCAACTGACGGTTCCCCAATATGAGAAATACAATGAAAATTACGGACCATACAAAATTGTACGGACCTCAAAAGTTGAGCGTTGTTTTGCTCGGGTGAAAACTTTTAAGTTTTTATATATCATCTTGCAATACTTGAGGTCTCATTGTCCTTTATTTCCAGATTTGACCCAATCCTAAATACTTTCTCTAAGGTCTACTATGGGTTCTTGATGATCCAAGCTTAGTTCGTAAGTAAAATTCGTCAATCGTTCGTTGGAAGATTGTGAACATAATCCTCTTCTTATCTACTTCTTGGGGCTGATTTTAGATACCATTGTTACAAGCTACATAGTTACTATGGACACAATGTGTTTGTGAAAATGTCTAAATGAAAGCTTCTTTTAGCTTTTGATCCGAAATTGATTCGAATCATTCGTTTAATGTAGAACATCATTCGTAGGGCATTTGAGAGCTCGAGAGATATCTATAGGGGTATGTAAGGCTTACCCATATTTATATTGGCATGATCATAAAGGAAATGTAAAAGGATAATGGTTCGGATGTAAAAATCCCCGTGAGCTCAAGGTTCCAATTTGATCCTCGAAGTGATAAGCTCGAAGTTCCAAAGAAGGTTGATCATTGAAGATAATATGCCTCAAATGGCATGGGAAAATGGAGTGTCGTTGGAATTATCACGTGAAGAGTTAAGAAAAATGTTTATTTTCGGATTTGTATGTAGGTCTTGGCCGAAGACAATGTTCGTTTTTCTTTTAGCTTATCTTTTATTCTTAGCCTAGATTTAGTTCTTATTAGGACAACATTAATAAAACCATGTAATAAGAAAGAATTACTAGGCCATGTAATAAGGTGACAAGGCCTAAAGTTCTTCCAACAAGTTGACTAGGCCGAGAGTGACAAGCTGGCAAGCAAAAAAGCATCTAGAAGTTGAGGTTTCCAAGAAGACAATTCATGAACCAACTAGTTCATGAATTTGGCTACATTAATGTCTTCAAAATCGTCCAAGGGGGAGATGAAGAAGTTGGCCGAAATGGTTTATCAAGCAAGTACAAAGAATGGAAGCTTTCAAACACATTCCAAGAAGATGAGGTTGTTGGAAGAATCAAGTTCATGAATAGGAAACAACAATTTCGGCCTAGGGAAGAGGAAGGGTTGGCCGAACTCCCTTGGTCACCAAGTCACTCCAAATGTGTCCACACTAGGTGTTAGTTTGTGTCTTTTCATTTGCTTTCTAGAATAGTCTCTTTTGTACTATAAATAGAGGCCTGAGGCCATTGTAAAAATCTGTTGTTGTTGAATGAAAAACTTGAGTGTTAACTCAATTTAGCTAAGCATTTCAATCCAGGATTGTTATACTTAGTTGAACCTCCAGAAGGGTCGCTTGGTTCTCCGTTAGAACCACCCTTGTGTCGAAGGTTTTGATCACCCTTGCTAGATTAGTCTTGAGCATTGCAGGCAGAAAACCTCAAGCTAGTCCTCTCGAAATTGATCACAACATCTTGGAGCCCACACAAGCAATTACTCCTCATGTTACCATCCAAAGACCCATATCAACTTAATTGTGACTTCGTTTGTGTCTCAGATTGTTTCTTCCAATGCGTATACAATTTATGCTCTAATTACTTGTATGTTTACATAACCACCCTCCGAAATATCTCAAAAACACCTCCACCAAAGCTCAATATCCGCAACCAACCAAAAACACCCGCAACCACAAACAACCACCCCAATGTCCCACTGAATCCTCTTCTCGGACCCTCACTGCCTCAAGTTTTTCCCACAACCTTAGCTCAACTAAAATACCAAACCACCACCACCACCCTCTCCCATAAGACTCTCGAAATCACCTCCCAAAATTCCAACTCACACTTTTAAGCCAAGCCACCCGAAACAACCTTCAACAACCATACTACCTACCTTGCCGATAAATTGAGAACCACATTTTCCTCGCCTACTTTAGGGTCAACCCGAATCTCACAAACACCTGAGTCACTTACCAATTCAAAGCCCTCCGTACTTATATGAATTTGGTATTAGAGCGAGGCAATATCATCCCACGCTTTGACGTTATGCCTCTCACAAGAAAGGAACTACGGAGGATTATGTATGACATTTTGACCGACCGATTGCAAGCCTTGAAAAAGGAACTTGCCGAACCTACCACAATCAACCGCACCAAATTAGGACCTATACCAAACAGCCCAAAGCCTGAAGGCTTGGTACTCCAACGTGAGTTGGAGGTTCCACGCGAAACACCTAAGGAATCACAAAGGAATCAACTATTCTACACACAGTGCAACGTGAAAGACAATGTGTGTAGGTTGATTATTGATGGAGGAAGTAGTTCCAACTTAGCCTCCCAAGAAATGGTGGACAAACTCGGGCTGCCCACTCGCGGCCACCCTAAGCCATATGATCTTCAATGGGTAAACGAAGACGGAGAACTAAGGGTCACAACCCAAACCCTTGTTGGCTTTCAGATTGGAATGGTGTGATGTCCTACCCATGGACACTTGCCATATTTTGTTGGGCCACCCTTGGCAATTCGATCGGAAGGCATAACATAATGAAGAAAAGAACACTTATTCTTTTCAAAAGGATGGTCATAAAATTTGATTGGTGGCACTACCGCCTGGTGAGTTTAAAAAAATAACAAAGGGTCAAGACACCAAGCCTCAGACGGAATTCGAGATCCAACCACTTGAAGCGCGGGAGATCAATGAGGAGTCTAAGAAGGGGAGGCCGACAGAGATATTGGTGTGTGAAAAAAAGGAAAACATTGTTGAAGTCACAATGGAAAGTGCTGACATAGAGGAACTTCCGAATGACATTGCATCCGGAACACTATCGATGGATGATAGTGAACTTACTCTTGATTTACTTTCAAGAAGTTCATTGTCTCCTCAGTAAGACTATGGATGCCAAGAACAGGAATTGGTGGGTAAAAGCCAAACGAGCCTTAACTTATTCACAACATCCGTCGTGTTAGTGCCAAAGCAAAATGAATTTTGGCACATGTGTATTGGACACCATCAAATGAGAACCCGAGAAGGAAGTAAGGAGAAGTTGGATTCCAATGCCAAGCATGATTTGTTCGAATGGCTTGTGATTCAATTTAGAGTATGTGACACTCCAAGCTCTCCCGAGAGGTTCATGCGCAAATTTCTACAACCATTTACGGGTTATATGGCATTGCCCGAGGGCCTTCACACTACTCCATCTGAAGTAGGAACTAGCCGAGGTTGGTTCAAGAACACAAGTGTTTCCCGAGACTATGGGTTGGCTTTTCCGCATATATTCCGTGTCATGGTAGCTTTCCCTTCCCTACCCAAATCATGAAAGCACTATTTAAGGTTAAAGATGAGGTTTGGAAAATGGGTGTCGGTCTAATTCAAAAGCAAGGCTCTACGACTTCCTCTAATAGGAGATTGGGAAGTACGCGGCTTCCCTATTCTACTTACAACCCGGAATTTTATGTGATGCAAAGGAAGTCGAGTCCAAGATATGATAAGGGGATAGCATGCTGCCAAACTTCCACAAAACGCAAAAATGATGAGTCCGATTTAATGTCAGATACATTTTCCGGGAAGCTCGTGAGGTTGACCGTGCTTGAACATGAAACTAGTGGGATAGGCGTTGTCACCATCTTAGATCAAGACAAGGCAACCATCAGTTCCTTTAGGGGAAAATTTAGTGGTACATGGTTCAATTGTGTCCCTCACAATGAAGACTATGATATAGTAGGATCCGTGATCCAATGCGGGCATCATATGAAGTCAAAACCATTTTCCTTGTATGTGGATTCGTATTTGTGAAGTTTAGAAGAGGGCGTCTACAATATGAAACTTATGGACTTATCTAATGCTAGATCTACACTTGTTGTTGAATTTGTTTAACCACATTTAGGCGATGAGAATTCGAGGATGAATTATTTTGAAGAAGGGGAGTATGATGTGTATGGATGGCTTTGAGTTGGTAACTGATTCAGGTGTTGGTGATATTCGGGTTGACCCAAAAGTAGGCAAGGAAAATAGGGTTTTCGGTTTATCAGCAATGTAGGCAATATGGTGGTTGAAGGCTATTTTGGGTAGCTTGGCTTAAAAGCATAAGTTGGCGTTTTAGGAGGTGATCCCGTGAGTCTTGCGGGAGAGGGTGGTCATGGTGGTTTGATATTTTAGTGGAGCTAAGGTTGCGGAAACAAACTGAGGCAGTGAGGGTCCGAGAAGAGGATTCAGTGGGACGTTGGGGTGGTTGTTTGTGTTTGCGGGTGTTTTTGGTTGGTTGCGGATATTGATCTTTGGTGGAGGTGTTTTTGAGATGTTGTGGAGGGTGGTTATATAAACAGACAAGTAATTAGAGCACAAATTGTATACGCATTGGTGGAAACAATCTGAGACACAAACGAAGTCACAATTCAGTCGATATGGGTCCTTGGATGGTAATATGAGGAGTAATTGCTTGTGTGGGCTCCAAGATGTTGTGATCAATTTCGAAAGGACTAGCTTGAGGTTTTCTGCCCGCAATGCTCAAGACTAATCTAGTAAGGGTGATCAAAACCTTCGACACAAGGGTGGTTCTAACGGAGAACCAAGCGACCCTTCTGGAGGATCAACTAAGTATAACAATCCTGGATTGAAATGCTTAGCTAAATTGAGTTAACACTCAAGTTTTTCATTCAACAACAACAGATTTTTACAATGGCCTCAGGCCTCTATTTATAGTACAAAAGAGACTATTCTAGAAAGCAAATGAAAAGACACAAACTAACACCTAGGTGGACACATTTGGAGTGACTTGGTGACCAAGGGAGTTCGGCCAACCCTTCCTCTTACCTAGGCCGAAATTTTTGTCTCCTATTCATGAGCTTGATTCTTCCAACAACCTCATCTTTTTGGAATGTGTTTGGAAGCTTCCATTCTTTGTACTTGCTTGATGAACCATTTCGGCCAACTTATTTATCTCCCCCTTGGACGATTTTGAAGACATTAATGTAGCCAAATTCATGAACTAGTTGGTTCATGAATTGTCTTCTTGGAAACCTCAACTTCTAGATGCTTTTTTTGCTTGCCAGATTGTCACTCTCAGCCTAGTCAACTTGTTGGAAGACCTTTCGGCCTTGTCACCTTATTACATGGCCTAGTAATTATTTCTTATTACGTGGTTTATTAATGTTGTCCTAATAAGAACTAAATCTAGGCTAAGAATAAAAGATAAGCTAAAAGAAAAACGAACATGGTCTTCGGCCAAGACCTACATACAAAGCCAAAAATAAACATTTTTCTTAACTCTTCACGTGATAATTCCAATGACACTCCATTTTCCCATGCCATTTGAGGCATATTATCTTCAATGATCAACCTTTTTTTGAACTCCGAGCTTATCACTTCGAGGATCAAATTGGAACCTTGAGCTCACAGGAATTTTTACATCAGGTTTCGTATTCCAATTCTATTATTGATGTATAAGAAAGTCACTCTCATCTTGATGTAACATGACTGCTTGTTGGTTCCTGATTGGTAAAGAAAATTGTAAGTGTTGTCTCTTCGTATTAACTTATATAGAAAGGTAAAATGATATGTTATACGCATATGGATAGTCGGAGGTGAAACGACCTTACGTCACTCCAACAGATGGTTCTCACATATACATAAATGATTTGATTATATTGCCCACAAAGGCGTATGGTGTTATATACACAGTTATACTGATATGATATTGATTATATTGCCCATAGAGGCCTATGATGTTATATACACGACTATATTTTATTTATGTACTATATGGTCCACAGAGGTACTTCTGACTTACATGTTGTGTCTTTTGGTTTCCTTTACTTATTCCTTACATATTCAGTACATTATTTCGTACTTATGTCCCCTTTCTGGGGCACTACATTTCATGCCTGTAGGTATAGATAATTGGTCGATGTTCATTTCTAGTAGGATCTCAGCCTGGCATTAATGTCAAAACTCTGCACATGTTTTAGAGGTGTCAGTTAGAGTTGGTATGCTTATATATATATATATATATATATATATATATATATATATATATATATGGATATGGTGGGGCTCTGTACCTACCTGATGATGTTCATGTATTCCTTAGAGGCTTTTACACATTGGTTCGGCATAAAGATGTCGTGGATGGCCTTGTCGGCCTTTTATATGGTCTGATATACTTATGGTGGCCTTGGCATCTATATATCTATAGATATTATTGGGCCTTTTTATGCCAGTGGATTGGTATATAAATATTTATTAGAGGCTTCGTCGGCCAAAATCTTGTGATATTGTCCTTATGTTGTATGACTGGTACGCTTGGGCATTAGGGCACTGAGTGTCGGCCCCCCTTCTCCAAGGTTGGGTGTGAAAAACATAGTATCAGAGCAGATCTGTCAAAATTTCTAAGAATTTTATGGATAAGAAACTCAGAGAGTTCAGTTACACCAACATTCGAGGACGAATGTTCTGAAGGGTGGAGGATGTGATACCCCATATTTTCGTGTTCGTATGCATCGTAAGTAAAGTCACGTAAATTCCGATGAGGCTAACATCCTATTTTTGGACGGAAACAATTTTAAACAAGTGATACTCATGTTCTTTAGAATTTGGGGTTAAAAGGATCAAATAAATTAAGTTCATTGAAACTCGGGGAAAGACAGGCAGATTTTCGGACATTATTTTTGTCCCAATTTGTCCGGGGTATATATCCTAGTATATATGGAATTATGGATTTCATAACCTATCCAAATTCAAGTTTCGAGACTCTACTGTTCAATGAAACTGACAATTCACCAATTTGATAAATACAGTGAAAACTACAGACCATACAAAATTATACGGACCGCAAAAGTAGACTATTTTTGACCCAATCCTAAATACTTTCTCTACGGTCTCCTATGGGTTCTTGATGATCCAAGCTTATTTCGGAAGTAAAATCCGCCAATCGTTCGTTGGAAGATAGTGAAAATAATCCTCTTCCTCTCTACGTCTTGGGCCTGGTTTGGTGGCATAAGTTGTTGAAGTTGTGAGTTATTATAGTGCTAAATTTTATCCACAAAGTAAGCCTTATCTTATACTTGATGTTTTATAACTCTTACAAGTGTAATAGATGTTTTGATAAGGAGTTTATGACCTAAGTGTCGAAAGAAATTGGCTAGAGATCATGTTGGTGTTAAGCTAGTTTTGGGGTTGTTTTATGATTGATTGATGGATGGATATTGTTTTGTGTTGAATGAGGAATATAGGAAAGCTAGTTAGAATAATGGATGTTGTCTTGTTGTTTATATACCATTGTTACAAGCTACAAGTTAAAATGTACACAAGGCATTTGTGAAAATGTCTAAATGAAAGCTTCCTTTAGCTTTTGATCCAAATCATTCATTTAATGAATACCATCATTCGTATGGCGTTCGTGAGCTAGTGAGATATGTATAGAGGTATGTATTTCTCACCCTTCTTTATATTGGCAAGATCATAAAGGAAACGTAAAAGGATAAAGGTTCCGTATTCCAAATCTATTATTGATGTATAAGAATCACGTCCAATCTTAGTATAAGGAATCTTATTTGTTCCTTTATCGTAATGAAATTCCCATACTCTATGAAGTCACACTCATCTTAATGTAACATGATTGCTTGTTGGTTCCTGAAAGGTAAAGAAAATGGTAAGTGTCATATCTTCGTATTAACTCGTATAGAAAGGTAAAATGATATGTTATACGCATATGGATTGTCGGAGGTGCAACGTCCTTACATCACTCTGATAAGCTTACAAAGTAATACATATTCCTCAGATGGTTCTCACATATACATTTATGTTATTGATTATATTGCTCACAAAGGCATATGGTGTTATATACACAGCTATACAAAACTGATATTGATTATATTGCCCAAAGAGTCATATGTCATTATATACGCAGCTATATAGATATGATATTGATTACATTTCCCACAGAGGCCTACAACGTTATATATACGACTATATTTCATTTACGTACATTATGGTCCACAGAGGTACTTCTGACGTACATGTTGTTTCTTTTGGATTCCTTTACTCATTTATGCTTTCATTTACATTTACTTATGCCTTACATATTCAATACATTATTTCGTACTTATGTCCCCTTTATGAGGGCACTATGTTTCATGCCCGTAGGTACAGATAGTTGGACGATGTTCATTTCAAATAGGATCTCTGCCTAGCATTAATGTCAGAACTCTCTACTTGTTTCAGAGGTGTCAGTCAGAGATGGTATGCTTATATTTATATTTATGGGTATGACGGGGCCCTGTTCCGACAAGATGATGTTCATGTACTCCTTAGAGGCTTTTACACAGTGGTCTAGTATAGAGATGTCGTGGATGGCATTGTCGGCCTTTTATATGGTCTAATATACTTATGTTGGCCTTCGCGTGTATATATCTATAGATATTGTTGGGTCCTTTTATTCTTGCAAGTTGGTAAAAAATTACTTATTAGAGGCGTCGTCGGCCCAGATGTTGTGATATTATCCTAATGTCGTATGATTGGTACACTCGGGCCTTAGGGAATCGAGTGTCGACCCCCTCTCCCCAAGGTTGGGGTGTGACAATATTGGTATCAGAGTAGATCTATCGAAATTTCTAAGAATCCTATGGATAAGAAACTCCGAGAGTTCAGTTACACCAACATTCGAGGACGAATGTTCTTAAGGGTGGAGGATGTTATACACCGTATTTTTGTGTTAGTATGCGTCATAAGTAAAGTCACGTAAATCCCGATGAGGTTAATGTCCTATTTTATGATGGAAACAATTTTAAACAAGTGCTACTCATGTTCTTTAGAATTTGGGGTTAAACAAATCAAAAAAATTAAGTTCCGCGAAACTCGGGGAAAGACAGGAAGAATTTCGGACATGATTTTTGGCCCAACTTATTGCGGGTATATCTCCTAGTATGTAGGGAATTTTGCAGTGCTTAACCTATCTAAATTCATATTTGGAGAGTCATCTTTTGAATGAAACTGAGAATTCGCCAATATGAGAACTACATTGAAAATTACAGACCATACAAAATGGTATGGACCGCAAATGTAGACTGTTGTTTTGGGCGGTGGAATACTTTTATGTTTTTATATATCATATTGAACGACTTGAGGTCTCATTTTCCTTTGTTTCCAGATCCGACCCAATCCTAAATACTTTCTCTAAGTGTCCCATGGGTTCTTGATGATCTAAGCTAAGTTCAGAAGTAAAATCCGCCAATCGTTCGTTGGAAGATTGTGAACATAATCCTCTTCCTCTCTAATTCTTGGGGCTGATTTGGTGGCATAAGTTGCTGGAGTTGTGAGTTGTTATAGGGCTAAATTTTGTCTACAAGGTAAACCTTATCTTCTACTTGATGTTTTTGAACTCCTACAAGTGTAATAGATGTTTTGATAAGGAGTTTATGGCCTAAGTGTCGGAAGCAATTGGCTAGAGTTCATGTTGGTGTTAAGCTAGTTTTGGGGCTGTGTTTATGATTGATTGATGTATGGATATTGTTGTGTGTTAAATGAGGAATATAGGAAAACTAGTTAGAATAATGGATGTTGTCTTGTTGTTTAGATACCATTGTTACAAGCTACAAGTTAATATGCACACAAGGCGTTTGTGAAAATATCTAAATGAAAGCTTGGTTTAGCTTTTGATCCGAATCATTCGTTTAATGAAGACCATCGTTCGTATGGCGTTCGCGAGCTAGTGAGCTATCTATAGAGGTATGTAATGCTCGCCCTTCTTTATATTGGCATGATCATAAAGGAAACGTAAAAGGATAAAAATTCAGTATTCCAAATCTATTATTGATGAAATTGATGTATAAGAATCACGTCCAATATTAGTATAAGGAATCTTATTTATTCCGTTATCGTAATGAAATTCCAATACTCTATGAAGTCACTCTCATCTTAATGTAACATAACTGCTTGTTGGTTCCTGAAAGTTAAAGAAAATGGTAAGTGCCATATCTTCGTATTAACTCATATAGAAAGGTAAAATGCTATGTTATACGCATATGTATTTTCATTTTTCTATGCATCATAAGTAAAGTCTCGTAAATTCCGGTGAGGATAACATCCTATTTTTTATGGAAACAATTTTAAACAAGTGTTACTCACGTTCTTTAGAATTTGGGGTTACACGGATCAAAGAAATTAAGTTCGTCGAAACTCAGGGAAAGACATGAAGAATTTCGGACATGAAATTTTGCCCAACTTGTAGGGAGTATATCTACTTTTATATATGGAATTATGGAGTGCATAATCTATCTAAATTTAAGTTCGGAGAGTCTACCTTTCAATTCAACTGACGGTTCGCCAATATGAGAAATACAGTGAAAATTACGGACCATACAAAATTATACGGACCCCAAATGTAGATTGTTGTTTTGGGCGGTGGAATACTTTTATGTTTTTATATATCATATTGCACGACTTGAGGTCTCATTTTCCTTTGTTTCCGGATCCGACCCCAATCCTAAATACTTTCTCTAAGTGTCCCATGGGTTCTTGATAATCAAAGCTAAGTTCGGAAGTAAAATTCGCCAATCGTTCGTTGGAAGATTGTGAACATAATCCTCTTCCTCTTTACTTCTTGGGGTTGATTTGGTGGCATAACTTGCTGAAGTTGTTAGTTTCTATGGAGCTAAATTTGGGCTACAAGGTAAGCCTTATCTTCTAATTGATGTGCTTGAACTCCTACAAGTGTAATAGATGTTTTGCTAAGGATTTTATTGCCCAAGTGTTGGAAGAACTTGGCTGGAGTTCATGTTGGTGTTAAGCTAGTTTTGGGGCTATTTTATGATTGATTTATTGCTAGATATTGTTGTGTGTTGAATAAGGAAGATGGGAAAGCTAGTTAGAATAATGGATGGTGTCTTGTAGTTTAGTTACCATTCTTACAAGCTACAAGTTAGTATGCACACAAGGTGTTTGTGAAAATGTCAAAATGAAAGCTTCCTTTAGATATTGATCTGAATAATTCGTTTAATGTAGACCATCATTCGTAGGATGTTCGGAATCTCGTGAGCTACCTATATAAGTATGTAAGGCTTACCCTTCTTTATATTGGCATGATTATAAAGGAACGTCAAAGGATAAAGGTTATGTATTCCAATTCTATAATTGCTGAAATTGATATATAAGAAGCATGTCCATTCTTAGAATTAGGAATCTTATTTGTTCCTTTATCGTAATGAAATTCCCATACTCAATAAAGTCACTCTCGTCTTGATGTAACATGATTGCTTGTTAGTTCCTGAAAGGTAAAGAAAATGATAAGTGTTGTCTCTTCGTATTAACTCATATAGAGAGGTAAAATGATATGTTATATGCATATGGATAGTCGGAGGTGCAACGACCTTACATCACTCCGACAGGCTTACAGAGTAGTCCATATTCCTCAGATGGTTCACACATATACATATAAGATATTGATTATATTACCCATAGAGGCCTATGACGTTATATACATAGCTATACAGATCTGATATTGATTTACTGCGCACAGAGGCCTATGGCGTTATATACACGACTATATTTTTTTTTTGTACATTGTAGTCCACAAAGGTACTTCTGACTTATAGGTTGGTTCTTTTAGTTTCCTTTACTCATTTATGCTTTCATTTACATTTACTTATGCCTTACATATTCATTACATTCTTTCGTTCTAATATCCCCTTTCTGTGGCACTGCGTTTCATGCTCGTAGGTATAGATAGTTAGACGATGTTCATTTCTTGTAGGATCTCAGCCCGATATTAATGTCATAACTCTCCACATATTTCAGAGGTGTTAGTCAGAGTTGGCATGCTTATATATATATATTTACGGGTATGGCCGGGTCTATTCCCGACCAGATGATGTCCATGTACTCCTTAGAGGCTTTTGCGCAATGGTCTGGTATAAAGAGGTAGTGGATGGCATTGTCGGCCTTTTATATGGTCTGATATACTTATGGTGGCCTTGACGGACTTAGCGTGTATATATCTATATCTATATATATATATATATATTATTGGGTCCTTTTATGCTTGCAGGTTGGTACAAAACTACTTATTAGAGGCCACGTCGGCCCAGATCTTGTGATATTGTCCTTATGGCGTATGACTAGTATGCTTGGGCCTTAGGGCACCGAGTGTAGGGCCCCAACTCCCCTAAGGTTGGGGTGTGAAAAAACTTGGTATGAGAGAAGATATATCAAAATTTTTGAGAATCCTATGGATAATAAACTATGAGAGTTAAGTTACACCAATATTCGAGGACGAATGTTTTTAATCGTGGAGGATGTTATATCCCGTATTTTCGTGTTCGTATGCATCATAAGTAAAGTCTCATAAATCCCGGTGAGGATAACATCTTATTTTTTTATGGAAACAATTTTAAACAAGTGCTACTCATGTTCTTTAGAATTTGGGGTTACACGGATCAAAGAAATTAACTTCGTCGAAACTTAGGGAAAGACAGGAAGAATTTCCGATATGATTTTTTGCCCAACTTGTAGGGAGTATATCTACTTGTATATATGGAATTATGGAGTGAATAACCTATCTAATTTCAAGTTCGGAGAGTCTACCTTTCAATTCAACTGACGGTTCGCCAATATGAGAAATACAGTGAAAATTACGGACCATACAATATACGGACAGCAAATGTAGACTGTTGTTTTGGGCGGTGGAATACTTTTATGTTTTTATATATCATAATGCACGACTTGAGGTCTCATTTTCCTTTATTTCCAGATCCAACCCAATCCTAAATACTTTCTCTAAGTGTCCCATGGGTACTTGATGATCTAAGCTAATTCGGAAGTAAAATCTGCCAATCGTTCATTGGAAGATTGTGAACATAACCCTCTTCCTCTCTACTTCTTGGGGCTGATTTGGTGGCATAAGTTGTTGAGGTTGTGAGTTTCTATAGAGATAAATTTGGTCTACAAGGTAAGCCTTATCTTCCACTTGATGTGCTTGAACTCCTACAAGTGTAATAGATGTTTTGCTACGGATTTTATGGCCTAAGTGTTGGAAGAACTTGGCTAGAGTTCATGTTGGTGTTAAGCTAATTTTTGGGCTATTTTATGATTGATTGATTGCTAGATATTGTTGTGTGTTGAGTAAGGAAGCTAGGAAGGCTAGTTAGAATAATGGATGGTGTCTTGTTGTTTAGATACCATTGTTACAAGCTACAAGTTAGTATGCACACAAGGTGTTTATGAAAATGTCAAAATGAAAGCTTCCTTTAGATATTGATCCGAATAATTTGTTTAATGTAGACCATCATTCGTAGGATGTTCGGGATCTCGTGAGCTATCTATAGAGGTATATAAGCCTTACCTTTCTTTATATTGGAATGATCATAAAGGAACTCAAAGGATATAGGTTCTGTATAACAATTCTATAATTGATGAAATTTATATATAAGAAGCATGTCCATTCTTAGTATAAGGAATCTTATTTGTTCCTTTATCGTAATGCTATTCACTTACTCTATAAAGTCACTCTTGTCTTGATGTAACATGATTGTTGTTGGTTCCTGAAAGGTAAAGAAAATGGTAAGTGTTGTCTCTTCGTATTAACTCATATAGAAAGGTAAAATGATATGTTATATGTGTATGGATACTCGGAGGTGCAACGACCTTAAGTAAATCCGACAGGCTTACAGAATAGTCCATATTACTCAGATGGTTCACACATATACATATAAGATATTAATTATATTACCCACAGAGGCCTATGACGATATATACATAGCTATACAGATCTAATATTGATTTACTGCGCACAGAGGCCTATGACGTTATATACACGACTATATTTTATTTTTGTACATTGTGGTCCACAAAGGTACTTCTGACTTAGAGGTGGGTTCTTTTAGTTTCCTGTACTCATTTATGGTTTCATTTACATTTACTTATTCCTTACATATTAAGTACATTCTTTCGTTCTAATATCCCCTTTCTGAGGCATTGCGTTTCATGCCCGTAGGTACAGATAGTTGGACGATGTTCATTTTTAGTAGGATCTCAGTCCGACATTAATGTCAGAACTCTCCATATATTTCAGAGGTGTCAGTCAGAGTTGGTATGCTTATATATATGTATATTTATGGGTATGGTCGGGTCTAGTCCCGACTAGATGATGTTTATGTACTCCTTAGAGGCTTTTGCACAATGGTCTGGTATAAAGATGTCGTGGATGTCATTGTCGGCCTTTTATATGGTCTGATATACTTATGGTGGCCTTGTCTGACTTGTCATGTATATATCTATATTTATTGGTGGGTCCTTTTATACTTGCAGGTTGGTACAAAACTACTTATTAGTGGTCATGTTGGCCTAGATCTTGTGATGATGTTCTTATGTCGTATGACTGGTACGCTCGGGACTTAGGGCATCGAGTGTAGTTCCCCCCCTCCCCTAAGGTTAGGGTGTGAAAAACTTGGTATCAGAGAAGATATGTCGACATTTATAAGAATCCTATGGATAAGAAACTATGAGAGTTAAGTTACGCCAACATTCGAGGACGAATGTTTTTAATCATGAAGAATGTTATATCCTGTATTTTCGTGTTTGTATGCATCATAAGTAAAGTCTCGTAAATCCCGGTGAGGATAACATCCTATTTTTTATGGAAACAATTTTAAACAAGTGCTACTCATGATCTTTAGAATTTGGGGTTAAACGGATCAAAGAAATTAAGTTCTTCGAAACTCAGGGAAAGACAGGAAGAATTTCGGACATGATTTGTTGCCCAACTTGTAGGGAGTATATCTACTTGTATATATGGAATTATGGAGTGCATAACCTATCTATATTCAAGTTCGGAGAGTCTACCTTTCAATTCAACTGACGGACCGCAAATGTAGACTGTTGTTTTAGGCGGTGGAATACTTTTATGTTTTATTATATCATATTGCACGACTTGAGGTCTCACTTTCCTTTGTTTCCAGATCCGACCCAATCCTAAATACTTTCTCTAAGTGTCCCATTGGTTCTTGATGATCTAAGCTAAGTTCAGAAGTAAAATCCGCCAATCGTTCGTTGGAAGATTGTGAACATAATCCTCTTCCTCTCTAATTCTTGGGGCTGATTTGGTGGCATAAGTTGCTGGAGTTGTGAGTTGTTATAGGGCTAAATTTTGTATACAAGGTAAACCTTATCTTCTACTTGATGTTTTTGAACTCCTACAAGTGTAATAGATGTTTTGATAAGGAGTTTATGGCCTAAGTGTCGGAAGCAATTGGCTAGAGTTCATGTTGGTGTTAAGCTAGTTTTGGGGTTGTTTTATGATTGATTGATGTATGGATATTGTTGTGTGTTAAATGAGGAATATAGGAAAGCTAGTTAGAATAATGGATGTTGTCTTGTTGTTTAGATACCATTGTTACAAGCTACAAGTTAGTATGCACACAAGGCGTTTGTGAAAATATCTAAATGAATGCTTCCTTTAGCTTTTGCTCCGAATCATTCATTCAATGAAGACCATCATGCGTATGGCGTTCGTGAGCTAGTGAGATATCTATAGAGGTATCTAATGCTCACCCTTCTTTATATTGGCATGATCATAAAGGAAACGTAAAAGGATAAAGGTTCCGTATTCCAAATCTATTATTGATGAAATTGATGTATAAGAATCACGTCCAATCTTAGTATAAGGAATCTTATTTGTTCTGTTATCGTAATGAAATTCCAATACTCTATGAAGTCACTCTCATCTTAATGTAACATAACTGCTTGTTGGTTCCTGAAAGGTAAAGAAAATGGTAAGTGTCATATCTTCGTATTAACTCAAATAAAAAGGTAAAATGCTATGTTATACGCATATGTATAGTCGGAGGAGCAATGACCTTATGTCACTCCGACTGGCTTAGATAATAGTTTATATTCCTCAGATAGTTCTCACATATACATATATGATATTGATTATATTGCTCACAGAGGCCTATGGTGTTATATACGCAGCTATACAGATCTGATATTGATTATATTGCACACAGTGGCCTATGGCGTTATATACACTACTATATTTCATTTATGTACATTATGGTCCACAAAGGTGCTTCTGACTTATAGGCTGTTGCTTTTGGTTTCCTTTACTCATTTATGCTTTCATTTACATTTACTTATTCCTTACATATTCAGTACATTCTTTCGTTCTAATATCCCCTTTCTGAGGCACTGCGTTTCATGCCCGTAGGTACAGATAGTTGGACGATATTCATTTCTAGTAGGATCACAACCCGACATTAATGTCATAACTCTCCATATATTTTAGAGGTGTCAGTCAGATTTGGTATGCTTATATATATATATATATATTTATGGGTATGGCCAGGTCTAGTCCCGACCAGATGATGTTCATGTACTCCATAGAGGCTTTTACACAATGGTCTGCTATAAAAATGTCGTGGATAGCATTGTCGACCTTTTATATGGTCTGATATACATATGGTGGCCTTGTTGGACTTGGCGTGTATATATTAATATATATATTATTGGGTCCTTTTATACATGCAGATTAGTACAAAACTATTTATTAGAGGCCACGTCGGCCCAGATCTTGTGATATTGTCCTTATGTCGATGACTGGTATGCTCGGGCCTTAGGACACCGAGTGCAGGGCTCCCCTCCCCTAAGGTTGGGGTGTGAAAAACTTGGTATCAGAGAAGATCTGTCAAAATTTCTAAGAATCTTGTGGATAAGAAACTCTGAGAGTTAAGTTACCCCAACATTCGAGGACGAATGTTCTTAAGCGTGGAGTATGTTATATCCCGTATTTTCATGTTCGTATGCATCATAAGTAAAGTCACATAAATCCCGATGCGGATAACATCCTATTTTTTTATGGAAACAATTTTAAACAAGTGCTACTCATGTTCTTTAGAATTTGGGGTTAAACGAATCAAAAAAATTAAGTTCATCGAAACTCGGGGAAAGACAGGAAGAATTTCGGACATGATTTTTGGCCCAACTTATCGAGGGTATATATCCTAGTACATATGGAATTATTGAGTGCATAACCTACCTATATTCAAGTTCGGAGAGTCTACTTTGCAATGCAACTGAGGTTTCGCAAATATGAGAGATACAGTGAAAATTACAGACCATATAAAATTATACGGACCGCAAAAGTAGACTGTTGTTTTGGGCGGTGGAATACTTTTAAGTTTTTTTTATATCATATTGCACGACTTGAGGTCTCATTTTTCTTTGTTTCCAGATCCGACCCAATCCTAAATACTTTCTCTAAGTGTCCCATGGGTTCTTGATGATCTAAGCTAAGTTCGGAAGTAAAATCCGCCAATCGTTCGTTGGAAGATTGTGAACATAATCCTCTTCCTCTCTACTTCTTGGGGCTGATTTGGTGACATAAGTTGCTGAAGTTGTGAGTTTTTATAGAGATAAATTTTGTCTACAAGGTAAGCCTTATCTTCAACTTGATGTGCTTGAACTCCTACAAGTGTAATAGAAGTTTTGCTAAGAATTTTAAGGCCTAACTGTTGGAAGAACTTGGCTAGAGTTCATGTTGGTGTTAAGCTAGTTTTGGGGCTATTTTATGATTGATTGATTGCTAGATATTGTTGTGTGTTGAATAAGGAAGATAGGAAAGCTAGTTAGAATAATGGATGGTGTCTTGTAGTTTAGATACCATTTTTACAAGCTACAAGTTAGTATGCACACAAGGTGTTTGTGAAAATGTCAAAATGAAAGCTTCATTTAGATATTGATCCGAATAATTCATTTAATGTAGACCATCGTTCGTAGGATGTTCGTAATCTCATGAGCTACCAATAGAAGTATATAAGGCTTACCCTTCTTTATATTGGGATGATCATAAAGGAATGTCAAAGGATAAAGGTTATGTATTCCAATTCTATAATTGATGAAATTGATTTATAAGAAGCATGTCCATTCTTAGTATAAGGAATCTTATTTGTTCCTTTATCGTAATGAAATTCCCATACTCAATAAAGTCACTCTCCTCTTGATGTAACATGATTGCTTGTTGGTTCCTGAAAGGTAAAGAAAATGATAAGTGTTGTCTCTTCGTATTAACTCATATAGAAAGGGAAAATGATATGTTATAAGCATATGGATAGTCGGAGGTGCAACGACCTTACATCACTCCGACAGGCTTACAAAGTAGTCTATATTCCTCAGATGGTTCACACATATACATATATGATATTGATTATATTACCCACAGAGGCCTATGACGTTATATACATAGCTATACATATATGATATTGATTTACTGTGCACAGAGGCCTATGGCGTTATATACACGACTATATTTCATTTATGTACATTATGGTCCACAAAGGTACTTCTGACTTACAGGTTGTTTATTTTAGTTTTCTTTACTCATTTACATTTACTTATGCCTTACATATTCAGTACATTCTTTCGTTCTAATATCCCCTTTCTGTGGCACTATGTTTCGTGCCCGTAGGTATAGATAGTTGGACGATGTTCATTTCTAGTAGGATCTCAGCCCGACATTAATTTCATAACTCTCGATATATTTCAGAGGTGTCAGTCAGACTTGGCATGCTTATATATATATATTTACGGGTATGGCCGGGTCTAGTCCCGACCAGATGATGTTCATGTACTCCTTAGAGGCTTTTGCGCAATGGTCCGGTATAATGAGGTCGTGGATTGCATTATCGGCCTTTATAATGGTCTGATATACTTATGGTGGCCATGACGGACTTGGCGTGTATATATCTATATATATATTGTTGGGTCATTTTATGCTTGAAGGTTGGTACAAAACTACTTATTAGAGGCCACATCAGCCCAGATCTTGTGATATTGTCATTATGCCGTATGACTAGTATGCTAGGGCCTTAGGGCACCGAGTGTTGGGCCCCTCTTCCCTAAGGATGGGGTGTGAAAAACTTGGTATCAGAGAAGATCTGTCGAAATTTATAAGAATCCTATGGATAAGAAACTATGAGAGTTAAGTTACGCCAACATTCAAGGACGAATGTTTTTAATCGTGGAGGATGTTATATCCCGTATTTTCGTGTTTGTATGCATCATAAGTAAAGTCATGTAAATCCCGGTGAGGATAACATCCTATTTTTTTTATGGAAACAATTTTAAACAAGTACTACTCATGTACTTTATAATTTGGGGTTAAACGAATCAAAAAAATTAAGTTCGTCGAAACTAAGGGAAAGACAAGAAGCATTTCGGACATGATCTTTGGCCCAAATTTTCGGATGTATATCTCCTAGTATATATGGAATTATGGAATGCATACCCTATCTAAATTCAAGTTCGGAGAGTCTACTTTGCAATGCAACTGACGTTTCGCCAATATGAGAAATACAATGAAAATTACGGACCATACAAATTTATACGCACCGCAAAAGTAGACTGTTGTTTTAGGCAGTGGAATACTTTTATGTTTTTATATATCATATTGCATGACTTGAGGTATCATTATCCTTTATTTCCAGATCCGACCCAATCCTAAATACGTTCTCTAATTGTCCCGTGGGTTCTTGACGATCTAACCTAAGTTCGAAAGTAAAATCCGCCAATCGTTCGTTGGAAGGTTGTGAACATAATCCTGTTCCTCTCTACTTCTTGGGGCTGATTTGGTGGCATAAGTTGCTGAAGTTGTGAGTTTCTATAGAGCTTAATTTGGTCTACAAGGTAAGCCTTATCTTCTACTTGATGTGCTTTAACACCTACAAGTGTAATAGATGTTTTGATAAGGATTTGGTGGCATAACTTCCTGAAGTTGTTAGTTTCTATAGAGCTAAATTTGGGCTACAAGGTAAGCCTTATCTTCTAATTGATGTGCTTGAACTCCTACAAGTGTAATAGATGTTTTGCTAAGGATTTTATTGCCCAAGTGTTGGAAGAACTTGGCTGGAGTTCATGTTGGTGTTAAGCTAGTTTTGGGGCTATTTTATGATTGATTTATTGCTAGATATTGTTGTGTGTTGAATAAGGAAGATGGGAAAGCTAGTTAGAATAATGGATGGTGTCTTGTAGTTTAGTTACCATTCTTACAAGCTACAAGTTAGTATGCACACAAGGTGTTTGTGAAAATGTCAAAATGAAAGCTTCCTTTAGATATTGATCTGAATAATTCGTTTAATGTAGACCATCATTCGTAGGATGTTCGGAATATCGTGAGCTACCTATAGAAGTATGTAAGGCTTACCCTTCTTTATATTGTCATGATCATAAAGGAACGTCAAAGGATAAAGGTTATGTATTCCAATTCTATAATTGATGAAATTGATATATAAGAAGCATGTCCATTCTTAGTATTAGGAATCTTATTTGTTCCTTTATCGTAATGAAATTCCCATACTCAATAAAGTCACTCTCATCTTGATGTAACATGATTGCTTATTGGTTCCTGAAATGTAAAGAAAATGATATGTGTTGTCTCTTCGTATTAACTCATATAGAAAGGTAAAATGATATGTTATATGCATATGGATAGTCAGAGGTGCAACGACCTTACATCACTCCGACAGGCTTACAGAGTAGTCCATATTCCTCAGATGGTTCACACATATACATATATGATATTGATTATATTACCCACAGAGGCCTATGACGTTATATACATAGCTATACAGATCTGATATTGATTTACTGCGCACAGAGGCCTATAGCGTTATATACACGACTATATTTCATTTATGTACATTATGGTCCACAAAGGTACTTCTGACATACATGTTGTTTCTTTTAGTTTCCTTAACTCATTTACATTTACTTAAGCCTTACATATTCAGTACATTCTTTCGTTCTAATATCCCCTTTCTGTGGCACTGCATTTCATGCCCGTAGGTACAAATAGTTGGATGATGTTCATTTCTAGTAGGATCTCAGCCCGACATTAATTTCATAACTCTCCATATATTTCAGAGGTTCCAGTCAGAGTTGGCATGCTTATATATATATATATTTACGGGTATGGTCGGGTCTAGTCCCGACCAGATGATGTTCATGTACTCCTTAGAGGCTTTTGCACAATGGTCCGGTATAAAGAGGTCGTGCATGGCATTATCGGCCTTTTATATGGTCTGATATACTTATGGTGGCCTTGACGGACTTGGCGTGTATATATCTATATATATATTGTTGGGTCCTTCTATTCTTGAAGGTTGGTACAAAACTACTTATTAGAGGCCACATCGGCCTAGATCTTTGTGATATTGTCATTATGTTGAATGACTAGTATGCTCGGGCCTTAGGGCACCGAGTGTTGGGCCCCTCTCCCCTAAGGTTGGGGTGTGAAAAACTTGGTATCACAGAAGATCTGTCGAAATTTCTAAGAATCCTATTTATAAGAAACTATGAGAGTTAAGTTACGCCAACATTCGAGGACGAATGTTTTTAATCGTGGAGGATGTTATATCCCGTATTTTCGTGTTTGTATGCATCATAAGTAACGTCATATAAATCCCGGTGAGGATAACATCCTATTTTTTTATGGAAACAATTTTAAACAAGTATTTCTCATGTTCTTTAGAATCTGGGGTTAAACGAATCTAAAAAATTAAGTTCGTCGAAACTCGGGGAAAGACAAGAAGCATTTCGGACATGATATTTGGCCCAAATTTTCGGGGGTATATCTCCTAGTATATATGGAATTATGGAATGCATGCCCTATCTAAATACAAGTTCGGAGAGTCTACTTTCCAATGCAACTGACGTTTCGCCAATATGAGAAATACAGTGAAAATTACGGACCATACAAATTTATACGCACCGCAAAAGTAGACTGTTGTTTTAGGCGGTGGAATACTTTTATGTTTTTATATATCATATTGCACGACTTGAGGTCTCATTTTCCTTTATTTCCAGATCCGACCCAATCCTAAATACGTTCTCTGATTGTCCCGTGGGTTCTTGATGATCTAACCTAAGTTCGAAAGTAAAATCCGCCAATCGTTCGTTGGAAGATTGTGAACATAATCCTGTTCCTCTCTACTTCTTGGTGCTGATTTGGTGGCATAAGTTGCTGAAGTTATGAGCTTCTATAGAGCTAAATTTGGTCTACAAGGTAAGCCTTATCTTCTACTTGATGTGCTTGAACTCCTACAAGTGTAATAGATGTTTTGCTAAGGATTTTATTGCCCAAGTGTTGGAAGAACTTGGCTGGAGTTCATGTTGGTGTTAAGCTAGTTTTGGGGCTATTTTATGATTGATTTATTGCTAGATATTGTTGTGTGTTGAATAAGGAAGATAGGAAAGCTAGTTAGAATAATGGATGGTGTCTTGTAGTTTAGTTACCATTGTTACAAGCTACAAGTTAGTATGCACACAAGGTGTTTGTGAAAATGTCAAAATGAAAGCTTCCTTTAGATATTGATCCGAATAATTCGTTTAATGTAGACCATCGTTCGTAGGATGTTCGGAATCTCGTGAGCTACCTATAGAAGTATGTAAGGCTTACCCTTCTTTATATTGTCATGATCATAAACGAACGTCCAAAAATAAAGGTTATGTATTCCAATTCTATAATTGATGAAATTGATATATAAGAAGCATGTCCATTCTTAGTATAAGAAATCTTATTTATTCCTTTATCGTAATGAAATTCCCATACTCAATAAAGTCACTCTCGTCTTGATGTAACATGATTGCTTGTTGGTTCCTGAAAGGTAAAGAAAATGATAAGTGTTGTCTCTTCGTATTAACTCATATAGAAAGGTAAAATGATATGTTATATGCATATGGATAGTCGGAGGTGCAACGACCTTACATCACTCCGACAGGCTTACAGAGTAGTCCATATTCCTCAGATGGTTCACACATATACATATATGATATTGATTATATTACTCATAGAGGCCTATGACGTTATATACATAGCTACACAGATCTGATATTGATTTACTGCGCACAGAGGCCTATGGCGTTATATACATGACTATATTTCATTTATGTACATTATGGTCCACAAAGGTACTTCTGACTTACATGTTGTTTCTTTTAGTTTCCTTTACTCATTTACATTTACTTATGCCTTACATATTCAGTACATTCTTTCGTTCTAATATCCCCTTTCTGTGGCACTGTGTTTCGTGCCCGTAGGTATAGATAGTTGGACGATGATCATTTCTAGTAGGATCTCAGCCCAACATTAATTTCATAACTCTCCATATATTTCAGAGGTGTCAGTCAGAGTTGGCTTGCTTATATATATATATTTACGGGTATGGCCGGGTCTAGTCCGGACCAGATGATGTTCATGTACTCCTTAGAGGATTTTGCGCAATGGTCCGGTATAAAGAGGTCGTGGATTGCATTATCGGCCTTTTATATGGTCTGATATACTTATGGTGGCCTTGACGAACTTGGCGTGTATATATCTATATATCTATTGTTCGGTCCTTTTATGCTTGAAGGTTGGTACCAAACTACTTATTAGAGGCCACATCGGCGCAGATCTTTGTGATATTGTCATTATGTCGTATGACTAGTATGCTAGGGCCTTAGGGCACCTAGTGTTGGGCCCCTCTCCCCTAAGGATGGGGTGTGAAAAACTTGGTATCAGAGAAGATCTGTCGAAATTTATAAGAATCCTATGGATAAGAAACTATGAGAGTTAAGTTACGCCAACATTCGAGGACGAATGTTTTTAATCGTAGAGGATGTTATATCTCGTATTTTCGTGTTTGTATGCATCATAACTAAACTCATGTAAATCTCGGTGAGGATAACATCCTATTTTTTTATGGAAACAATTTTAAACAAGTACTACTCATGTTCTTTAGAATCTGGGGTTAAAGGAATTAAAAAAATTAGGTTCGTCGAAACTCGCGGAAAGACAAGAAGCATTTGGGACATGATCTTTGGCCCAAATTTTCGGGGGTATATCTCCTAGTATATATGGAATTATGGAATGCATAACCTATCTAAATTCAAGTTCGGAGAGTCTACTTTGCAATGCAACTGACGTTTCGCCAATATGAGAAATATAGTGAAAATTATGGACCATACAAATTTATACGCACCGCAAAAGTAGACTGTTGTTTTAGGCGGTGGAATACTTTTATGTTTTTATATATCATATTGCACGACTTGAGGCCTCATTTTCTTTTATTTCCAGATCCGACCCAATCCTAAATGCGTTCTCTAATTGTCACGTGGGTTCTTGATGATCTAACCTAAGTTCGAAAGTAAAATCTGCCAATCGTTCGTTGGAAGATTGTGAACATAATCTTGTTCCTCTCTACTTCTTGGGGCTGATTTGGTGGCATAAGTTGCTGAAGTTTTGAGTTTCTATAGAGCTTAATTTGGTCTACAAGGTAAGCCTTATCTTCTACTTGATGTGCTTGAACTCCTACAAGTGTAATAGATGTTTTGCTAAGGATTTGGTGGCATAAGTTGCTGAAGTTGTGAGTTTCTATAGAGCTAAATTTGGTTTACAAGGTAAGCCTTATCTTCTACTTGATGTGCTTGAACTCCTACAAGTGTAATAGATGTTTTGCTAAGGATTTTATTGCCCAAGTGTTGGAAGAACTTGGTTGGAGTTCATGTTGGTGTTAAGCTAGTTTTGGGGCTATTTTATGATTGATTTATTGCTAGATATTGTTGTGTGTTGAATAAGGAAGATAGGAAAGCTAGTTAGAATAATGGATGTTGTCTTGTAGTTTAGTTACCATTGTTACAAGCTACAAGTTAGTATGCACACAAGGTGTTTGTGAAAATGTCAAAATGAAAGCTTCCTTTAGATATTGATCCGAATAATTCATTTAATGTAGACCATCGTTCGTAGGATGTTCGGAATCTCGTGAGCTACCTATAGAAGTATGTAAGGCTTACCCTTCTTTATATTGCCATGATTATAAACGAACGTCCAAGGTTAAAGGTTATGTATTCCGATTCTATAATTGATGAAATTGATATATAAGAAGCATGTCCATTCTTAGTATAAGAAATCTTATTTGTTCCTTTATCGTAATGAAATTCCCATACTCAATAAAGTCACTCTCATCTTGATGTAACATGATTGCTTATTGGTTCCTGAAAGGTAAAGAAAATGATAAGTGTTGTCTCTTCATATTAAGTCATATAGAAAGGTAAAATGATATGTTATATGCATATGGATAGTCGGAGGTGCAACGACCTTACATCACTCCGACAGGCTTACAGAGTAGTCCATATTCCTCAGATGGTTCACACATATACATATATGATATTGATTATATTACCCACAGAGGCCTATGACGTTATATACATAGCTATACAGATCTGATATTGATTTACTGCGCACAGAGGCCTATGGCGTTATATACACGACTATATTTGATTTATGTACATTATGGTCCACAAAGGTACTTCTGACTTACAGGTTGTTTCTTTTAGTTTCCTTTACTCATTTAAATTTACTTTTGCCTTACATATTCAGTACATTATTTCGTTCTAGTATCCCCTTTCTGAGGCACTGCGTTTCATGCCCGTAGGTATAGATAGTTGGACGATGTTCATTTCTAGTAGGATATCAGCCCGACATTAATTTCATAACTCTCCATATATTTCAGAGGTGTCAGTCAGAGTTGGCATGCTTATATATAAATATATTTACGGGTATGGCCGGGTCTAGTCCAGACCAGATGATGTTCATGTACTCATTAGAGGCTTTTGCGCAATTGTGGGGTATAAAGAGGTCGTTGATTGCATTATCGGCCTTTTATATGGTCTGATATACTTATGGTGGCCTTGACGGACTTGGCATGTATATATCTATATATATATTGTTGGGTCCTTTTATGCTTGAAGGTTGGTACCAAACTACTTATTAGAGTCCACATCGGCGCAGATCTTTGTGATATTGTCATTATGTCGTATGACTAGTATGCTAGGGCCTTAGGGCACCTAGTGTTGGGCCCCTCTCCCCTAAGGATGGGGTGTGAAAAACTTGGTATCAGAGAAGATCTATCGAATTTTATAAGAATCCTACGGATAAGAAACTATGAGAGTTAAGTTACGCCAACATTCGAGGACGAATGTTTTTAATCGTGGAGGATGTTATTTCCCTTATTTTCGTGTTTGTATGCATCATAAGTAAAGTCATGTAAATCCCGGTGAGGATAACATCCTATTTTTTTTATGGAAACAATTTTAAACAAGTACTACTCATGTTCTTTATAATCTGGGGTTAAAGGAATTAAAAAAATTAGGTTCGTCGAAACTCGGGGAAAGACAAGAAGCATTCCGGACATGATCTTTGGCCCAAATTTTCGGGGGTATATCTCCTAGTATATATGGAATTATGGAATGCATACCCAATCTAAATTCAAGTTCGGAGAGTCTACTTTGCAAGGCAACTGACGTTTCGCCAATATGAGAAATATAGTGAAAATTACGGACCATACAAATTTATACGAACCGCAAAAGTAGACTGTTGTTTTAGGCGGTGGAATACTATTATGTTTTTATATATCATATTGCACGACTTGAGGTCTCATTTTCTTTTATTTCCAGATCCGACCCAATCCTAAATACGTTCTCTAATTGTCCCGTGGGTGCTTGATGATCTAACCTAAGTTCGAAAGTAAAATTCGCCAATCGTTCGTTGGAAGATTGTGAACATAATCCTGTTCCTCTCTACTTCTTGGGGCTGATTTGGTGGCATAAGTTGTGAGTTTCTATAGAGCTTAATTTGGTCTACAAGGTAAGCCTTATCTTCTACTTGATGTGCTTGAACTCCTACAAGTGTAATAGATGTTTTGCTAAGGATTTGGTGGCATATGTTGCTGAAGTTGTGAGTTTCTATAGAGCTAAATTTGGTCTACAAGGTAAGCCTTATGTTCTACTTGATGTGCTTGAACTCCTACAAGTGTAATAGATGTTTTGCTAAGGATTTTATTGCCCAACTTTTGGAAGAACTTGGCTGGAGTTCATGTTGGTGTTAAGCTAGTTTTGGGGCTATTTTATGATTGATTTATTGCTAGATATTGTTGTGTGTTGAATAAGGAAGATAGGAAAGCTAGTTAGAATAATGGATGGTGTCTTGTAGTTTAGTTACCATTGTTACAAGCTACAAGTTAGTATGCACACAAGGTGTTTGTGAAAATGTCAAAATGAAAGCTTCCTTTAGATATTGATCTGAATAATTCGTTTAATGTAGACCATCGTTCGTAGGATGTTCGGAATCTCGTGAGCTACCTATAGAAGTATGTAAGGTTTACCCTTCTTTATATTGCCATGATCATAAACGAACGTCCAAGGATAAAGGTTATGTATTCCAATTCTATAATTGATGAAATTGATATATAAGAAGCATGTCCTTTCTTAGTATAAGAAATCTTATTTGTTCCTTTATCGTAATGAAATTCCCATACTCAATAAAGTCACTCTCGTCTTGATGTAACATGATTGCTTGTTGGTTCCTGAAAGGTAAAGAAAATGATAAGTGTTGTCTCTTCGTATTAACTCATATAGAAAGGTAAAATGATATGTTATATGCATATGGATAGTCGAGGTGCAACGACCTTACATCACTCCGACAGGCTTACAGAGTAGTCCATATTCCTCAGATGGTTCACACATATACATATATGATATTGATTATATTACCCATAGAGGCCTATAACGTTATATACATAGATACACAGATCTGATATTGATTTACTGCGCACAGAGGCCTATGGCGTTATATACACGACTATATTTCATTTATGTACATTATGGTCCACAAAGGTACTTCTGACTTACATGTTGTTTCTTTTAGTTTCCTTTACTCATTTACATTTACTTATGCCTTACATATTCAGTACATTCTTTCGTTCTAATATCCCCTTTCTGTGGCACTGTGTTTCGTGCCCGTAGGTATAGATAGTTGGACGATGATCATTTCTAGTAGGATCTCAGCCCGACATTAATTTCATAACTCTCCATATATTTCAGAGGTGTCAGTCAGAGTTGGCATGCTTATATATATATATATATTTACGGGTATGGCCGGGTCTAGTCCAGACCAGATGATGTTCATGTACTCATTAGAGGCTTTTGCGCAATTGTCCGTTATAAAGAGGTCGTTGATTGCATTATCGGCCTTTTATATGGTCTGATATACTTATGGTGGCCTTGACGGACTTGGCGTGTATATATCTATATATATATTGTTGGGTCCTTTTATGCTTGAAGGTTGGTACAAAACTACTTATTAGAGGCCACATCGGCCTAGATCTTGTGATATTGTCATTATGCCGTATGACTAGTATGTTAGGCTAAGGGGCACCGAGTGTTGGGCCCCTCTCCCCTAAGGATGGGGTGTGAAAAACTTGGTATCAGAGAAGATCTGTCGAAATTTATATGAATCCTATGGATAAGAAACTATGAGAGTTAAGTTACGCCAACATTCGAGGACGAATGTTTTTAATCGTAGAGGATGTTATATCCCGTATTTTCGTGTTTGTATGTATCATAAGTAAAGTCATGTAAATCCCGGTGAGGATAACATCCTATTTTTTTATGGAAATAATTTTAAACAAGTACTACTCATGTTCTTTATAATCTGGGGTATAACGAATCAAAAAAATTAAGTTCGTCGAAACTCGGGGAAAGACAAGAAGCATTTCGGACATGATCTTTGGCCCAAATTTTTGGGGGTATATCTCCTAGTATATATGGAATTATGGAATGCATACCCTATCTAAATTCAAGTTCGGAGAGTCTACTTTGCAATGCAACTGACGTTTCGCCAATATGAGAAATATAGTGAAAATTGCGGACCATACAAATTTATACGCACCGCAAAAGTAGACTGTTGTTTTAGGCGGTGGAATACTTTTATGTTTTTATATATCAGATTGCACGACTTGAGGCCTTATTTTCTTTTATTTCCAGATCCGACCCAATCCTAAATACGTTCTCTAATCGTCCCGTGGGTTCTTGATGATCTAACCTAAGTTCAAAAATAAAATCCGACAATCGTTCGTTGGAAGATTGTGAACATAATACTGTTCCTCTCTACTTCTTGGGGCTGATTTGGTGGCATAAGTTGCTGAAGTTGTGAGTTTCTATAGAGCTTAATTTGGTTTACAAGGTAAGCCTTATCTTCTACTTGATGTGCTTGAACTCCTACAAGTGTAATAGATTTTTTGCTAAGGATTTGGTGGCATAAGTTGCTAAAGTTGTGAGTTTCTATAGAGCTAAATTTGGTTTACAAGGTAAGCCTTATCTTCTACTTGATGTGCTTGAACTCCTACAAGTGTAATAGATGTTTTGCTAAGGATTTTATTGCCCAAGTGTTGGAAGAACTTGGCTGGAGTTCATGTTGGTGTTAAGCTAGTTTTGGGGCTATTTTATGATTGATTTATTGCTAGATATTGTTGTGTGTTGAATAAGGAAGATAGGAAAGCTAGTTAGAATAATGGATGGTGTCTTGTAGTTTAGTTACCATTGTTACAAGCTACAAGTTAGTATGCACACAAGGTGTTTGTGAAAATGTCAAAATGAAAGCTTCCTTTAGATATTGATCCGAATAATTCGTTTAATGTAGACCATCGTTCATAAGATGTTCGGAATCTCGTGAGCTACCTATAGAAGTATGTAAGGCTTACCCTTCTTTATATTGGGATGATCATAAAGGAACGTCAAAGGATAAAGGTTATGTATTCCAATTCTATAATTGATGAAATTGATATAGAAGAAGCATGTCCATTCTTAGTATAAGGAATCTTATTTGTTCCTTTATCGTAATGAAATTCCCATACTCAATAAAGTCACTCTCGTCTTGATGTAACATGATTGCTTGTTGGTTCCTGAAAGGTAAAGAAAATGATAAGTGTTGTCTCTTCGTATTAACTCATATAGAAAGGTAAAATGATATGTTATATGCATATGGATAGTCGGAGGTGCAACGACCTCACATCACTCCGACAGGCTTACAAAGTAGTCCATATTCCTCAGATGGTTCACACATATACATATATGATATTGATTATATTACCCACAGAGGCCTATGACGTTATATACATAGCTATACAGATCTGATATTGATTTACTGCGCACAGAGGCCTATGGCGTTATATACACGACTATATTTCATTTATGTACATTATGGTCCACAAAGGTACTTCTGACTTACAGGTTGTTTCTTTTAGTTTCCTTTACTCATTTAAATTTACTTTTGCCTTACATATTCAGTACATTATTTCGTTCTAATATCCCCTTTCTGTGGCACTGCGTTTCATGCCCGTAGGTACAGATAGTTGGACGATGTTCATTTCTAGTAGGATCTCAGCCCGACATTAATTTCATAACTCTCCATATATTTCAGAGGTGTCAGTCAGACTTGGCATGCTTATATATATATATTTACGGGTATGGCCGGGTCTAGTCCCGACCAGATGATGTTCATGTACTCCTTAGAGGCTTTTTTGCAATGGTCCGGTATAAAGAGGTCGTGGATGGCATTATCGGCCTTTTATATGGTCTGATATACTTATGGTGGCCTTGACGGACTTGGCGTGTATATATCTATATATATATTGTTGGGTCCTTTTATTCTTGAAGGTTGGTACAAAACTACTTATTAGAAGCCACATCGGCCCAGATCTTTGTGATATTTTCATTATGTCGTATGACTAGTATGCTCGGGCCTTATGGCACCGAGTGTTGGGCCCCTCTCACCTAAGGTTGGGGTGTGAAAAATTGGTATCAGAGAAGATCTGTCAAAATTTCTAAGAATCCTATTTATAAGAAACTATGAGAGTTAAGTTACGCCAACATTCGAGGACGAATGTTTTTAATCTTGGAGGATGTTATATACCGTATTTTCGTGTTTGTATGCATCATAAGTAAAGTCATGTAAATCCCGGTGAGGATAATATCCTATTTTTTTATGGAAACAATTTTAAACAAGTACTACTCATGTTCTTTATAATCTGGGGTTAAACGAATCAAAAAAATTAAGTTCGTCGAAACTCGGGGAAAGACAAGAAGCATTTCGGACATGATCTTTGGCCCAAATTTTCGGGGGTATATCTCCTAGTATATATGGAATTATGGAATGCATACCCTATATAAATTCAAGTTCGGAGAGTCTACTTTTCAATGCAACTGACGTTTCGCGAATATGAGAAATATAGAGAAAATTACGGACCATACAAATTTATACGCACCGCAAAAGTAGACTGTTGTTTTAGGCGGTGGAATACTTTTAAGTTTTTATTTATCATATTGCACGACTTGAGGCCTCATTTTCTTTTATTTCCAGATCCGACCCAATCCTAAATGCGTTCTCTGATTGTCCCGTGGGTTCTTGATGATCTAACCTAAGTTCGAAAGTAAAATCCGCCAATCGTTCGTTGGAAGATTGTGAACATAATCTTGTACCTCTCTACTTCTTGGGGCTGATTTGGTGGCATAAGTTGCTGAAGTTGTGAGTTTCTATAGAGCTAAATTTGGTCTACAAGGTAAGCCTTATCTTCTACTTGATGTGCTTTTACTCCTACAAGTGTAATAGATGATTCGCTAAGGATTTTATTGCCTAAGTGTTGGAAGAACTTGGCTGGAGTTAATGTTGGTGTTAAGCTAGTTTTGGGCTATTTTATGATTGATTGATTGCTAGATATTGTTGTGTGTTGAATAAGGAAGATAGGAAAGCTAGTTAGAATAATGGATGTTGTCTTGTAGTTTAGTTACCATTGTTACAAGCTACAAGTTAGTATGCACACAAGGTGTATGTGAAAATGTCAAAATGAAAGCTTCCTTTAGATATTGATCCGAATAATTCGTTTAATGTAGACCATCGTTCGTAGGATGTTCGGAATCTCATGAGCTACCTATAGAAGTATGTAAGGCTTACCCTTCTTTATATTGGCATGATCATAAAGGAACGTCAAAGGATAAAGGTTATGTATTCCAATTCTATAATTGATGAAATTGATATAGAAGAAGCATGTCCATTCTTAGTATAAGGAATCTTATTTGTTCCTTTATCGTAATGAAATTCCCATACTCAATAAAGTCACTCTCGTCTTGATGTAACATGATTGCTTGTTGGTTCCTGAAAGGTAGAGAAAATGATAAGTGTTGTCTCTTCGTATTAACTCATATAGAAAGGTAAAATGATATGTTATATGCATATGGATAGTCGGAGGTGCAACGACCTCACATCACTCCGACAGGCTTACAAAGTAGTCCATATTCCTCAGATGGTTCACACATATACATATATGATATTGATTATATTACCCACAGAGGCCTATGATGTTATATATATAGCTATACATATCTGATATTGATTTACTGCGCACAGAGGCCTGTGGCGTTATATACACGACTATATTTCATTTATGTACATTATGTACCACAAAGGTACTTCTGACTTACAGGTTGTTTCTTTTAGTTTCCTTTACTCATTTACATTTGCTTATGCCTTACATATTCAGTACATTCTTTCATTCTAATATCCCCTTTCTGTGGCACTGCGTTTCATGCCCGTAGGTACAGATAGTTGGACGATGTTCATTTCTAGTAGGATCTCAGCCCGACAATAATTTCATAACTCTCCATATATTTCAGAGGTGTCAGTCAGACTTGGCATGCTTATATATATATATATTTACGGGTATGGCCGGGTCTAGTCCCGACCAGATGATGTTCATGTACTCCTTAGAGGCTTTTTTGCAATGGTCCGGTATAAAGAGGTCGTGGATGGCATTATCGGCCTTTTATATGGTCTGATATACTTATGGTGGCCTTGACGGACTTGGCGTGTATATATCTATATATATATTGTTGGGTCCTTTTATGCTTGAAGGTTGGTACAAAACTACTTATTAGAGGCCACATCGGCCTAGATCTTGTGATATTGTCATTAAGTCGTATGACTAGTATGCTCGGGCCTTAGGGCACCGAGTGTTAGGCCCTCTCCCCTAAGGTTGGGTTGTGAAAAACTTGGTATCAGAGAAGATCGGTTGAAATTTCTAAGAATCCTATTTATAAGAAACTATGAGAGTTAAGTTACGCCAACATTCGAGGTTGAATGTTTTTAATCGTGGAGGATGTTATATACCGTATTTTCGTGTTGGTATGCATCATAAGTAAAGTCATGTAAATCCCGGTGAGGATAACATCCTATTTTTTTATGGAAACAATTTTAAACAAGTACTACTCATGTTCTTTATAATCTGGGGTTAATCGAATCAAAAAAATTAAGTTCGTCAAAACTCGGGGAAAGACAAGAAGCATTTCGGACATGATCTTTGGCCCAAATTTTCGGGGGTATATCTCCTAGTATATATGGAATTATGGAATGCATACCCTATATAAATTCAAGTTCGGAGAGTCTACTTTTCAATGCAACTGACGTTTCGCCAATATGAGAAATATAGTGAAAATTACGGACCATACAAATTTATACGCACCGCAAAAGTAGACTGTTGTTTTAGGCGGTGGAATACTTTTAAGTTTTTATTTATCATATTGCACGACTTGAGGCCTCATTTTCTTTTATTTCCAGATCCGACTCAATCCTAAATGCATTCTCTAATTGTCCCGTGGGTTCTTGATGATCTAACCTAAGTTCGAAAGTAAAATCCGCCAATCGTTTGTTGGAAGATTATGAACATAATCTTGTACCTCTCTACTTCTTGGGGCTGATTTGGTGGCATAAGTTGCTGAAGTTGTGAGTTTCTATAGAGCTAAATTTGGTCTACAAGGTAAGCCTTATCTTCTACTTGATGTGCTTGAACTCCTACAAGTGTAATAGATGATTCGCTAAGGATTTTATTGCCTAAGTGTTGGAAGAACTTGGCTGGAGTTCATGTTGGTGTTAAGCTAGTTTTGGGGCTATTTTATGATTGATTGATTGCTAGATATTGTTGTGTGTTGAATAAGGAAGATAGGAAAGCTAGTTAGAATAATGGATGGTGTCTTGTAGTTTAGTTACCATTGTTACAAGCTACAAGTTAGTATGCACACAAGGTGTTTGTGAAAATGTCAAAATGAAAGATTACTTTAGATATTGATCCAAATAATTCGTTTAATGTAGACCATCGTTCGTAGGATGTTCGGAATCTCGTGAGCTACCTATAGAAGGATGTAAGGCTTACCCTTCTTTATATTGGCATGATCATAAAGGAATGTCAAAGGATAAAGGTTATGTATTCCAATTCTATAATTGATGAAATTGATATAGAAGAAGCATGTCCATTCTTAGTTTAAGGAATCTTATTTGTTCCTTTATCGTAATGAAATTCCCATACTCAATAAAGTCACTCTCGTCTTGATGTAACATGATTGCTTGTTTGTTCCTGAAAGGTAAAGAAAATGATAAGTGTTGTCTCTTCGTATTAACTCATATAGAAAGGTAAAATGATATGTTATATGCATATGGATAGTCGGAGGTGCAACGACCTTACATCTCTCCGACAGGCTTACAAAGTAGTCCATATTCCTCAGATGGTTCACACATATACATATATGATATTGATTATATTACCCACAGAGGCCTATGACGTTATATACATAGCTATACATATCTGATATTGATTTATCACATTGCAGAGGCCTATGTATGCTATATATACACGACTATATTTCATTTATGTACATTATGTACCACAAAGGTACTTCTGACTTACTAGTTGTTTCTTTTAGTTTCCTTTACTCATTTACATTTGCTTATGCCTTACATATTCAGTACATTCTTTCATTCTAATATCCCCTTTCTGTGGCACTGTGTTTCATGCCCGTAGGTACAGATAGTTGGACGATGTTCATTTCTAGTAGGATCTCAAATGACATTAATTTCATAACTCTCCATATATTTCAGAGGTGTCAGTCAGACTTGGCATGCTTATATATATATATTTACGGGTATGGCCGGGTCTAGTCCCGACCAGATGATGTTCATGTACTCCTTAGAGGCTTTTTTGCAATGGTCCGGTATAAAGAGGTCGTGGATGGCATTATCGGCCTTTTATATGGTCTGATATACTTATGGTGGCCTTGACGGACTTGGCGTGTATATATCTATATATATATTGTTGGGTCCTTTTATGCTTGAAGGTTGGTACAAAACTACTTATTAGAGGCCACATCGGCCTAGATCTTGTGATATTGTCATTAAGTCGTATGACTAGTATGCTCGGGCCTTAGGGCACCGAGTGTTAGGCCCTCTCCCCTAAGGTTGGGTTGTGAAAAACTTGGTATCAGAGAAGATCGGTTGAAATTTCTAAGAATCCTATTTATAAGAAACTATGAGAGTTAAGTTACGCCAACATTCGAGGTTGAATGTTTTTAATCGTGGAGGATGTTATATACCGTATTTTCATGTTGGTATGCATCATAAGTAAAGTCATGTAAATCCCGGTGAGGATAACATCCTATTTTTTTATGGAAACAATTTTAAACAAGTACTACTCATGTTCTTTATAATCTGGGGTTAATCGAATCAAAAAAATTAAGTTCGTCAAAACTCGGGGAAAGACAAGAAGCATTTCGGACATGATCTTTGGCCCAAATTTTCGGGGGTATATCTCCTAGTATATATGGAATTATGGAATGCATACCCTATATAAATTCAAGTTCGGAGAGTCTACTTTTCAATGCAACTGACGTTTCGCCAATATGAGAAATATAGTGAAAATTACGGACCATACAAATTTATACGCACCGCAAAAGTAGACTGTTGTTTTAGGCGGTGGAATACTTTTAAGTTTTTATTTATCATATTGCACGACTTGAGGCCTCATTTTCTTTTATTTCCATATCCGACCCAATCCTAAATGCATTCTCTAATTGTCCCGTGGGTTCTTGATGATCTAACCTAAGTTCGAAAGTAAAATCCGCCAATCGTTTGTTGGAAGATTGTGAACATAATCTTGTACCTCTCTACTTCTTGGGGATGATTTGGTGGCATAAGTTGCTGAAGTTGTGAGTTTCTATAGAGCTAAATTTGGTCTACAAGGTAAGCCTTATCTTCTACTTGATGTGCTTGAACTCCTACAAGTGTAATAGATGATTCGCTAAGGATTTTATTGCCTAAGTGTTGGAAGAACTTGGCTGGAGTTCATGTTGGTGTTAAGCTAGTTTTGGGGCTATTTTATGATTGATTGATTGCTAGATATTGTTGTGTGTTGAATAAGGAAGATAGGAAAGCTAGTTAGAATAATGGATGGTGTCTTGTAGTTTAGTTACCATTGTTACAAGCTACAAGTTAGTATGCACACAAGGTGTTTGTGAAAATGTCAAAATGAAAGATTACTTTAGATATTGATCCGAATAATTCGTTTAATGTAGACCATCGTTCGTAGGATGTTCGGAATCTCGTGAGCTACCTATAGAAGTATGTAAGGCTTACCCTTCTTTATATTGGCATGATCATAAAGGAATGTCAAAGGATAAAGGTTATGTATTCCAATTCTATAATTGATGAAATTGATATAGAAGAAGCATGTCCATTCTTAGTTTAAGGAATCTTATTTGTTCCTTTATCGTAATGAAATTCCCATACTCAATAAAGTCACTCTCGTCTTGATGTAACATGATTGCTTGTTTGTTCCTGAAAGGTAAAGAAAATGATAAGTGTTGTCTCTTCGTATTAACTCATATAGAAAGGTAAAATGATATGTTATATGCATATGGATAGTCGGAGGTGCAACGACCTTACATCTCTCCGACAGGCTTACAAAGTAGTCCATATTCCTCAGATGGTTCACACATATACATATATGATATTGATTATATTACCCACAGAGGCCTATGACGTTATATACATAGCTATACATATCTGATATTGATTTACTGCGCACAGAGGCCTATGGCGTTATATACACGACTATATTTCATTTATGTACATTATGTACCACAAAGGTACTTCTGACTTACTAGTTGTTTCTTTTAGTTTCCTTTACTCATTTACATTTGCTTATGCCTTACATATTCAGTACATTCTTTCATTCTAATATCCCCTTTCTGTGGCACTGTGTTTCATGCCCGTAGGTACAGATAGTTGGACGATGTTCATTTCTAGTAGGATCTCAGCCCGACATTAATTTCATAACTCTCCATATATTTCAGAGGTGTCAGTCAGACTTGGCATGCTTATATATATATATTTACGGGTATGGCCGGGTCTAGTCCTGACCAGATGATGTTCATGTACTCCTTAGAGGCTTTTTTGCAATGGTCTGGTATAAAGAGGTCGTGGATGGCATTATCGGCCTTTTATATGGTCTGATATACTTATGATGGCCTTGTCGGACTTGGAGTGTATATATCTATATATATATTATTGGGTCCTTTTATGCTTGAAGGTTGGTACAAAACTACTTATTAGAGGCCACATCGGCCCAGATCTTGTGATATTGTCATTATGTCGTATGACTAGTATGCTCGGGCCTTAGGGCACCGAGTGTTGGGCCCCTCTCCCATAAGGTTGGGGTGTGAAAAACTTGGTATCAGAGAAGATCGGTTGAAATTTCTAAGAATCCTATTTATAAGAAACTATGAGAGTTAATTACGCCAACATTCGAGGACGAATGTTTTTAATCGTGGAGGATGTTATATACCATATTTTCGTGTTTATATGCATCATAAGTAAAGTCATGTAAATCCCGGTGAGGATAACATCCTATTTTTTTATGGAAACAATTTTAAACAAGTACTACTCATGTTCTTTATAATCTTGGGTTAAACGAATCAAAAAAATTAAGTTCGTCGAAACTCGGGGAAAGACAAGAAGCATTTCGGACATGATCTTTGGCCCAAATTTTCGGGGGTATATCTCCTAGTATATATGGAATTATGGAATGCATACCCTACATAAATTCAAGTTCGGAGAGTCTACTTTTCAATGCAACTGACGTTTCGCGAATATGAGAAATATAGTGAAAATTACGGACCATACAAATTTATACGCACCGCAAAAGTAGACTGTTGTTTTAGGCGGTGGAATACTTTTAAGTTTTTATATATCATATTGCACGACTTGAGGCCTCATTTTCTTTTATTTCCAGATCCGACCCAATCCTAAATGCGTTCTCTAATTGTCCCGTGGGTTCTTGATGATCTAACCTAAGTTCGAAAGTAAAATCCGCCAATCGTTCGTTGGAAGATTGTGAACATAATACTGTTCCTCTCTACTTCTTGGGGCTGATTTGGTGGCATAAGTTGCTGAAGTTGTGAGTTTCTATAGAGCTAAATTTGGTCTACAAGGTAAGCCTTATCTTCTACTTGATGTGCTTGAACTCCTACAAGTGTAATAGATGTTTTGCTAAGGATTTGCTGGCATAAGTTGCTGAAGTTGTGAGTTTCTATAGAGCTAAATTTGGTCTAAAAGGTAAGCCTTATCTTCTACTTGATGTGCTTGAACTCCTACAAGTGTTATAGATGTTTTGCTAAGGATTTTATTGCCCAAGTGTTGGAAGAACTTGGCAAGAGTTCATGTTGGTGTTAAGCTAGTTTTAGGGCTATTTTATGATTGATTGATTGCTAGATATTGTTGTGTGTTGAATAAGGATGTAGGAAAGCTAGTTAGAATAATGGATGGTGTCTTGTAGTTTAGATACCATCGTTACAAGATACAAGTTAGTATGCACACAAGGTGTTTGTGAAAATGTCAAACTGAAATCTTCCTTTAGACATTGATTAGAATAATTCATTTAATGTAGACCATCGTTCATAGGATGTTCGAAATCTCGTGAGCTACCTATAGAGGTATGTAAGGCTTACCCTTCTTTATATTGGCATGATCATAAAGGAACGTCAAAGGATAAAGGTTCTGTATTCCAATTCTTTAATTGATGAAATTGATATATAAGAAGCATGTCCATTCTTAGTATAGGGAATCTTAGTTGTTCCTTTATCGTAATGAAATTCCCATACTAAATAAAGTCACTCTCGTCTTGATGTAACATGATTGCTTGTTGGTTCCTAAAAGGTAAATAAAATGATAAGTGTTGTCTCTTCGTATTAACTCATATAGAAAGGTAAAATGATATGTTATATGCATATGGATAGTCGGAGGTGCAACGACCTTACATCACTCCGACAGGCTTACAGAGTAGTCCATATTCCTCAGATGGTTCACACATATACATATATGATATTGATTATATTACCCACAGAGGCCTATGACGTTATATACATAGCTATACATATCTGATATTGATTTACAGGGCACAGTAGTCTGATATACTTATGGTGGCCTTGACGGACTTGGCGTGTATATATCTATATTTACATTGTTGGGTCCTTTTATGATTGCTGGTTGGTACAAAAACTACTTATTAGAGGCCACATCGGCCCAGATGTTGTGATATTGTCCTTATGTCGTATGACTAGTATGCTCGGGCCTTAGTGCACCGAGTGTTGGGCCCCTCTTCCCTAAGGTTGGGGTGTGAAAAACTTGGTATCAGAGAAGATCTGTCAAAATTTTTAAGAATCCAATGGATAATAAACTATGAGAGTTAAGTTACGCTAACATTTGAGGACGAATGTTCTTAATCGTGGAGGATGTTATATCCCGTATTTTCGTGTTTGTATGCATCATAAGTAACGTCTCGTAAATCCCGGTGAGGGTAACATCCTATTTTTTTATGGAAACAATTTTAAACAAGTGTTACTCACGTTCTTTAGAATTTGGGGTTACACGGATCAAAGAAATTAAGTTCGTCGAAACTAAGGGAAAGACAGGAAGAATTTCGGACATGAAATTTTGCCCAACTTGTAGGGAGTATATCTACTTTTATATATGGAATTATGGAGTGCATAACCTATCTAAATTCAAGTTGGAGAGTCTACCTTTCAATTCAACTGACGGTTCGCCAATATGAGAAATACAGTGAAAATTACGGACCATACAAAATTATACGGACCCCAAATGTAGATTGTTGTTTTGGGCGGTGGAATACTTTTATGTTTTTATATATCATATTGCACGACTTGAGGTCTCATTTTCCTTTTTTTCCAGATCCGACCCAATCCTAAATACTTTCTCTAAGTATCCCATGGGTTCTTGATGATCTAAGCTAAGTTCGGAAGTAAAATCCGCCAATCGTTCGTTGGAAGATTGTGAACATAATCCTCTTCCTCTCTACTTCTTGGGGCTGATTTGGTGGCATAAGTTTCTGAAGTTGTGAGTTTTTATAGAGATAAATTTGGTCTACAAGGTAAGCCTTATCTTCTATTTGATGTGCTTAAACTCCTACAAGTGTAATAGATGTTTTGCTAAGGAGTTTATGGCCTAAGTGTTGGAAGAACTTGGCTAGAGTTCATGTTGGTGTTAAGCTAGTTTTTGGGCTATTTTATGATTGATTGATGGCTGGATATTGTTGTGTGTTCAATGAGGAAGCTAGGAAAGCTAGTTTGAATAATGGATGTTGTCTTGGTGTTTAGATACCATTGTTACAATCTACAAGTTAGTATGCACACAAGGTGTTTGTGAATATGTCTAAATGAAATCTTCCTTAGCTTTTGATCCGAAATTGATCCGAATCAATCGTTTAATGTAGACCATCATTCATAGGACGTTCGAGAGCTCGTGAGCTATATATAGAGGTATGTAAGGCTTACCCTTCTTTATATTGGCATGATGATAAATGAAACGTCAAAGGATAAAGGTTCCATATTCCAATTATATAATTCATGAAATTGATGTATAAAAAGGACGTCCATTCTTAGTATAAGGAATCATATTTGTTCCTTTATCTTTATGAAATTTCCATACTCTATAAAGTCACTCTCGTCTTGATGTAACATGATTGCTTGTTGGTTCGTGAAAGGTAAAGAAAATGGTAAGTGTTGTCTCTTCGTATTAATTCATATAGAAAGGTAATATGATATGTTATACGCATATGGATAGTCGGAGGTTGCAACGGCCTTACGTCACTTCGACAAACTTACAGAGTATTCCATATTGCTTAGATGGTTCTCACATAGACATATAATATTGATTACATTGCCCATAGAGTCCTATGGCATTATATACGCAGCTATACAGATGTGATATTGATTATATTGCCCACCGATGCCTATGGCAGAATATACGCAGCTATACAAATATAAACTGATTATACTGCCCATAAAGGCCTACGACGTTATATATATGATTATATTTCATTTATGTACATTATTGTCCACGGAGGTACTTCTGAGTTACGGGTTTTTCTTTTGGTTTCCTTTACTCATTTATTATTTCATTTAAATTTACTTATGCCTTACATATTCAGTACATTCTTTCGTACTTATGTCCTTTTTCTAGGGCACTGCGTTTCATGCCCGTAGGTACAGATAGTTGGACGATGTTCATCTCTAGTAGGATCTCAGCCCGACATTAATGTCAGAACTTTCCACTTGTTTCGGAGGTGTTAATCAGAGTTAGTATTCATATATATATATATATATATATATACGGGTATGACGGGGCCCTGTCCTGACCAGATGATGTTCATGAAGTCCTTTGAGGCTTGTACATAGTGGTCGGGGATAGAGATCTCGTGTATGGAATTGTCAGCCTTTTATATGGTCTGATATACTTATGATGGACTTTTCAGCCTTGGCGTGTATATATCTATAGGTAGTGTTGGGTCTTTTTACACTTGCAGGTTGGTACACACCTACTTATTAGAAGCCTTGTCGGCCCTTATTTTATGATATTGTTCTTATGTTGTATGACTGGTACGCTCGAGCTTTAGGAAATCGAGTGCCGGCCAACCCCCTCCCACGCCTCCCCAAGGTTGGGGTGTGACAAACTTTGTATCATAGCAGGTCTATTGAAATTTCTAAGAATCCTATGGATAAGAAACTCTGAGAGTTCAGTTACCCCAACATTCGAGGATGAATGTTCTTAAGGGTGGAGGATGTTATACCCCGTATTTTCGTGTTCGTATGCATTGTAAGTGAAGTCACTTAAAGCCCGGAGAGGCTAAAATCCTTATTTTATATGGAAACAATTTTAAACAAGTGCTACGCTTGTTCGTAATAATTTGGGGTTAAACAGATCAAAGAAATTAAGTTCGTCGAAATTTGGGAAAAGACAAACAGAATTTCGGACATAATTTTTTGTCCAACTTGTCAGCGGTATATCTCCTAGTATATATGTAATTGTGGAGTGTATAACCTATCTAAACTTAAAATGAGAAATACGGTGAAAATTACGGACCATACAAAATTGTACGGTCCGCAAAACTAGACCGCAAAAATTATAGACCGTGTAACCCTACATACTTTATCTAAGGAAAGTTCGGAACCAACCCTATATACTTTATCTAAGGTCTCCTATGAGTTATTGATGATCCAAGTTAAGTCCGGAAGTAAAACCCGCCAATCGTTCGTTGAAAGATTGTGAACATAATCCTCTTCTTCTCTACTTCTTGGGGCTGATTTGGTGGCATAACTTGCTGAAGTTGGGAGTTTCTATAGTGATAAATTTGGTGTACAAGGTAAGCGTTATCTTCTAGTTTATGTGTTTGAACTCCTACAAGTGTAATAGATGTTTTGCTAAGGATTTTATGGCCTAAGTGTTGGAAGAACATCGCTAGAGTTCATGTTGGTGTTAAGCTAGTTTTGGGGCTATTTTATGATTGATTGATGGCTGGATATGGTTGTGTGTTCAATGAGGAAGCTAGGAAAGCTAGTTTGAATAATGGATGTTGTCTTGGTGTTTAGATACCATTGTTACAATCTACAAGTTAGTATGCACACAAGGTGTTTGTGAATATGTCTAAATGAAATCTTCCTTAGCTTTTGATCCAAAATTGATCCGAATCAATCGTAGGACGTTCGGGATCTCGTGAGTTATCTACAGAGGTATGTAAGGCTTACCCTTTTTATATTGGCATGATCATAAAGGAAACATCAAAGGATAAAGGTTCTGTATTCCAATTCTATTATTGATGAAATTGATGTATAAGAAGAACGTCCATTCTTAGTATACGGAATATTATTTGTTACTTTAACGTAATGAAATTTCCATACTCTATAAAGTCACTCTCATCTTGATGTAACATGGTTTCTTGTTGGTTCCTGAAAGGTAAAGAAAATGATAAGTGTTCTCTCTTCGTATTAACTCATATAGAAAGGTAAACAAATATGTTATCCGCATAAGGATAGTCGGAGGTGGAACGACCTTACGTCTCTCCGACAGGCTTACAGAGTAGTCCATATTCCTCAGATGGTTCTCACATATACAGATTTGATATTGATTATATTACCCACAGAGGCCTATGACGTTATATACACAACTGTACATATATGATATTGATTATATTGCCCACAGAGGCCTATGGCGTTATATACGCAACTATACATATCTGATATTGATTAAATTGCCCACATAGGCCTATGGTGTTATATACGCAACTATACAAATACATTATTGATTATATTGGCCACAGAGGCCTACGACGTTATATACACGACTATATTTCATTTATGTACATTATGGTCCACAGAGGTACTTCTGAGTTACAAGTTGTTTCATTTGGTTTCCTTTACTTATTGATGCTTTCATTTACATTTACTTATTCCTTACATATTCGGTATATTCTTTCATACTTATGTCCCCTTTCTGGGGAGCTGCGTTTCATGCCCGCAGTTAGATATAGCTGGATGATGCTCCTTTCTAGTAGGATCTCAGCCCGACAATAATGTTAGAATTCTCCACTTGTTTCAGAGGTGTCAGTTAGAGTTGGTATTCTTATATATATATATATATATATATATATATATATATATATATATATATATATATATATATATATATATATATATATATATACGGGTATGGCGTGGAGGCTTGTAGACATTGGTCCGGTATAGAGATGTTGTCTATGGCCTTGTCGGCCTTCTATATGGTCTGATATACTTATGATGACCTTGTCGGCCTTAGAGTGTATATATCTATTGATATTGTTGGGTCCTTTTATGCTTGCAGGTTGGTACACAACTACTTATTAGAGGCCTTGTCGTCCCAGATCATGTGATATTCTCCTTGTGTCGTATGACTAGTACCCTCGGGCCTTAGGGCACCTAGTGCCGGCCACACCCCACCTCCCATCGCGAACGAAATGTGGGCGATCGCGAACGCGATGTGTCGGCTGACCCAGCCCAATCCCCAAAAGTCCTTCAGTAACGCGGGACCCTACCACACGATTGGGACCCTCCCTGGTCCCCCTTCTACGCGAATGCTAGACCTTCTTCACGAATGCATAGAAAGAAACCAGATCAACACACCAGAAAAAATTGGATTCTTCCCAATCTCGAATTGACACCCGAAAATCATTCGGAACCCAAAAGACACAAACCAAACATGTATTGTTATTATAAAACACATTCCAGACCTGCTCACGCACGTGGAATTCCCAAAAAGGTCTCTAAGGCTCGGGTTTGACCAAAGTCAACCCTTAAGTTCTAGTTTCTCTAATTCATAACCAACCACCCAAAACACACCCAGTTGCCTCAGGAACTGCACCGAAGGCTTGACTAAGCCATAAATGTCGTTTAGGATCTAATGGAATTGGCGAAATCACGAAAAGGACGTGTTTACCTAAAAGTCAACTATGAGTCAAACCATTCTATTCTCTTAACTTAGAAATTTCTAAACTTGATAAAAAGGATCTGAAACCCACCCGATTACCTCAGGAACCATGCCACCCATCCCCATAAGTTACAAACATACAGGTAAAGGCTCGGGAAGGTTCAATTAGGGACTTGTAAGTAAAATAAGTAAAACAACTTTTTAAGTCATTACATAAGATACAACTTAAATAAACGTTCGTCCTCAAACGGTAAAGAAAAAAAAATACCTGGACTCTCAAAATGCTGAGGGTATATAACCCGCATATCAGACTCAGTCTCCCATGTAGCTTTCTCTACCGGGCGGTTCCTCCAATGCACTTTCACATAAGCTATCTCCTTGGACTTCAACTTTTGAAACTGCTTATCCAAAATAGCTATAGGCTCTTCCTCATGTGCTAAGTTCTGATAAAGCATCACCGAATCCCACTGAATCACATGAGAACCATACGAATGGTACTTATTTAGCATCAACATATGAAATACAAGGTTCACACTCGATAACCCATGAGTTAAAGCAAACTCATGGGCCACTTCACCAACTCTGTGAACGATCTCAAAAGGCCCAATATACCTCGAGCTTAGCTTGCATTTCTTTCCAAACCTCATCACAACCTTCATGGGTGATACCTTCAACAAAACCCGCTCTCCAACCATAAACACCAAATCACGGACCTTCCATTCCTAAATCAACTTAACCTTATCCAAGGAATCCCTCAAAAGATTAGTACCCCACGTTCTAACATCTAAAGCATCAAACTACTCAATCGGAGAATGACACCTCCTACAATACAGAGCCTCAAATGGTACCATCTCAATACTCGAGTGATAACTATTGTTGTACGAAAACTCCGCCAAGGGTAGAAACCGGTCCTAATAACCACTAAAATCAATCACAGATGCTCGCAACATATCTTCAAGAAACTGAATAGTCTGCTCGGACTGGCTGTCAGTCTGAGGGTGGAAGGATGTACTAAGCTACACTCTAGTACCCATCTCTTTCTACACAGACCGACAAAAGTGAGAAGTAAACTGTGTTCCCCGGTCGAAATAATAGAAATAGGCACCCCATACAATCAAACTATCTACCAGATGTAAATCTTGGACAACTTCTCTAAATTGTAAGTAGTCTGGACTGGAATGAAATGCACATATTTGGTCAACCTATCCACAATAACACATATAGCATCAAACTTGCCCAAGGTCCGTGACAATACTATTATAAAGTCCATAACAATCCGCTCCCACTTCCACTCGGGTATGGGCATCTTCTAAATCACACCACCAGGCCTCTGGTGCTCATATTTCACTTGCTGGAAGTTTAAACACTAAGACACAAACTCCGCTATGTCTTTCTTTATCCTACACCACCAATAATGATACTACAAGTCATGGTACATATTTGTAGCCCCTGGGTGAATGGAATACCTCAAACTATGAGCCTCCTACATGATCAATCTAGTCAAATCACCCACCCTAGGAACACAAACTCGACCCTTGATCTTTAAAACACCATCACCATCAATAACAACCTCTTTTGACTCTCCCTGTTGTCGCGCCCGTTGTTTACCACCCGCGGGTTCAAAGCAGAGCACAACGTATAGGTGATTCCTGGGTATTAGATTAAGGAGTCGCCACCTAATTATTTATGGTGAATTAGGACACCTGAATATTAACTAAATGCTGCAATGTAACTCCAATTTTAAGGTCTGCGAAACTAATGAAATTGTAGGTAAGGGTTCTTGATTATCTTAAAGGGAAGGGGTTAGACATCCTTTAAGATCCGCTAACTCGCGGTTATCCGGTCAAACTCAGGTTAATATTATACTAAGAAAAATGCATGTTTAAAGTATAAAGTTAAAAAGATGTTTGTAAATAATTAATGAAAGGGATGCATGTTGTACAAGTTTTCAAGTATGATATTAAGAAAAATACATGTAAAGTTGAAAAAATATGCATTTGTGACAATTAATAGTAAGGAGAAAAACGAATTACTCATAATGCCAAATAAGTAATTTTTGGAAATCATTTTGAGTTGCAAATTGAAAAAAAGATATACTGGTATGATTAATAAAGTGAATAGAAGGTGATCAAAATTTGTTTTGAAAATTTTAAATATGCATGACGAGCCTAAAAATAAATAAACTAGCGCAGGGTTTCTAAGTTTGAATTAACCGAGCCTACAAGTAAATAAGATAGCGGCGGGTTTCCCGTCTTAGACAACCCTATGAATTAATTCCAAGACTACATATTCTAAGCATTTCAATAATTACATAAGTGCAATAAATAATATTACAATACAGAGCGAGATGAAGCTGAATTAAAGAAAGTAAAAACAACAAAATAAATAATCTCCGAGGAGTGTCTGCCTTCGTTGACTTTGTTCCTTACAAGCTGTCAAGAACAAACGATTAGAAACAGTTAAATATAAATAACTTCAGATCCGTATCCAAAATAATGAATGTTTTGATCACGGAGGGCTCAGACTTAAATTTTGAAAAAAAGACCATTCCAATCACGTCGTGGCTGCAAACACATAACTCGGTGGTCATTTTAATTGCCTCGTCCTTGCCCAGAAGTTATATTTCCGTCTTTCCGACTGTGGAAGCCTAAAAAATCGATGGATATTTTCATCGGCCAGTGTAGTATCATGTTCAAATCAGTAAATTATACCAAAGAAGCAAGCCGAAACCGAGAGGCAATTTACGAAGGGACACGACCTCAAATTCAATTTAATTGGCCTAAGTGTAGTATTTGTTCAAATCAGTAAATCAGTAACTGAAACAGAGGTAAATTTCCAAAGGGGCGCGGCCTCAAATTCAATTTCATTGGCCTAAAAGCAGTACTAGTTCAAATCAGTAAAATAAACCAAAGCAGCAAAAAACTGAAATCGAGAGGCACTTTCCAAAGGGACGCGGCCTCGAATTCAATTTCATTGGCCTACGTGTAGTATTATGTTCAAGTCAGTAGACTTTTCATAAATATTGCGGCTGTCCGAAGCAGTCTTAAAGCGGTTGTTTTCAGCCGAGAAAAACAGAAGCAATTGGATTCAAAAAATACCACAGCAGTGGGCTTGAAAACACAGCAGTGGGGCTGTCTGAAATAGTCTTAAAGAAGCTATTTTCAACCAAGAAACAACAGCAATTTGGGCTAAAATACAGCAGTGATAAGACATCAAATATGCTCAAAATGCAGCAGTAAATATTTCCGAAAAGGGGTGTAAATGGCCAAGATTGCAGCAGTTGTGCGCGGCAAACGCAACAACAGAATAATGGCTCAAAAGTGCAGTAATCAGCCCAAGTATTGCAGCAACTGGCAGTCTCAGAATCAGCAGCCAAAAGGAACAAACCCATAACGAGAACTATTTAAAGATGGCATGTATCCAGAGAATCTCAAGGTGCAACAGGATACCATAACCACTGGTAGCACAGCAAAGACATAAAGGGAAAGGTAAACTTAAAAACTAATCACACTAAACCTCAAATTTGAAAGATAAGAAGACAAAGAGGGCTACCACCATTCATTTCTGATGCCGCAACAAGATTCAAAAGGCTTCTTGAACCTTAGGCATGACAGGCTATCGAAGAAGGCTAAACCCAACCCGAAGCTTGTCTTCGCTTTCAACCATCATAACAAGATAAATATAAAACCTAACATATATATTCTGAAAGTCTCAAACAAAGACAGGAACAAGACATGAGATGGAAGGACTGGAAACACATACTTATCATTCAAACTTGTAGAACAGTGAGTGATTTCAAGCATAGAGGATTCATATAACATGAAATACAAACCCTTCCAGTCAGATACATACTCAGCCATGTAGAGGCGTTGATATTCATGGAATATTCAAAGTATACATAATATACTTGGGAATATACAATGATAGACAACCTAGATATTCATCTGGGGTATACCTAGATGTCTATACTTTGTATACATTGAAACATGCCACTACATGATCATGATTGAGTTGAACATAAGAGGCGAATAAGCAATATCATAAATGAAACCAGCTAGTTTGGACGGGTACGAAACACTAGCATAGGCCTTATTTAACAATTTAACATACATGGCATGTGCAAGATAGCTTAGGGAACTTTACATGCTAATGTGGAGGAATTTTGACACTTAAGCAAGTAAGGCAAGTATATAGTCAATTTGATAAACATGCAGACCTAGAAATAAGAAGGTAACTAAACATACATGGCATTTGATATGTAGAATCACATAAGCTGGACTAAGCATTTATAGTCACATTCATGATATGCATTAGGCATGATAACCCTTAAATAAGTAAGATAGACACATAAACACACTCATAGGCATACAACCACAGAATTTACACTAGGGGATTTCAGAAATGAACGTAGGGGCAGGGGTGTAGGGTGTGCGTCGATTGGGTTTTAGGTTTTAGGGAATAAAACGGGGAAATAGGGGGGAAATGGGTATTTGGGCTCGACGGGTTGGGGAGACTTGGAACATTTTGGGTGAAGAATTTGGTGCAGTTGGGCCGAAAAGGGTTGGGCTTTGGTGGGTTGATATTATTTTGGGTGAGGGGAAATAAAATGGGGAGTTGGTTAAAAATAAAGAAAGGGGAGTTTGAAATTTTATTGGGTGGGCGAAAATAAAGAGGGGGAGTTGAATTGTTTTGGGTTGAGTAGAAATTATTTTGGGTTGGGGAAATAAAATGGGTTATGGGTTTAAAAATATAAAAGGGTTTAAAAATAAAAAAAGCATTGAAGAAAAAATGTAAATTATTAAAAATAAGATATAACGATGTGATAATAATAAAACACAATATTTGCGAGATGTTTAACGCTTGATAAAAAGTGGAATGCGATGCAATTTTGCGAAAATAACATAACATAGAATATTAGGGGAATTATGATTACGACTTAAAAAAGGGGCAAATGGTTGTAGAAAATACGAATAATAATAATAATATATATGTATATATATATAAATTATTTTTTGAGGTGTCAAAAATATTTAAAATTGCAAATAAATCGAAAAAGATGGGACAAAATTGGGTGTCAACACCTGCAATACCTTGTCACGGATCCTACACAACTGGACATCATCAAACTATTGAGACCTAATATGCTCCAATAAAGAAGATTGCGCCTCCACACAAGCTAGAACTCTATCGGGCTCCTAAATATCAAGCCGCCCGAACTGATTTACCAAAGACTTAATATCTATTGCCAAAGTATGCTCTCCCACATGCAATATAGCCAAACTTCCCATGCTCACCACCTTTCGACTCAAGGCATCCGCCACCACATTGTCCTTGACCGAGTGATATAAGATAGTCATGTCATAATCCTTAAGTAGCTCCAACCATTTACACTACATCAAATTAAGATCATTCTAATTGAATATATATTGAAGACTGCGATATTCCGTGTACACCTCATAATGCACCCCATGGAGGTAATGCCTTAAATTTTTAAAGGAAATATGATCGCCGCCAACTCCAAGTCATGGGTTGGATAATTCTTCTCATTAATCTTCAATTGCCTCGAAGCATAAGCTATCACCTTTACATTTTGCATAAATACGCACCTAAGACCTACCCCCAAAGCATCACAATATACCATAAAGATCTCTCCCTAAACTAGTAAAGTCAATGGAGTAGTAGTCAATAAAGCCTTGAACTTTTGAATACTCATCTCACTCCTCGGACCACTGAAATGCTACCTCATTCTGGGTCAATCTAGTCAATAGGTATATAATTGATGAAAACCCCTCCACCAAAGGCCGATAACAACTTGTGATACCAACAAAACTCTAAACCTCAATGATCGAAGCAAGCTGAATCCAATCCCGAACTGTCTCAATCTTCTTGGGTTCCACCATAATACCATCCTTAGTCACCACATGCCCCAAGAAAACTACCGAATTAAGCTAGAACTCACACTTTGAAACTTTGGCATAAAGTTTCTTTTCCATGAGAATACCAAACTCGATCCTCAGATACTGCTCGTGATCCCCCTCACTCCAAGAATAGATCGAAATATCATTAATGAACACAATCATGAATGAATCCAAGTAAGGTATGAACACCTCACTCATTCATAAAGGCTGCAGGAACATTCGTCAACACAAATGACATCACTAAGAACTCATAATTCCCATATCAAATCCAGAAAGCCGTCTTAGAAACATCCTCTGCCGTAATCTTCAACTGATGATAATCGAACCTCAAATCAATCTTGGAAAAGACTTAAGCACCCTGAAGTTGATCGAATAAGCCATAAATGAGAGGTATCAGTGTTGACAGATGGAATAATTTTACTCTCTAATAATTTTATTTAATTATTCAAGATTTCCGAGTCATAGACGGAACAAAATATACCTTTTACAAGGCAAAAATGATTTTACAAAATTATTTCAAAGATATTTGTCACTTTATTTGAAAATATATCATCTGATATACGTATTGTATATCATATCTTATTTTACATCTATTTTGATTATTAATTGCAATTTTCAAATTGAAGTAAAGATAATTGCGAAAATTGTTCAAATCCTCAAATTTTAAAGTAATCAATATTTTATTTCGTCAAACTCGGGAAGATTATTTAATTAAATAGAATAACTAAATTACATCTCAACTTTTAAATCATTGTTTTTATTTAAAATAATATTTGCACAATCTAGGGATTTTATCTCTGATTAGTATCAAATTTAGGCTTGATTTGAAGCTCTTGATTTAATTAGGTTCTATTTGAATTTATTTTGGCCATTTCTTAATTCAAAGCATTACCACATTTTGAAAATGTTTCCATTGCTTTGTATTTTAACTAAAAATGACTTGGGCCCTTATTCCTCTTTTTAAAATCGGCCGAGACCAGGTCCAATGACCCAGACCTGACCCAATATCCCCATAGGCGTAAAAGAAACACCCAAGCCCCATTTCCCATTTTGGACTCGACAAAGAACCCTAGCAGGTCTCCTTCGTCTTCGTCTTCGTCTTCATACCGAATGAGGAAATGGGCAGAGTACATTCCTTTCATGGCCAGATTTTCTCTTCCAGAATGGGTAAGAGAATTAATTGCTCTTGACAGCATGTCGTCCAAGCATCCCCCATAGGTGAGGTTACCCCTCTCCTTTTACTTTTTCTACGATCCATAATGGTATTTGTCTCATTACGATTTCAAATAGTGGATTCTCATTGGTTGGGTTCATTTTGGAGGGATATTTTCCTCACATTTCATCTATCCCACATCGATTGGAAGCGCAAATTGCTAGGGTTCTTGGGTTCTATAAATTGAACCTCTTCTCCTCTTTGTTACGCTCGGAAGTTTAAATCTCTGGCTTTTACTTTGTCTAAGAGTCATTTTCAAGCTTAAATTCGACTGATTTTAAGTTTAATTGGGACACAAGCCCTTTGGTGGAACCCTACCTAACTTAATCAGTCTTCACATTCTAAAACCCTTTCTATTTTGTGTGTGTGAGTGCAAAATCGAGTGTGGAGGCTGAATTTCAAGCACCTACCTCGACCCTAGGCTGCCCTCGCAAAAGGTAAATTTATTCCTTTATGTAATTTCGATTATTTACTTGTTTTTGTGTATAATTATGACTTTTAAGTATGTTTAGTTAATTTGAATATGTTGATTAGTGTATAAGGTTGATTAAATGCTAAGTTGATTGTCTTTGATAAGTATGAATTTGTTTTCATGACTTAAGAGTATTATGCAGCTAATTTAAGTTTTAATTTAGGTTTGTAATAAAATTAGGATGGTTAATCAACATAACATTGTGTTAGTAAACCTATTTTAACAAGTCCAAGCTTATGGTTGAACCTAAAATGGTCAGAAACTAGTTTAGTGAGCTTGTTTAGATAGTAGTGCTTTTATAAAAACTTTTTAGTTAGACATTATGATTAGTTCAAGAACAGTTTGGTGTTAATGTGAGTTTTAATGATCTAGTTTACCTATGATGTGTATCGTTTTTCTTGTATAATTAAAAACATGAAACTTGCCTTCCTTATTTGCCTCCCTGCTTATGTTTTAAATAAATCTGAGCTTTGGTGCACTTAATATGGTTGTTGAATCTATTTGAAATGGTCATAGATATAATAAATGGACATTAGAACAGTATAAAGGTATATATAGGACTAAACAGGTCAAATTAGAATACTCATCATTGGCAATTCTGAGGGTAGTAGTCTACATAGGCTTGAATCAATACCCTCGTTAAGTTAAAAAGATATAATATTGTTAAGATTTGGACTTAAGGGGTTGTTGAAGTTTATTTTCAGTAGTGTCATGTTGCTCTTAAGGGTATACAAGGTTAGTGTGAACTCAAAAAGGACTGTCTTGTGTTAATATGGTTGTTTAGATTAAACGGTATGTTTGTTCTATGCTCAAAATGATTTCTCTAGTTTTGATATAAGATATTAAATACTTTGGTGTATGTTTGATCCATGTTATATCTTGTACTGTCCACATTATTTTATCATAGACTAAATATAGGTGGAAATGACATTATGTGTTGTTCCAGCTTTAACATATGAAAATCTGAGCTTGTATGTGCTTTTTCCTATCTGCTCATGAACCACAAATACATGTGTTTTGATTTGAGTCATGTATGATCATGTATTGAACCTATTAGAGCCTGCTCATATGTTGTTTAGGATTCATGGTTGGTAGTCTTAGACTAAATCATTGTGTATACTAACTAAAATCCTATCATGCCTTCTTGAGTCCTGTTTGTGTATGTTGGGCCATCTGCTTAGGATAAATTGCTATATGGTCATGTCACATCCATTTCCTTGTGGTTTGAAACCTGCTGAGCCATATGTCTGCTAACCCCATCATGATTTGAATAGGTTTTAGGACCTTGCATCTGTTGAAATGTTGTACTAAGTATGCATGACCTATCCTGTTTGTTTAAGGAATTATTTTAGATTTGGATTGGTAGTTTAAAGGTTCCTATTGAGAATTTAATCTAGTGTACCCCCTATCTATCTTAATATGGACCCTAAGTTTGTTTTTTCAACTTTATTTGCCTCTTGCATGCTGTAGATACACTGATGGTACCCATGGACTTAACCTAAGTTAGATAGACACCTGCTCCCTTCCTTTAAAGTATTATGAACACAAATTTAGGTTAGAAAGCCTTGATAATATGTCACACTCCAAACTAGGGGTGGGAGACACCCGGTGCCGTACTGGACCGAGCATACCACTCTGATAACCAAGCTTCTGTACGAGTAGAACTTTCAGCTGACAAAGTCGTACTAGGATATAATACAAATAACAACACTATGGGAGGGCCGACAAGGTAACAATCTATAAGATAAGTTGTAATACAACCTCTGAGGGTGAACAAAGAGCGATCAACCCATCATATGTATATACACAAGACCAACAAGGTCACAACACAAGTTAACAAAAGACAACCCAGCCAACGAGGCCATACATCACAACTATACATACCAGACAAGTCTATGAGCCTCTACGAGTGCTTGTATTGTCATATGATCGGGGCAGGGCCCCGACCTACCCATTATGTACATAACTATACAAAACATGCTCAACACCTGACCAGGAAGCTCCGAAAAAGATGAAGAATACTCACTAATGGATGAACTCGACAGGTCCTACTGAGGTGGTCTAGCAGAGCCCCTATCAGAACCTATGGCATGAACACACATTTCCCCCGGCAAAAGAGACATTAGTACGAAAGAAATATACTGGTATGTAAAGCATGAATAACAATATGAAAATATAAGTAGTAAAGAAAAGCATAAAGCAATATGATACTCTGATAACCTGCGTGCCACGTATAAAGAGAAAATAGCAGCGACACCAGACTAGGAATGTCAATGGACGGTAAGTATAACCGAACCTCTGGGACTAAGAAGATTGGGGTGGGGCATAAATAAAGACAGTAGGAAAAAAAAACCCAAGGGAAATTTCTCGAACTCAAGGTAAAACAGAATAATTCAGGCAATCAGTAATGTGTCATGTATTTACACAAGGGGATTTCAGAAATGAACAATGTAAAAAAGTAGACAGAGGAGAGAGGATAAGTGTTAACCATGATAAGAAAAGAAAGCCTCATATAGTCGCGAGTAATGAGAAACAATGATAAGATTGTGTTTCCAAATCCTGACTACAAGTTCAATGATGACAATTATGGAAAACTCATGGTTAGGATAACATGAACCATAAGAATCCAATACTCCCACAGTTGAGTGAGATTAAGTTTATCAAAGGAAGAAACGCTTAGTCGATTTTGAAAAGGTCTTATATATCAGAAATCCCATCATCAAGAATAGATAGTATGGAACCACCTATATAACCATAAGTGGAGCAGCTAGTGTGGAAGTCAGAAGGACCAGAAATTATCTCAAGAATGTATCAATAAATTTGATAGACGTCTGACTAATAATTCGGAAGACAATGCTCTTAAGACCCACAATTTTATAGAGTTACCTTCTGGGTAGAGCGATGAGGAACATCAGGGTCAGGATCCCGCTTCTAAGAAAGAAATTGGACAAAATACGTAATGAAAATGAGTTGTTATAGATCATCACTCTCGGTGTATTATGAAGTGACAGAGCCACAAAGTAAGACTTTGACCGCAATACGTTATTTACCTGGAATGTACCAAGGTGTATCACATGATTAAATGGATATATTAAGGAAGCGATATGAGAAAGAACCTCATGTAAGATGTAGCCAGTGTGCTAATTATCAGCAAGTATGGTTGAGTACTAGAAACTGTGAGATAAGCTCAAAACCCTAAATTACGAATGAGGATGGGAGACGATTAATATAAGATTCTTATCTAAGAATTTCCTCATTTCTAACCTGACCTGGGTTAATAATTAAGGATCACCTATGCAGTTAAAGATTGTGCAATATTGTACGATTCGACGAATGATTCACATTGATGGTGTCTCTAGTTGTATAATTCGTGATGAGAATATTCTATTTATAACTAAGACAAGAGATTATTTAGAAGAAATTTTTGGCACTTCGGTAAGTCCCATCAGGAAATACAATTAGACACTCGAAGGCATGTTACGGAATTACGCAATGAATATTAAAGAAAGTTTAGATGACCGCTTATCTCATAATAAGTTAGGTGTGATGACGGTTATCATATTAAATACCATAATGGTATTATATGAAGATCTGAATGTGCGAAGACATAAAACGTCTACCAGGTGACTAGAAATAAGCAGACCGAAGTAAGTAAGTCGGATTTAAGGTATTCATCCATAAGTCAGGTAAAGTCGTATGACAAAATATATCGATCACCTAGCATCATTAGTAATTAGTACTTAAATAGAGGGAGACTGAACTAGGACTTTCAAACTAGTGCCTCTTGAATGTCATCCCTGAAAGGCAATATAGAATAATCAGAAAGAGATGGTGGTGCTTCTTAGAAGGCTAAAGAAGCTCACAGTAATCCTGAGCAATCTGGGATTAGAGAGCATTCAGAGTATGCATCAGCATGGGAAAAAGAATCGGAAGGAGAGGCATGTTTAACCTCAAGAACGTCGGACCATGTAAGAATATTAGGAAAATTTGCCGGATGGCCTGCGAGCCGGATCCCCCCAGGAATTTAGAACAACTCACCCAATATTTCATATGTTAGATGCTTCAAGAATGTATATGAAATCTTTTTCGTATTAACCCGGTAGGGGAGTCTCTATTACAGAGAAGTTGTCATACTGAATAAATCTTGGTGAATAGTAATATAAAAGAAATGTTATGGGAGATCTAGGAGAATATATGAATCCAGATATCCTCACCTGTTTTGAACTTCCGAGTTATATTAATTCTATTCATATCCTGCTTATTGAACTTGATTCATACATGTTATTTAGATGGCATTGTTGAGACAGATGTGACAGGTGCAGCTCAGAATACGGCAGAGGACAGTTAAGGTGAGTTATGGATAACCCTCTTGATTCTTGCGTATATAGATGGTCGTGTAAGGCCAAGTTGATATTATTTTGTGATTATGTTGTATTTGGGTTGTTTACCAGGTTTTGGATAGTCCTGGTTACAAACGAAACTATGCCGCAACTTCTAGAACCCTCAGAAGTTAAGAATATCCTTAACATTTGCGGATGAATATTCCTAAGGGGGGAAGAATGTTATACCCCTGTAGTTTCGCGTTCTACCGCATCGTTGATTGATATTTAAGTCCTGGGAAGAGGTACGACCTTATGAAATGATAATCAAGGTTTATAACTTATTTACAGAAGTTCCAGAGTATATGGAAACTAAACGGATCGAAGAAAACACATTTCGACAAAATCGAAGACAGTGGAAGTGTGACATGACAATTGACGGACCATCAAAGGGATTGACGTACCGTCACATTGCTAGGGTGGACCATCAAAATTCCTAAGAAATTCTGATCTTAGGAGGTAGATCGAAGGTCAGGATTGATGGACCATCGATCATTCGACGGACCGTCGATCCCACCATCGAAGTATGGCAATGGAAAATTTCAGCCGGGTATAAAATGGGTCAGGTTGATTTAAACTTCATTTTTTACCTTAAATCAGATCCTAATACTCCCTAAATCCTCTCAAGTGATTTCATAATATTCAAGATCAATTCCAAAGCATATTACATTGGATTAACGTCACTAATTTCGTGATTACCATAGAAATCATTGTCCTTGTATTAAAGCGATTTGTGGAAACCCTAGGTCTGGTATAACTTGTTGTTTTCAAGGGGTTTTGATGTGAAAAGGTAAGATCTAACCTCCTTTATCTATAATCATGGTTAATTGATGATTTGGAGTGAGTTTTGAAAGGATTTTTCGTAGCCGAAACTCGTTAACCTATGAAGTTATGATATGGTGAGGGTGGGTAGTTTTGTTAGATTATGAGTTGATATTGGTTAATATATTAATTGTTGGTATTATAAACCTAAGAGGATGGGTTTCAGAGAGTCGTGGGGCTAAATTACTTAAATACCCCTTTTCTTAAAACACGACTAAGAACCTTCTATGTTAAGGTGATCGCTAAGATACCTAAGCGAAGTTCCTTATTGGATATAGATTAGATGTTGGTATCGACCTTTTATTTGTTATAGATAATCGGTCATGAAGAGTACGAGAGATTATAGCGCGATGTATAGCTTCGGAATAAGGTATGTAAGGCTATCCCTTTCTTTCAAAGCATGAAATCCAATGAGTTATCATTTTCTAAAAGAAACGCCAAAAGATTTATCTTATTGTATCTTGAAATTTCTTGTCGAGAAGTATTCATCGATTATCCTTATTCTCGTAAACCTTGTTGTTGGTTACTGGTGTATCCTATTATCAGTCTCAAAAAAGAAACATTCTAACGAGGAAAGTGTCAAGTCGACTGCAAGTCGTCCTACGAATAAATTCAAAGAGTATGAGTTTCAAAATAGGTCAACGGGCCGGTGTTATCATAGTATGTTGTTCACACCCCCGAGTCCCATTGGTATTGATATGTTTTCATTGGCATTTGATATCATGCATACAATCATGATCATATATTGGATCGGATTTCACATTCCGCAACATATACATATATTGGATCGGGTTGCATGTTCCGCAACATATACATATAATGGACCGGGTTGCGCGTTCTGCAACACATGCATAAATCATTTTGCATATTATATTTCATATTCATATATATACCTAAGAGTAGTGACAGGTTATACACCTCGCACAATAAGACGAGGACATTTATATAGAAAAGGCATATTTCGGATAGGTTGTATTAGGTTTCAAAGTTTCATTATTCGCCCCATGTGGCCCCCAGATTGCTTATGCTTTCCTTTACAGCTAAACGCTTCATATCGCTTTTATGCTTTTCTTTATAGATTATAGATTCATATTGCTATTCATTCCTTACATACTCGGTACACTATTTTGTACTAACATCCCTTTTGCTGGGGCCGTTGTGTGTTCATGCCGCACGTTCTCATAGAGACTCTGCTAGGCCACGTCAGTAGGAGTTGTTAAATTTAGTCGTCAGTAAGTGAGCTTCGTCTTCCTGGAGCTTTCTGGTTATATATGGAGTATCTTACAGAGCTATTGACAGTATGGGTAGGTCGGGGCCTTGTCTCGGCCATATGTCAGATCAGTCACTCGTAGAGGCTCACAGACTTGTTTTGGTATGTATAGTGTTGATGTGTAGCCTTGCAGGCTAAGCTATCTTTTGTTAAACCATGTTGTGACCATGTTGGTCCAGTTGTGTATACATGTTGGGTTAATCCCGCTTATCCAGTGTTGTTGTGATATATCTCAATTCGGCCTTGTCGGCCGGAAGTTCTACTCATAAAGAAGATTGGTCATCAAAGTGGTACGCTAGGGCCAGCAGGGCATCGGGTACCGACCGCACCCCCTAGTTTGGGATGTGACAACTGAATACACAATCAAGATAAGTCGGATATGTCTCTCGAATGGAAAATAAAAGATTGTAATGAAAATAGAGCACTCCAAGGTATGCCGAAGGTAGCATCCTCACCCTGAAAGTTGGGAAGTCAACCACTCGGACTCAGCCACGATGTCCCGCACTAGTAGAAGGTATTGAATCTGCATCCAAATAGAATGCAGCAAGTGTAGTATGTGTACACAACGTACTCCCGTAGGCATCATAGGTCAATAACTATGGAAGATACACAAAAAGAAATAAATGTCAAATTGACACCAGATAATCTTATACTAATAGTTCAATAATCCAGGTATTGTCACATAGGTCACAGAATGGTTTAGTTCACATATCACCTTAGTCAAGTAATATTTCCTAATCACTTAAGTCATCCAGTGCCAAAAAAGTTCAATAATTTAAGTAATCCAATAATCATGAGCAGGTACAATCCTATCATATCTGAAATCCAACCAAGTCATCAATAATCAAATCCAGTATCAAATACATCCACAGATAATCAATGATGTAATATATGTATGATATGAATGCAATGCATATACCAGGTACCTTTATCATTCCGTATACAGTATGTCAAGTTTTTATTATGACCGTACACCCATAGAGGACCCGCGAAGTCCATATACCCCTCCGGAATTTCCCATCGGAGCCCAGTTCTTGGCTGTAATAATATCTTTTGTAGGCGTGCAACTTCGCTCCATGCTTATCATCCTCATCATCTCAGTGTTGACATAATCTCAAGTGTTCTTACCTTTTTGATTCCTTAGACCCACAACATATATCATACCACTCTAATATCAATATCATCAAAATCATAAGTGTGTGAATGCAAATGACAGTTTAAGGCAAGAATCATGATATAATGAGATGCAACCAAGTACAGAGATAAATATCACATACTTTCAAGAATACATCCACATATAGTCCAAGTACAATCAGATATCATATCAAAGCATGTGGGATGAATAAGCACAGCGATAACAAGTATGACGACAAGCCCACATAATGGCGACAAGTCTAATTAATCAGCAGTCAGAATCAGCTTAAGGTTGATTCTCCAAATTATCCATCATCACATTTCAACACTGGTACCCACTTAACCGTTCATCACAACCATTTGAGTGGGACCCCCAAATACGCCTAATACCCCTCGATATTTATAACTAATTACGCACTTCTATTGAAGTCTTGTGAAAGTAAATTGTAACCTACCTTTGGCTGAACATGAGCGCTACACAATCAAGCCTCTGTGATAGCCTTGCCCTTCCGCTGCTCCTCGTGATAATCGAAGTCTAATCACGTATATATTATTCGTTAATATAAAGCTTACACAACATACAAGGACATACTCCTTAACAAACAAGATTTTAAATACCAACCCCGGGCCCACTTCACCAAGACTAAAACTTTAATACCTAAATACCGAGAACACATACTAGGTAATCATATCCTTAAACTAATTATACAATTATACATATTTGTACCTTCAATTGAATAATATACAAAAAGGCCCAAATTTGAAACCTTATAATTTCCCCCCAATTGGAATAGGTTTCTATTATCAAATTAAACTCTAAAACATGGTTATCTAACATATTTCAACACTAATCCATAATAATCAAACCGATTTATCCATAAACACCATTTAAATCCATGATTTAACTTTCTTAATCTCATAAGACCTTACAACTCGTCTTCCCCAACTTATAAACACTCTATACCACCATTAAAAGACTTAGAAACATAAAATGAAATCACAAGGGAAGGAAATATTTACCTCAACCAGTGAAAACTCTCTCTGGGTAGCTCTAGGTTTGAGAATTTCTATTTTGGGAATGAAGTCAGACCTGGGGAATTAAATATGACACCTAAACCAGTGATTCTGCCCAGCAGAATCGACCCTGCTGGTGTGGATCTGCTGTCGTGAGAAATGACCTTGCTGAGGCGGTGTCACTTAACACCTCGCTTCAGCCCCAAGGCAATCCCGATACCTCAGAGACGAACTCTCCCCTGCGGACATATCATCCGCCAAGGTAGAACTCAATAATTCCCACATCCCCCGCTTCCGCGAGCCAACCTCCCACTGAGGTGGACACGCAGGAGAGAACAGATGTGTCGTCGAGGCGGACACCAGACACCCGATCATGGAAAATAATACCAAACTCCCATTAATCATCTGAAACACTCTCGGGACCCCTCGGACACAAACCAGATATGTTCATATAAGGCAAACAGTGCTACGAACTCTCGTACCCTTGGATTTCCTATTTAACCGAGGTAAGAGCTACTTTTCTAAATAATCGTCCATAATAACCAAAAATCTAAATATTACAATTAAGGCCACAAAATACATTCGATTGTCTCGAGAAGTGAACCAATAACTCGACTAAGTCATAAATGACCCTCCAGAGCTACCGGAAGTGATGTAACCCAGAAAAGAACCCATTTTTCCAAAAGTCAACCTTGAGTCAAACTATCCAACTCTAAGATTCTAGTTTTGGGTTTTTTTATCTAAAACTTGAATAAATGGACCTCGAGATATGCGCCATATATCCTCGCGCATCACAAACCTCACATAGAGCTCACGGAAAGGATAAAATAGGCAAATAATGGTCTTAAGCTAAAAATGACCAGATGGGTTATTACAATTGTAAGAAAACTTAGTCAAAGGCAAGAACTGATCCCAATAACTACCAAAATCAATTACACATGCCCATAAAATATCCTCAAGTACCTGGATAGTCCGCTCGGACTGACCATCCATTTGAAGGTGAAATCATGTACTAAGCTCCATCCAAGTACCCAAATCATTCTATATAGATCTTTAGAAGTGGGATGTAAATTGTGTGCCTCAATCAGAAATGATAGAAATAGGTACTCCATACAATCGAACTATCTCTTATGTAGATCCTAGCCAATTTCTCTTAATTATAAGTAGTTTGAATCGGTACAGAGTGATCCAACTTCGTCAACCGATCCACAATCACGCAAATGGCATTAAACTTTCCCAAAGTCTGTGGTAATCCTACCAAAAAACCTATAGCGATCTTCTCTCATTTCCACTAGGGTATAGGCATCCTCTGAGTAATCCCACCAAGATTTTGGTGCAGATTTGCTTCCATTTCCACTCGGGTATAGGCATCCTCTAAGTAAGCTCATCTGGATTGTGGTGCTCATACTTCACTTGTTGACAATTCAAACATAGAAACACAAATCCTACAGTGTCCCTCTTCATACTACACCAATATTATTGTTTTAAATCTCGATACATCTTTGTAGCCCCCGGATGAATAGAGTATCTCAAACTATGTGACTCTTCTATGATTAATCTAGTCAAATCTCTCATTTAGGGAACACATATGCAAACCTTGATCCTCAACACTCCCTCATTATCAAGAATTGTTTCTCTTGACTTTCCTTTCAACACATTGTCCCGAATCTTGCACAATTTGGCATCATCAAACTATTGGGCACTAATTTGCTCCAGTAACGCATATTGTGCCTCCATACAAGCTAGAACCGTTCTAAGTTTTGAAATATCAAGTCTCATCATAAGGTTTGCCAATGACTGAACCTCCATAGACAAATGTCGCTCCCCCCTACCTGCAATGATGTTAGTCTACCCATATTCACCGCCTTCCAACTCAAGGCATCTGCCATTAAATTGGTCTTGCTCGGGTGATAAATGTTACTAAAGTCATAATCCTTAAGCATCTCTAACCATATTTTCTTCCTCAAATTGAGATCCCTCTAATTGAAAATGTGTTGAAGACTCCGATGGTCTGTCAACACCTCATAGTGCACACTATAGAGGTAATGCCTCCAAATCGTCAATATAAACACTATTGTTGCCAACTTCAAGTCATGAGTGGAGTAGTTCTTCCCATACACCTTCAATTGCCTCGAAGCATAAGCTATAATTTTCCTATTTTGCATCAAAACATAACCAAGGCCAATCTGTGAAGCATCACAATACACAGTAAAGTCCTCTTCCTTCACGGGAAGAGTCAAAATCAAGGTTGTAGACAACAAACTCTTAAGCTTTTGAAAGCTCACCTCACACTCATCCGACCACTAAAAAGATATATTATTTTGAGTCAATATGGTCAAAGGAGATGCAATAGATGAAAACCCCTCTACAAAATGCTGATAGTAACTAGTGAGGCCACAAAATTTTGAATCTCGCTAACCGAAGTAGGTCTAACCCAATCACGAACAATCTCAATCTTCTTGGGATCCATCATATTATCATCATTGGGTCACCACGTGGCCCAAAAATGCCACAGAACTAATCCAAAATTCACACTTCGAAAACTTGGCATGAAGTTGCTTCTCCTTCAAAATTCCAAGTACTATCCTCAAATGTTGCTCGTGCTCTCCTCTACTACGAGAGTATATCAGAATATCATCGATGAAGATGATCACAAAGGAATACAAGTACGGTCTAAAGACACCGTTCATCAAATCCATGAAAGTTGTTGGGGCATTAGTCAGCCCGAAAGACATGACCAAGAACTCATAATGACCATAACAGGTCCTAAAAGTTGTCTTATGGATATCCTCTGTCCTAATCTTAAACTTGTGATAACCGGACCTCAAATCGATCTTAGAGAAGACCGATGAACCCTGAAGTTGATCGTATAGGTCATCAATGTGAGGAATGGTGTGACTAGTAGTATTTTATGTAATCACTTAGTGGTAATATTGGAAGAAAATAATAAATCTTTCTTGATTTACTAAAATAGACAAGTAAAAAAGAATTTTTTTAATAATATAAGGGACAAGTAAAAGACCACCGAGGGAGTATTTTTTAAGACTTAAAACACTCCAAGGACATTAAAATGGCTAAGTGATACTAAAAGATACTAAGAATACGCCTAGTATCAATTACAATTTTCCCTCTGTTTCATAATAAGTGGTGCTTACCTTTCATTTCAATTCAAAATAAGTGGTGTTTCACAAAATTGAAAAGGCATTACTTCTTACTTTCTAGGAGTAATTTTCTTAAGGGTCATGTTCAAGCTAAAAATACCACTTATTACAGAGAGAGTAGTATCAGGGGCGGACGCACCCTACGTCAAGGGTGGCATCCGACACCACTTCATCAATTTTATTTTATAAATATGTTTGTATACATACATATGTATATATATACATATATTTTATATATATATATATATATATATGTATAATCGTAAAATCTAGAATGTGTATAGATATAACATTCTTGATCAATCAATCTTTGGCGACTAATGATGATTTTATTAGAGGATAAATGAAAGCATTTGTAACCACAATGATTAGATGGAAAATCCAAAAACACACACGGAGTTGACCGGACCTGAAGTTTGTTAATTGTGGTGGACGGGAATAACGGATAACACAAACACCCAAAGACTCGAAGATATGAATATGAAGAAGTCTTATTATATAAAATTTAAAGAGAGGAAGAATATGTCAAACCTTTGGAAGGAATTATGTTAACGAGATATGTAACCATTTGTAGAGCATGATGCCAAAAAGACAGGGGTACGAAAGCATGAATCAACAAAGTGCGGAAAATGTTATTGATGGTACGAATTTTGCATTCAGCTTTCCCATTTTGTGAAGATGTATGAGGACAAGAAAAATGAAAATTGATCCCATTATTAGCACAGAATTTCCAAAACACCCCATTGTCATATTCTTTGCCATTATCACACTGAATATTTTTTATTTCCCGTTCGAATTGGGTTCTAATGAATGCTCTAAATTTTAAGAACATGGAAAAAACTTGAGATTTTTTCGCTATTGGAAAAGTCCATAAAAAATAATAATAATCATAAAAAAAGAGAACATAATACTGATGACCCAAATAACTAAGAACAGGAGACGTCCATAAGTCGCTATGAATAATATCAAATGGCATTGAAGTATGAGAATTTGAGTCTACAAATGGCAACCTAACAATTTTTCCTAAAGAACAAGACTGACAATTTGGAGTACTACGTGTACCTTTACATGAAATAAAATTATTTTTATCTAATGACGACAAAATAGATGATCTCGGATGACCATGACGAGCATGCCATAAGGAAAGAGAAGGGCTGTAAATGCGAATGGCAAGGCTTGACTCGATGGACAGGAATTGGGCGTGACAGGATAAAGATCTCCCCTACTATCACACCTCATGAGAGGACTCCCCATCTTGAAATCCTTCACAGTGAAACTAAATGGATCAAATTCAATAGAAATAGAATTGTCAATAGAGAATTTACGGATAGACACTAAGTTTTTAATCAATTTTGGGGCATGTGGGGTGTTTTTCAAGATAAGAAGTGGATGAGGGGGAGACAAAGTTGTATGACCATAACCACGAATTTGAATAGAATTACCATTACCAACAATTATGCCGCGAGGGTTGATCAAATTGGAATAAGACGAGAGTGTACCTGAATCAGATGTCATGTGGGTAGTGGCACCGGTGTCCATATACCAATTTGGGTCCAGAGGATTTAAACCAAGCGTGTGCATTGCGGCTTCGATATCGGTAGATGTGGGTGTCGCTGTATGATGGGCCTGCGGGAGCCGTGGCCCAAGTACCCCTGCTTATTGCCTCGACCCAGAGGGATAATTAAAAGTGGTCCACTACATGTTGGGCCTGGATCGTCTTTGGCGTACCAACGCTGAGGCGAATGGCCGAAGCCGCCATCGCTTGGGCCCATATTGTTGGGCCCACTACCACTGCATAGGGGCCCACTGTGGGGGCCAAAATTGATGTTGTTGCTGACTGCCCCGAGGGGCACCACCGCCACTATTCCGGCTGCCGTCATTGTTGCCACCGCGATTCTTGCCATTATGTTTCTTATTTCCTCCCTTTTTGTCGCCACCGTTGTTGTGGTTTTGGCCCGAGTTGTTGGGACTGGTAGGATGAACTGTGGATTCGGTCATCATACCCATAGGACTAGTACCGGTAGCCACCTTTTTAGCCATGCCCGCTTCTTCGAGTGTAAGCATAGAACGAGCTTGATAAAATTGCGGAAGTGGATTGCTTTGACGAAGAAGCATGCCAACACCACTATAGACCTCGGAGAGGCCTGAAACCATTTGGAGGACCAAACGATCATTCGAAACCGGCGCGCTAACATTGCAGAGTTGGTCGGCCAATTCCTTTAATCTTTTGCAATAGGCTGAAATGTTAGGGAAATCTTCCATATTGACGTGGGAGAAATCTTGCTCAAGTGTAACAGCTCTAGAATTTTGATTATCTTGGAATATATCACGTAGTCTATCCCAAGTTGCCTGCGCCATAGCGTCAGGTTCAATAATCATTTGCAAAATATTGGTACAAATTGTGGAATATATCCACTGAAGGACGGTGGCATCGAGAGTCGTCCACAACTTAGGATCATCCTCGCATTTTGGTACCTCCGTATCCTCAAGAGCCGCGGGTATTATGTGATGGATGACTTGATGCGATCGTGCGTGATTTTGAACAGTTCGGCCCACGTCGCATATTAGACGTTTTCTATTTCAACAACAAGAGGGATGTTATTCTTGATGTTAGAAACTGTAAGGGCAGGATGAAACGTGTTCTGAGATGTAGACATATTGGTAGAACAATATGTGATTGATAGATTTTGAAGAAAAATTTAGGAAGAGAGAGGATCTCGTCGGCACGAAAAACCAAGAGCGAAGGCCTCGGAAGTTCAAGGGAGGTCGACGGAAAAAAATTGGAGAATTTGGGAGAGAAAATAAACCTAGACTCTTGATATCATGAAAGAAATAATCCCTTAATTATTTTCATTGATTGAAAGAGTATATATACATTTACATATTTCCATAATAGGAGAATCCTATTCCTATTCTACTCCTTAAACATTATTCTACTTGAATACTAACTATACAATTATGATAATACAAATATTATGGTAAGTGTACACTACTAATTACATTACAATATTACCTAAATTAGGATACTAAACTACTACCTATTATACACGGTAAAGGGGGAGAATCTGAGAATCAATATACATAGGATATACACGTGTATATCGTGTATATCCTATGTATATTTAACAAATCCTTTAGAAAGAGAAGCAATGCTTCATAAGTGTTAAAAATAATAAAGCTAGAACATGAATATTGGAGAAATAGAGAAGAGATGAGAGTTCTTTATTTCTTTTGAGGGATGTAAATATAAAATTTCTCTATTTATAATAGAAAATTGACTTAGTCCCAAAGTTACTAACCCTTACTTCCCTTTTAGAGATAGACATTCACAATAATAAATAATATTTATAATACTCCCCCTTGAATGTCTATTTGGTAGATAATGTGCCTCGTTAAAACCTTACTAGAAAAAATACAGTGGGAAAAAATTCTAGTGAAGGAAAAGAGTACACATTTCTAATAATACGTCATTTGGTTGCCTCATTAAAAACCTTACAAGGAAAACTCAGTCAGACAAAAACCTTAATAGGGAAAAAGAGTATAACACATATTAACTCCCCCTGATGAAAACTTCAATCCAAAAATTTGAATATTCATATCTCTATTTTTTGCACCATCTTCTCAAAAGTTGCAGTTGATAGAGACTTGATAAATAAATCAGCCAAATTATCATTTGAACGAATCTGTTGCATGTTGATGTCACATTTCTTCTAGAGCTCGTATGAAGAAAAAATTTTGTGAAATATGATTTATTCTATCTCCTTTATGAATCCTCCCTTTAGTTGGATCGTGTGTGTTGTTGTGTCTTCAGTCTTTGAATAGAGTTGCATCGACATATAATATTATTTAAATCACTGCAAGTGCATTCCTGACTTGCTTTATAAACCGATGTTACCTTTGTATGAGTCATGTTGAACAACCTCATATGACCGTAATCCTTCAAATAAATAACATGTCTAGATCGAACATTTTTTGTCGATTAGATGAATGCTCTGTATATCCAATAAACCTGACAATATTTGTTAGGATAACACATTCATATCAAACTTGAAATTGATCTTATTTCAATATCTCCAAGTAGGAGTAAAACTATATCAGGCTCATAATTATAGCAAGATATATAAATGTATCAATTGAATAAAGATGTGGTACTTCAAGACCACATAATTTTGTAGGTTTTCTCATTTCAATTTTTTTCAACAAATAATATACTCTTTTTGAAAACTCTTCAAGAGTTTCAATAATATCTAAGTCATCAACTTGCACTAGCAATGTGATAGATTTTGATTTCCACAGAAACGTAAGGTATAGACTCTTAGTCATTGAATATTCATTAAGGCAATTAAATCGCATTCACCTTGCTTGAATTAATTCATATAAGAATTATGAACAAACTTCTAGAACTTGTATATGCTTAAGGCATTTAAAATTCTTCAAAAATTTTGATATAATGTTTTTCAAGTGACAATATCCATTTAATATTTAAATGAATGACATTTTCTGTTGTCTGGACTGCATGTCCAATAAGCTTTACGCTTACCAAGTTGTGTCATTTTACTTGCTAATAATGGATATTAACGCATGCTTTATAGATGTAGAATTCAGATTCTCACAATCTTTTACAATATTGCGCTATATTGTATCAAAGAAATTGTCGACGATATATAATTTATATCGGTTCGCAATGTGACGTAACTTATTGGGATCTCATCACTTTCATTATTTTTAGGTACCTAAACCTCTCACGGGATTTTATGAAATGTTGTGTCGTAGGCTCTTCGAGAGCACATTGCCTCCTTATTATGACCATTTGCTCATCTCCCTTTTTAAGGATTATTTCATTTGGAACCGATTGATCTACCATGCTTCATGCACGTTGTAGACTCTATCCTACAAGGACATTAATTTAATAACAGCATGTTGCAACTGAAATTAGAAATTAATAATGGGTCAGCAAATGCTTGTACCACTTGACTTGAATTATCTTTAAATGAGGATCATACCAATTATAATTCATAACATATTTCTTAGTTGTTTATTCTATCCATCTTGTGTTAGAAAAACTAACACATATCCCATCTTCTTTGGGGGAATCCATCTTTGTGCATCATGGTAGATTAATTAATCATAAATCACACATAAAATTGTTAGATGGAAATATTTGGTTCCTGACCCTGAATCAATTGTGAGGGGAAAATTTATCATAATTTATTGGTTTGAAGCATACGTGTGTTATTGTATGCAATATATCATATTTTATATCAATACAAGAAGTTTTATTCTCATTAGCATTGATTTACCTATTTATCGGGGGCATTAACAAAATGAATTATCTTGATTATGTAATCTGAAAATTGTACTCTTAACTCAGTTATTTTGAGCAAGTAGTTTTGTAAATATCAAACTGCAGGTTGACAATAAACGCACATGTGACCATCTCATCGATGCATTTATTTAAGATATCGTGTAACATGTGAGCGGGCCCATATTTTTCCTTTTTATATTTTTTCAGAATTTAAAAATTCAATCCCAATATTAATTAGCTGATATAATCAACTTATCATGAGAACAAGCAACACAAATCTAGTTCTTGAATATATGTTCAATACTCAATCTGCACATCATATTTAAATGAGGATGACAAAACTGATCATGCCAACCATACTAGTAAACTTCAAGTTTATAAAGTCATGTGCTCTTTGTTTTAGTAAATTTCTGATGTATTATACATGAATATTTGTATTACTAAACTTTTGATTTACTGTGGCATATGATTTCATCATGCTTATATTTGTGTAGTACAAAATGAAGAATAAGGTGGGTAACCTTTCACATACATATTTCTTACCCACTATGATTTTGAAGATATTTAATCCTTACTTCATTTATAGCTTCAATATGATAGCTATTTAAGTAAACTTCGGGTTTACTACAACTTGTGTTTCGATCAACCCAACTTCGTATATTACAATCTATATGAATTACATAATAGTATTTAAGCTCTTCATGAGCCTTTAATTTATTCTCCATAATGACATATTGTTTGGACACTACTAGTGTCATGATCTTCTAGATAGATAGTTAGCTCTTCTGGATCCCTTAATTGATTTTATACTATCAAACATATCCCTGGCATCGTTGGTGTCATGACAAAAAAATTACAATCAAATGAATATTTAAAGAAATTCTTACATTCATAGATGACAAAAAGTAAACATTAAGTTATACAATCTTTGATACTTCTATCATCAACTTCTATGATAAATATCTCCTTCAGGGGGAATACTCATTAACATCTGAATATTTTGTATCAAAGCGGCAACCACATAATTATTATCTTTATTCAGAAAATTTTTATATGAATTATTATTTCCTTCTGGAAAATCAGTAAGTAAACATAATATATTTGAAAGAAATAATCCCCTTGATTATTTTCATTAATTGAATAGGTATATATACAAGTTACAAAATAGGAGAATCCTATTCCTATTCTATTCCTAAAATCTTATTCTACCACAATTCTAACTCTACAATTATGGTAGTGTATAATCCTAATTTAGGTAACAAATACATTACAATAAACTACACATATATTTTCCTAATATACAATATTCTTACCTTGTCTATTTATCATAACAAAATTATATTTACCATAATACAACCGGGAGCCCAATCTGGGCATAATTCGTGGCTTTTATTAAGGCAATATACACATGTATATTGTGTGTATATTGCCTTATTTAACATACCCCCGCAGTCATAGCGGGCGGTCTTCGAACGCTGAGGCTGTCCCTAAAATCTTCAAAAAGGACCGCGGGAAGACCCTTTTGTAAAGATGTCTGCAATTTGATAACGAGACGGGACATGGCATACTCGAACGTGACCCCTAGCAACCTTTTCACGGACAAAGTGAATGTTCATTTCGATATGCTTAGTGCGCTGGTGCTGAACCGGGTTACCTGACAGGTAGATGACATTAATGTTATCGCAGTATACCAAGGTTGCCTTCTGAATGGGACAATGAAGCTCCAACAACAAATTACGTAGCCAACATGATTCGGAGACCACATTTGCTACCCCTCGATAATCGGCTTCTGCACTTGAGCGTGATAGAGTTGCCTGACCCTTCGCCGACCAGGATACCAAGTTGTTGCCAAGGAACATACAATATCCTGACATAGACCATCTGGTGTTCGGGCAACCACCCCAATCAGCATCTGTGTATGAGACAAGTGTGGATGTAGATGAAGGATACAAGTGCAAACCATAGTTCAGTGTCCCCTGAATATACCGAATGATGCGTTTGATTGCATTCATGTGCTCAACTCTGGGATCATGCATGAATAAACACACCTGCTGAACAGCATATCTAATATCCGGTCTGGTAAAGGTAAGATACTGGAAGGCCCTTGCAAGACTGCGATAGCGGGTCGGGTCCTCGTATGGTGCACCTGCCGCGGCACTAAGCTTGGGTTTTACATCCCAGCCCTCTCTATGATCTCAGCAGCATACTTTCGTTGAGACAAAAACAAACCATCGGAGTGACGCTTGATGGCAATTCCCAAAAAGTAACTCAAGGGCCCTAAGTCTTTCATAGCAAACTCAGAGTTGAGCATGGCCATGATAGACTGGCGTAATGCATCGGAAGAGGCAGTCAAAATGATATCATCCACATACAACAGAATATAGGCCAAGGATGAGCCACGACGGTAGATGAACAAGGAATTATCTGACCTGCTGTGAGTGAACCCAATAGTCGAAACAAAGTCAACAAACCTCGTATACCAGGCCCTTGGAGACTGCTTAAGCCCATATAAGGACTTTTTCAATAAACAGACATGATGCGGACGGTTAGGATCCCTAAAATCCAACGGTTGATGCATATAGACTGTTTCTTTAAGGTCACCATGTAGGAAAGGATTCTTGACATCCAACTGATGAATAGGCCAAGTCTTTGAAAGAGCCAAGCTAAGCACAGTGCGAATAGTAACCGACTTGACCATCGAACTAAATGTCTCCCCACAATCTATCCCAACCTGCTGAGTCTTACCATCACCCACAAGCCGCGTCTTATGGCGAGCAAATGAACCATCTGAATTTTCCTTATGAGCAAAAATCCACATAGACCTGATAACATTAATACCATATGGACGGGGCACCAACTCCCACGTCTTATTATCAATAAGAGCATTATATTCATCAGTCATAGCAATTTTCCAATTAGGGTCATTTAATGCGGACACATGATTGCGGGGCAAGGGATTTAGAGACATCAGAATGTAAATTAAAATGTCTTTTACGTGTAAAAATACTCCGCTGACTACGAGTGACCAGTCTATGACTCGAGGAAGAATTGAGGAATTTTTGGGAATTTTCTGGGCTCGAGACGGGTGGCGGCCAATGGGCTCTTGGCCCAAATCGGTAAACTAGAGCATCAATGGACGATTCAGGTGGTGGGTAGGCCCCAATTGTTTGGGGCCTGATCCGAATCGGAACATGGGGCGATACAGTGGGTCCAGGCGATGGGCACATTGGAGGATTTTGGGTGCAGGAGATGTCCGAAAAATGCTGAATAATATACGGGGATATTTGTTCATCCAAAAAATTATACGACCGAGGCTCGGGAGTATGAACTTTCGTAAAAGGAAATTGGGTTTCATCAAAAATGACATGGCGATTAATTATGATTTTCTTCGAGGATAAATCAAAGCATTTATAACCACGATGATTAGACGGATAACCCAAAAATACACACAGGGTAGACCGAGCTTGGAGTTTGTTAATTGTGGTGGATGGGGAATAACGGATAACACAAGCACCCAAAAATCCGAAGATGAGAATAAGAAGGGTTCTTATTATATAAGATTTGGAGGGGGGGATATGTCAGACCTTTGGACGGAATTATGTTAAGGAGATATGTGGCCATTTGCAGAGCATGATGCCAAAAATACGGGGGTATGGAAGCATGAAGTAAGAGAGTGCGGACAATGTTATTTATGGAATGAATTTTACGTTCGGCTTTCCCATTTTGAGAAGATGTATGAGGGCACGAAAATAAAAAATTTATCCCATTATTATCACAGCACTCCCGAAACACCCTATTGTCATATTGTTTCCATTATCACACTGAATATTTTTTATTTCTCTTTCGAATTGTGTTCTAATGAATGCTCTAAATTTTATGAAGACAGAAAACACTTGAGATTTATTGGCAATTGGAAACGTCCACAAAAATTTAGAATAATCATCCAGAAACAGAACATAATATCGATGACCTAACGAACTTAGAACAGGAGATGTCCATAGGTCGCTATGAATAATATCAAATGGCTGTGAAGTATGAGAATCTGAGTCCACAAATGGCAACTTAACAATTTTTCCTAACGAACAAGATTGATAAATTTGAGTACGACTCGTACCCTTACAAGAAATAAAGCTATTTTTATCTAAAACTGATAAAATAGATGATCCCGGATGTCCAAGGCGAGCATGCCACATGGAAGGAGAAATGGATGTAAAAACTGACGGCAAGGCTTGACTCGATGGACTGAAACTAGGCATGATAGGATAAAGGTCCCCCTACTATCACACCTCATGAGATGACTCCCCGTCTTGAAATCCTTCACAGAGAAACCAAAAGGATCAAATTCAATAGAAACTGAATTATCAGTGGTGAACTTTCGGACAGACACTAAATTCTTAATCAATTTGGGGGCATGTAAAGTATTTTTCAAGATAAGGGGTGGATTGGGGGGAGACAACGTTTTCTGACCATAACCCTGAATTGGAATAGAGTTGTCATTACCAACAATTATACCCCGAGGGATGCTCAAATTGGAATAAGATGAGGGAGTACCTGAATCAGAAGTCATGTGAGTAGTGGCACCGGTGTCCATATACCAATTTGGGTCCGGTTGAGTCAACCCCAACGTGTGCATCGCGGCCTCGATATCGGTCTAAGTGGGGTCTGCTGCATGGTGGGCTTGCGGAGGTCGGGGCCCAAGTATTCTCGGATGTGGCGAGATGGGTCATGGCCGGGCTGGCAGCCGGGCTGGCGATGGGCGCCAGCTGCTAGTTCTTTGGGCCTGGATGTGACCAACCCACTAGCTGCTGGTGTGTAAGGGTTGCTGGCCCACGGCCCACTGCCCCATCTCCACTGTCATGGGCCCCACTGCTGGGACCAGTAGGGTGGTGGGCCAAAGTTTGCTGGACGGGGCCCACTGCCTGCTTGCTGACCACCGGAACGGCCGCGTTTGCCCCCACGATTTTTGTTACTATTCTTTCGATTATTTTTGTCGCCACCATGATTACGGTTTTGACCCGAATTATCCACAAAACTTGAAGAACTTTGGGAGGACGCCATCATGACGATGGGGCTTGCTCCGATAGCCGCCTTTTTAGCCAAGCCAGCTTCTTCCAAAGTAAGCATGGAACGGGCTTGATAAAAGGCGGGAAGAGGGTTGCTTTGACGAAGGAGAGTTCCAACGCCATTATAGGTCTCCGAAAGGCCGACAACCAATTGTAGAACCAGACGATTATAGGTTACAGGAGCGCCAACATTACGGAGTTGATACGTCAACTCCTTGAGTTTCTTGCAATATGCCGATACGTTTGGAAAGTCTTCCATGCGAACTAGAGAGAATTCCTGTTCGAGTGTGATGGCACGTGAATGTTGGTTATCTTGGAATATGTCACGCAATCTATTCCAGGTAGCCATAGCCGTGGTATCCGGCTCAATAATCGTCTGTAAAAGGTCAACCGAAATAGTGGAATAGATCAACTGAAGAACGGTAGCATCAAGTTTAATCCATAGCTGAGGATCCTCCGCGGGAAAAGGTATAGTGGGAGGAATTATATGATGGATAACTTGATGAGAGACAGCGTGAATCTTAAACAACTCTGCCCACGTCGCATATTGGACGTTTTCCATTTCAAGCACAATAGGGATACTGTTCTTGACGTTGGAAACCATGAGGGCAGGATGATAATTGTTCTTAGACATATTGAAAGAACAAAGAAGGAGAGGAAATTTGGGAAAACTAAGAGAGATTTTGAGAGCGGAAGACTAATTTCGGAAGAGAAACCCGAGGGGGGTGTCTCGGCCGAGAGAGAGAGGGCAAAAGTTGGGAGAGAAAAACTTTTGTTTAGACCTAGTCTCTTGATACCATGAAAGAAATAATCCCCTTGATTATTTTCATTAATTGAATAGGTATATATACAAGTTACAAAATAGGAGAATCCTATTCCTATTCTATTCCTAAAATCTTATTCTACTATAATTCTAACTCTATAATTATGGTAGTGTATAATCCTAGTTTAGGTAACAAATACATTACAATAAACTACACATATATTTTTCTAATATACAATATTCTTACCTTGTCTATTTACCATAACAAAACTCTATTTACCGTAATACAACCGGGAGCCCAATCTGGGCATAATTCGTGGCTTTCATTAAGGCAATATACACATGTATATTGTGTGTATATTGCCTTATTTAATAATATTGATATGGTTATAGTGAAAAGTATTCTACAAAATTTGTATTCTTTTGCCTTAGAATGATATATAATAAAAGTATCCAAGATGATTTGACATATGACAGGTACGTGCAGCAATGACCTTCGTACCACAAACTAACATTTATATCCTTTGTTATTTTATCTCTTTTGGAGGTGTGTATAATAAAAGTATCCAAGATGATTTGACGTATGACAGGTACGTGCAGCAATGACCTTCATACCACAAACTAACATTTATATCTTTTGTTATTTTATCTCTTTTGGAGGTGTGTTGTGGTATTTCTTCATTCACTTCTGGGAATGAAACTTGATAATTTAGATGAGCTTTATACATAATTTTCAATAACTCATTATTTCTGTCAACCACAAAAAAAATTATTTTAAAGATCTTACTACTTCAGGAGTAAATTTCAAAGTTAAATTTCTTCGGGAGTAAAGTTCAAAACCTTACTACATTCAAGAGTAAAGTTCAAAACCTTACTACATTCAAGAGTAAAGCTCAAAGTCTTATGAGTAAAGTCCAAAGTTTTACAATTCGGAAGAAAATTTTAAAATTCTACTACTTCGGGAGTAAGTATAGAGTTCTACTACTTCAGGAGTAGTTTCAGAGTCTTACTACGTCGGGAGTAAAATTTCAGATTTATTACTTCAAGAATAAAGTTTAAAGTTTTACTACTTTCAAAGTTTTACTACTTCCGAAATAGAGTTCAAAGTTTTGCAACTTAAGAAGCAGAGTTCAAAATTTGCTACTTCGGGAGCAGATTTCTGAGTTTACTACTTCAGGAGTAGATTTATGAGTTTATTACTTGGGGAGTGAAGCTTAAAATATTTAGAATATTTTTTTCTCAATTATTCTACCTCTTCTGGGGTAAATCATGATAACTTCATAACCAAACGCACATCAGTATATATATATTTTACTACATACTGTCACATTCACTTCGAGGAATGGATCTGTATTTATAACATTTATAAAAAATTCTCATTTTTCAATAATGAAACATAATCATCTGAACGCGTCATAACCATATAAAATTATGATTGTTTAGAACCTTTTTAAAGAGATTGCTATTTCAGAAGCAAATCAAGACTCTAATATATCTTCAATTATAATCACAAGCCTATAAAAATATTACCATTTTCATTGAGTAATAAATTTAATTGTAATGAAACACGTGAAATATAATCACTTCTGGTATCATATTACTCTTTCAAATTGAATTTATAAAATTCAAAGTATAACCTTATCAGGATCTTTCTATCCCTTTCAATTTATAGACAATATAATTTTCATAACAGTGAGTTAAAACCTATTTTGCGGAAACAATAAACACGATTGTAGCGCCGGCAAAACATTAACCCAAAAGAGCCGCACAGCAAAACATTTTTTGTGTGTTGTACCGCTGTCCAAATATTGATAGCATAATTTCATTGACGCAAGGTTACTGTGATTACTTATTTTCTTATTTATTGATGCAATATGTAACCATCACATACTTATTCGTGTAAATATAGAAATTATGGCGATTAGATGATATATGAATGTGATTACTGATTTTAAAAAACTTAAAAGGAATTTAAAATATCCAACGAATCATGTTATTATTTTTGTAACGGAGAAACTGTGCATACCTGGATCAGAAAGATAATTGACAAACTCTTTTAGTAAGAATATACCCGATTTAAGTAGATATCTCAATTGGTTAGAGACTCGTGTTGATAACGTGTTATAAAATAATAAAGCTGGAATAAGAATATTGTGGAGAAAGAGAGAAGATATGAGAGTTTTTTATTTCTCTTGAGGGATATAAATACAATGAAGGAATATCTCTATTTCTAATAGAAAACTGACTTGATCTCAAAGTTACTAACCATAACTTTCTTTGTAGAAATAATAAATAATATTTATAACAATAAGTTTGTTTTGAAGGAAATGATTGTTTCTAACCTTTCTCCGGTGGAGTTGCCACTTTTTACTTTAGTTCTCTGTACCATTCACAATTTACATCCCCCCCCCCCTATGGCACTTTCTACTCAACGCACCAAATATTCCCCACTTCTTATTTCAATCGTTATAAATATTTGCCTAGGAAACTCTTCTCCACACATATGTCCCTTTGACAAAACAGCTTGCCATAAAACAATTGCTACGGTAACCGGACACTACAAGAGTCCATAGTTGAATCGTAGATTCTCTAAATTTTGACCGTCGTGGTTAACAATAATTTATATTATCGATACTATGTGTAACCCCCGAATTATGATCTTGGCGAAATACAGCATTCGATGTCTGACTGCATGTGATCAGCAAATCACATGGCTTGCTAATCAATATGGGCATCAAACCATGCAATAAGAATAACTTTAAAACATGTAAAACAAAATACTAAAAGTATAGTCTGAAAATATATTGTGAAAATATCTGAAATCATGATAAGTTTGAATATTGAATCTGACATGACATGTTAAACTAGTCTAGTCTATGAAACCTTTGAAATATGAGTCTGACTGCAAAATTATTTACTAGGACAAGACTTTGGCATACCTCTACTATAAAACATAATCATGAAAATAACCAACTAACATCCCGAAGGAAATGGGGCTCGCCAATAGCTGAAACAAGTGAATTCCTAGCGTGCAGATCCGTCGCCCTGAAACTCAATACTTGCACCATGAAGTGCAGGGCCTTAACAAATGGATGTTAATACATTTAAATTGTATTGTATATAAAGCAACTGAAAGAATAAGCAGACACATGATATAATAGGAACATGAAACTGAATATGAACATGAATATATTCTGACATGAGTATGATAACATGCATAAAATTTGTATAAATGTATATCTGTAGGGAGAGCATTAGTATAACCGATATGTAACTACTTGCCTGAACGTGGCGTTTGATCTTTGCCCGATCAGCTAAGTCATCTCGTACCTTATTGGGGTACGAGACATGAACATGACATGACAGATTCAATAATCCCATAAAAGGGTAACATGAAGGTGTCATCCTCTGGGCGGAGCGATCCTTATCCTACATTGACATACGTAGTTTCAAGCTGTCTTAGCCTTCTCGGTAATCTGTGCAACTTCCAAAATATGTACTTGAATATAGTTAGCTTATAAGCCCGTGAATTTCATGAAAATAACTTGTAAAATATGATTCGTGATTATAATTTAGCATGTAAATAAATATATAATATAACTTATGTACAACATGAAAACATGTATAATTTCATGAAATTGAGTAGTAATGGTTCATGACTTGTATTTAAGAGCCTATGAAATTCAAGGTTATGAGTATTCATGGATTACGTATGAATTTCTAATAACAATAATGGAATATCAAGAACACAATAATGAATTAACAACATGGTATATCATGATACATATAGTTTAGGATTATCATGAACCTGAAATAAAACCCTAAATTTATGAAAATTCATGTTTTATGGATAAGCGTGGCGTGGAGAAGAACAATGATGTTTTCACACATGGATAAAAGCTCTACATACCTTATTTCTCCAATACTTGTATTAAAAATCTGAACTTTGGAGAGAAAACCCAAAGAATGAACCTTGAAACCTTGGGATAAATTTATCTTGAAAACCCTAGATTAAGAACAATGAATTTTACTTAAAATTCATGAGGATGATATTAGAATCGCTTAGAGTTGAATGATAAGGCTTAACTCGATGTAGTAAAAGGTTGGAAAGAGATAAACTTCATTCTAGGGATTGAGAGTATGAAAAATTGATTTTTGGAACTAAATTGCGTATTTATTCTGTTCAGTCTGTCGGGACTTTTACAGCCGGAATCGATGGTCCGTCAAATTTTCTACGATCTTAGCATGGACTGTATAATTGTGTATGGTCCGTAAAATCAAACCGTCACCCAAGTGCCAATTTCCAGTGAATTCCAAAAGCTAGAGGAAATGTTACAGTCAAAAGGGACGGGCTGTATAATCTTATACGGTTCGTAAAAATTATTGTGTTCCGTCAATATCAAAAATAAAATTTATAGTTCATTTCGATGGTCCATAAAACTTATACGGTCCGTCAATCTTGGATGTAAAACTGGGTCGGCAGAAACATGTTTAAAGGTACGAGGTGCTATAATATCTCCCCCTTGGGATCATTCGTCCTCGAATTAAACTGGCATGACGTGAGTACATGAACGTGAAGAAACATGAAATGGAACATGGGGAATGAACTGATATGATTACATGAACATGGGAACATGGAACGTAAGTACTGAATACATGAACGTGAAACATGAGACATGCATACGCAAGGGTCATGACATGAATACTGAAGGTATTTACCTTGTTCACTTTCTGCTTGCTCTTCAAATAAGTGCAAATAACTGGACTTCATGTCCTCTTCGACTTCCCATGTAGCCTCCTCAACTTTCTGACTTCTCCACAACACTTTCATTGAGGTGACTTCCTTAGTCCTTAGTTTTTGAATCTAACTATCCAAAATAGCCACATGGATCTCTTTATAGGTTAGGCCACCCTTAGCTGTAATGGATTCAGTAGGGACAACCAACGACTGGTGGCCTACACACTTCCTCAATATGGATACATGAAACACTGGATGCACAACAATTAAGTCATGTGGTAATTCAAGCTCATAGGCCACCTGACCAATTATTCACAGAATCCTGTATGGTCTGATATATCTGGGACTGAGCTTTCATTTCTTTCCAAACCTCATGACACCTTTCATAGGTGAAATTTTTAGAAACACCCAATCATCAACTTGAAATCCCAAATCTCTACGCTTCACATCCGAATAGGACTTCTAACCACTCTGAGCCATTTTCAAATGCTCCTGAATTAACTTGACTTTTCCATAGCATGATGGACCAAGTCTGGTCCTAACCAATTACCTTTCAAATCAAGAACACACCTAACAGAGCTTCGAACGGTTCCATCTGGATACTAGCATGGTAACTATTATTATAAAAAAATCGATAAGAGGCAAATGATCATCCCAATTACCTTTAAAATCAAGAACAGATTCCCTCAACATATCTTCGAGAGTCTGAATAGTCTGCTCTATCTGGCCATCTGTTTGAGGATGAAAAGTTGTGCTGAGATTTACCTTGGTACCAAATTCTTTCTGGAAAGACTTCCAAAAGTATTGTGAACTAAGCACCATGATATGAAATAATAGACACTGGGTCCTATGAAGCCTGACGATTTTTCTGATATACAACTTAGCATAGTCCCCTACTGAATCCATGGTTTTGACTGGCAATAAGTGGACTGATTTAGTAAGTCAGTCCATAATCACCCAAATCGAATCATGACTTCGGGATGAGTGAGGTATACTTGTTATGAAGTCCATGTTTATCATCTCCCATGTCCAAACAAGAATATTAATATTCTGAACCAACCCACTAGGTCTTTGGTGTTCGGCTTTCACCTGCTTACAATTCGGACACTTAGCTACAAAAACTGCCATATTCCTTTTCATATCGTTCCACCTATAAATCTCTTTAAGATCTTGATACATTTTTGTAGAACCTGGGTGGACGGAATACCTGGAATTGTGCGCTTCTGTCATGATTCGCTCTCTGAGTTCATCCACATCTGGAACGCATAACCTGCCTCAGTACCTCAAAGTACCATCATATCCCTCTTGTTCAAAAGCTGTAGTCTTTTGCTTGTGAATCCACTCTTTCAGCTGTAATAGGTAGGGATCATTAAATTGCTTCTCCTTCACTTCAGCTACTAGGAAGATTCAGACTTGTTCTGGACAACAACACCACCATCCTCGGAGTCCTTGAGTCGAACTCCTAGCCTGGTTAGTCGGTGAATTTCCTATGTCATAGTTCTCTTCTCTTCTTTAACATGAGCTAAGCTTCCATGGATCGCCGAATGAGAGCATCAGCCACAACATTTTCTTTCCCCGGATGATAGATAACATCCACATCATAATCCTTTATCAATTCGAGCCATCTCATCTGTATGAAATTCAACTCTCGCTGCTTGAAAATATACTGAAGGCTCTTGTGATCTGTGAAAATGTCAACGTGAACTCCATACAAATAGTGTCTCCATATCTTGAGCGTGAAAATCACGGCTGCCAATTCTAAATCATGAGTCGGGTAGTTCGTTTCATAGAGCTTAAGTTATCAGGATGTATAAGCTATAACCTTACCATGCTGTAATAAAAAACACCCAAGATGAACTACTGAAGCATCACAATATACAATGAATCCCTCGGTTCCCTCAAGCAATGTTAACATTGGAGCAGAAGTCAGTCTCATTTTTCAATTCTTTAAAACTACACTCACAGGCATCTAACCACTGAAATTTGACTTTCTTCTAAGTTAACCTAGTCAATGGAGCTGAGGAGGAATAAACTTCTACGAAGCGCCTGTAATAATCGGCCAAACCCAAGAAACTTCTTATCTCAGAGACTGAGGTGGGTCTGGGACAATTCTTTACAGCTTATATTTTCTAAAAACCAACTTGGACGCCTTCGCCTGCAATCACATGGCCTAAGAATGCCACTGACTATAGCCAAAATTCACACTTAGAAAATTTCGCATAAAGCTTGCGGTCCTGAAATATCTGCAATACTAATCTGAGAGGCGACGCGGCCTTTCTCGGCTCCGCGGCCCTATCTGACCCATTCCATCTTACACCTCGCACAATCCTTCCTTCTTTTACCAACTTAGAACACTTATTATTCATCTAATAACCATCCATTATTATATGTCTCAAATATTTCACTTACGTACCAATATCTCTTTCATTAATGAAATTTACGATACTTGGCACTAAGATTGCACGTGTGTGGAAATGATATTTCCGACGTGCGGGGCCCAATTGTTCGAGTTATAAATAACGGGATAAACTTAATTCCACATTAGTAAATTTCCAACAATCCCCTCTTGAAAGAGATTTTGGCGCACACCCAAGGTGCCTACTTTTAGCAATCTTTCAGCGAAAATATATTGCATCAGGAGAGGTAGCTTCCGCTTTGAACCTTCCCTAGTTGAATACCATCGGACTTACTTATTGCACGGTGAATGTGATGTCTTGAACCGTCAGTGTTTAATGTAAGCCATAACAACGGTACCAACACAATACCTCATCTTTATTTTTTTCTTCTTTTGTTCTATCCGTTGTGGCCGTGGACACACTTGGATTCTTAAGTGCGTTCCTTTGAGGCGGCCTGTCCTCGCACTTAAATAGGTGATCTCCTACAAGGTATCTTGTTATACTCCACTTCACAAGTGTTAGAAATCATTAAAAGTTTCCCCAACCTTAACCTCAACCGTTTGAGGATTGTTAAAGGTTTGGAAGCTTAACCTTTACCCACCATGCAGGTAACACTTTAATGTATATTGCGGGAACGACTTTGGATTCATGTTTCTTAAACAGAAATCATAATCCAAAGTGCTCTTGCTTCCACCGAAGCGCTCAACTAAACCTTTTTGCAGCTTAGTTTTTCCATTGAACCAAATTCTTGGGATCTCCAGTCAGTATGGTTGGGTTACCACCGCAAAGGTTCGTAGTGGTTGGGTTTTTAAGCCCATTCCCCTAGACAGGCAGAACTTTTGATCTTCGGGTAGTTCCTTAGTTAAAGGGTCTGCTATATCCTTTGATTAGTAATCAAGGAAGTGACACCCGTGATGATCAACTGCCATACAGTCTCTTGTCTCTGACAGATCCGACAAATATGTCCAGACGCTATCATCCATGCCCTTCTTGAAGCCGACCGGCTAGCCACAGTGTATAACTGCTGAAAGCACGGATTTCTCCCAATAAGAGACGTCCTCTAAGGAGTCGTGAAGTTACTCAACTTCCTTCATGCTTTGTATAAAGCGATAACCTCCGATTCCAACATGAATCGGCCGATGCAAGTTTGCTTAGAGGATTTTCCAAGACCCACCATACACATTTACTTGTGGCTTTGGTGTTCTTCATATCTGATGTCCAGTTTGCATCACTGTGTTCTCCTAGACCGTTGGACATCCAGAATACCATAATCCGTAGATAAGCAAATATTTCAGATATCGTCATATCCGATTTAACGCCTTCTATCGATTATTTCCAGAATCACTAGTGAACTTTAGTTCAACTGATCTGCTTTGTAGACCGATACCAGGTCGGTTGTAGTGTATAACATACATTGAACTATATGTGACATGCGCATATCGCTCCTTGTATATGGGTGCACCATGATTCCAATCAGTTATATGATTCATATCCATTGGTTGCTTCAACGATACTGTCAACTATCTCACAATTGAGTTTGGAGTTAGACCAGTCCGTTATATGTCTTAGAAATTCAATTCCTAAGATGTCATCTGTGATACCCGTATCTTTTGTTTCAATATAACTTCTACTTTTAGACTGTTGATTTTCCAACTGTTGGCTTTCTAACTTCAGAGTCAATGTTTCTGTGGTCAGATTCATTATTTCTGTTTTATCTGAAACTTTCAGGACCAAAATATAAACATTTCAGGGACCAAAATGAAAGTTCAGGAAGAAGCCCAACAGTCTAGCAAACCAAGTCTGATCCTCCCCTTCCAACTCTCCAGTTAGGAATGATGTTTCAACATCCATGCCACGCAAGACTGCAATGGCCATGGATGTTAAGTTATTCACATGGGAGCACATGTACAAGTAGCCGAGGTCTTATACTCGTCAGTAGGTCCATCTACTTTGTACTCACTTTTGAGTATCCACTTTTACAATCCAAAGGTTCTTTTCCCGGAGGAACATCAACCATTACACAAGTATGGTTCTATATGATGGAATCTATTTCACTCTTTGTAGCTTCTTTCTAAAGCAGCGCTTCTGGAGATGATAATTATTTGTTAATTGTCCATGGTTCGTTCTCAACCATACAAGCTAGAAGGCATGGAACAAGTCTTTGTCCCCTTTTTGTTCCGTCTCGATTCAACATCTAGAATCCCTGAGTTCTGTAGATCTGGAATATTAAGTTTCGGATAATCAACAACTTTCGAGTCCTGTAGCTCTAGAACATCTGGTTCCGGACAGTCATGCACTCACGGGTTGTTGTTAATCTTGAGCAATTACTTCTTTTTCCCTTCTCAAGGAAAGTTATCTTCAAAGAATTCAACATTCTTTGACACCAAGAGGTGATAAGCACTACTGTTATTTGCAGATCCAATGGATATGCAATTTACAGTCTTAGGTCCAACTAGACCTATTTTAGTATTCCAACTTCTACCAAGCCACCCCACATCACAATATTTGTATGTGAGATCATTTCTATGTTTCACACAGAGGGTTATCCTTATCTTTATGCGTAGTTCTGTTGAGAATCGCATTAGCGGTAAGGATCGCCTTACCCCACATAATTTGGGCGTATGGCTTTGCGCTTGGCTAACATCGTTAGGACTGAGGTGATTAATCAGCAGTCGTTTGATGAACGATGCTTCGCATTCTCCCCCTCTATCACTACGAATTCCTCAATCCGTAGGCTTAATTGATTTTCAACTTCTGCTTTATAGCGCTTATCCGCGCCAACAACTTCATATTTGCTTTTCAACAAACAAAGGATACAATACGTTGTACCATCATCAATGAAGGTCACAAAGTACTTGTCTCCCCCCTCTATTTGTATAAACTTCAAATCACCCATGTAGGTGTGACTAAGTTCTAGAGGAGCGGTGCTTCTTTGGCTATTCCTTTGACGGAATAGAAAGGTGATTTTGCCTCTTCGCCTACCTCACATTCATTTTGAGGGTTTATGTCGACAGAAAGCAACAATCTCAACTTCGTTAGCTTTTGAATGACTTTCTATTTAACGTGTCTTAATCTATGATGGCATAGATGCACGGATTACAAATATATCATACATTTAGCTACAAACATACTGTACCATTCTTAGGGTTTTCAAGATAAACACATTCCAAGGCGCAAGGTTCAATCTTTAGACTTCTTCAAAGTTCAGATTTTTATTATAAGTATTGGAGAGAATAAGGTATGTAGAGCTTCTATCCACATGTGGGAACACCATTGTTATTCCCCACGCCATGTTCATCCATGAAACCATGAATTTCCATAACTTAGGATTTTATTTTAAGTTCATGATGACTCTAAACTACATGTATCATGATATACTATGTTTGTATTATTAATTCATTATTGTATTCTTGATATTCTATTTTGGTTATTGAAAATCCGTATGTAATCCATAAATATCATTGTCTTTCATTACATGGGTCCTTAAACACGAGTCATGAACCTATATTATGAAATTCCATGAATTCCATATGTTTTCCATGTTTTAAGTAAAGTATATTAAGTATTTATGTTCATGATATATCTTATACTTATAAGCTGTGTTTACAAGTCATGATTTCACAAATCATGGGTTTTCTAGCCAATTATATTTCATGTTCATATTTTTTGGAGTTGCACAAATTAACGAGAAGGATCAGACAACCTGAAACTACGTTTACCAACGTAGGATAAGGATCGCTCCGCCCAGAGGATGATACTTTCATGTTACCTATTGTGGGATTATTGGAACCATCATGTCATTTTTATGTCTCGTACCTCGGCAAGGTAGAATATGGATTAGTTGATCAGGCAGAGATTAGACGCCACGTTCACACGTGGTGGCTACAAGTTGGTTTTGTTAATACTCTCCCACAGATATTCAGATATACAGTTTTACAGATTTTATACCAGTTATTATATTCATGTCAGATCATGTTCATGTACATTGTTCAGTTTCAGTTTCAGTTTCACGTTCCTATTATTTCATGTGCATGCTTATTCTTCCAGTTTCTTTACATACGATATAATTTAAATGTGCTAACGTCCCTTTGCCTGAGGCATGCACTTCACGGTGCATGTACTGAGTTTCAGGATGACAGATCTGCACACTAGGACTGCACCTGTATTAACTATTTTGTGAGTCACATTTCATTCAGGGTGTCTGTTGGTTATTTTCATGATTACACTTTAGAGAAGAGGTATGCCAAGGCCTTATCCTGGTAAACAATTTTGCAGACAGACTCATGTTTTCAGAGGTTTCATAGACTAGTCTAGTTAGCATGTCACAACAATATTGTTTTTAGACTTATCATATTTTCAGATATTTCCTCTATGATATATCAGATTAATTTCAGTATTCAGTTTGCATATTTTACATCATTATTATTACATGATTTTGATGACCATGTTGATTCAGCAAGCCATGTGGTTCACTCGGTCACATGCAGTCAGGCACCGAGTGTCGTGTTCCGCCAGACATGATTCGGGGTATTACACTTCTAGATGTGTCCTGTGTGTATAGTACGTCAGCATGGTGGCCTTGTCGGCCTAAGATGTTATGATTAGTTTACAAATTGCGTATAACTTTCAGATGCTCATGAGTTATAAAGGGTACGCTCAAGGTCAAGTAAGGCACTAGGTGCCGGCCACGCCCCTCCGATTTGGGGTGTGACATATATAACGCACGCCGTAGAGATACATATGTACATACATGCATGAGGATCATAAGGAATATTCTGAGCTCGTTGGAGTGACGTAAGGTCGTTACATCTTCGATTATTGTTATGTAGCTAACATGTCATCAAACGTTTCTTGAAATCATAACACAATAAGAGATAACATTTATGACATGAAAGTTCTCCCGACAAGGGATAAACAAGATTCAAGAAATATTTTCATAGAATTGAAGAGCACGAGCATCTCTAACTTAACAAGAATAGAGTTATATTGGCGGGATATTTGTTTACGTTTCGTTTTCATTGGATTCATGTCAAAAGAAAAAAAGAGAAAGCCATCACATACCTCAAATCTGCCCTTAAATTACTTACAACAAGTCAATCATTTCCACCCACGTCTAACCTTGATTGTTGGAAAAACTAGTGGTTCAAGTAAAATGAATTCATCTGCGAAGTCCACACGATGGGCTAATGGAATTGAAGAGCATGATTTATATGATGCTAATGTAGGTACATCTCCAAGAGTTAAAAAAAAACGTTGTAATGATCGATGAGTGCACAAAATTCATTTCTACTCATAGGAATAATTTTTACATGATTTTAGTGAAAAATAATTAAAAAGAACATAGTAATATGATATTAATGGGCAGATAGGAGTACAAAACTTCATCTGCCAATGAATTACTACTTTTCAGCAATTGGGTCAAGTTTTAAAAGAAATGAAACTAGTGAAATGGATATAGTAGTAGTAAATTATTTAGTGAAGTACATAATAATTAACTCTTAATAGCACGAGGTGGAAGGAGGAAATTAATCCATAAGGTCTAGGTGGCACTACATGGCAACAACATGGAGGAATAATTTAATGTCTACACCTGGCAATGTTGTGTCTTGTTTTCATGTGGTTGATGTGGCACCTCCTCAAAATAATATAACAATTATCTCATAATCATTTAGACATTTATTATCATTTTGTAAATATTGGGATATTAGAAAAATATATTTCATCATATTCTAATTTTTTCAATCTTATATCAAGCGTTCAAACTTTGTACTATTAATTGTCAAATGGAAAGAGATAATTTTTCTTATGAGAAAATAATTTCTATTCTTATTCTTATAATAAATAAAATTTTATTTATAAATTTTTCCGTGTCATATATATAGCGTATTCAAAAATTAGTAATAATAATACTAGCTCAAAATATATTTATCAAATCCTTATAAAAGTTTTCGATTCGCCATCCACTCTCATGCTAACATGTTAACATGCTGCTATCCACCTCATTACATGTTTGTACCTTATAAATCAAAGTAGGTGAAAAGATCATTTGTATCTAATTTAATTTTGATTGTTCGTTTTCATAGGTTTAAAGATATTCAAAATAATATTTACCTCGACAAATAAGTCATAATATGACTATTGACTGTTGATTATTCACATAAAATTATATTTTATTTTTTATGTATAATTATTTACTCAATATTTTATTTTAATAATATTAATTTTATTTTAATAATATGCTACATGACTCCATATACACATACCACACACATATTAAAAAAATAGTAATAGTATAGTTTTAAAATGTTATAACAAGGTTAATTATAAATAATATTGTATTGACAAGGAGAGATGTATTTTTCAAAATGGGTTCCATCCTCTTTTTGTTTCCTTTTTCTCTCACCTTCTTTTGTTTCCCTTCCCCTATACAAACCTCAAAAAATTCCACTCCCGCGTACCCATACGCTTCTTCCTCAAGCTAAGAATGGACGATTCAATAGGCAAATTCTGCAAAAGCATGGCCATTTTCTGTAACAATCTCCAAAACAGCTGCCACGCCCTCAAAGAGTCCGTGGATCGACGCCCCATACCTCTTGGTATAACTTTCCTACACTTTTTTCCTTTTCTTTTTAAGACAAAGCTTGAAGTGTAGCTTCGTACAGATTCAGCATCGACGACCTTTGTGCAAAGCCTGAACCAGAGAGTATCGTCACTGAGCGGTGACCTCAATGTGCTGGAGTCCATGTCTTGTGGAACGGTGTCGTTCGAGGAGCTGCTGGGTCATTGCAATGAAGTATTCAAGAAGAACCAAACTCATCTTCTCTCCCTCCAGGAAAGTCTCCATAGTCTTGGCTACATTGCTTCTGGTAAGTATAAACAATCAATCAATTAGTCAATGCTACTTGCCCTGCCAAATTAGTGTATCTAAAACTAGAGGTTTCGTCAATTTCACATTTATCTGGTTAACACCGGACCTACTTTTAAGTTTAACAATTAACTAAACACTAATCCCTAGTAATTGGTAATGGCTATGTGAATTTTTCTGTTTTGTTTTATTTCTTTAATTTTTTCAGGTAAAGGTTATTGTTCTATTTCTTTAGTCGAGTCTACATTGATTACCAAATAGTAACTCTTTTGAGTGTTATATATCCATTTTGAATATCCTGCTAAGTGTTCCATAAAAATTTTAAAAGATTTTAGGGATAAGGTATAGAAAAACCTAAACTATGGTAAAATTTTCAATGACACACCTAAACTGTGGGTACTATTACCCTCCTGAACTTTATGCGGGGTCCTATTGCCCCTGAACTTATTATTTTTTGTATTATTTACCCCCTTAACTAGTTACCTGATATAGAAAACAAGTAAAATATACCATGTGCATACACGTGCCTATACTAAATAAAAATGATGGATCTTAATGTCTTATTTTATTGATTCTTTCAGACCCAAACCGACTGGACCTCATCATCTCTCAAGTCTCACCCCTTTATGGGTGGTTGGATTTTCACTTTATTATCTGTAGCATATACTTTAATGAAGCATGAATTTTCCCGTCCTGTTTATAGCATCTAATATACCTCAGCGTGGACTTTTCTCATTTATTTAAAATATGTTCTATGTAAAATGCTTAGGCTTGCCTTTATTCCTATTGCAGAATCATTGATTAGCTTAAAGAGATATTGAATATTACTCAGAATCCTTGACTTTGTACATTGTTGTGTCTGAGACTTGAGAGACAATGAGGTCCAGTCGGTTTAGATATGAAAGAATCAAATGAAATAAGACATCAAGACTCCTATTTTTTGGTTTAGTAAAGGCACATTCAGGGGGTATTATTACTCTCCTACTATCTTATTCTTCGATTTTATTATCACCTATTGTATCATTTGCTTTGATTATCGTATTATTTGTTGTTGCTACTGTTTCCTTCTCCATTATTTTCAGCATTATTCATTTCCATACTTTATTTTATTATGCTTTACTTGAGCCGACGGTCTATCGGGAACAACCTCTCCACCTTCACTAGGTAGGGGTAAGGGTAAGGTTGCGTACACACCACCTCCCAGACCCCACTTGTGAGATTATGCTGGGTATGTTGTTGTGGTGGTGGTGTATTTTTGTCTACCTTTTTGAATTAGGCACATAGGTGTGCCAAAGTCGGACCCCTTTTGAAATCTTCAAACAATACAGAAATGGGTCATGTGACAAATAACTATGTTTTATCATTATGATGGACAAAAAGACAGTTCCAAGCCCCCACAAGTCCAAGGGAGGGAAAGAAGAGCTCTAAATTCAATATTGTAATGGGATAGGAATTATCATATATTCAAGGGTCAATTGTTGGGCTGTAACCTGTAAGTACATAAAATTGCTAGAAGATTGATTCTTGAAGGTTAATAAGTCAAGAAAAATCGCAATACAAAAATTTCCTTACTCAATTGCCATGTTGAGTTAATTTTAGAAAGTTTTGTATCAAGAGTTTTCCAATATTTTAAGTTAGGGGATTACAACTGGAGCTAGTATTAGTGTTCTGTAGTCTGTACCTTTTACTTTATTACCAATGTTGTACTTTAAACTTGTAATCATATTGGGGAATATCAGAAATTCTGGTTCTCTTTTAACATTCTGCGTTTTCACTTTAAATGATTAATCATCTTAATTTGTTTAGTGATTATATATTGACTGTTTCCTATTTTCTATGCTGCACAAGTCGATCTTATTGATGAAGACAGTGGAGGAGAAGAAGAGGATGCAAAAGTTTGGGAAGATTTATCGTCTGACTGCAACTTAGACTTCACGAAAATTGAAGATGATCCTTTGTATCCTTTATGATTGTCTTTTCTCTAATCAAGCACAAATCTGGTACTTGAATCCTCCTAAACATTTCTGCTCTTAGCAGAATCATAATAATGGATATTCTTTCACTTAGTGAATTCTGCAGGTCCATGCTTAACATGGTTTTCCTCTGCCGGAAAATTAGGGTTTTGCTTATTTTCATCTTTCCTGAAGAAAGAAAAGAAGCAAAAAAATGTGACCAAAAAAGAGTTGCAGCACCATCAACTTGCATACAATTGAATTTTGAATTATTATTTAGAAGTTGGGGTGGGCCCTTCCCCGGACCCTGCGTTAACGGGGGATGCTTCGTGCACTGGGCTGCTCTTTTTAAGGAGATTTTTGTGTGTGAAACTTAACATATTTAGGCTGGATGATTCTCTGAATTTGCAGAACCTTGGTCTCTCTGATGTTTGCCTAGCTACCATAGCATCTGCAGGTGAGTTTCATACGGAGGAATCGAATTGCCATATCTTGATGGAATATTAAGAAAAAAATTTGGAGCGTGAATTGTATCAAATTCTTCACTTGTAGATTTATATTACATTTGTTGTCTTCAACCCCAAGGGGCATCACAAAGATGTATCTGGACATACTAGTAAAAATTATTTCCCCAATTTCTTTCAAACTATGATTTATATTTGTGTGGAGGAAGAAAGTTTCTTGATGCCTTTGCTCTAGTTTTCCTTTATGATTCTAACCTGAGATATTTTCTTTTATCTCATCTGTATTCTGATTTGCAGCTAATACTACATATGAGAAAGAGGGATTCTGTCCATCCACCAAGAAGAAACAGGACGATAGTGATGGTACAAAATTCACATGGCACATTTTAACTTGGAAAAGTTAACCAGAGGTCTCAGGTTCAAGCCTTGGGAATGGAAAAAATCTTGTTGGGAGCACCACCCCCAAAGATGGGCCTTGCAATGCGCAAATCCGGATTTAGTCGGGCCCCAATGTGGGTACCGGACACCGGGCGGGAAATAAAAAAAAAAGAGAAAACTTGGTAAACTTATCTAAGATGTGTTTCTTTCTTTTCTGAACATAGGGAAAATGAACAATGAATTAAAGTCATCTGAAGATACTCACTCATTGGTAACTGTGTCAGAAGATGACTATGAAAACCTCCCCAAACATATGAAGATTTTAGCTTCATGGCAGGTGAGGTTTCTGTACTGGTGATCTCATTTTCTTGACAGTCCTTTTCTAAGAAGAAAGTGGTTAAGAGTAGATACTGAGCAGACTAAGGGATATATTCTGGTACAATAGAATTCACCCGCGAATATATAAAATTTGAAATGGACTACACTGGAATATGGAAAATATGCGTAAACAGGTTTTCTTGCATCTAAAAGAAAAAAGAAGCATGCAAGAATCATTTTAGTATGTTTTTAAAGGTGGCATAACCTTGTGCTTTGAGATCTTTGTAAAAACGTTGCTGAGCACCTAAATGAATGTCAAATTATTAAAAGCTAAAGTATGTCAACTTCAAAACAGTGTGTTTACTTACCTCAACTGATTTGAATCTTGAGTGATTTATGTAGGACAAAATTATAAAAGGTGTCATCACTTATGGATGTTATGCAAAAAGTAAATTTGACAAATAGGTAAAATGCGGATACCTCCTCAGTCTTGGGTTGTGGCTCATTAACCCTTTTGAACTTTGGGAGTGTACACAAGACCTTCATTTTATATGCTAAAGTGCATGCTTTATTTTTTCCTATCAAATTGAGCAAGCTTGATAAAATATCAAAGGTAGAAAAAGGTACCATTCTTTTATCTTCTCTTCCCTCTCGTCCATAGGTGCTTCAAGGCCAACTTTTGTTGAGTTCCCTAAAGCACAAATTATCATCCATATGTTGATCTCCATCCTGCAAAATTAATATATCCCAAACAGAGTATCATTGTGCACTTTTGGGAGGTCACAATGAAATACAAAAAGCCTTTTCTTCTTTCTCAAATTCCACAGATACCAGTGTCACTAAATGCATTATACTTTTTTTCTAGTGTCGTATTCTTAGCTGTTACAGTGTTTTTAGGACACATAACTATGGTTTATCTGAAATTCAATATTATATTTGATATTCCATTTGGATCAACGCCGTTCCATTTCTAGACATTCAGAAGGAAAACTCTACTTTCAGCAGTTACCCTACTGCTTTAAGCCTTGTAGAAGATGATAAATGCTTATTTCTAAGTTGCTGTACTTGTTTTTCACCTTGATCGACAAAAGTGCTTTATGGATCGCTGTAATGCTTTTCTTCCGCTTGTTTTCTTTCTTCTGTTTTATCTTTCTTGTTCCCTTGTATTCATGTTTTATGGCTTCCACCTATACACAAAAGTGCTGAAATACTTCTATAGGAATTAATTGTTGCTGTTGAGAAGATGAACTCATTCCTCCACATGAAAAAGACCAGGCCATACTCCTTCCAGCAGGCTGAAATTACTGAATTAGGATTAGGTATGTGTTTTTCACTTTGTTCCTTTTTCATTTTGTAGTTGTGTATATGTTAATTGAGGACATGGAAGCGTTGGTGTCATTAAATGAAGATCTCCATTCTAGCACATTAGTTAATTGCTCTACATTATTTTATGGTCTGGTTCCTCTGACAAAATTTCGACGTGCCTTATTTTCGGTGTTTTCTTTAGGGAAAATAGATTCGCGTCTTGACTATAGACTGTGAATGCATGACTGAAAGATGATTGCCTGAACCGGAAAATTGGTTGGATCCAATATGAATTACCAATGTGTACCTTGTTTGGAGAAATAATATTTTTGCAAAAAAGATTCCAAGCATGTCTCGGTCATGGAAATATAATTCAGATAATTGTTATGGGGTGAGCTCTAGGAATTTTGAATACCTTGGCCCTTTGATGGTTACCATGAAAGAAATATTTGCTACATTTCTACTCTCGTGGGAAGACGTTGCTGGAACTGTGTGGGTAACTGGATGGTGGGATTTGACTTTTTAATGCTGTTTGTCAGAGACACAGTAAAAAGAATAAATATATGCCACTTCTCTGTGCTGAATAATAAAAGGATGACCTTTCAGGAGCAACTAAAACTTGCTGGGCTTAAAGAGTGAAACTAAAGTTCTGTGCCTTTTGTTCCCTAAAATATGTAGAATTCTGTAAAAATCTATGGAGTGTAGTTGAACAGATTTGCTAGTTAATCCCTGGTAACTATAGCAATTTTGTTCGTCATGCTATGCACAGGTACCTTTTGTTTCTGTCGGGCTATTCTTCTTTGTTTCTTGTTGATTTATTACTAAAATATCAGTTGTGGAAACTTAGGTATCCCTCATCTATTTTTGTCACAAATTTAAGTCATTAGGACTGATCCTAGGTTTTCTTCGAGGCTCTGCAACTTTCTAATGACAAATTTGAAGAGAAACATTTGAGACGGAGGTATTGTATCATGGTAGCAAGGCAATTCTGAGGACTCACTTTTCGACTCCAGCGAAGTAACTGTCGAGAACCACTGTAAATGGCTCTGAATCGCCATTAGGCAACATGCCATCATCCGTGTTTACAAGTGGGTTTGTCTTTTTAGATGGTTCACATTGAGGACTTTCAGTGAACACCGGAGCTAATGGTAAACCCACTCTTTTGGTTGTCCAACTACAATATCAGATGAAATTGCAGGGGCAATCGATATCATCCCTGCCGGATTTGTGAAGGGATATGAAAATATATAAACAAATTTTGTATGAAATGCTTCCTGTCAAAGAATTGGTTGTTGCGATACAAGTTACAACCAATCAAACCAAACGACAGCATTGCCCTTGAGGCAGTAGAAAGTGAGAGATACTGATAAGAATTGGGTTACTTGAATAAATCAAGAAAATAATGCAGAAGCGAAAATACAAAGATTCAAAACATAATTTAAAGATATGTGAAATTTGAGAATAAAATCCTCAAATTTCAAGATTAAGTGCTAAGAATCCTAATTGATCTTAGTATTCAAAATTAGCGGATTAAGACTAATTATGATACTAATAGAGTCAATTCAATAACTTAGATCAAAAAGTGATCTAGATCCCTATTTTGAAGAAATTAGAGACAATAATTAGTATAAGACAAATTACCTTCTTTCATTTACGAAGAAGAACCAAAGATATCGAGTACGAATTAATCTTACCTCTTACAAGAATCGTTCTTATAAGATTGTAAGATCGGCAATAATCCAGAAAAAGGTGGATTGTTCATAGCGGACTCAATGGAGTCAGTTATAGCATCCTGCTTCTTGTTTCAAAAGAAATTTCATAAGAGAAGAAATATGATTTCCCTCTTTTCAAAGAATATATGACTGAAATGAAAATGAAAGTAAAAAGGGGAATTCATGTGTGGATACTTTAAGTAGGGGAAACCACCCCTATATCTAGGGGAAACCTATCCCAAATAGCATGAGATTCGAATCCTACTTTTATGAAAATAAATAGTAAAACCTAACTAGAAAACGTTAAACTAGGAAAACATGTAAAGATAATACTAAACTTCTTCCCTGATAAAATAAGGAAAAGTTGCCAAATGTGCACTAAAACCCACTCCTATTTTGCACTCAATTTTGGGTGTGAATTTCCACTCTTTTGGACGTGAGAATCATATCTTTTTGGGCTGAATTTTCAGCTTCTTTGTGCATATAAAATCAGCCCTTTGTTGAGCATGATCTCACGTGTAATGCAGCCCATTTTGTGGCTCCTTCTCTTGGGCTCCATGTGGCCCCAATTCTTCTTCCTTTTGGACTTGGACCTGGACCATGAAATATGTGTAGCACTTAGTCCACTTCTCGTCATAATTCTTGGGCTCATATTTGCGCTTTTCTTCTACGATAAGGACCTTTTTGATCTCCTATTGAAGCTCATCAACCTTGTCTTGCATCTCCTTAATTTTCAAAACGTCATCCAAGTTCTTTAATGGAGGTATGCCACCATGAATGTTGTTATTCCCCTCTTCTTGAAAACAAGTCTTCCTTGAATTTGAATCTCGCAAAATCAAGAAGACATGCATTTGTAAACAACATCCATTAATCGAAAGCATCAATAGTAGGCACAAGATAAGATAGTGACCATGTGTCCACTTATCCCAATTAAGCCTAGCATGTATAAATATACCCTTATAAAGCATGTGGACATCATCATCCCACTAGAAAATTTTCTTACTTGTATAAGCACAACAAAATTGTCTAGAAGCCATAGGGAATGATAAGTGCCCCTCCAATTTGTTTCTATCAATTAAGTACCCTAATGGGCATGGAAACGACGACAGACACTCATTAAAACATGCATCAAATTGAACACTTTTATGATATAACCAAGCATCCTCAATAACACCTCCTGCAAATTCTTCTACATACACGTTATTCTCATAAGAACTGATGTGCTCAAGAAAGATAGAAGAACCCTTCTCAGATGCATTAAACATATGACTTACGGTAGATGCAGCTAATGTATTAAAGAGATAATTATGCAAAGCCATCTTCCTAACGATAAAATATCTATACCCCAAATAAATATCATGCCAATCCTCAAACAAATCTAACTCTAGTTTCAGCAAAGATCTTTTGGCATAAACTAACAAGAATTCATCAACATCAGTATATGGATAAGTAAATAATCAAACACTAGAAATAGTGGCAAATAGTTTACTTCCCTTTTTGTTCTTGCAACCTTTATTTTTGAAATTCTCCTCTTGATCACAAAATTTCACCCCTCTATCAATGAGTAGTGGCGAGTCAAAAGTCAATAAATCACAACCACTCTCTGGTTGACTCGAACCTCCCTCAAAATCATGAATCTCATAAAAAAAGATAGTAAGTGAATCATAAAAGACATGTTCATCCTCATCAAACAATGGTGGGGGTGTCATAATAAGAGTCTTCACCAACATCAAGACTAGATTAAGGACTACTAGGCATGGAATGCAAATAGTAAATCACAGTATTCCTCAAATGATGGGTTTTGCTCATTTGTGAATCTCCAAGAGGTCCTACACACTAAAAGGCTTGTGTTGAGGGTAACAAAACTGTTGAAAATGCACTTGTTGATATGTACTGGAAAGTTGGAAACATGAGCGATTGTGAGAGGACATTTCATGATCCAGAGAGTAATAAGATTACTTGAAATGTAGCAGTAGTGCATATGGAAACATTAAAATATACAGGCCTATCTATGGATACAGTTGGATAGGCTTGGTGGATAGAGTTAATGAAGTGGGCTGAGATCCATGAGGTCTCAGGTTCAAATCTCAGCAAAGACAAAAATACTAGGTGATTTCTTCCCATTTGTCCTGTCCTAGCCTTGATGGCCTTGATGGATATAGTTACATGGTACCTTTTGTTGGTGGGAGGTGGCAGGTATCCCGTGGATTTAGTCGACGTGCACGCAAGTTGGCTCGGACACCACGGTTATTAAAAAAAAGAAGAATGCAATATTAATCGTCAAGGGATATTGTTATTTTCTTCTTGAGGACAAGTTGGTTGAAGCTATAGATGTTGGGCAGAATGCAATGGGGGGTATTTGCAAGCAGGTGGAAACTTTATTGCAGCAATGCGGAAGGCCAATTATGCCCGATGCAATCAAACCATCTCCAAAAGAGCTATATGAGCTAGTCAGAGAAGTTGCTGGCGAGGAGTTAGTGGAACTGCTGCAAATTAAAAACAAGATTCCAAGAAGATATACCCTATTATCATCGGAAGAAAGTGTTATAAGAATATTGTCTCTGCGGAATTATATCAGTACAGTGGAAGCTTTTGGATCTACTGAAACGATTCAGTGTTGCTAAAGATGGGTGCCGGCATAAAATAAGGTGCAAGAATAAATTGGAAAATGTTCTTGTTTACAGCTTGCAAGATTGATTCGAGGACAGGAACTGCTATATTTCGTGTTCTTCACAATTTCCATTTGATCCTGGCGGTGTTAGGTCTTTCATTTTCAGATTATCATACCCCTGAGGACAAGGGTTGTTTGAAGGGAGGAATCTGGTATGATCTAACTTTCTAGCGTGTGAGTAACTCACATGAATAGCCATTTAGTACAAAGTGAGTTAATCTCATTTTAGCAAAATTACTTATGGCTTACCTTAGCAGTGTATTTTAGCTTCTCTAGTACAGCTAGCTTGGTCTATAAATAAGGTCTTCATTTCAATATAATCATCTTTTTTGTGGAAATAAAACAGCCATAGTTTAGCTTAGCTCTTAAACTCCCTGTTTTCCCTTCCCTGCAGTATTTTTCCTTACCTTCAGTGAGCACCCATTCACAAACTGTGTCACGATGTAATTAGCTCCAACTTTAGATATGTATGATATAAAAGGATTTGTTAGTAGTTTCTATAACATTGAGCTGGCTTGTATGTTTGTAGAAGTACGTGTGCTATATTTATCCTATGTTTACAACACTAAAAATATTTGTTCACAAGGAAATTGAAAGAAAGAACCAATAATTGTGTACCCTTTCCGTTTATTTCCCTTCGGTCAAATTAGTTTATTTGTTTTTTTCTTTTCCCGCTATAACTAGTCATAGAGTAACTGGTTCTTTATTGATGCAGGGCATAAAGCTAGATCTTATCTGCTGCTGCTCATAAGAATGAGTCGAGTAATAGTAGAGACAAGCGGTGGTTTGATTTGTTATAGAATCTTATAATGTACAATGAGGGCAGAGATGAAACCAATTGACATTAACATGTTAGAAATAGTTAGCTGAAGTGTGTGCTTTTGATGGTTTGATCTTCTTGAGCACGAAACTGTGAGGGCCTAACAAAGTTTGATGCCGCAGTTAGTGTTGTATTATAAGCTCATTCATTTGCATTTTGAAATGCTAATGAATGTTGGTATTATGTTGCTCGAATTTTTTTTTTTTAACTGTAGTGTAGGGGTAGCGTACGTGCACAACAATATTGTTGGAAATTAGCCTTTGGCGGGAGTTGCGACCGACCAACTTTAACGGCTTAAACACTAGTGTTACGTATGTTGGAGAATCCGGTTCTTCACACATGCATGATGTACTAAGTACGTAGATAACCGTAGGGCCAAGAATCGTCAAATTTCATTGAGAAATGAAAGAGATATTGGTTCACGAAGTGAGGTGTTTGAAGCATGGAAAGTGTGGTGTTGTGTTCAATTCTCCCTCATCGGTAGAGGAAGAAAGAATTGTTGTGTATATAAGACTCGAAATTGGTTTGGGGTTTGGGACCCCAAGGGGTATCCCATGTGTTTAAAGGAGGGAGGACCTAGATGTGCTTCGGTTCGAGGAAAGACCACGCCGCCTTGCGCCGTCAGGTTCGTGGCGTGGTCGTGGCCGTGTTTGTGGGCCTTCGATATTATCTTTGGGCGAAGAACTTTTCCGGAAATGCAGTTTGATCCCGAAGCTTGAGATGCAGTTTGGACCGTAAATTCTTTCGGATGTCTGATTCGGTCCCTGAAGTTTCAAGATGTACAATTTGGTCCCTGAAGTTTCAAGATGTCTGATTTGGTCCTTGAAGTTTTGAAATTGAATTTGCAGACGAGCAGAAACGTCAAAGACTCAATTCACCATTTATTTTGGTGAATTACTCCTATAATGGCCAAATCCGTTGGTCTTTCACCATTTATTTTGGTGGCTTTACTACCTCCATAATGGCCATTATCGGCCAATAATGGTTGTTATGGGGCGATTAAACAGCCCTCCCTCACCTTTATAAACACCCTTACACCATTGTTGAGGTCTGAGAAAAAATACACTTGATATACGAAAATATACAACCGTAAAAATCAGTTCTTCCTATAGCTTCCAAGTATCATTTCTTATTCAATATTCTTCACGGTAGCTCTTGAGTTTCCTTTGCTCAATTGTTCCATTCTTTGTTTTATCTTGGGAGACGAATTGTCAGGACGTATAAATGATACATACGGGCAATATTGTCTTAAGAATGAGTGCCACACTCGACTCAACAAAAATCAAAGCGATTTAGGTCTTCTTGTTCAACAAATATTGTAATTTCGCTTTGTTGTTATATTGTAATTTTCGCTTTCTAGTTGAATTGTAATTTCAATTCTTACATAGCGATTACTTGTAATTTCCGTTTCTTGCAAATCCTTGTAATCCCAACAACTTAAGACAATATTTTGCTTACTGAATCGCAATAACATGGCCGGAAATATGACCGATGTTGTCGCTATCGCTGCTGCGTCTTGAGGCAACGCGTTCTTTGCCTTCCCAGCCGCTTCTTGGCCAAGGCGATAACCCGCCGCCTTTACTACTGCTGCCGCTCTATCGTTCAAAGCGAAGAACTGCCGCTTTCCATTGTTGGAGCTCCCCTCTTCTTCACACCACCATGATCGCACGAAAAGTTCATGGGATCGAATTTAAAAGATGGCGAAAAGATCTTTGTTCTACTTATGATTATGGGCATGGCCGGTTCACTACGGAAGATCCTCCACAAGCTGGAGATGAAATGGACTCTTCGCTTTGAAGCGGGTGAAGGGGCCTTGGTATCCATGTCGTTAACGACATGAAGATGGTTCGTGATGCGTGGAATCATAAGCGATTTCATGTGCAAGAACTATATCTTGAATCGCTTGGCGGACCCTCTACACTACGGTATATTCTACCGCTGGCACCGCCAAAGAGTGTGGGAAAATCGCAAAGAAGTACAACGCACAAGACGCGGGTACTAAGAAGTTCATCGTTGGGAAATTTCTAAAATTCCAAATGGTGGACGACAAGGCGATGATGTCCCAAGTCCAGGAATTCCAAATGATTTTACATCACCTAGATTTGGAAGGACTGAAGCCAAACGAGCAGTTTTTGATTGCATCACTGATTGAAAAGTTACCTCCTTCATGGAATGAGTTTATGAGTTACTTGAAACTCAAGACAAAGGAGATGACCTTTGAAGAGCTTGTTATCAAATTGCAAATCCAGGAAGATAATAAGAAGACCTTGCCAAAGGGTAGACAACATTCTGAGGCAAAGGCAAATCTGGCTGAGGCCAAAGGGAAAACAAGCAACAAGCGGAAGTTCCACAAAGACGGCAAAGCCCCGCGTGAGACGTTGAGGTAATCGTCATCAATGTGGGAAACTTGGTCATAGGATCAAGGAATGCCGCAAGCTCAAGGCGAGCAACAGAAAGCCAAGTCGAAAGCGGGGCTCAAGCTAACGTCGTCAAGGACACGCTCCTGGATGACATGATTGAGGATCTCTCGGTAGTGGTGCTAGAAGCCAACTTGGTTGAGAATCCGATCTGATGGTGGGTGGACACAGGTGCAACAAGACACATCTGTTCCAACAAAGATGCCTTCTCCACGTACACTCGGCCTCAGGCAAGAAGTTGTTCATGGGCAACAACGCTTCCTCGGACGTGCTAGGGGGTTGGAAAGGTGGTCTGAAGATGACTTAGGCAAGGAACTCACTCTGAAGGAAGTGATGCACGCCCCAGAGATTAGAAGAAATCTAGTTTACGGACCTTTATTGGTTAATCTTTGGTTTTAGGCTAGTGTTTGAATCAAATAAGTTTGTACTCACTAAAAATGGCACATTTGTGGGGAGGGGCTTCGTCTGTGAAGGCCTCTTCAAAGTGAATGTCATGTCTGTATTGTGTCAAGGAAATAAAGTTGAACCTTCTTCTTATTTGCTTGAGTCTTCTAATTTATGGCATCATAGATTAGGACACGTTAACTACAAGTCTATTCAAAGGCTGGTAAAGATGGAGTTGTTGCCGTCTATCGACGTAAACCCTCAACATAAGTGTGAGGTGTGCGTAGAGGCAAAACTTACTAAGCTTCCTTTTCGATCCGTCGAAAGGAATACCGCTCCTCTAGAACTTATTCACACAGATATATGTGATTTGAAGTTTGCACAACTAGAGGGGGGAACAAGTACTTTGTGACATTTATAGATGATAGCACAAGGTATTGTTACCTTTACTTGTTGAAAAGTAAGGATGAAGCCTTTGAAGCGTTTCGACGTTACAAAGCAGAAGTTGAGAATCAACTTAGCCTACGGATTAAATCCATTCGTAGCGATAGAGGGGGAGAATATGTAGTGCCTTTTGAGGAATACTGTGCCCAAGAAGGCATTATTCATCAAACGACGGCTCCATACTCACCTCAATCAAACGGTGTGACGGAACGTAAGAACCGCACATTAAAGGAAATGATGAATGTCTTGCTTATCAATTCCGGTCTTCCCAAAACATGTGGGGAGAAGCCGTCCTTACCGCTAATATGATTCTTAACAGAGTCCCACATAAGGGTAAGGACAAAACTCCATATGAATCATGGAAGGGAAAGAAACCCACCTACAAATATTTTAAGGTGTGGGGTTGTCTGGCAAAGGTTGAAGTGCCCAAGCCAAAGCAGGTCAAGATTGGGCCTAAGACTGTAGATTGCATATTCATCGGATATGCAAATAACAATCGCTTCTTAGTGCATAAGTCAGATATTCCAGATATCCACCAGGGTACAATAATGGAATCAAGGAATGCTCTATTCTTTGAAAGTACCTTTCCTAGAAAGGAGAAAGACATAACATCTCTCAAACGAAGTTATGCACAAAGCTCTCAAGAACCGGAGTCCTTGATCGCCGGATCTGAATGGTTGAGATCTAGCGAATCTCGAGGTGGCTGAACATCCGGAATCTAGTGTTCCAGATTCTCAGAACTTGGAGACTCCAGAGATGGATCTAAGGCGAAGTAAAAGGGCCAGGAAGGATAAATCCTTCGGTCCTGACTTTGTAGCTTACATGGTTAATGATGAACCAAGGACAATTGCTAAGGCGTTGTCAACTCCAGAAGCACCGCTCTGGAAAGAAGCCATTGAGAGTGAAATAAGCTCCATTCTGCATAACCATACTTGGGAGTTGGTTGATCTTCCTCCGGGAAATAAACTGTTAGGGTGTAAGTGGATACTCAAATGGAAATACAAGGCAGATGGGTCTATAGACAAGTACAAGGCCAGCTTGGTAGTCAAGGGCTATCGACAGACAGAAGGCTTTGACTACTTTGACACATACTCTCCGGTATCTCGGATGACATCCATACGGGTATTCATTGCGATCGCAGCTTTGCGTGACCTTGAGATACACCAGATGGATGTTAAGACAGCCTTCCTAAACGGTGATTTGGAAGAAGAAATTTATATGGACCAACCCGAGGGGTATGTGGTTCAAGGGCAAGAGAAGAAAGTCTGTCGACTTATCAAATCTCTGCATGCAGTGAAACAAGCCCGAAGCAATGGCACGAAAAATTTGATAGTACTCTACTATCGAAGGGTTCGCCATTAATGAGTGTGATAAATGTGTTTACACGAAAGGTAACTCGACTCGTTTGTTATGATATGCGTATGTAGGCGACATGTTAATCACATGAAGCGATCCTAGGGTAATCCTAGAGACTAAGAACATGTTGAAACAATGCTTGACATGAAGGATATGGGTATCGCAGATGTCATCTTAGGGATTAAAATCTCTAAGACGCCTGGACGGGTGGTCTTATCTTAGTCTCACTACATCGAGGATGTTTTGAGAAAGTTTGAGATGTTAGGCAGTTCACCGATAAAGTCACCAATGGATACAAATCAAAAGCTTGATAAAAATCTTGGTGCACTGTATACCAGGAGCGATATGCGCAGTGATCGGTAGTTTGATGTATATAACAAGCGCACTGACTTGATATTGCTTACGCAGTCAATAAGTTGGCTAGGTTCACCCGTAATCCGAGTGATAATCACTGGAAGGCGTTGAATCGGGGATTACAATACCTGAAATACACGTTAAATTACGGGCTGCACTATTCGAGATATCCAGCTGTACTAGAAGGGTACAGTGATGCAAACTGGATATCTGATATAGAGAACACCAAGTCCATCAGTGGGTATATATTTACAATTGGTGGTGGGGCTGTGTCTTGGAAATCCTCTAAGCAAACTTGCATCGCCCGATCCACAATGGAATCGGAGTTTATCGCTTTAGACAAAGCAGGAGAAGAAGCTGAGTGGCTTCATGACTTCTTAGAGGATGTTCCGTGTTGGAACAAACCCGTACCTTCGGTAATGATCCACTGCGACAGTCAGTCGACTCTAGGAAGGGCACAGAATGCAATGTACAACGGCAAGTCTCGTCATATTCGACGCAGGCATAAGACCGTTAGGCAACTGATCACCACGGGTATAACATCTATTGATTACATTAAGTCAAAGGATAATATAGCAGACCCATTGACAAAGGGCTTACCCAAAGATCAGATGGCTTGCCTGTCTAGGGGAATGGGCTTAAAACCCAAAATATAAGGACCAATACAGTGGTAACCCAACCTTACGAACTGGAGATCCCAGTAATTTGGTTCAATGGGAAAACGAAGTTGTAAAGGTTCGATTGACCGCTTGATGGAAGTATGAGCACTTGAGATAGTGATTTACGAAAGAAACACCAAATCCAAAGTCGTTCCCGCGATAGACGTTAAGTGCTATCTGCAGTATGGGTAAAGGTTAAGTTTTCAAAACCTGTAATGATCCTCAACAGTTGAGGTTAGGTTCTTGGAAAACTTTTAATGGTTCCTAACACTTGTGAAGTGGGGTATAGCAGGATACCTTGTAGGAGACCACCTATTTAAGTGCGAGGACGGGCCACCTCAAAATAAACGCACTTAAGAATTCAAGACGTTGTCCATGGCCAAAACGGACAAAACATTACGAAGAAGAGAGTAATGGAATTTGTTGTGTTGGTACCATTGACTTGGCTTACACTAAACACTGACGGTTCAAGACATCACGTTCACCGCGCAGTAAGTAAGTCCGATGGTATTCAACTATGGAAGGTTCAAAGCTGATGCTACCTCTCCTTATGCAACATCGGTCCGCTGAAATATTGCTGGAAATGAAAAGACACCATGTGAGTGCGCCAAAATCTCTTTCAAGAGGGGATTGTTGGAAATTAGCCTTTGGCGGGAGTTGCGACCGACCAACTTTAACGGCTTAAACACTAGTGTTACGTATGTTGGAGAATCCGGTTCTTCACACATGCATGATGTACTAAGTACGTAGATAACCGTAGGGCCAAGAATCGACAAATTTCATTGAGAAATGAAAGAGATATTGGTTCACGAAGTGAGGTGTTTGAAGCATGAAAAGTGTGGTGTTGTGTTCAATTCTCCCTCATCGGTAGAGGAAGAAAGAATTGTTGTGTATATAAGACTCGAAATTGGTTTGGGGTTTGGGACCCCAAGGGGTATCCCATGTGTTTAAAGGAGGGAAGAACTAGATGTGCTTCGGTTCAAGGAAAGACCACAGCGCTTGCGCGCCCGTCCGGTCAGGTTTAGTTGCGGTGTGGGCCTTCGATATTATCTTTTTGGGCAGAGAACTTTTGAAATCTTGTTTGATCCCGAAGCTTGGATGTCTGATTTGGACGAGAATTCTTTCGGATGTACAATTTGGTCCCTGAAGTTTCAAGATGTACTGATTTGGTCCTTGAAGTTTCAGAAATTTAGAATTTCGTGACAGAATGTAAACGTCCGAAGACTCAATTCAGCCATTTATTTTGGCTGAATTACTCTTCCTATAATGGCCAAATCCGTTGGTCTTTCACCATTTATTTTGGTGGCTTTACTACCTTCATAATGGCCATTATTTGGCCAATAATGGCTGTTATGGGGGCAGTTAAACAGCCCTCCCTCACCTATATAAACACCCCTTACACCATTGTTGAGGTACAGAAAAAATACACTTGATATACACGAAAATATACAACTAGAAAATCAGTTCTTCCTATAGCTTCCAAGCATCATTTCTTATTCAATATTCTTCACGGTAGCTCTTGAGTTTCCTTTGCTCAATTGTTCCATTGCTGTTTTATCTTGGGAGACGAATTGTCCGGGACGTATAAAGGATACATACGGGGCAATATTGTCTTAAGAACAGAGTGCCACACTCGACTCAGCAAAAATCAAAGCAGTTTCCGGTCTTCTTGTTCAACAAATATTGTAATTTCAGTTTTGTTGTTATATTGTAATTTTCAGTTTTCTAGTTGAATTGTAATTTCAATTCTTACCTAAGCAGTTACTTGTAATTTCCGTTTCTTGCAAATCCTTGTAATCCCAACAAATATCTCATCGGGCTACCTCTTACCAACTCATACATTAGGTAATATATTCTGCTCACCAATACTTAGCAAAGGAAAAGAAATTAACTAGTTTTTTTCCTCAACTGGGATTTGAATCTTGTCTCCCATGTTTCTTATTGTTGGGCTGCTGCGAGAAAGAAATAGAGACTTGGATGTTCATATCCAATTCTAATTGTCTTCCCCTTTCCCCCCTTTGTCCACCTTATAAGTTGTGTTTGATTATTAGTGTGATGAGTTTGGGAAGATAGGGAAAAAGAAGACACACCGGCAGATGCTGTTTAGTAGTTTATCCTAGAATCAAGTGAAAATTAATTATTTGGAAAGCAAGTGAAATTAGATTTGAGCGTGATTACGGGTAATGACATGATTTGGTTGATTTGTCTGGCCAAGCAATTGCTTGGTGAGTGCTAAACTGGCTATAATTGAAGGAGTGCAATTACATCATTTAAGAATCTATTAGGACAAATTTAGAAATATGCTTATTTTAAAAAAGTGCTTTTTAGTGAGAAGACTTTTCAAAATTACTTGAAGCAACAAAAGTTTTTGTTTGACCAAGACATTTGAGAAGCGTTTTTATTAGCATTAAGAAATCAGTTTGTTAGGTCAATTTTTTTTCAAAAAGTAATTTTAAGTTTTACAAAAAGGGAACACGTACGTAATTATTAAAACAAATATTGTCTAAGAAGAAAAAATGGATTTAATTATTTTTTACTAGACTTTAATTAAGTTTATTTAATATTTATTTTATGGGATAATTTTTTAGATGTCCCTTTATGTTTGGCTTCATTTCACTCACCTCCTCGAGCTGCTGTCTCTTGAAGCCTTTGTAGCTGTTCCTGGACTTTGGCTAGGTCCACCAGAAAGAAAAGTTGTTGGAGCCTGGGTTAGGTGTGAAAGGTAGTCTGTTGCCACCAGCTCTTAAGCACACCCATTGACATAGTATACGATATTACCCTTACCTCCTTTGTTTTGATATTTTTGTAACAAGTCTTTAACTTTATTATTATTAATGTAAACAAATCATAATCTGACTAATTTGCCCTCACTCTTTTGTTTAATTATTTACAAACATATTGTTTTTGCTTCTTTAGTTATAACATTAAATATTTGTGCCAAGTAAAAATAAAAAAATCGCGTAGGCGTTGGATATTGTAAAGCAGTACGGGAAGTAAATAAATATTACAAGTGTTCGAAAGGATAAACAAACAAGCCAATATTCAGAACTGCCGCAAGGTTGTTGAGTCTTGAATCTTGATAACCTGAAATCAAGAAACACTAAATCTGGATTGTTACAACTGTGGCTAAGTCGAGAGATGGTTCTCTGTCTTTAAGACAAGATTGCCCCGTATATATGCTTTTACGTTAACGGGCAATAGTCTCAAGATAAAACAGCAACTAATCAACACTACAAAGCAAATAGGTTGATTATGACGAAGAAAATAAACACGAAACGACTTGCTGAAGAATGGAAAATGAAGGAAGAGTTTTTGTTTTAGACAATGTTTCTGCTCACGTTTTTGGACAGAATCTGTGTTGTTTCTCTCTTCTGTTTGTCTCTGTGTGTATATTGTGTTATCTCATTTTTCTGTCACACACAATTGAGCCAAAAGGCATCAATATATAGCATAAAGGGAGACTTCTCATTGAAGGAGAGAGTTAATCAGCCAAGTAATGGTTGTTTATGGAGAGAGTTAATCAGCCAAGTAATGGATGGTTAATGTGCAATAACGCTCCAAAAAATAACCCAAATGGTAGGTAGAAACTTTCTGTCTTCCGTCATTCCCAATTTCAGCTTTCCAGAAACTCTAGGGACCAAACTGTAAATATTAAACAATTTGGGCGTCTATCAGAAGAAGCCCACGACCCACGACCCGTGACCCGAGCCAGGACGGGACCGGACGGGCGGGCCGCGGCGGCGCGCGTGTGGGCTTAGCCTCGAACCAAAGCACATCTAGGTCCTCCCTCCTTCAAACACATGGGTTACCCCTAGGGGTCCCAAACCCTTAGTCAATTTTGAGACTTATAAAGAGATAAATTCTTCCTTTTTCCACCGATGTGGTATATTTGTCCCACACCATATTTTCATGCCTCAAACACCTTACTTCGTGGATCAATATCTCTTTCATTTCTCAATGAAATTTAACGATTCTTGGCCCTACGGTCATCTACTCACTTAGTAGATTATGCACGTGTGAAGAGACAAAGCCTCCAACATGCGGAACCCTAGTATTTAATTCATTAAATATGGGTGGACGCACCTCCCCACCAAAGGAAAATTTCCAACAATCCCTTCTTGAAAGAGATTTTGGCTCACACACGAGGTGCCTACTTTCAGCAATCTTACAGCGAAAAGATATTGCATCAGGAGAGGTAGCTTCTGCTTTGAACCTTCCCTAGTTGAATATCATCGGACTTACTTACTGCGCGGTGAACGTGATATCTTGAACCGTCAGTGTTTAGTGTAAGCCAAGACAATGATACCAACATAATAACACTCATTATTCGTTTTCTTCTTATTGTTTTGTACGTTGTGGCCATGGACACACTTGGATTCTTAACTGCGTTCATTTGAGGTGGCCTGTCCTCGCACTTAAATAGGTGATCTCCTACAAGGTATCATGTTATACCCCACTTCACAAGTGTTAGGAATCATTAAAAGTTTCCCCAACCTTAACCTCAACCGTTTGAGGATCGTTAAAGGTTTGGAAGCTTAACATTTACCCACCATGCAGGTAGCACTTTAATGTCTATCGCGGGAACAACTTTGGATTCATGTTTCCTTACATAAATCATTATCTGAAGTGCTCTCGCTTCCACCGAAGCGCTCAACTGAACCTTTTGCAGCTTAGTTTTCCCATTGACCCAAATTCCTGAAGCCGACCGGCTAGCCACAGTGTATAACTACTGAATGCACATGTTTCTCCGAATAAGGGACATCCTCTAAGGAGTCTTAAAGTTACTCAACTTCTTTCATACTTTGTATAAAGTGATAAACTCCGATTCCATAATGAATCGGCCGATGCAAGTTTGCTTAGAGGATTTTCCAAGACCCACCACACACATTTACTTGTGGCATTGGTGTTCTTCATATCTGATGTCCAGTTTGTATCACTGTGTTCTCCCAGAACCGCTGGACATCCAGAATACCATAATCCGTAGATAAACAAATATTTCAGATATCGTCATATCCGACTTAACACCTTCTATCAATTATTTCCAGAATCACGAGTGAATTTTAGTTCAACTGATCTGATTTGTAGGCCGATACCAGGTCGGTTGTAGTGTGTAACATACATTGAACTATATGTGACATGTGCTTATCACTCCTTGTATATGGGTGCACCATGATTCCAATCAGTTATATGATTTATATCTATTGGTTGCTTCAACGAGATTGTCAACTATCTCACAATTGAGTTTAGAGTTAGACCAGTCCGTTAGATGTCTTAGAAATTCAATTCCTAAGATGTCATCTGTGATACCCGTATCTTTTGTTTCAATATAACTTCCACTTTCAGACTGTTGATTTTCCAACTGTTGGCTTTCTAACTTCAGAGTCAATGTTTCTGTGGTCAGATTCATTATTTATGTTTTATCTGAAACTTTCAGGACCAAAATGTAAACATTTCAGGGACCAAAATGAAAGTTCAGGAAGAAGCCCAATAGTCTAACCAACTTTGATCCTCCCATTCCAACTCTTCGATTAGGAAGGTTGTTTCAACATCTATGTCACGCAAGACTGCAATGGTCCTGGATGTTAAGCTACTCACAGGGGAGCACATGTACAAGTAGCCGAGGCTTTATACTTGTCAGTAGATCCATCTACTTGGTACTCACTTTTGAGTATCCTCTTTCACAACCCAAATGTTCTTTTCCCGGAGGAAGGTCAACCATTACACAAGTATGGTTCCATATGATGGAATATATTTCTCTCTTTGTAGCTTCTTTCCAAAGCAGCGCTTCTAGAGATGACAACTCTTTGTTAATTGTCCATGGTTCATTCTCAACCATACAAGCTAGAAGGCCTGGAACAAGTATTTGTCCCCTCTTTGCTCCGTCTCGGTTCAACATCTAGAATCCCTGAGTTCTGTAGATCTGGAATATTAAGTTCTGGATAGTCAGCAACTTCCGAGTCCTGTAGATATGGAACGTCTAGTTCCGGACAGACAAGCCCTCGCGGGTTCTTGTTAACCTCGAGTAATTACTTCTTTTTCCTTCTCAAGAAAAGTTATCCTCAAAGAATTCAGCATTCTTTGACACCAAGAAGCGATAAGCACTACTGTTATTTGCAGATCCAGTGGATATGCAATCTACAGTCTTAGGTCCAACTAGACTTGTTTCGGTATTCCAATTTCTATCAAGCCACCCCACATCACAACATTTGTATGTAAGATCCTTTCCATGTTTCACACGGAGAGTTATCATTATCCTTATGAGTAGTTCTGTTGAGAATCGCATTACCTGTAAGGATTCCAAAATTACTTAACTTGGCATTATTCCTACTAATACAACAAGGATTCCAAAAAAAGGAGGATCCTAAACAACTAGAATCCTAGAAAAAGCTTCCTATCTCCACGCAAAACTATCTACGGAACACTTCTATGGAACATGAAACACATCACTAAAAATTTACGTGATACAAAATTTAAGAATTTTTTTTTTTTGAAATTTATGGTTTAAAATAAATCTTAAAATTTGTGTGGCTATAAATCATTTTATTAAAATTTAAAAAAAAAATTAAAATAAAATTATTTATAAATATAGAAAGATAACATTTCAATTATTTGAAGAAATCAATTCCCATCAAGTCGCACAGGATCGACCATTTAGACTTGGTATAATTGCAGGAGGAAATAAAGAAGAACAAGCATTTATTTGAAATTTGCTTATAAATTATATGCACTATCTGTTAAATATTATAAAAAAAAAGTAGCTATACATTAAAAGGGAGCATCGAAATAAACTACCCATGAAATTTCCAAGTATAAAACGTGACACACCATTAAAAAGGGTCATTGGCACTCATGCCTATTTTGTGCTAATATATAATTTTTAACTCTCATAATAAATAATTTTTTATATTTTTACACTATAATATTTCACAAATCATGTCTCACATCCTTAATAATTTTTTGCCATACTGCGCATAAATCCGATGACCAAGGATAAAAATTTAAAGAACAAACCGTGCAATTTAACTCACTAGTCAGGAAAAACTATACTATATGTGACACCTTTCATTGGGTTAGTGCCTTAACAACTTGCTAAGTTCCCACTAACCCGGTGTAGACATTTTGTTTCCCCACGCACATCACCATCTTTAATCCTCCAGTGATCGCTTTATCTATTTTCAGTTATCACTGGATTGAAGGAGAAGTGGATTTAAGAAATGATGTTAAAGCTATTGTTTTGACTGGTCAGCTCTCCCAATTCCGCTCACTAATTAGCATTTAGTGAGATCAATGTCTAATTAAGACTTTTTATATGAATTTAATTAAGCATATACATACCTCCTGCCATTTATAGGCAAGATTTTTAGAGAGCAGTGGTTCAAAACTTCACGGACCATTTTTAGCCAATTCTATCAAAGGCTTCGCGAGTAAAGATGATTTATTTAGTCTATAAAATGAAATTTAACTTTCTACAGGATGTGTCATATAAAATGTTTGTGATCTGTTTCTTTATTTGGTGTTTGCTTAACTCTGCCTGTGGTGAGTTTTGCATAGCTGGTCCAAGGCCAGCGTGGATAAAGGAGGTTGGCGGTTAGTTTAAAATATTATAATTTGATGAATCATAGAGGAGTTCTAGTTTTCAATGACGCGTATGAGTGTTTTGCGTAATTGTTATGTGAGTCTTCTCGAAATAAATAATTTCTTGATTATTTTCATTAATTGAAAGGTATATATACAAGTTACATATTTTCATAATAGAAGAATCATATTTCTAAAACGTTATTCTACCATAATTCTAACTATACAATTATGGTAAGTGTACAAGACTAATTAAGGTAATATTTACACTACAATATATACACCAATTATACATCACCCGTGATGGCCCAACCCGTGATGGGCTTGCTGCCTTTCCGTGTTGGGCTTGCTGCCTTAAGCACCCGTGATATACACTTATGTATATCAAGTGTATATCACGGGTATATTACCTTGTTTAACACCCCCGCAGTCATAGCGGGCGGTCTTCGAACGCTGAGACTGTCCCTAAAATCTTCAAAAAGGACCGAGGGAAGACCCTTTGTAAAGATGTCTGCAATTTGATATCTTGACGGGACATGACAGACGCGTACCTGACCCCGAGCAACCTTTTCACGGACAAAGTGTATGTCCATCTCGATATGCTTAGTGCGTTAGCGCTGAACCAGATTACCCGAAAGGTAAATGGCACTAATATTATCGCAATAAACCAAGGTTGCCTTTTGAATTGGACAATGAAGCTCTAAAAGCAAATTACGTAACCAATATGATTCTGAGACCATATTGGCTACCCCTCGATATTCAGCCTCGACACTTGAGCGGGATAGAGTCGCCTGACGCTTCGCAGACCAGGAGACCAAGTTGTTGCCAAGGAACATACAGTAGCCAGACGTAGACCGTCTAGTGTTTGGACACCCACCCCAATCAGCATCTGTGTATGAGACAAGTGTGGATGTCGATGAAGGATATAAATGCAAACCATAGTCCAGTGTACCCTGAATATACCGAATGATGCGTTTGAGTGCATTCATGTGCTCAATTCTGGGATCATGCATGAATAAACACACATGCTGGACAGCATATGTAATATCCGGTCTGGTAAAGGTAAGATACTGAAGGGCCCTTGCAAGATTGCGATAGCGGGTCGGATCCTCGTAAGGGACGCCGGCCGCGACACCAAGCTTGGGCTTAGTATCAACTGGAGTGGAAGTGGACTTACAGGATGACATCTCAGCCCTCTCGATGATCTCGACTGCATATTTCCGTTGTGACAAGAACAACCTATCGAAATGACGAGTGACAGCAATCCCCAAAAAATAACTCAAGGGCCCCAAGTCTTTCATAGCAAACTCGGAGCTGAGCATGGTCATGATAGACAGGCGCAAGGCATCTGAAGAGGCAGTCAAGATAATATCGTCCACATATAACAGAATGTAGGCTAAGGACGAACCACGACGGTAGATGAACAAGGAATTATCCGACCTGCTGTGAGTGAACCCAATAGTTGAAACATAATCAACAAACCTTGTATATCAGGCTCGGGGAGATTGCTTAAGCCCATATAAGGACTTCTTCAATAAACAGACATGATGAGGATGATTGGGATCCCTGAATCCCAAAGGCTGATGCATATAGATTGTTTCCTTAAGATCCCCACGTAGGAAAGGATTCTTGAATCCAACTGATGAATAGGACATGCCTTCGAAAGAGCCAAGCTAAGCACAGTGTGAATGTTAGCCGACTTGACCACCGGACTAAACGTCTCCCCACAATCTATACCAACCTGCTGAGTCTTACCATCACCCACAAGCCGCGCCTTATGTCGAGCAAATGAACTATCTGAATTCTCCTTATGAACGAAAATCCACATAGACCTGATAACATTAATACCAAATGGATGGGGCACCAACTCCCACGTCTTCTTCTCAATAAGAGCATTATATTCATCAGTCATAGCAATTTTCCAATTCGGGTCGTTTAAGGCAGACACAGAATTACGGGGCAATGGGAATTTAGAGACATTAAAATGTAAATTAAAATGTCTTTTAGGTGTAACAATACCCCGCAGACTACGAGTGACCGGTCTATAACTCGAGAAAGAATTGAGTGGATGTCGGGAATTTACTGGGCTCGGGACGGACTGACCAAAGAAGCGGTGGGCTCTTGGCCCAACTTCGAAGCGATGCGGTGGCGGAACCAGAAAGTGGACCAATTCCAAGATTGGGATCGCCCAATTCTTTAAATCGCCCGATGACAAAGCGGGCGAGAAGCTGTGACGGGCGATGGGACCAGTGGCGATGGGCCACATTGGAGAATTTTGGGTGCGAGAGATGTACGAAAATGCTAAATAATATACGGGGATATTTGTTCGTCCAAAAAATTATACGAACTAGGCACGGGAGAATGATTTTTAGCAAATGGAAATTGGGATTCATTAATAATTACATGGCGATTAATGATGATTTTATTGGAGGATAAATCAAAGCATCTGTAGCCATGATGATTGGATGGAAAACCCAAAAACACGTACGGAGTCGACCGGGCCTGAAGTTTGTTAATTGTGGTGGACGGGAATAACGGATAACACAAACGCCCAAAAATCCGAAGATGTGAATATGAAGGAATTTCATTAGATAAAATTTGAAGAGGGGAAGAATATGTCAAACCTTTGGAAGGAGTTATGTTAAGTAGATATGTAGCCATTTGAAGAGCATGATGCCAAAAATATGGGGGTACGGAAGCATGAATTAATAGAGAGCGGATAATGTTATTTATGGAACGAATTTTACGTTCAGCTTTCCCTTTTTGTGAAGATGTATGAGGACAAGAGAAACGAAAATTTATCCCATTAGTAGCACAGAATTCCCGAAATACCCCACTGTCATACTCTTTTCCATTATCACACTGAATATTTTTTATTCCACGGTCGAATTGGGTTCTGATGAATGCTCTAAATTTTAGGAAGATGGAAAAACTTGAGATTTCTTCGCTATTGGAAACGTCCATAGAAATTTAGAATAATCATCCAAAAAGAGAACATAATACCGATGACCCACAGAACTAGGAACAGGAGACGTCCATAAGTCGCTATGAATAATATCAAATGGCATTAAAGTATGAGATTTTGAGTCTACAAACGGCAACTTAACAATTTTTCCTAAAGAACAAGATTGACAAATAGGAGTATGAATCGTACCCTTACATGAAATAAAACTATTTTTATCTAAAGCAGACAAAATAAAGGACCCCGGATGACCAAGACGAGCATGCCACAAGGAAGGAGAGATGGCTGCAAAAGCTGATGGCAGGGCTTGACTCGATGGACCGGGACTGAGTGTGATAGGATAAAGATCTCCCCTACTATCACACCTCATGAGAGGACCCTCCGTCTTAAAATCCTTCACAGAGAAACCAAATGGATCAAATTCAATAGAAACGGAATTGTCAGTAGTGAATTTACGGACAGAGACTAAGCTTTTAATCAATTTGGGGGGTGTGTAGGGTATTTTTCAAGATAAGAGGGGGATGAGGGGGAAACAATGTTTTATGACCATAACCACGAATTGGAACATAATTGACATTACCAATAATTATACTGCGGGGGTTGCTCAAATTAGAATAAGATGATAGCGTACCTGAATCGGATGTCATGTGGGTAATGGACCCAGTGTCCATATACCAATTTTGGTTCAGTGGATTTAGACCAAGCGTGTGCATTACGGCTTCGATGTCGGTAGGTGTGGGTGCCGCTGCGTGATGGGCTTGCGGGGCCGAGGCCCAAGCACTACTGCGGTCTCGGCCCGCATCGCTGGCCGTCAGTAACTCAGACCAGGCCGAATTGGGCCCGGGCTGCTTCATTGGTCGCTCTTCTGGCTGGGCCATCGCCATCGGGCCGCCATCGCTGGGAGGTAAACTGGCTGGGCCCAAACTGCTATTGTGGGGCCACTGCCACTGCATAGAGGCCCACTGTGGGCCCCGGAACTATTGCTGCTGCTGACCACCGCTAGGACACCCACCGCCACCACCATTCTGCCAGCAGCCGCCGTTGTTGCCGCCGCGGTTTTTGCCATTATTTTTCTTATTTCCACCCTTTTTGCCGCCACCGTTGTTGTGGTTTTGCCCCAGTTATTGGAACCGGAAGGATACACCGTGGACTCGGTCATCATGACTACGGGACTAGTACTGGTAGCCGCTCGTTTTGCCATGCCTGCTTCTTCTAGTGTAAGCATAGAACGCGCCTGATAAAATTGCGGAAGAGGATTGCTTCGTCGAAGAAGCGTTCCCACACCACTATAGGCCTCAGATAGGCCGGAAACCATTTGGCGGACCAAACGATCGTTCGAAACCGGCGCGCCAACGTTGCGAAGTTGGTCCGCCAATTCCTTTAATCTTTTGCAATAAGCCGAAACATTAGAAAAATCTTCCATAGTGACGTGGGAGAAATCCTGCTCAAGGGTAACGGCTCTAGAATTTTGATTATCTTGGAATATATCACGCAGTCTATCCCAAGTCGCATGTGTCGTAGCGTCAGGCTCAATAATTGTTTGCAAAAGGTCGGTAGATATGGTGGAATATATCCACTGAAGGACGGTAGCATCAATAGTCGTCCACAACTTAGGATCATCCACGCGTTTTGGCACCTCCGTATCCTCAGGAGTCGCGGGTATTATGTGATGGATGACTTGATGCGATTGTGCGTGAATTTTGAACAGTTCGGCCCACGTCGCATATTGGACGTTTTCTATTTCAAGAACGAGAGGGATGTTATTCTTGATGTTAGAAACTATAAGGGCAGGATGAAACATGTTCCGGGATGTAGACATATTGATAGAACAATATGTGATTGAGGGATTAGGGAGAAATATTTTGGAAGAAGGAGGTTCTCGTCGGCACGAAACCCGAGAGCAAGGTCTCGGATTTTGGCTAGGGATTTCGACGGAAAAAGTGGTGAATTTGGGAGAGAAAAATAAACCTAGACTCTTGATACCATGAAAGAAATAATCCCTTGATTATTTTCATTAATTGAAAGGTATATATACAAGTTACATATTTCCATAATAGGAGAATCTTATTCCTATTCTATTCCTAAAACCTTATTCTACCATAATTCTAACTATACAATTATGGTAAGTGTACAAGACTAATTAAGGTAACCTTTACACTACAATATATCAACAATATATACACCAAATATACATCACCCGTGATAGGCCAACCCGTGATGGGCTTGCTGCCTTTCCGTGTTGGGCTTGCTGCCTTAAGCACCCGTGATATACACTTATGTATATCACGGGTATATTACCTTGTTTAACACTTCCCTTGTATCTCATCTGTATTTTTATTCAGGAAATGGAGGGAGATTTTCCGGTGGTTTCGATATCAATGTTTTTCAGAAGATCCACGGAACTGGTAGGATTACTTTGGTTTCATCTTTGTACATTTCAAGGTTGTGTCTCAATGAACCTTCTTGTTGAAAAAGAGAATTGCAGTTTTTCAGGGGATATTTCTCAAATGCCTGATGATTCTGTTGATCTTGTGGTGAACACGATGGAATGTAGTTGACACTGTTTAAATCACAACTTCAGATCCTTTATAGAGCTCTTTTTTTCTCCCTGTATCATTTTGTAGTCAATTGTTATTTACAAATCTGACAATCCTGCTGTTTTTGTAATTTCAGATGGTAAAAAGCCTGCAGTTGCTGCCATAGAAGGACTTGCACTCGGAGGTGGCTTGGAATTGGCATTGGTTTGTGGTCTTTATAACTTGTACCGTCTTTATATCTCTTTTCTTGGTGAGTCAATTAAGTAATGTATGCTTTTTGCAGGGATGCCATGCACGAATTGCTGCACCACGAGCACAACTGGGGTTGCCAGAGCTCAGTCTTGGAGTCATGCCTGGATTTGGAGGTAAGTCTGCCACATAATTCTCATCGCACTTGATTGTAGGTTTTGAATTCTCTTCCATTACCAACTAACTAAGCATAGAGATAATATTTCTTCTTAAGGTACACAGCGTCTTCCGAGGCTTATAGCGTTGTCTAAAGCTGTTGAAATTATGATGGTTATCAGTAAACAAGCTGAAACTTGTGACTAGTTTTTTGCCGCTTCTAAACTCTGTTAGATTCCCAGGCAAGTTTATTTGATCTATCATTTCATTTCCAAATTAACTGTTGGGGAATCAATGTATGTCCTGCTTGAACCATATTAAGGAGAACTGTTTACAGTTATTCTTGTCATTATATAGTGATTGGAGTTCTCTTTGTACTAGCCACATCTAAACAAAAAGGAGAAATTATGATGTAATGCCCTCCTTAGATGTGAGCATTGTTCAGCTTCTGGTCGCTTGCTGATCTCTGGGTTCTAAAGTTTATCTGCTTATCCTGGCAATGACCGCTTTTTAGTTTCCAACATGTGCTCAATTTATTAGATTGCTTCTGTTCTGTTCTTAAATTTTGTAAATTAATCATCGTAATGGCCTTATATATACAAACAATTTTTGCAGACATCTAAACCAATAATGTCGGAGGAAGGGAAGAAGCTTGGTCTCATTGATGCCATTGTCCCATCATCAGAGTTGTTAAAAGTATCTAGACAGTGGACACTTGATATTGCAGAAAGGCGCAAGCCTTGGATGCGTTCCTTTCACAAGACAGACAAAATTGGTTCCCTTTCAGAAGCTCGTGAAGTACTGAAGGTGGCTAGGGAGCAAGTGAAGCAGACAGCTAAGAATATGCCTCAGCACTTGGCATGCATTGATGTAATTGAAGAAGGCATCATCCATGGAGGATATAATGGGGTTCTCAAGGTATTATTTCTCAGTCAACAATATCTTTGTATCATAAACACGTTTCTCTCCAGATAGCATAACAACTCATTTTGGCTGTTTTGCAGGAAGCTAAAGTATTCAAGGACCTTGTATTGTCAGATACATCAAAGGGTCTTGTTCATGTTTTTTTGCCCAACGGGCAACATCCAAGGTATGGTACTGCAAATCCTGAACCGTGAAGGGTATGAATCTACACTATGTGATTTTATGATGCTAGCTTGAAGCTTGGAGTTCTTTGTAAGCATTTTTGTTTTAGCAGACAAACATGAATAGGAAAATTGCTGTAATGACTGCAACTTATGCACCCTCTCAGTCTTACCAATCCTCTAGTTAACTGCTTAGCTTTGACTCATTTTTCTTGAAATTACTATTTATTATTAAACTGTATTCTCGGTTGCAGATTATCAAAAATAAATTTTTATCTTTCAGTAATTGCATGTTCAAGAGATTAATGCATTAGCTGTAACATACAAAACTATCTTCTTACGTCGAAAGTCTCTATAAAGAATGATTACACACGTGATTAAACTAGAGTTCGTTGATCCTTTTCTTTTGCTGATTTAGTTTGGTTGATTCTTCTTGAGGTTTGATGTTGGAATGAATTTTCATGATTTGCCTTAATTGTAAAGTTTGTTATCAGTATGATTTCACGTGGTGACATAGATTCTGTGGATCTCTTTTATGTAATGAACTTGTACAGTTGTTTTATATTTTATACTATTTTCATTAAGTTTGTATTCTTTTTGTTTTAGATCCTCTCCCAAGTTTTTGTTAGACAACACAACACGTGAAAAACGTAATTACTTTATTATTATAAAAGTAATTACACCAAGACTTGAACACTATAACTTGACCACAATATACACCAAGTTCTTACTCTTTTATTTTTTACCAACACTTGACACTCACACTTAAGCTTACTTAAGTATTTACATACACTTTAGACTCACTTGGACACTTTTTGGATGCACACTTGGGACTTAAGTATACCTTACTTGCTCTCACTTCTTGAGAATTTCTTAATCACTTGATTACAACTCAAATAGACCACCTCTATTTATAGGTGGTGATGGAAGAATCTAGTTAGGATACTTAATTACTACTCTATTCTAGAATATTCCTCACTACCTTTTTCTAGAATCACTCTTCTATTTATTTCTAGAGTTATTCTTTCTAGACTCCACTCTAGAACTTTCATCCTAAAGTTCTTATGATGACTTTTAACAGTTTTGACTTCTTGAAATATGCACTTAGATCTCTGCATTCCCTGTGTGTCAATCAATTCTTTCTTCTTTCTGGATGACCTTTGGTTTCATAATTGGCCAGGCACCTAACGTCACTGATATTGGCCTCAAACCTAGGACAGTCAAGAAAGTTGCTGTAATAGGTGGAGGTTTAATGGGTTCAGGCATAGATACAGCCCTTGCCCTTAGCAACACATTTGTTGTACTTACGGAAATTACTTCCGAGTATCTTCAGAAGGGGATGAAAGCTATTAAAGGTTGTCGATACACTCTTTTACTAAAGTTAAATTACATACCTCTAGTCATTTAGTCAATGACTGAGGATTGCGAGATCGTAATGGTCTTCCCCAGTTTATTCTTGACAGTCCCTTAGTGATCTTGAAATGTAGAGACTTATGGGGATGTATCTTATATTACAGCAAATGTCAGGGGACTAGTATCTAGAAAGAAATTGCCACAGGACAAAGCAGATAAAGCCCTTTCGATGGTTAAAGGTGCATTGGATTTTTCAGATTTCAAGGATGTGGATATGGTCATAGAGGTGAGCTGCTGAACTAATGTTTCTCTGTTAAATGTTCATAATTTTTTCCTCTTGTTCTCATTTCTCTTCACTGGGCTTCTTTAGAACCCTGCTGTGAGAAATAAAGACTCGGCAAAAATAAAACTTCTTGTTACCTGTAGCTCAATATTGAAGGAACTCATTATATTCTCCTCTAGATAAATAAAACTTCTTGTTACCTGTAATGTCGGTCCGAGTAGCATAAGCACTTTTGGGTGATCAACCATGCAAAGAATAGCATACTTCACGAGTGGGTCCAAGCTTATTGCACCAACTACACTTGAGTCTCGATTTTGCCAAACGATCTCCTTCTCTTCGATTCTCCATAATCTGAGATGTCCATTCATTGTTTGAGATGCGAGAACAGAGGAGTCAATGGTTGGTGATGAGATCATTGTGTGATTGGGTGATGCAGAAAGGCGAAATCGGGAGAATAGTTTATCAACTGTAGGACAAGCCAAAATCTAGTCATGCACCGAATGTAGGTCATTAGGAAGTCGAACAAGTGTAAGAACTAGAAACATCTTCTGTCGTTGCTTTTGTTGTTTTTCAACACTAGCAACAAGCCAATAATTAGCATCAACGTCTCAAATTCTTCTGTGACTATCTGTACTTGTCCCAAGTAGGTAGACGTATCTAATTCCTATTTCTTTAAGTTTGTCATCCGAGATATCACATCATAAAAATGAGATATTAGTGTATAAAATGCGAGTCTTTTCCCAAACTGAATAACATGTCTGCAACGGAGAAATAAGGCCATCAATATGGAATCAGTAGATCGCCACAAGAGACTATAATTGAGCGTCAACCTTCTCCCATCGTGCTTGAGCCTTTTTTTTCTCTCACTTACCTTTTTGATTAAGTAATCTTGAACATCTTGACCCGTGCACCACTACTCAATTGAGAAACCTCAATCTAAATAGTTTGAACTTGAATTTCCAACTTTCATATTTTTTGAAGTAAACACATCAATTCCGAAAGACATGGTTGGATTGAAAGAGAGTTCTAAGCAAATAATCACAAAATATAGCTGAGAATAAAGTGACTGGAAAGTTGCTGGCTGACAGAGATTATCCGGAAAGTCACCTGAAAATAATATGAAATTAGTGAGCAGAGCTCTAAAAGCTCAGCCGAGTTCCAATGCGGAATAGATGTTCTGAGAGACTGCTGGAAAACACGACTGTGGCCTGAAAAATCTGAAAACTCGCCGGAAAAGCTAACTGGAGTTGACGGATTACGGTTCGGGTGATTAAAAGTCGACCAAAAAGGGATATTTTGGCTCTGACAGCTAGGTGACCTCCAATGAACCGATCTGCTTCTGAAGGAGGTCAGAGAAGACTTCACACGTCGTGGATCTGATGTGTCGCTGGCGCCGCTACTTCAGTTGGCGCGTGAGAGTGTGTGACGGTGGATCTGCTGGAGTAGTTTGCTGGGGTTTTCTAGTCAGAGGATGAGGAATCTTGTGGTGGTATTGGTTCTTCAAATACTGATAGAAAATGCACTTTGAGGCAAACACGTACTTATTTCACCTGAAAATTGCACGGTAACTGAGTACTTCTTCGCGGATGTCGCATCTATATTGCACAACAATATTTTCTCACCAATGCTGTGATACCATGTGAAAAATAAAGACTCGGGAAAAATATTATTCAGATGTGTAATACATATTTACCAATATGGAACACTCAGTATAACTATCTAACACCTACTACTGAAACAATGCTGATGATCGGAAGTTTCATTCTTAATTTGTTGTAATTGTGTTGGTCTCGTCTTGTTTGCAGGCTGTTATTGAAAATGTTCCACTAAAACAGAAAATATTCAGCGAGATCGAGAAGGTGTGCCCTCCACATTGTATTTTGGAAACTAACACATCTACTATCAGCCTCAACGTTAATGGAGAAAATACCATATCCAAGGATCGGATTATCGGGGCCCACTTTTTCAGGTACAAAGTCATGCATGGCAAAATTTTGTATAGTTGTTGACTAATCTGGGAAATATGACCACTAAAAGAGAAGGAAATACATACAATTTAAAAAATAAAATATAACAATGTGAAACAAAATGTGATATTGTATACTTGCTTCTGAAACTAGCTTGGAGGGACAAGATTGTTTTTCTTGTATCTTATACTTCCCTTCCTCTTTATCTTTTGCGCTAGCGGATGTGGAAGATGGGGATTTTAGAAGTAAAAGCTAAATTACACTGACACCTAGGAAGCATATTACCGAGTCTGAATACAGATAAATGAATAGCAACGTAAATGATCCTTCTAGAAGAGGGTAATCTTTAAGTTATGTAACAAATTCTTGAGATACAAATGCAGGCAATTACTTATTTACTATGGTAGCATCTTTTTCTGTAAACTGCTAACTAGGTTTTTGCTGTTGTCAGTCCTGCTCACATTATGCCTTTACTGGAGATAGTACGAACAGAGAAGACAAGATGCCCAGGCAATTCTTGACCTTATGGCAGTTGGCAAAGCAATAAAGAAAGTACCTGTTGTGGTGGGAAATTGTACTGGTTTTGCTGTCAATAGAACCTTCTTTCCCTACTCCCAGGGTGCACATATTCTGGTCAATGTAGGAGTGGATGTCTACAGGATTGATGCACAAATTGCCGGCTTTGGTCATCCCATGGGTCCCTTCCAGTAATTCTCTTATTAAATTATCATATGTGGCTGCAATTTTTATTTCATACAAGAGAAAACATATCAAAATAAAACTGGGCAGCTGATCTCAGCAGATGCAATTCTTTATCATTTCTTTAGCTTATAACAGCTTTGAGATGGCTAGTCCTTCTGCTCCGTTTTATATAACACTCCATCCTTTTTGTTTGTTCAAAAGGATTGACATCTTTCTATTTTTGGAAACGCTTTAATTTTCACATTCCCATTAATGTCATGCTCTTATAAGAATGATATGGCATGACGAATATCACAAGATCTTAAGTTATTTTTGGTAGGTAATATACATTTAGCTTATGTGTCAAAAGTCTTCTCTCTTTCTTAAACTCGGTACTTAGTCCAACACCAGCATATAAAATGGAATGAAGGGAATATTATATCTCAATGATCCATATCCTAAATGCTGCATCCATTACAAAACGGGGAAATACCATATGACCCAATATATCTGACAAGTGGCACTATACGTCAACCCAGAAAATGTAAGTGACATTATTGTTCAGATCCAGTTTTATATACATCAAAGTAGTAAAAAGGGAGGTGCAGGTTTTTTGAATTGTTAAGAGGTTTTTACTGATTGATGTAAGAGTACCAAGGGTGTCGCCTAGTGGTCAATGAAGTGGGTTGAGAATCATGAGGTCCCACGTTCAAATCCTAGTGGAGGCAAAAACACTAGGTGATTTCTTTCCATCGGTCGAAACGTTGGTGAATAGAGTTACCGGGTGCCTATGCCGGTAGGAGATAGCAGGTACCCAATGGAATTAGTCGAAGGTGCACACAAGCTGGTCCGGGCACCACAATTATAAAAAAATAGATTAAGGGTATGTCTGGGAAACAGTTCTTCCCATGCTACCACAGAACACGAAAAATTAGAGAGCGCAACAGTTGTATTCTATTATATATTATAGGTTGAGAAATTGAATTCATGCATGTCTCCTGTCCCTTTAGTTTGGTTGGATTTTGATTATTGCTATAATATACTGCATTTCTTTGCTTGGAAATCTGTACGGAACACTGGGAAACAATCATCTTCTTCGTTAGTCGCTGTATTATGGTGGTTTTTGGCTCACATGGCATGCCTTGTACTCCTATCCAAGGTTAAGTTCGTATGGTATGAAACTGACTTGCTTTAGCATCTTGCAGGCTTCAGGATTTAACAGGATATGGAGTGGCTGTTGCTGTAGGGAAAGAATTTGGTTCAGCTTTTTCTGATTGCACTTTTAAGTCTCCGTTGATCGACCTTCTTATAGAAAGTGGTAGAAATGGTAATGTTTCAAGTTTGTATCCTTTGTGTTGTTGCTTCATTATCTAGCTTTCCACCATTGACACTGGTTTTGCAGGTAAAAATTATGGAAAAGGCTACTATATTTATGAGAAGGGAAGGAAGCCAAGACCCGATCTTACGGTGCTTCCAATTATTGAGGAATCAAGAAGGCTCACTAAGATAATGCCCGGAGGAAAGGTATCTCTATCTAAGAAATACACTTGCAATGAAAAATCTCTATTGAAGTAAAATGGGTTTACAGATGCAGGAATTGACTATTTGTTCAGAGGGGCGTGTTGAGTTCTAACTTCATGAGAAATAACCAGTGTTGTCTTTTTTGGAATTTTCTCGCAGCCAATATCTGTCACTGACCAAGAAATTGTTGAGATGATACTCTTTCCAGTTGTGAATGAGGCATGTCGTGTTTTGGATGAAGGGATAGTAGTCTGAGCCTCTGACCTTGATGTCGCATCTGTCCTTGGAATGAGTTTCCCATCTTACCGGTTAGTTTGTCTAAGCTCTTTTGGAAATCAATACTCATTTGTTACCCTCCATATTAAAGTCACCATCCATATTAAAGTCTAAATTACTTCTTGAAACTTGCGCCAATTGATTACTACTAGGGGTGTCAAATGGGCGGGTTGGACTAAATTTGAGGGTCAAAATGAGCTGAGTTAATAAATGGGTGGGTCAATGACCTGCCCAAAAGTTACTTGAGCTGAAATAGGCTAAGAAACAGGTCATAACCCAACCTGCCAATTCTTACTATATTTTTAGTTTCTTTGTTTTTTTATAATTTGTTTAAGTACCTAATAATCTTTTTCCATTATTATGGCTATATATAACATATCAAATAAAAAATGTCTTTATAAAAATATTTTGACAAGATTTCTCATGGATCAATTTGGACTATATTTTGCCCAACTTTTAGATCGGCTGAATTGAGCATGTCAAAATGGACTGTATTAATAAATGGTGGGGCCAAGACGGGTTAGGTAGGTCATGTTTTCATGGGCTAATTACTACTGATTCAGAGGCGTGGACAATGGGAGCTAAACGTGAAATCTTCAGAAAGCTTCCTTAAGATAGAACTGCTAACCAAAAGACATGAAAATAATTACCCAAAAAAAAGGAGGAGGTAGAATGGGAAGAACGAAAGGATTGGGCAGAGTCTACTAAAAAACTAAAACAGCTATACTATATTTCCTCAACTCCCGACACTTAAAGATGAGAAACCGTGACATGATTTTCTAACTGTTGTGCTAACATTTCGTATCTGGTAATATTATCTCTATTAAAATTTCAAACATTTTTCTACACAATGATTCTGTTTTTGGCAGAGGTGGTATCGTTTTCTGGCTGACACTGTTGGTGCTGGCCATATCTATAGAAGTCTTAAGAAGTGGTCAGAACTATATGGTAATTTCTTCAAGCCCTCAAGGTTCTTGGAAGAGAGAGCAACAAAGGGTATCCCCTTGGTAAGAGCTTGATCTCATCACCAGTTTGCATTTTAAGATCTTTCTAGCTGTCCACTGTATCTTAGCTTCAAATTTTATCTTTCTGTCTATTAATTTTAATAATCAATATGCATATACAGTTGAAATTTCAATAATTGATGATTCTGGTATTATCAGATTACCATAACTGTCAATAACTAGTTAGTAGTCACCAGTTCTGAGCTCCCGCTGTTGCCAAACCAAACAAAAGAAAGGGTATTAGTCATGTTTTTGGAGGAAGAACGAACTCGGGAAAGGACATGATGATGTAACTGTTGCACTGTCACTATCTGCCAACAGCATCGATATGTGGTCAGTGTTGGAAATTAGCATTTGGCGGGAGTTGCGACCGACCAACTTTAACGGCTTAAACACTAGTGTTACGCATATTGGAGAATCCGGTTCTTCACACATGCATGATCTACTAAGTACGTAGATAACCGTAGGGCCAAGAATTGTCAAATTTCATTGAGAAATGAAAGAGATATTGGTTCACGAAGTAAGGTGTTTGAAGCATGGAAAAGTGTGGTGTGTGATCAATTCTCCCTCATCGGTAGAGGAAGAAAGAATTGTTGTGTATATAAGACTCGAAATTGGTTTGGGGTTTGGGACCCCAAGGGGTATCCCATGTGTTTAAAGGAGGGAGGACCTAGATGTGCTTCGGTTCGAGGAAAGCCCACGCGCGCCGCCCACCCGCCCCGTCCTGTCCGGGTCTGTGGGTCTTCTGATATTATCTTTTTGGGCCAAAGAACTTTGCCAGAAGTACAGTTTGGACCAGAATTCTTTCGGATGTACAGTTTGGTCCCTGAAGTTTCAAGATGTACAGTTTGGTCCCTAAATTTTCCAGAAAGTCAGAACAGAAACGTCAAGCACTCAATTCAGCCATTTATTTTGGCTGAATTACTTCTCCATTAATGAGTGTGATAAATGTGTTTACACGAAAGGTAACTCTGACTCATTTGTTATGATATGCCTGTATGTAGACGACATGTTGATCACTGGAAGCAGTCCTAGGGTAATCCTAGAGACTAAGAACATGTTGAAACAATGCTTCGACATGAAGGATATGGGTATCGCAGATGTCATCCTAGGGATTAAAATCTCTAAGACGTCTGACGGACTGGTCTTATCTCAGTCTCACTACATCGAGGATGTTTTGAGAAAGTTCAAGATGTTAGACAGTTCACCGATAACGTCACTAATGGATACAAATCAAAAGCTTGATAAAAATCTTGGTGCACCTGTATACCAGGAGCGATATGCACAGGTGATCGGTAGTTTGATGTATATAACAAACTGCACCCGACCTGATATTGCTTACGCAGTCAATAAGTTGGCTAGGTTCACCCGTAATCCGAGTGATAATCACTGGAAGGCGTTGAATCGGGTATTACAATACCTGAAATACACGTTAAATTCCGGGTTACACTATTCGAGATATCCAGCTGTACTAGAGGGGTACAGTGATGCAAACTGGATATCTGATATAGAGAACACCAAGTCCACCAGTGGGTATGTATTTACAATTGGTGGTAGGGCTGTGTCTTCGAAATACTCTAAGTAAACTTGCATCGCCCGATCCACGATGGAATCGGAGTTTATCGCTTTAGACAAAGCAGGAGAAGAAGCTGAGTGGCTTAATGACTTCTTAGAGGATGTTCCGTGTTGGAACAAACCCGTACCTTCGGTAATGATCCACTGCGACAGTCAGTCGGCTCTAGGAAGGGCACGGAATTCTATGTACAACGGCAAGTCTCGTCATATTCGACGGAGGCATAAGACCGTTAGGCAACTGATCACCACGGGTATAATATCTATTGATTACATTAAGTCAAAGAATAATATAGCAGACCCATTGACAAAGGGAGCCCAAGGATCAGGTGGCTTGCCTGTCTAGGGGAATGGGCTTAAAACCCAAAATATAAGTACCAATACAGTGGTAACCTAACCTTACTAACTGGAGATCCCAGTAATTTGGTCAAATGGGAAAACTAAGTTGTAAAGGTTCAGTTGATAGCTTCAGTGAAAGCATGAGCACTTCGGATAGTGATTTCTGAAAAGAAACACCAAATCCAAAGCCGTTCCCGCGATAGACGTTAAGTGCTATCTGCAGTATGGGTAAAGGTTATGTTTTCAAAACCTGTAATGATCCTCAACAGTTAAGGTTAGGTTTTTGGGAAACTTTTAATGGTTCCTAACACTTGTGAAGTGGGGTATAGCAGGATACCTTATAGGAGACCACCTATTTAAGTGCGAGGACGGGCCGCCTCAAATGAACGCACTTAAGAATCCAAGAGGTTGTCCATGGCCAAAACGGACAAAACATTACGAAGAAGAGAGTAAGGGAATTTGTTGTGTTGGTACCATTGACTTGGCTTACACTAAACACTGACGGTTCAAGACATCACGTTCACCGCGCAATAAGTAAGTCCAATGGTATTCAACTATGGAAGGTTCAAAGCTGAAGCTACCTCTCCTTATGCAACATCGGTCCGCTGAAATATTGCTGGAAATGAAAAGACACCATGTGAGTGCGCCAAAATCTCTTTCAAGAGGGGATTGTTGGAAATTAGCCTTTGACGGGAGTTGCGACCGACCAACTTTAACGGCTTAAACACTAGTGTTACGCATATTGGAGAATCCGGTTCTTCACACATGCATGATCTACTAAGTACGTAGATAACCGTAGGGCCAAGAATCGTCAAATTTCATTGAGAAATGAAAGAGATATTGATTCACGGAGTAAGGTGTTTGAAGCATGGAAAAGTGTGGCGTGTGATCAATTCTCCCTCATCGGTAGAGGAAGAAAGAATTGTTGTGTATATAAGACTCGAAATTGGTTTGGGGTTTGGGACCCCAAGGGGTATCCCATGTGTTTAAAGGAGGGAGGACCTAGATGTGCTTCGGTTCGAGGAAAGCCCACGCGGGCGCTGCCGCCGCCCGTCCCGTCTGGTCCGGTTCCGGGTTCTCGGGTTCTCGGGTCACGGGTCGTGGGTCTGTGGGTCTTCTGATATTATCTTTTTGGGCCAGAGAACTTTGCCAGATGTACAGTTTGGTCCCTGAAGTTTCCAGAAAGTCAGAATTTGGGCAGTCAGAACAGAAACGTCAAGCACTCAATTCAGCCATTTATTTTGGCTGAATTACTCCTCCTATAATGGCCAATCCGTTGGTCTTTCTCACCATTTATTTGGTGGCTTTACTACCTCCATAATGGTCATTATTTGGCCAATAATGGCTGTTATGGAGGCAGTCAAACAGCCCCTCCTTCACCTATATAAACACCCCTTGCACCATTGTTGAGCAACACTTACACTACACGAAAATACACAAGCAGAAAATAGTTTCTTCCTACAACTTCCAAGCATCATTTCGTTACTCAATATTCTTCACGGTAGCTCTTGAGTTTCCTTTGCTCAATTGTTCCATTGCTGTTTTATCTTGGGAGACGAATTGTCCAGGACGTATAAAGGATACATACGGGGCAATATTGTCTTAAGGACAGAGTGCCACACTCGACTCAGCAATCAAAAACACTTTCCAGTTTTTCTTGTTCAACATCTTTGTAATTTTCAGTTTTCTAGTTGAATTGTAATTTCAATTCTTACATTAGCAGTTATTTGTAATTTTCGTTTCCTGCATCCTTTGTAAACCAACAGTCAGTTGGGACAAAACGTTGCCGCTGACTGCTGGCAACATCGTGCATTTTAGCTCTGTTTGCCTGCTGTATTGTTGTGTGCATATGTTAAAATCATTCCTGATTGGTATCATTTCTTGTTCTGCAGAGTGTACCTGCTTCTACGTCTTCAGCTTGCTTCAAGGTCACGCATGTAAGCTGTGTGTACTAATGTTCCTACAACTGGGAAACAGGTGTATTTGAAATATAGAAAGGTATAATATTCCCGTAGAGGGTCACGTAAGGTCATGCCTGTAAGCAGTGCATGTATAATATATTGTGACATTTCCGTGGCTCCTAATAAAGTTTATTTTCAAGTTACTTGAGTGAAATTTACCAACTTTATTTATTCCCTCCCCCCACCCCCCACCCCCCACGCCCCTTCAAAGGAGGGGTATGTTTATTGGATAAACTTGATGCAAACTGAACAGTTTTTCAAAAGATGTGCATTAGTTTCTTAGGCACTGATTCCTATACTAGATTTAGTGTATTACCCTATAAATCCTGAATTTTACTTTTTTGGGGGGTATCTTGTCAAAAACATGAGAGGAAGTTGATGGAGTCGAAAGAGATAATGGTGTTATTATGCAACATTTAAAATCAGAAAACTTATCTGAATAGGATTGATTGTTCTCTTTTGGTGAGCACTGTTCGTCCTGTGCTATCCTTTCTCTTGCTAGTAGGTTTTGATCCATTTGCTTAATGAAATCCTAAGGCCATACACATTGATGTACTTTTAAGACCATAGCGTAATGGTCCTAATATATCACTAAGGTCAGTTTATTACTTTTGCTTCGTCATTCTTTTCTAATTGAGTTCTCTTTTTCTCGTTTCTTCTATCTCTCCAACCCAGGCTCCCCAATTTTTTTTTTATCATGATCATAGCCTATTTTCTATTTTCATTACCCCCTCTGCTGACCTGTACTTTTACTGCACGAGGTCCTCTCCCCCCCCCCCCCACCCCTTCCCCCACAACCCCCAAACCAAGTGTGACAGTTCATTTGTCCCGCAGTGTTAGTTTTTCATTCATATTATGTGTTCATCCATTTGTTATGCTTATTAAAATTGCAAAAAGAAATGAAGGGCTACTGAATTCGATAAGGGCGATTACAACTAAAAGAAAAATCACAAAAATGGACAGTAAACGTAGAAACTGCACGGAGTTGGGAATTTTATTGATATTCACGATAGAGAGAATTTCAAGGCTGCGTACAATAGACCCTTGTGGTCCGGCCCTTCCCCGGACCCCGCGCATAGCGGGAGCTTAGTACACCGGGCTGCCATTTTTAGAGAATTTCAATATTAGATTCAATAGCAACTACAATTACTAAGCTCAGCTCGAGTAGTAACTTCAATGTTGAATTTTTTGTTGGAAATTAGCCTTTGGCGGGGAGATGCGTCCACCCATCTTTGATGAATTAAACACTAGTGTTCCGTATGTTGGAGACCTCGTCTCTTTACACATGCATGATCTACGAAGTGAGTAGATGATCGTAGGGCCAAGAATCGTCTAATTTCGTTAAGAAATGAAAGAGATATTGGTCCACGAAGTAAGGTGTTTGAGACATGGAAATGTGGTGTGGGACAAATCTACCACATCGGTGGGAATATGAAGAATTGCTCTCTATATAAGTCTCTAATTGGTAAAGGGTTTGGGACCCCAGGGGGTATCCCATGTGTTTAAAGGAGGGAAGACCTAGATGTGCTTGGGTTCAAGGCTAAGCCCACACGCGCGCCGCCGCCGCCGCCCGCCAGTCCCGTTCGGTTCACGGGCTGTGGGGTTGTCTAATATTATCTTTTTGGACCAGAGAACTCTGCCAGATATACAGTTTGATCCCTGAAGTTTCATATGTACAGTTTGGACCAGAATTCTTTCATATGTACAGTTTGGTCCCTGAAGTTTCAATATTTACAGTGGTCCCTGCAATTTCGGAGACTTTTTCGCCATCTTGTTGATGCGTTTTGGAGCATTAACCAGCCATTACTTGGCTGATTAACTCTCCATTAACTGCCCATTACTTGGACATTTGGGTAGCCTCTTTCAATGGCCTTAATAGCCATTACTTGGTTGTTTTAATGGCCTCCCTCAATGGCCATTACAGCCTTGTTTGTGGCTGTTGGACAACCCCTCCTCATGCTATATATTGAGCTTCATTTGGCTCAAAACAGGAGGAAGAAACAGGCCAGAAAATAGACGAAAATACAGTGCACAACAGGCAGAAAACGATCAAAAAAACACCACCGAAAACACACGAAAAACATCAGCTACCACAAAAGGGCACAAAACAAGGGCGAAATCTGTCCAAAACAGTGGCAAAAATCTGTGCAATTCGTGACTGGAAAACAGCGAGCAAACCCTCACATATACACAAGATATACACTACAGAGACACACTATATACACAGAGACGAAAGAGAAGAGTAGAGAGAAACTCTTCCTTCCTATTCCATATCTTCAGCAAGTCGAGTCATATTTGTTTTCTTCGCCAGGCTCAACCTATTGGCTTTGTAGTGTTGAGATTAAAGTGTTGTTTTATCTTGGGAGACTATTGCCCGCTAACGTAAAAGCATATATACGGGGCAATCTTGTCTTAAGGATAGAGGGCTATCCTCGACTCAACACACAACATTGTAACCATCCAGATTTAGTTGTTTCTTGATTTCAGGTTATCAAGATTCAAGACACAACAAACTTGCGGCAGTTCTCAACATTGGCTTTGCAAGGTGATCAAGATTCAAGACACAACACACATGCGGCAGTTTTGAAGATTGACCATTTATTTATCCTTTCGAACATTTGTAATAGTTATTACTTTCCGTACTGCTCTATAAAGTACCATAAAAATACCAACATTTTTCAATGGTGAAATCCTTGTATAATCAGAAGAAGAAAGAATGAGTAAGAGAGGAGGTTGAGCGAGAGAGAGAAGAAGAAATGAGAGAAGTTGGTTACGAGAATATCAGGTCCTAACTGCTCTTCCGTTTCGGTTGAACTGCTATTGAGTTGCATAGAAATTCATTCGGACCTCTCCTTTATTTATTAAACTCCTAATCTCCATTGTCCATTTATTTATATCTAAATTTCTGTAAAATCTCTCTATAATTGTCATTCATTACAATAATATTTCACTATAACGACCTGATTTTCTCCATAATTGATTTTCATGTTTCACCGGAAAAACAAATAGTGTGAACAGTATTTTTCCGACGTGAACAGTTTTTTTACCAGATTTCAATCATCGGAATTAGGGTTCCGGTCATTCCGGGTTGTTTCCGACTATTTTTTTAGAATTGTTTTTACTGTCAGCACCGTGCAGCTATTCCGAGCTGACCCAGACCACTTACTTCAAGTTCTGGCAATTTTTTTGGCATAATTTGTTTTCTAGTAGGGTCGTGTCATCATTCCAACCCTACGCACATAATTTTTTCTGATTCCGAGCACTCTCCGGTGATCAGATCTACTTTTTCCTCCAACCTGACATTTTTTTAGATCCAACTGAGAAACTTTCTAGATTCTAGCCAATATATGTTTTCATAGTTTAGGCTACGAATTTCAGATTTCACAAGATGTCTTTCAGATCTGATATTTTTAGCTCCAAAAATACAGAAATCGGAACTTCAGAACCCTTAACAAGGAGATCAGAAATTCAAACATCCCACTCTACAAGGAATCGACGAAGATGCCGCTTTAGAAGATCTCGACCTAAGTGCAGTTATTGTAATAAGTTTGGACAAACTCGTAAAGTATGTTATTCTCTGCATGATCGACCATCCAAGAATGCTCATGATGCTCAGACTGCCACTACTGGTAATCAACGGGTTTATTTATCCGAAGAAGAATATAATGAGTACCTTCAGTATCGAGCATGTAAGCAGACATCTCCACAAGTAGACTCAATCACACAGTCTAATACCTTTGACCCAAGCGTCTCTGATAATATTTCTGGTGATAAATCACTTTCGTCGAATATTAATTTTCACCGTCTCTTCCCGCTATTACTTTAGCCAATAAGATCCAAACAAAAACAAAAGAAGTTGGATAAGCTAATCCCATATCCTCTGTCACTCTAAATTATGTTCTTTATGTCCCTAGTTGTCCTTTTAATCTTGCATCGGCCAGTCATTTGACTCATGCCTTAAATTATGCCATAATATTTCTTAATGATTCTTTTATTGTGCAGAACTGCAGTACGAGACAGACGATTGGCATAGGATACGAATCACAAGGCCTCTACTACCTTACCTCTACTCCTAATTCTTCCATAACATGTCTGGTTATAGATCCTCTAGACTTAATCCACAACCGATTGGGACATCCGACTCTGGATACAAAAAATGGTGTCTAATTTGTCTAGTCTGTCCAAATTAGATTGTGAGTCGTGTCAATTTGGAAAACACACTCGCACTACCTTTCCACGTAGTGTTGAGAGTATTTTTTTCTTAGTCCATTATGATATTTGGGGCCCTAGTAGAGTCAGTTCAATCTTATGATTTTATTATTTTGTTAGTTTCATTGATGATTATTCAAGATGTACTTGGATTTTCTTAATGAAAGATCGTTCTGAGTTGTTTTCTATATTTTAGAGTTTTTGTGCTGAAATACAAAATCAATTTGGTGTTTTTATTCGTACGTTTCGTAGTGATAATGCCTTAAAATATTTGTCCTATCAGTTTCAATAATTTATGACTCACTAAGGAATTATTCATCAGACATCTTGTCCATACACTCCTCAGCAGAATGTGGTAGCAAAGTGGGAGAATAGGCACCTCATTGATATTGCTCACACTCTTCTCATTTAGTCTCATGTTCCACTGCATTTTTTAGGCGATGCAATTAATCGGATCATCTTTCATTCAGAATCAAATTCCTTATTCAATAGGGTTTTCTCAGCCACCTATATACTCTCTTCTCACTCGTGTCTTTTGGAGCACATGTTTTGTTCATAACTTAACTCTCGAGAAAGATAAATTAGTCCCTCGTGCTCTCAAATGTGTCTTTCTTGGTTATTCTCGGGTTCAAAAGGGGTATTGTTGTTACTCACCTGACCTTCGTCGATACCTTATGTTACCATATGCCACATTATTTGAGTCTCGACCTTACTTTACATCTTCTTCTGATCATTCTGACTTATCTGAGGTCTTACCTATACCGACTTTTGAGAAATCTACTACTACTTCTACATCTCCAATCACAGCGCCACTAGTCTTACCCATGCCAATTTTTAAATAATCTATAGTTACTTCTACATCTCCATTCACAGTGCTACCACTTCTGACTTATCATCATCATCCACGTCCAGCATCTGGCCAGATGATTCATGTCCTACACCGGACCCTGCCCCTACTGCGGACTTCTATCCTCCTAATCAACCGATTGCATTTCAAAAAGGTATACGGTCCATTCGCAATACTAACCCCCATTATACATTTTTAAGTTATCATCGCCTGTCTTCATCCCATTATGCCTTTGTATCATCATTGTCCTATGTCTCCATCCCTAAGTATACAGGTGAAACACTTACTCATCCAGGATGGTGATAAGCTATGATTGACGAGATATCTGTTTTACACACAAGTGGTACTTGGGAGCTTGTTCCTCTTCCTTCGAGTAAATCTACTGTCGGTTGTCGTTGTGTTTATGTAGTCAAAGTTGGTCTGAACGGTCAAGTTGATCGGATTAAGGCTCCCCTGACTAGAATAGAATTTTTCCGTCTTTTTCTATCCATGGTTGTTGTCCGCTATGACCTCTTTATCAGTTGGACATTAAGATTGTTTTTCTCCACAGTGATCTTGAGGAGAAAGTTTATATGGAGCAACCACCTGGTTTTGTTGCTCAGGGGGGGCTCTAATCTGATGTGTCGATTGTGTCAGTCATTTTATGGTATGAAACAGTCTCCTCGAACATGGTTTGGTAAATTCAACATAGTAATTCATGAGTTTGGCATGACTCGCAGTGAAGCAGATCACTTTGTGTTTTATCGACATTCTGCTCCAGATTTGTGAATTTATTTGGTGGTTTATGTTGACGATATCGTTATAACTGGCAATGATAAAGATGATATCACTAATTTAAAGCAACATCTCTTTCAACATTTCCAGACTAAAGATCTCAGTAGACTGAAGTACTTTCTAGGTATTGAGGTTGCCCAATCTAGGTCAGATATTTTTATTCCACAACGCAAGTATGCCTTAGACATTCTTGAGGAGACAATAATGATGGGATGTAGACCCATTGACACTCCTATGGATCCAAATGCTAAACTCCTGCCAGGACAGGGGGTCACTCAGTGATCCTGGAAGATATAGATGGTTGATTGGTAAGTTGAATTATCTCACAGTGACTAGACATGACATCTCTTTTTCTGTGAGTGTTATAAGTCAGTTTATGGATTCTCTCAGTGATAGTCATTGGGATGCAGTTGTCCGCATTGTGCTATATATAAAGTCGGCTCATGGCAAAGGACTATTCTTCAAGGATCGAGACCATGAGCAGATCGTTGGATATACAGACGTTGATTGGGAAGAATCACCTTCTGATAGACATTCTATATCAAGATATTATATTTTAGTAGGAAGTAATTTGGTACTACAAGAGTAAGAAACAAAGTGTGGTTTTTTTATCTAGTGCAGAATCAGAATATCAAGCAATAGTTGTAGCAACTTGTGAGCTAGTTTGGATTAAACAGTTGCTCATAGAACTAAAATTTAGAGAAATCAATCAGATGAAACTTGTGTGTGATAACAAAGCGGCCCTTCATATCGCATCAAATATGATATTTCATGAGAGGACTAAGAACATTGAGAACGATTATTACTTTGTCAGAGAAAATATACTCTCCGGAGATATTGTTACAAAATTTGTGAAGTTAAGCGATCAACTTGTAGATATTTTCACCAAGTCCCTCAGTGGTCCTCGTATTAGTTACATTTGTAATAAGCTCTGTACATATGACTTGTATGCCCCAGCTTGAGGGGGAGTGTTAGAATATGAATAGGAATAGAATTTGTATAGTATCCTACATGGAAAATGATTGAGATATAGTGCCTATAAATAGGAATCTATGTAATGTTGTAGAGACAAAATTCAATAAAAGTTTTCTCTCTTGATTTCTCATAATTTCTCAAAATCTTGACACCAACAACCTTATAGAACTCATTAAATACTTGTGGTTAGACCCGAATGATGGAAATTTATATTTTTATACGTATGGGTTTTCATAGCTAATCATGTGTCAATGGTACAAGAAATTTGGAGTTGAAAGGAATAGAAAAGAAATGAAGTTGGAAAATTTGGTCAAGATACGACCCACTTACGGACCGTGTATGCCACGTACGGGTCGTATGTCGAGCAATATGTCGGGAGGTCCTAAAAGTGACTGAAGGTTGGGGAAATTTCAAGTTCTGAAGTTGATATACGAAGTCACTTACGGACCGTGTATGCCACGTACGGGCCGTATGTCGAGCAATATGTGGGGAGGTCCTAAAAGTGACTGAAGGTTGGGGAAATTTCAAGTTCTGAAGTTGATATACGAAGTCACTTACGGACCATATATCAACTGTATACCATTGTATATCCACTGTTTGTTGAAAGTACTAAAATGTGGGAAAATTGGGTTTGGACCGTATGTGTACATGACATATACGGATCGTGCATGATCTACAGACCGTATATCAGCCACATGTCAAGTGTATATCATCATTTAGAGGTGTCATGAGTTGACATGCGGCCCACTTATGGACCGTACATCCCACAAATGAACCATATGTGGTGGTCGTATGTCGAAAATGACTGAAAACTATAATTATGTGTTTTAGTCAAATTTTTTATTCCACTTCATTTTTGGCCGACTATTGGGAGAGAAAACACCCTAAGGCTTCCCCAAATCATCTAAGGTGAGTTCATGCTCAATTTCATGATTATTATGTTGAATTAACAATGATTAACACTAGGATCATCATTCTAATCCTTATATTTCAATAATCGGATTCAAGAGCGATTGAAGGAAATTTTGGTGAATCTTTGAGAGGGAGATCTCTTGCTTAATTACAACAATTAGAGGGATAATTAGGGTACGTATAGCGTATTGAAAGGCATAAAACATGGGTGACTATCAAAATTTGCTATGAACATGATTTTTGCCCTAGAACCCACATTTTTTTAGAAGGGTGGAAATTCATGAAAATTGATCAAAGTTATAAACTTTATCATCGTAATTGATATGTTCTGGAACATATTTAGGTCATTTTAGCAGAATTTGAGGTATGTCTATTTTTAACATACTTTTGACTATAAATGTGATTTTAACAAGGCTTTGTGTGTGTGCGCGACAAGATCACATTGAGCCTTCATATTTTGATTTTAGATTGTGATGTATATACGTATACATGACTTGACCAATAAATGAGATTGGTGAACTTGACTTTTAAAGTGATGGCCTTTAAACATGTTTTGCCCCATGAACAAGTTGTTGAACTTGAAACTGGAAACTCCATCCGTTTCAAAATGTTTGTCTTACTTTTTTTTTTGGTCCATTTTAAAATGTTTTCCTCTTTCTTTTTTTGGAAACTCTTTAATTCTAACTTTTCACGTGGCATATTTAATACCACAAGATTAAAGGGTCTTTTGGTATATTCTTCATATATTTCATTTAAGACCACACGATTCAAAAGTCTTCTTTATTTTCTTAAACTCTGTGCCAAATAAAAACCAGGCAAACATTTTGAAACAAAGGGAGTAGATGATTTAAACAAGATTTCTAACTTGACGTATGATATTGAAGTACCTATATTAATGAAAAGATGAGTAAAATGATTTCGGCTAATATGTCATGATTGTTATTATTTGTGTTTCGGCCTGTATTGGCAGTCTTGATATTCAGGAGGACGAGTAGCCGTTATGGATTCTAACGTATCTCTTTGAGAAGTTATGTCAATTCAGAGGATGATTGACGTCGTGGGTTGGTGCCCCGTGCATCGCTTTCGAGCAAGGGGAACATAATATGGCTCTCCCATCTTTGATTGACCATGAGCTGGCATGTGATACTATTTGGTTTGTCCTAGAGCTGGCATGTGATATTGGTTTGTCCTAGAGCTGCATGTTGATGATAATAAAAAGAAAGAACTTAGTATGAGAAGGACTAATACTTTTGAACATAATCAACATAATTGAATTAATTCTACACTGATGATTTTAATAAGCTTGATGATTTACTCTTTCATTGGATTTGAATTGTTTCATTTATATTGTTTTTACTTATTATTATTATTATGCTTACTTCTGTTATATGAATTCTTGCCCCTTGACACTTACTGAGTACCGAGTACTCAGGTATATCATTATTTTTTTATGGTATGTTACGTAACGGAGAAGAGTAGGTACACGAGATCTTGCGCGCTAGGATCGAATTATTTGATGAGTCCACATACTCGTTCGTGGGATTCAGTCTATCTATCTTTATTTCATTTATTTTAGTTCCGAACTGCATTCCGATATCTAGATTATTCTTTATTCTTCTTAGAGGCTCCATAATTATATGCTCGTATTGTAGGTAGTTGTTGAAGTCATTGCTTGACTTGTTGTGTAGTTTTTCCATGCTTAGCATATATTGCATACTATCATCATTTATATCATTCTCGTATCTTCATTTAAATAACTTCTTGATTTTAAGTATGCATAAATGGATTTACTAAGTAATAATGCAGCATTAATGTATTTTTCTATCTTTATAAGGTGCTTTCGTTGCGGTTCACCAATATCGAATGTCTGTTACGACAGGTTGAATTTGGGATGTGACACAAAACCCTTCTGTTGTCGTCACAAATTGGAAGTTGTTGCTGAGGACTAATAGTTGGACCAAATTACTTCTTTAATTGAGAAACGTGAAACACAGGGTTAATCTGTGAACCTGGAGGAAGCTCTAAACGATACGCCACTGTTCCCACCTTGCAGTACTTTGTATGGACCATAAAACTTATCACTCAATTTGAGGTACGTTCTCATAATCACTAAGGCCGGTAAAAATGGTCGTTATCACCTCCCCCTTTGGAAAAATGGTTGTTATCACCTCCCGTCCTGTCCCGTCCCGCCAGCCCCCTCCCCTTTTGCAAAAATAACCGCTGCAACAACGACCAAATTTTAATTTTGACTGTTGTGGAACGGGCCATTTTTGCCCCCCCCCCACCCCCCACCCCCTACCCCCTTAATATTTATTTTTAACCCCTAAGTTAATATATTTACACTTTAATCATATTTCTCAACTATAAATACTTCATTCTCCTCTTCATTTTTCTCACAAATCTTTCTACCATCTCTCTAATCTCTCAATTTATCTCTCTACAATTCTATATTGCCTAGTAAATGTTATAGGTTTTTTGCTCATTTATATCAAAGTTAAAAAATTAAGAGTGAAGTTGGCAATTAGCTTGAGGATCATCAATCGAGCAAAGTTTCAGTTTTCAACCTCGATTACACGTCGACATTACGTCTGCGTTTGATACCTTCGTTCCTTCTTTAAATTATTATTGTTACTTTATTTTAATTATCGCACTTAATTTCATTATCTTTAATTAGTTATTTGCATAATTAAAATGGAAGGATTAAGAGGTATGTTTAAGGGTAAGGGTGCTTCTTCTAGTAGGGTAACAAGGGTAGGAGTACTTCTAGTAATCCTATTCCTAGTCCCGATGATTTCATTGATTTCACTCATATAGATAAAACTATTTTTTTAATGATATATCATTAGATGATGAGGTAGATGAACCAAACTTTAATTTAGACGATAATCTAAATGACACACCCACTAGTGCACCCCAACCTCAGCCTCAAACTGAAACTGGAATGTCTCCTACTCCCCATAGTATGAGTCGAGGTTCAATACAACGAAAATTAAAATCAGCTGCATGGTATTTTTTTGATAGGGACCAAGAAAATCAACTAGGTAGATGTAAAATTTGTAAAAATGTTTATAAATTTTAAACCGGAAAAAGTCAAGGTAGAACGGGAGGTTTATTGAGACATGTACAAGGCGAGCACACAACTAGGTCGAATGAATACCATGCTAAAAAAATCGGGTGTGCCAATGCCATCTGAGTCCGGACAAGGTTCACATAGTGTCCCCGACCAAGTACATGGTCAAATTAACCCGACGACGGGGGGAATTTTTGGTCCTAAATATGATAAAAATAAAGATAGGAAAAATATGACAAAATTAGTTGCGGTGGAGGATTTGCCTTTTTCATTTCCTTCCTCTCCTAGTTTTATTTATTACATTCGAGAAACATAATCCTGCTTTTAATGGTTTTCCTAGATCAACTGTTAGAAGGAATGTTTTTAAATTTGCAAGTGAATAGCAACAATATTTACGTTATGCATTGTATCATTTTAATGGTAAAGTGGCTATCACTTCTGACATAGGCCGTAGTACTAACGGTAATGATTATTTAACGGTAACATGTCATTGAATAGATCAAAATTAGTCCATGCAAAAACGTATTTTAGCATATAGATATATTGATTATAGTCACACCGGAAGTTTTATTGCACAAAATATTAATAAAATTTGTGATTATTATGGAATAATTAATAAAATTATGACTATTACATTGGATAATGCTACTTCTAATGATTATGCTATAAGACTTCTAAAAGTTCGATTAACTCCATTTTTTTCTAATCATTTTCATATAAGATATGCGTGACATATTTATAACTTAGTTGTAAAGGATGACTTAAAACTTCTTGAAAGCATTCTTAATAAAATACAATTTGCTATAAATTTTATTTTTAAAGGTAATAAAATACAAAGATGCAAAGAATATAAAAACACTTGTCATGATTGTGGATTACCTTATAGAAAAATTTCAGAAGAAGTTTCGACTAGGTGGAATTCTCTGTATGAGCAACTACTTGTTGCTTACGATTATAAACAACCTATAACTTTATTATTTAACGCCCATAACAAAAATCCAAGGGATATGCTTGTAAATAATGATTGAGAATTTTTTTTAGAAGTTAATGGATTTCTAGATAAATTTTTTCAAGCTACTAAAGAATTTTTCGGTATTTATTATTCTACTATTTCAAATATGTTATTTTATATAGCTCTAATATTTTTGTTACTTAATGAATATATGGAAAACCATCTTACACTCCATCTATTAAAAAAATGTTTATAAAATTTTTAAAATATTTTTTTTCTATTTCCACTATTTATATTATTGATGTTGTATTAAATTCGACTATTAAAGTTGACAGTTGTAAAACACTTGTAGAAACGATTTATGATTGTATAGAAGTACTTCCAAACAGACCCCACTGAAGAACCAACTCACAAACCAACTAAAGAAACAGTTACGTCTAGCATACACACTGAATGCAAACAAGTACATATGTATTATCAACAACAAAGTGCAAATAATCAACTGGCTTCTGTACCATCTTCTACTACTTCGCTACAAACTTATAAAAAACATGTGATTTCTACTGCTAGTATTCAAGGCCTTAGAAATAAAATGTTTAGTGGTTCAACTTCTTCACAAGTTAGCGAATTTTGTTTATGTTTTGTAGGGTGTTGTACCATACTAATTAATTGTCAATGATGAAGAACATTTAGACTTGCTGAAATACTGGAAGCAGAATGAAAATACATTTCCGACACTAGCAAAGATGGCCCGAGATGTATTGAACATTCAAGCGTCATCAACATCGTCTGAAATGACTTTTTCTAATAGAAGATTTCAAATAGGAGAGCATAGACATTCATTGGCGGAAGACGCATTGGAGATTGCAGTTCTATTAAGAGATTGAATTCGAGCGGAGCGTAGAAGGTGCAGTCAACCGGAGATCAACAAAGAAGATACAACAACTACAACGAAATCTTGTCCGAAGGAACATGAAGCGGCGCCGAACAATTTGACTAACAAATTCCAATTCCAACCGAAGATCCTCAAGACATTGTAAAGAAATTAAAAAAAGTATGGTTAACTATGTAATTTTTTTAATTGCAATTTTACTATGTAATTTGCAACTTTTGAACAACACCATTAAGTTGCAATTTTGAAATTGTATTACAAAAAAGATTATATTTCTATTAAATAATATAAAATGCACAAAAACAACCTTAGGATGTTTTTATTACACTATCTTGTTCAATTATTGAAGTGTTTATATATATTATTTTTTTAAATTAAGTGGCAAAAACAAAAACCCCAAATCCTGATCCCGAACCGTCCCGTCCCCCCAAATCCTGGCAGGATGTGGGACGGGACCTCTTCCCGGCCCGCCTGATCCACCGGAGCCCGCGTCCCGGCCTCCCCTGTCCCTCCGGGACCCGCCCCGCCCCGTTGGACACCCCTAGTTCTATCGGGAGGCCTGGAATAACTATCACTGCATCAAAGAGAAATCCAAAGAAGAATAGCCTAATATTACAAAGATGCGCAGCTAGACACAAATCTCATCCTAAAACTCTTTACAGTTTCTTTCAGATTTGTGCTTTCACATCCCTATTCCCATCCGGAGGATGAACTTTATGACATGCATTAGCAGTAGTTGCAGGGTCAATATTTTGCGGTGGAGGCGGATCCGTATCGGCAATACCATTACGGAAAGGTTCATGTTGATTATTTGAATTGGTCATGGCTAAGCCGTTGCTGCTCACATCATTTTGGCTACCTGAATTGACACCTCGCACCTTTGAAGAACATTTTGTTTCTGTATTCAGAATAGACGTGTTTAGTAACAAATAATCAGGACATACCAAATGAAACGTAGCAGTACCAACATATGGGCTGTGTTCCTCTCGTGAAGTGGGGAGGGGGTAAGAAAACTGCAAATGAACCAAAGCATAATTTGAACTTTAACAGGTCCCTCCCCCCTTAAACATAATCAGAAAGAACGAATACTTCTGGCTGAGAGGCTATGAAATTTCAAGTATATTGTAATATAGTTCTAAGAAAATGCTTTATTCAAATTTTAAGAACCAGAAGGGAACTGGAAAGTAAATTCTTTACAAGTGCACTGGACCATTCTTGAAGGTCTGGTCTACTGGATCAATGCATTTTTTCTGTTTCGAGTATGTACACCAACTTGACTTCTTCAGCTAAACTTTTACCAAATGAACGAGAATCAATTGCCTTCGTAAAGTGAAATTATAAGCCTTTCGTTTTCAGCCCTCACAAGCCTTGTGCCAGTTTTTTTGTGGCTATTTTTCTCATCTAAATTACAATTTTTCAGCTCTTGGCAACTGATTATGTGCAACAATTTCAGCTTCGAGACTACCTAACCAACAGGAAGTTCAATTAAATTTTCTTTGGCCTACCTCAGTTTCGCAGTCCTCGGCATGGAGACAGAAATCCATAAATATTTCAGTACACAAACTATATCTTTTTTGTTCAGATTTCTTTTCTCAAAAACTCAAAAGTATACATTTTTTATTAATTAGATGTGCATACTTGAAGGAAATTATATAGGTCATACTAACTAGTTGGAAATAAAGGCCTAAGTATTGTTTTTACAACTTAGGTCTGGTATTTGGTAAGTCTTTTAAGGCTGGTTAGAGATTTGTAAAATGTGAGATTCACTCTACTTTAGTGAACTCCAAAGGTTGTCTTAATTTTGGAATAAGTTGGGACTGCAAAGAATGGAATAGTTACAAGAGGATTTAGATTCAAATTGAGTCATAGTTGATTGGTTGCTTGATTGAAGCTATCTTGTTGTATCATTTTGAGAGCATCTTTTCATTGGTAGGAATTTTATGGCTTAGTTATGGTGTCGTTGATGCAGATTCATTTGACCAGTGCTACCACCAATTGATGACGTAATCAGATTTTCAGACAGAAGAAAATAGAAACTTGCCTTTTATTTCTCCTAGTGTGATCAGCTTTTTAAGGCAATCACGAGTCTCTGTCAACATGATCCTCTCCAGTTCTGGGTAGATTTCTGTCATGCTCTGCCCATGAAGCAGTTGGAAAGATGTATTATAGCTAAGTCTTGTTAGGTCATTAAGGGGAGCAGCAGGAGCAGTAAAAATCGTATCCTGTTCATAGCACATGAGAGCTAATGTTCCCGGAGATATTGGCCTTTCTTTTGTTACATCAGAACCATCAAATCTAGATTCACCCGCCTTGATATTCTCGGCCTGGATTCCATTTGAACAACCATCAGGCATAACCTTCTCAACACCTGAGGAAGGATAAGAAGTTTCTCTTTGGCACTTGACCTGTTTTAGTGAAGTATCTTTTTCATCTGAAAGCATTAACACATAATCAATTAAAACATATTGGAAATGTCAGCTAAAATCAAGTAAATCACATGGAAAAATGTCCAGATACTAGATGCTAAATTTCTCCATGGTGAAAAATAAAAGATAAACAAAAAACTCCCCTGATTGTCCAAAGATGATTTATCATGATAATGTCCTCTAACTGGAAAAGAGATAAAACGATTTACATTCTTCTTTTTATAAAGCTCTTTTTCCACATTAGAAGAATCTGGAAGTGAACTTGGATTCTAAATTAGCTATCATCTAAATGAAGAGTCATACCAGTATATGCATAAGTACCTACCCAATCATAGTCATCCTCCATGTAGCGCCTTGAAAAATGTCAAAGTTAAACTTAGAGCGTGCTAATAAGGTTAGAAATATCATTTGTGCCAAAAGAGGCTACAGACTAGTACAACATAACTTGAGCATGATAATAACTGTACGAGATATATTTGAAGTGATATAGGAACTAAGGAGAGCCCTTGAGCCAAGCGAAGTTGGAATCTACAGGACGAACTAAAGTTTCAAGCGAGTGCGGACAAGGCCTAACTTTAAGCAAACGTAACTCAAAATCTATAAAGAGTTATGATGTGTACACAATATCAAATTGTAGCCCTTGAAGTCTATTTTCCAATGATTCAAACCTAAGTTGCGCAGACTCTTCACTATCGTTGTCACACTCGTGTTGGATTCTCCAAAAATGCACTACTTTTGGAGTGTACGACACACCCATTGATATTTTTGAAGAGTCCGAGCAACATAGGTTCAAATAATTCGCCATCTGAACATTTCTACAAAGACTTGACTTTTTTACTGAAAGGTAGCGCGCCGCAAACGGGCCGCGCTAAAGCACGAAAGGCATAAACAGTTGATTGAATGTGTGTTTTCGTGCTAAAGCACTAAAAGTGTCCCCCCCCCCCCTGTCTGTAAAAAAAAGCGCAGATCGGTGCACTAAGCTCCCGCTATGCGCGGGGTCCGGGGAAGGACCGGACCACAAGGATCTATTATATGCGCGGGGTCCGCTTTGGACGTGATTTTGGCCATTTTTAAAGACTTGGCTAAGTCCTAGAGAGCATTTGGGAAAGGGTACGGCCTAGGAGTGTTCAAGATAAACCAAGGTGAGTTGTTTTACAAGGTTTATGTTAAAAACACTCCATCAACACTTGTATTAACATCAAATCTTCCTTAGAATTTCTAGAATCTTCAAAATCTACCAAGAACTCAAATAAAGGGATTTTCAAGGGTTTTGAATCAAAGATACCTTCCACCACTTGGAACTTATTTATGAAGTATAAATAAGTGTTTAAATGCAATTTATTATGGTTGGAAGTCATTGGAAGGCTGTGTTGGGTGTAGTTTGCTTTAATGGTGTTTGGTTGGGGAAGATGATCAATAGTATTGGGGTATTAAATGTGAGCATTTGAGCTCGTTATGATCCCACTAAGCTATTGAATAAATCGAATTTATATGCATTGTAAGAAGCCGTAAGCTTGAGAATCGAACATGGAAGGTTTGTAACCAAAATTTAGGCTCTAATGGGATTAAACTGGATTGGAATACACAATTAATGAGGACGTTATTGAAGTAATTGTGATTGGTTAACGACGTTAGATCATTTAGGTATATTTGGAAAGCGAGTCGAGGAAAGTTGAAACTTACTACCTCTTGAAGCTTTTCCCAAATTCATATTTTTGAATTGGTTTTCAGATTGAGTTAATGGTCAAAAACCACACATGAACAATCACTTTTTCTTAAGTTTCCTACTTGAACTATCACCATCTATTTATTAAGTTTCCTACTTGAACTATCACCATTTATTTATCAAAACATACCTCAACTATTAGTTGTTCACTTTTCCTACATCATCGTTCAGGTAGGAAAAGTGAACAATTAATAGTTGAGGTGTGTTTTGTTAAATAGTTGGTGATAGTTCAGGTAGGAAACTCACGACAAAAGTGATAGTTCAGGTGTGTTTTTGACCATTATCTCTTTCGAATATGGTTTTATGTGAATCCTTGCTTGTGGGGACGAGCGGGTTGGGATTGCACCATTCCTTGCATTGTACATTGTTTAAGTTCTATTGTTATGATTTTTATCAAAACTATGAAACCTTGTGATTTTGAAACTTTATTAAATTGGAATAGCACTTAATGATTCTTTAAAGGTTATTTCTCATTGTTAAACGTTTTAGACGGAATGGAAAGGTTTCACACTTGAATTTTTAATCAAATGATTTGGATCAGCTATGAATGTCATGATGTGATAAATAGAAATATTTTGGGAGCTACTTGACATAATCGAGATTGGCTTCGAATGTATTCCGTTTGTTTCCATGAAACTACACGTGTCGGTGTAGGCGTAGACCTACCTGATGGTAAGGAACTACGGAGAGTGCCCCTATGAGAAGGTGCTATTGTGCTAATATCATTAGCATAGTTGAGTCGATTCGTACGACACCACGATGAGACTTCCTGAGCAAGTAGGGTATATGATACTTATTGTTAAATTAATCACCTAGTTGACCTTGGATCTTGTGTCGGTGATGGTGTGGTACTCTCGGTTAAAAGGATACAAAGCTATGAGATGACTTTGAAATGTGTTTTACTCTACTATTTCATTTCAAAAGTCTAAATTATGAATTGATATATGCTTCACTTCTTATATCAACGTTCACATATCCCGTGTTTTCTTTAAATCTTGTTTTACTTATTGGGGAAACAGTTGTATGATTTATACTGCCACACCACCATCCACCCTTCTTTTCTCTCCCTGACACCACTGCCGCCACCATTCACCTTTCCCCCCTGCTCCTGTCTCCCGTCACATCAACCACTTCATTAGATAAAAAAGTTTTTAAATTTTTTTGTTGGGGGTAGGTGGTTGGTGTGTGGGTAGGTAGGTCATGGTAGTGGGGTGTTGGGTGAGGTGGTAAAAGTTGATAGGTGATTTTGGGTGTGAACTTCATGCGCTTACATATTTTGGTCGACCCTCAAAGACGTTCGATAAGAACAATTTGAGCCTAGATCAGATTTTCAATAGGTCAAGCCCTTAGATAAGGTGTCTAAACGAAAATTATTGGCAAGTTTGAGGGGTCGTTTCTTTCTTTTAAGTTGTTCGTCTCCCCCCCCCCCTGCGCATCCTCCTATTTTCGTGCTAACTCAATCTGGTATAAGAGGTCAAGATTCTTCTTCATCGCAGGCTTTTACACTTTTTAGTATCATCAATAACAAAATTAATCACTCTCTACAGTCAACTCCTCCTTCCATCATTCAAGTATAAGCCAAATAAAGGAACTGGACCTCTAATCTCTTGATATTTAGAAAGTTGAATTAGCGGTTTACATAAAGTATTTCAATCTTTTAATATTTCAAAAGTTGAAGTAGTTTACATAAGTACTTTATTTAATGGATGGATGAATTAACTAACATATTATACCACATTAACCAAATTGGTCTCTTGTCAACGTTGAGTGTTGTACAACCCGAGGAGAATAATGTTAGCAAAATAATATAGCAACACTATCATCCATACTTTTCATATATCTTTATAGTTTAGTTAAATATAAAGCAGAGATAACCTTATCTCTTATTTGGAGATAAGGTTTGATCAACTAGTTTGGAGATTATCTTATCTTTTGCTAGAGATAAAAGATTCTAAAACTATCATTTTCGATGGAGTTCTCGTAGTTTTAAGAGTTTTAAAGTATTCAAAATTCACGATTCTATAAATAGGACTCTTATATAGTTTGTTCCGGAGCACCCAAGGGTGTGGCCTAGTGGTCACTGAAGTGGGTTGAGAACCATGCGGTCTCACATTTAATTTCCAGCTGAGGCAAAGCCACTCGTGTTTTCTTCTCATATGTTCAACCCTTGGTGAATAGAGTTAGTCGTGGGGCACGCAAGTTGGCTCGGATACCACGGCTATCACAAAAAAAAGTTGGTTCCAAGCGTACTTGAATAATATTTGATGAATTAAAACAGTATTAAGGTCTTTCATTTCTATACTGAAACGTAAAAGGCGATATCCTCTCGCCTCACCTCTCGCCATAGGCGACGAGGCGCTCGCCATTTACAACACTGGTTGAGCCACTATGAGGTACTTCAACTTACAAACTAACTCCTTATATATTGCAAAATCACTAAGAGGCTCCTCATGTCTTGGCGGAAGCTTAGCATTCGAATCTATAAGTGAGTCAATAGATCTACAACCTTTCATTCTTGTCTCCTCAAGGATGTCTATAGCACACTTGCGTTACCAAATGACAATATCTGATCTAGACTAAGTAACCTCAATAATCTCTGGAAGTGCTGAAAGAGATGCTACTAATTTAATTATGCATCTTGAGAGTGATGACATGTCATCAACATACACCACCAATTAATGCACAAATGTAGAGTAGAATGCTGATAGAACACAAAATAATTACTTTCACTATGAGTCATGTCAAACTTACAAACAATTGTGCTTAACTTACCAAACCAAACTCGAGGAAACTATTTTGGAGGGTCTATCGAAACCTCTCTACCCACAAAGGTAGGGGTAAAGTCTGCGTACATCCTACCATCCCCAGACTCCACTTGTGGCCAGGTATGTTGTTGTTTGTTGTTAGAGTGGCAGACCCAATTGACATGCAAGACCAGTACACTCCCATGAGCACCAAAACCATGTGATTGCTCCATATAAACTTCATCCTCAACATCTCCGTAGGGAAAGATATTCTTAATGTCTAACAAATAAATAGGCCAATGTATAACAGAAGCCGTGGAGAGAAAAAAAAGAGTAAATGCTATTGGTGGGCCAATAACATTTAATCAAGTCCAAATATCTAAGTATAGGCTTTAGCAATATGACGGGTCTTAAGTTGATCAACTTGACCATCTGGACCAACTTTGACTGCATAAACACACCAATAACCAACATTCAATTTACATGGAGGTAGAGGGATACTTCCAAGTTCCACTAACATGTAGAATAGACATCTCTTCAATCATAACTTTTCGTAATCCTAGTGTTTCACTTGTGGAGTTGTAGTATACTAAGGGATACAAAAAGATGGACATAGATGATACAAAATCATAATATGGTGATGATAGACGACGATAACTCAAACAAGTACAATGGATTGAGATTACGAGTAGATCAAATAGCTTTATAAGTGAGGTTGATAGATTCAGAGACAACTCTGCAATAAGTAAAAGATTCTATGTAAGATATGAATCTCTATACTTGATGCCAGACACTGATAACAATGATAAGTAAAGCGGAGGCACTGTGGTAGGAGATATAAAAAGAGTAAAAGTAGATTCCTTAGAAGTCGGTATAGGTAAGACCTCAAGATATCGGATCGTTAGAAGAAAGAGTAAAGTGAGGTCGAATCTCAAAAATAGGTGACATAAGATACCGACGAAAGTCTAGTGAATAGCAATGATAACCCTTTTGAACTTGATAATAACCAAGGAAGATACACTTGAGAGCCGGAGGAACTAATTAATCTTCCTAGTAGCCAAGTTATAAACAAAATATGTGCACCTAAAGATTTGAGGGGGAAGAGAGTATAAAGTAAGGAAACAACACCAAAAGTGGAATTTGATTCTGGACAGCAGATAAAGGTAGCGAATAATCAAATAACTGGACGTAAGAACTTCGGCGCTCCAAAAGTGCAACAGAACATGGATAAATGAGAAAGGTGGGAACAATCTCAATGAGTTGTTCATTTGTCCTCTCAATTACCTTGTTCTATTGAGAGGTATACGATCTAGATAACAACTATGTGTCAGTCCCAAACATGTCGGGGTCTACTACATGAATCTCTATTTCTTCATATAAACTCATTTCATATCATAATCATACAAAATAAAATAAAAGTAAATTATAAGTTATATATATATAATAATAATAATAATAGTAATTATTGAGAATATAATCAAATATTAAAAGTGTGTTCTCTATAAGGGTATCAAGCTGAGGTGGAGTACAATGATTCCTTTGTACAAGAACAAAGGTGATATCCAGAGTTGCAACAACTATAGGGGTATCAAGCTCTTAAGTCACACTATGAAAGTTTGGGAAAGAGTCGTGGAGATGAGGGTGAGAAGAGGCGTGTCTATCTCCGAGAACCAGTTTGGATTCATGCAGGGCGTTCGACTACATAAGCCATTCATCTTATTAAGAGGTTGGTGGAGCAGAATAGGGAGAGAAAGAGAGACTTACATATGGTTTTCATCGACCTCGAGAAGGCATACGACAAAGTCCCTAGGGAGGTTCTATGGAGATGCTTGGAGGTTAGAGGTGTACATGTGGCGTACACTAGAGCAATCAAGGATATGTATGATGGAGCCAAGACCAAGGTACACACAGTAGGAGGAGACTCAGAGCACTTCCCAGTGATGATGGGGTTGCACCAGGGATCAGCTCTTAGCCCATTTCTATTTACCTTGGTGCTGGATAGACTGACGCGACAAATTCAAGGGGAGGTGCCATGGTGTATGTTATTCGCAGACGACATAGTCCTGATTAATGAGACTTGCAGCGGAGTGAACGTTAAGCTGGAGGTTTGGAGACATACTCTGGAGTCTAAAGGGTTCAGGTTGAGTAGGACTAAGACAGAATACTTGGAGTGCAAGTTCAGTAACGGGAGCGACCTTGAGACAGGCGTGGATGTGAGGCTTGGTACTCAGGTCATTCCAAAGAAAGGAAGCTTCAAGTACCTCGGATCTATTATCCAAGGGAATTGAGTAAATGATAACGATGTCACACATCGTATTGGGGCAGGGTGGATGAAATAGAGGCTCGCATCTGGAGTCTTGTGCGATAAAAATGTGCCAACAAAACTTTAAAGCAAGTTCAATTGGGTGGTGGTTAGACCGACTATGTTGTATGGGGCGGAGTGTTAGCCTGTCAAGACTTCGCACATCCAAAAGATGAAAGTTGTGGAGATGAGGATGCTAAGATGGATGTGTGGCCATACAAGGAGGGATAGAATTAGAAATGACGATATCCGAGACAGAATGGGAGTGGCCTCGGTGGAGGATAAGATGCGAGAAGCGAGATTGAGATGGTTCGGGCATGTGCAAAGGAGAGGCACAAATGCCCAGTGCGGAGGTGTGAGAGGTTGGCTATGGACGGGTACATGAGGGGTAGAGGGAGATCGAAAAAGTATTGGGGAGAGGTGATTAGACGGGATATGGCACAGGTGCAACTCACTGAGGACATGACCTTAGATAGGGGGTTGTGGAAGACACGGATTAGGGTAGTAAGTAGTCCAGCGTAGTCCTACCTACGCTTACAAACTGGTAGTTGTAGTGTTATTATTGTAACCTCGCTTAGCCTATCATACTAGTAGGCACAATATTGCTTTATAGTCCACTATCGTTTGATTTATGCTGCTATGTGTATTTTGTTTGTCTTATTTACCTGCATTAGTTATTGCTTCTTGTTATTGCTTCTTTTTCAGAAGTCGCTATCATGGCTTAGTCGCTCTATTTGTCTTACTTTGATTGTGCTTGTGCTTTGTCTTGAGCCGAGGGTTTCTCGAAAATAGCCGTTCTACCTATCAAGGTAGAGGTAAGGTCTGCGTACACTCTACCCTCCACAGACCCCATGTTGTGGGATTTCACTAGGTATGTTGTTGTGTTGTTGTATTAAAAGTGTGCTCTCTCTAACAGCTTAAGCTTTTAGATGAGATAGTCACACTTCAATATGGTATCAGAGCAGGCTAAAGGTCCTGAGATCGAATCTCGTCGCCACCCATTATCAAAAAGAATTGTCACGTGCTTGGACCATGAAAAAAAATCAGGCCATTATGTGAGGGGACGTGTTGAGAATATAATCAAATATTAAAAGTGTGTTCTCTCTAACAGCTTAAGCTTTTAGATGAGATGGTCACACACTTCAACGGTAATAACAACAAGAACAAGAACATACCTAGTTTAATTCCACGAGTGGGGTCTGGGGAGGACAGAGTGTACGCAGACCTTACATCTACCTTTGGAAGGTAGAGAAGTTGTTCCCAATAGACCCTCGGCTCAATGTAAAGCAAACCAAAGCAATCAGAAAAAGAAATAACAGAAGTAAAGAAGTAATGGCAAAATACGATATAACGCATGTCAAAGCAGTCTAAAAAGAAAAAAGAAAAAAACAAGACAATACCGTAACCGCCACAAAATCATACGATAATCGGATTATGAAAACACAGATAATACCAAAAATCCAAGGGCATACTATAAGAATAACCCTATGACTACAAGTAGGAACGGAGAAGCGTGACAATGCTCAGGTACCTATACTAGCCTTCTACCCTAATATGTGTCCTCTATAACCTCCTATCTAAGGTCATGTCCTCGGTGAGCGGAAACTGCTTCATGTCGTGTCGAATCACCTCTGCTCAATACTTCTTCGGCCTACCTCTACCTCTCCTAAAACAGGAACAATAATACTAATAATAATAGAAGTTCTCTAATAAGTCTAAAACCTATTGTCAACTAGTATTTATCACCTATATGGGTCCATTTTTCCATTGTGACACATCTTTAGCTCTACACTTATACCAAGCATTTGTAGGTCATTCAAGATAACTTCCTTCTACCTGTCCTCTTTTAACACCTTCATTTACCGTAGTTTTATACCTACGGGCCGGTCAATTTGTAGGTCAAAGCAGAACATGTCTAAACCATCGCAAGCGGCCTTCTCACATTTTATCCTCAATGCATGCTACTTCCACCTTCTGGTGTATGTGGTAATTTTTAATCTTATCTAATTTGGTATGACCGCACATCAATCATAGCATTCATATCTCCGCAGCATTCATCTTGTGGATATGTTGGACTTAGCAGCCCAACATTCACTACCATATAACATTGTCGGTCTTATAACAGTTTTATAGAACTTACCTTTCACTTTGGTAGGCATCATTCTATCACATAACACCTCGGTAGCACTTCTACATTTCAACCATCCAGTTTTAATCCTATTAGCAACATCTTCATCTATTATTTCATTCTCTTGAAACGTATGTTATCTAGATATTTGATGATAATTCCTGAAACTAAAAGGATGAGCAAACTAAGGCATCTTCACTGAGAAAAATGTGAGTAGTAACATTAAACTAATTTTGTATCTCAGCACAAAAAGTCTGGAATATAGAGAACAACTCAGAACGGTCTTTCATTGAGAAAATTAGTCAATGAAACTAACAAAATAAATAAAGCCCAAGGTGGAACTGACTCTACTAGGACCCCAAATATCATAATGAACTATCGGGAATAAAGACTATGCACGACACTTAGTATGAAATAGAAACATGAAGGGATATGCTTCACGAAGTGACATGACTCACAATCTATGTAGACAAATAAGGCAAACCAAGTACCATCTTCTGAAACTTGGATAAACTCAAATGTCCCAAACGTTTCTGAAATAAGTCGGGAGGATCAACAATTGGGCAAGTTGTGGAGGAGTAGGGAGAGATAAGGTTGTAAAGATGATGTGATTCATACTCTGCACTGATCATCCATCTCGTACTGCAGTCCTATATAACAACAGAATCATTAAATAATGTCAATTTAAGGTACGAGACTAACGACTAACAAATATGAGATTAAAGGGACTATTCAACACATAAAGAACATAGTTAAGAGTTAGAGACCTTAGGGATTAGCTCGCCTGTTAGATAGGCTATAGCCTTTATATGCTAGTGTCACACATTGGACAAGTGTGAAGGACTCATTGTAATACGAATATATAAATCAATAGAAGCGTAAGGCACAAGAGCTACACATTCCATAAGTTTTTTCTCCCATGTTATATTTCTCACATGATATCAAAATTGTAGCGAAAAAATCATCGTTGCATAACATACGATTGATTCCGAGAGGAAGAAATCGTCACTACACAATTCTTTCGATGACGGTAAGATTGTTCGCCTCAACTTCACTTTCTAAGCTGTTGTGCAAAAACCAACAGTGCCACCCTGTTTTCAGTCTCCGGAGACAACTTCAGCAAGCCATTCCATCAAACTCCGTTGCATGTGTCTCCATGTGTCACCAGAAGCTCTTAATTCAGCAACGCGCTGGCACATGAAGCTTTTCCTCGCAACATTGTTAGGAATATCTTTAATTCTTGGTGTCTGCCTGTATCACATTTACTATTATTTCCAAAAGCTGATCTGTCTTCTGGGGCACCTTTTCTGCTAATTTTCTTCATTGTAGGGGTCGCCTAAAGTTATTGAATTCTTCCATTCATTTTCACAATATTTCAGCGTCTTTTCGACCAATTTCAGAAAATGAGAAGATCATCAGCCATTTTAATATTGTTCTTTGAAATATACTCTCTGCGTCTTTGGTTAGCTTTTTTTGACAGGCCATTTTTCGACGACCTTACACCCAAACTCTTAGCAATATACCTCAATAGAGGAAGCCCAAGCTATAGTTTGAACTTCAAACTAAAGGTTCCGAAGTAATGATATAATTTGAATTTCCAAATCGTGTTGTTGGAACCAAACACATTAAACCTGAAAGACATGGTTAAAATAAAGGAGTTCTAATCAAACATATTAGCAACAGCCCTAATGGACAGCCAGAAAAACTAATTGTTAGAATAGGAATAGAATTTCATATATAGTATCCTATTAGAAAAAGGATTGTAATGGAGTGTGTATAAATAGAGCTCAGTGTAATCATGTAGGTACAACAATTCAATAATATATTTTCTCCCATAATCTCTCACATGGTATCAGAGCTTCTACGATCTTAGTAGAGAATCAAAGAGCTTCCGCTGCCGGCGGGCGACACTAGAAAATGTGAGTCGCCCGTCTAGCCAAAGATAATGGTAGAGTGAAGATTGTAGAGAACTTTTAGTTATTTATAAATAAAATATTCTCATTTAGATAATAGAATATCACCAGAACAAAACAAAATCGGCATGAACAATCATCAGATTTCGATAGTCAAATTTAGGATTTCGGAGATTCCAAGCTATTTCCGGCCATTCTTAAGAATTGTTTTACTGTCAGCATCGCGCAGCGATTCCGAGTTGACCCATATCACTTTCTTCGAAGTTCGACAACTTTTCTGACATAATTTCTCGTCCCGTAAGGTTGTGCCATCATTCCGATCCTACCCATAAAATACCATCACAATCCTGAACCTCAATTCTGGCGACTGTTTTGCATCTCCTAGGTTCGTTCCATCATTCCGATCCTACCCATAAAATATTATCACAATCCAGTGCCTCAATTCCGGCGACCGTTTTGTGTCCTCTTCAAAGTATTAGTAAGAAAATATCCGCTATGCAATATTCCAGCGAAGATTCAAAAAAAAATCACCACCGCGCATAATTTTTTCGATGGCTAGTATAATCACATCTCTATTCAGTGGTATTGTGCAGAATCAACACCAACACAACATAGATCAGGTTCAAGCTAGTGAGAAACTAATTGTTGTGCAAATTTCCAACAATTTTCGGGAAAGCAAATCAGTCACCGTGCAATATTTCCGGTGACAACATAGTTGTCCGTGTAAAAATTACTTTCGGATAGTGTTGCACAAATTCCAACACCACCACGAGGTAGATCAGTCCCTTTCGATCAAAACCCAGTCAACGGCTCCGGCAAATACCCACTCACTTGCCACCACGTGCCAGCTCCGACTAGCGCGTCGGATCCATGCACCGCACCTGCACCTTTTTCCAGCCAGATCTCGGTGATTTTCTTCTTGGGTTGTGTTCGCCGGATTTCATCCATCTTTCAAGACAGATTTCATCACGTCTCTCGGTTTGGATATGTTTAACTCCAAAAATACGGGAATTGAAAGTTCAAGTCCTATGATTACTTCAAAATCCTTGAGGAGATCAAAAAATCGCATATCACAGTCCATGAAAAAGCGACGAGGAGGTGGTCTCCTCGGAAGATCTCGACCTAGGTGTAGTTATTGTAATAGGCTTGGACACATTCGTGAAGTATGTTATTCTCTCCACTGTGACCTTGAGGAAGTTTATATGGAGCAACCACTTGGTTTTGTTGCTCAGGGAGAATCTAACCTGGTGTGTCGATTGCGTCGGTCACTTTATGATCTGAAATAGTCTCCCAGAGCCTGATTTGGGAATTTCAGCACAGTAATTCAGGAGTTTGGCATGACTCGTACTAAAGATCTCAGCAGACTGAAGTATTTTCTAGGTATTGAGGTTGATCAATCTAGATAAGGTATACTCTCCAGTGATATTATTACAAAATCTATGAAGTCAAGTGATCAGCCTGCAAATATTTTCACCAAGTCCCTCACTGATCCTCGTATTAATACATATGTAACAAGCTAGATACATATGACTTGTATGCACCAGCTTAAGGGGGAGTGTTAGAATAGGAATAGGATTTCATATATAGTATCCTACTAGAAAAATTATTGTAATGTAGAATAGGAATAGGATTTCATATATAGTATCCTACTAGGAAAATGATTGTAATGGTGTGTCTATAAATAGAGCTCAGTGTAATCATGTAGATACAACAATTCAATAATATATTTTCTCGCATAATTTCTCACACTAACAAGGGAGGAAAATGATAGTACCAGTTATCAGAAAAGTCGGCCGGAGCACTGCTTGTAGCCTGAAGATCGTCAAAAAGTCACCAAAATTTTCCCAAGGGCAAGCAAAGGGCTCCCATAAACCCCCGGTGTATAAGAAACTTTCAGAAAGTGTCGCTAGAAATAGAGAAATTCGCTGGAAAGGGTGGATCTCAACAACCAGAGGTCGCAATTGGCTAAAAACGGGATAGTTCGGGATGACCAGGCAACACCAAGGAACAATGATCTGCGATGGAGATGGCTGGAAAGTGCTTTACGTGCTTGATGCGGCGCCAAATATCTTACTCTTACCGGTGCATGGCCACTATGAGAAGTCAGCCTCCATAGAGGTTTATTGGGTTTTGGCCGCCAGATGGCCCCGAACCTCACGGTGGTGTTGGTTTTTGCACAATACTCACGATACAGGAAGTTTAAGCAAACAACCCTAAAAGTCACCAGAAAAATGTGCGGTGACTATCTATTCCTTTTCCGGACTACGCTGGTGACTGCACAGCGAGAATTTTCTCACCAAGGATATGATACCATGAGAAATAAAGACACCAAAGAAAAGATTATGTAGATGCACAACACAATTGGCTTATGTTGAGCCCTTTCTCCACTTCACGTAGTAGATAATCATGTTCTCCAAATGTGGGACACTAACACTACGTATAACTATATACACTTTAACTATCTAACAATACATAAGGTAGATCTCTCTAATTTGCAGAACACATTCAGCAACATGTCCACGATACCCCAATACTTAGTCTCCCTCCTTTTCTTTGCTCTTGTGCCCATTCTGCTGTCACTTTCATTCTTTTTGAAAAAGAATTGTCCTCTTCCTACTTGGTTCTGTTAGAAGAAAAGAGATGGGAAGGAAAATGAACCAGGACAGGACAAATAAAGAGAAAAAAGTCTTTGACATGATGGAAACTACCCTAGTATCCTGTGTGACGGCCATACTAGGGTATTGCCTACGTATCCCAAACTCCCCACACCAGAAAATACTAAAAGGAGCAAACGAGAATCAGAAACAAAGCTTGCAACCTAAGTTGCTCGGACTTGGGTGCGGATCTAGATGTCGGATCCTTCATGATCTAAATTCTAAGATTCGGGGTTATGGATCTAGGTACGGATACGGGTGCGGGGATTCGGCTAAAAATAATTCAAATATCTACAATAGAGTTATATGTCTAAATTATGAGACATTATGTAGAAAACTTATAAGGTATTCCGACGAGAAAATATTGATCAAGAGGAGAATCCTAGAAGGAGATATAAGGAAAAGGGCCGACATAAAAGTTTCTATATACAAGGTATTCCCTTCTTTTCAATTTCACCTTAGCTATTGTTTTGATTACAGAAATCATTGTATCGATCCCGAATTTCTTTGTTGATTTTGGTCAAAGTACCCAAAATTGGTTGACCAGATCCGGTACGGATCCCACACCCATGTCGTGGACACGGGTGCGGCACCGAAAGTGAAGAGTCTGAGCAACTTAGCTTGCAGCCTCTGGAAATCCTTAATAATGGATAAAGAGCACGACACACATAAATGAATCTAAACATATTCACACTCTGGCAATGTTTTCACTTGATCTATAATTTAATTCAAAAGGTACATATTATCACCTCCGTTTAAACTATTACCTACAACTAGATTCAAAGAAAAATTAAAGGTATTGCTGCTGCTACTTAGGTCATAGCTCCCAAGTATTAAGAAGGAAAAATGATTGATTGAAGTAATAAATAAATAGACAGAAAAACCCACTTCAGTAATGATTCAAGAAAAGATTTAGAAACAATTGTCTCTATCAAATAAAAAAAAGACTGAGACACAAATGTAAGTATGTCCAATCGAAAAATCAATGAAACGAACATAAACTAATGAAGCTGGAAAGTCAACTTAACAATGAAAGATATACATAAAATATTGGTAATCCAAGTCTAAGTTGCTCGGACTCGAGTGCGGGTATATGATACGGATATGTATCCGAGTGTTGGATTCGGCATAATCTAAATTTTAAGATTCGGGGGTGTGTATCCAGGTATGGATACGGGTGCAAGGATTCGGCTAAGAAAATTCAAAATTATAAAAAATAGAGCTATAAAGATATATCGCCGCTACTGTCTACCATCCAAACTCAAAACACGAGCTTAAATTCTTGATTTCTTTGAAACACGAAGCAGCAAAAATGAGACAAAAATACTATTATATTGAAGGAATGTCATTTCTCTTCTCTTAAATCTATTTTATCTTTAATTTTGAGAAATCAAATCTCAATTTTCCCCCCAAATTTTCGATGTACCGGTCAAAGTATCCAAAGTTGGTTGACCATATCCGGGACACCCAAAGTCTATTGGTACTAACCAAAAAGGGGGGACGGCACCCAAAACGGAGAGTCCGCGCAACTTAGATCCAAGTAGATGTGAATTAAATCAAGTTTCTCAGGAAACATCCATGTATACCTGCAAGCATCTTGGCCGCTTCCCGTGCATAAACAACTAAAATAGCGCAAAGCTCCTTGATGTCATGTGGCTGGATTAGGTCTGCTAACAGAGACCTACAACAATGAGGCAACAATTAATTTGCAGAAGGAGCAGTGGGCATTAATTTCTCAAGGATAGTTAGCAAGACCTGTAGGTAAACTTTGAAGGACCTAATGCTGCAGCATTACCAACACGAGGACCAGGAATAGAAGACAACGAAGATGGTGGAACTGAAGCTTTAATCTGGTGGTCCTGGATGACATGATTTGATTTCATTAATCAACTATTATCACAATATTTAGCCAGAGCTAAAGCAAGTTGTTTCTCCTACTTATTAGAAAGCATAGAAACACTGATCGATGACCATAAAATCAAGAAAAACTATTTGTTGTTGTTCATTACAAAATTCATGTTCTATCGAACAAACCCCATGCCAGAATATGCAGATAACATGCACAACTGAAAAACAAGTCAAGTTGTATCAGAGAACAGTTGATGTTTACCTGCTGAAATTGACCGAGCCTATGAACAGGGTCTTTAATCATTGACCCAAAGAACAGCTCCTGAGGCTTTCTTTTCTTATTCACTGGAGGAGATCCATAACCAGAGGATCCAATGGCACCAGTTATAGCAGCATTTGCTGCCTGCTGCAGATATGCCATGTTGTTGCCATGATCTCCATGGAAAAGAGCCTGCCTCTCTTCACTTCCTTCAAAATTTTTGCAGTCCATGCATTTACAATTTTCAGAGCAAAGAATGTTGGCTTGGAAGCACTCACAATACTTCTTAAGGCAACCTGATTTCTTGCAGTGGCAGCCTTTATTATGCTTTGGCAGTACTAAGCCATCCCCAGCTTCCTCCTGCATAGATTTATAATCTCAGTTCTAAGCTGTCATAGAGGACAGACACACGCAATTTTTTTCAGTACAGCAACAAATTACAGATGATGTTTGTAATCCATTAGTTCTTACATGAAACAAGTAATTTCAAATAATCCACAAGATTTAAGAAAAGACAAGAAAAATTACTTCAGTCACCTTGGAAAGCAACAGTATCACAAGAAGAAAAAACTAAAAGAGTAGGACTAATATCACAAAGCAAGAAGCATAAAGTGAAACAAGAACAAGTATAAGTATTGCAGTAATGCCTGAAACTAGGACAAAAACTTGTCATCAAAAGTAAATATTAGTATTACTTTGATGATTAAATTTCATTTGCTTCCTTCAGACAAATACTCCATTCCACGTGCAGTGAACCAAGTTCACTTCAATTCTTAGATTGAAATTTGGAGACTGATAATTGACTTAATTTCTCAAAGTATAGAGAATAACAGCCAGCCTTTTTCTGGATGATCGAGAAATTTGTCTGGAGCCAACTTTTTGGCCAACCACAACCTTCGAAACTCGGGGATGATGGACCCACTCCTATACCTTTCTCCACTTAAATACTGGACTCTCTGTCTTTGAAATACTTCGCTATGATGTGTTAGAATAGGAATAGGAATAGGATTATATAGTGTCCTACGTGAAAAAGGATTGTAATGTAGTGTCTATAAATAGGGCACAATGTAATAATGTACAATACACGATTCAATAATATTTTTCTCCTTTATTTCTCACATGGTATCACAGCGTACATAAGAAATTTCCGGGACAGAGAAGACAGTCACCGCGCCTTCATTCCAGTGACTTTCAGATCTGACCTGAGCCACCTCCACCTACGCCAGTAGTTTTCGAGAATTAACACCACCACAAGGTCCAGCCAGCGACCAAACCCCAGAAAAATCTCCGGCAGCAAATTAGTGACGCGTCGTCACGTGCCTGTCAGAAATCTGACACCGGTGGCGCGGAGTACTGGAAATACTGGTTATGAGACAAGACTAGAAAAGATTCATCAGCATCACATGCATTGAATCTTTTATTTGTGCATAACAATTCATATGTTGTATTTGCTTCAGTTGGATTTACCTAATGCTGATATTTCCTTATCTGTTGAGATTACATGAACTGTATAGGACCAATCAATTATTTTTAAGGCCAACCCTCACCACTACCTTGTTGGGGTCGGTCAATGATACTTCCTGAGTACATATTGATTTTGTACTCATGCTACACTTGCTGCACTTTATGTGTAGATACTGATCCCGACACCAGCGGAGTACGTGACTGTGTCTAGGGAGTTTAGCTCAGAGTATCAGGGTGAGCTGCTTGGTTTCACAGCACCGTGGATTTCATTCCTGTTTGTTTTACTTTTACTGTTCTACTTATTCCCAGCCAGTGTATTTGATATTTCAGACTTGTATGTCTATTCAGTAGAGCTCTTGACTCATCTCGGGGGTGATTTTGTATTTCCACGTTTATGATATATGAGACTTATTATATGACTTGTAACAGTTTTCAAATGCTTTCATTTCTATCTTTCAATAAAGAAAATTGGTAAACAGTTGAATTGGTTTGCCTATTGGGTTGGGGTGTATGTGTCATCGCGGTGTAGGTAACTTTGGGTCGTGACACACACCATCTTGCACTTTTTGGATTAGTTGGAAGAAAATAAATGGGAGATATTTCCAAATGAAAAGGATGTAAAGTGTTTAAGAAAATACTTTTTATTTCATTTATTCTTTGGTGTAAAGAGAACAATTCCACATGTATAGAGGACTGGGATAGCTTGATAGATGTTTATGGTTAAACAACTTCGACACTTCCATAACTTGTATATTGTTTTTGACACCATTCTGGTTTGTTACTAATAAATGAAACTTGATTTACCCCCCTATCCCCCCGAAATATTGTAACAGTTCCACAGACAAGCAAATATGGACCATATGCATATCAACCAGAACCATATGTCAAAGATATTTTCAAATCTCTAACAGAACTAAAATAAGGATAGCTTCACCAGTGCCTCCGATTTTAATGATGCATCATCCGTGAATTTGCTTAAATTCAAAAGAATACCCTATTCTCTCGAGCTCCATGTGGACTGCTGGCAATTTTAGGTCTGAATGCATTTGGATTACGCTCTGAAGTAGCTTCAACTGCTTCTCGCCTAGCACCTTCATTTTCGGCATTATTAAGACAATTGGCACAGTTGCACCCATCACAGTATATGCCAGAAGCAAAGCATTCACAATACCTGAACCATAAGTTTTTAAAAAATATAATATATATATATATATTAGAAGCAATCAAAGATGATCACACTGCATATGTAATAGTAGGCAGGATTGCAATTCATGCAAACATTTTCAGCAAAAGAACTTGACAAAGGTTGAGCAACTTAAGGGGAAAAAAAGGAAAACTGTGCTGCCAAAAGCAAAAGAACAAAAAATAGATAATCATCTAGCTAAAAAAGAGGTCATATAGACGACACTTAACCATACCTAAAGAAGAAAAAACCTGCATATTCTTTTTTTTAATTGTTAAAAACCTGCATATTCTTTATATACAAAACTACAATAACATACCCAGTGTGATCCCACAAGTGGAATCTGGGAAGGTGGGGTGTATGCAAACCTTACCCCTACCTTGCATGAGGTAGGGAGGCTATTTCTGATAGATCCGTGGCTCAAGAAAAGCGTTTCCAAAAACAGGTTTGACAAATACAAGAGTAAAAGCTATGGTGAAAATACTGTAGAAAAGAGAAGTATTGATAGACAAAATAGTAAAGATAACCCATGTAAAAGAAACAACAATAATAATACAATTGAAGAATAAGATAATAATAGAATATAATAATAATGGTACTGATAAGTAGAAGAGGGAAAAGACAAGGTGCTCTAAGCTAGAACCATGCTCTCCCACAGGAAAAAGAAAACTCGTTGTGGGATGTCAAAAAGAAAAAGGCTTAGAAGCAAAGGCGAACAGGATTATATTGAGACCTCTATTTATCATAATCAGCAACAGGTAGCATCTGCTGATAAGATGCTTGATTGTGACAAAGGACAGGTAGAGAAGGATTATACAAAAGCACCATTTGTTAAAAAGGTTTGGTTTTCGGCGGAAAGGAATCGGAGATAAAAGAGCTCTCGTTACAGCTTCGCTGGGAAACGGACCGCAGCGCAACGACTAGGACTCTTTTGATGTTTATGATCCTTTAGTGGTCAAGAAAATAATGTATGGATATCATTAATGTACTCAAAGGAGCTCATTTGGCTAATCCAACGGTAGCCTTGTAAGAGTTAAAACACGGGAGAAGTCCTCATGAGACTTCAAATAAGATGAATTGGATCAATTTAATCCCTGGCCTTCCAACAATGGAGGACCTGAACAAGTGAAGATGAATAATACATTCTGTTAGAATAGGAACAGGATTTCATATATAGTATCCCACTAGGAAAAGGATTGTAATGTAGTGTCTATAAATAGGGCTCAGTGTAATCATGTAGATACAACAATTTAATAATAATATTTTCTTCCATAATTTCTCACATGGTATCAGAGCATTGGTGAGAAACATCCCGAAAATACAGTCCCGCGCATAATTACGGTGACTATACAGTACTGTTGCGTCGTCTCTTTCTTTTTCCTTCAATGTTTGCAAAAACAAACACTGCCATCGGACTTGGAAGGCTCCGGCGACCAGATCACAGTCAACGTCACCGGAAAATATCTCCTCACACGCGGAAAAAGCTATTGCTCCGGCGAGCAAATGTGCGACACGCGCCGGCGCGTGCAACGTTCTCCGGCCACTTTTTCGGCAGAATGTTTTTTCCAGGCGAGCTGAAGATCCTGACCAAACCCCAGTTTTTGGGGGATTCTAATCACTTTAAATTTTTTCGGCGATCAGATCTATTTTTTTCCAGCGAGGCTGAAATTCTTGAGATTTCAGATTTGTCCTTTCAGATTCGAAGTTACTTTTTAGATCAGATTTCGGTTGTGATATGTTTAACTCCAAAAACACGAGAATTGAAAGTTCAAGTCCTATAATTACTTCGGAACTCTTAATGAGAAAATCAGAAAAGCGACATCCCAATCAATAAAGAATCGACGAAAAGGAGGTCGGTTTGGAAGATCTCACCCTAAGTGTAGTTATTGTAAAAGGCTTGGACACACTCGTAAAGTATGCCGATCTCGACCTAAGTGTAGTTATTGTAATATGTTTGGACATGCTCGTGAAGTATGTTATTCTCTGCATGGTCGACCACCCAAGAATACTCATATTGCTCAGACTTCCACTACAAGTCACCAACGGGTTTATTTATCCGAAGAAGAATATAATGAGTACCTTCAGTATCGAGTAAGTAAACAGACATTTCCACAAGCAGCCTCACTCGCACAATCTAATACCGTTGGATCGTGGGTTGTAGACTCTGACACTTTTGATCATATTTCTGGTGATAAATCACTTTTGTCGGATATTAATTATTCGCAGTCTCTTCCCGCTATTACTTTAGCCAATGGGATCCAAACAAAAGCAAAAGGAGTAGGACAAGCTAAACTCATATCTTCGGTCACTCTAAATTTTGTTCTCTATGTCCCTGGTTGTCCTTTTAATCTTGCATCGGTCAGTCGTTTGACTCGTGCCTTAAATTGTGTCATACTATTTCTTGATGATTCTTTTATTATGCCGGACCACAGTACGGGACAGACGATTGGCGTAGGATATGAATCACAAGGCCTCTACTACCTTACCTCTACTCATAAATGCTCCATAGCAGGTCTAGTTACATATCCTCCAAACTTAATCCATAAACGATTGGGACATCCGAGTCTGTTCAAGCTACAAAAGATGGTTCCAAGTTTGTCTAGTCTGTCCAAATTAAATTGTGAGTCGTGTCAACTTGGGAAACACACTCGCACTACCTTTCCACGTAGTGCTGAAAGTCGTGCAAAGCTTATTTTTTCAATAGCTCATTCTGATATTTGGGATCCTAATAGAGTCAGTTCACCTTTAGAATCTCGTTATTTTGTTAGTTTCATTGATGATTTTTCCAGATGCACTTGGTTATTCTTAATGAAAGATCGTTTTGAGTTATTCTATATATTCAAGAGTTTTTGTGCTGAAATACAAAATCAATTTGGTGTTTCTATTCATACTTTTCGTAGTGATAATGCCCTAGAATACAGATCCTCCCAGTTTCAGCAGTTTATGACACACTAAGGAATTATTCACCAAACATCTTGTATGTACACCCCTCAGTAGAACGGGGTAGCAGAAAGGAAGAATAGGCATCTCATTGAGACTGCTCACACTCTTCTCATTGAATCCCATGTTCTGCTGCATTTTTGGGGCGATGCAGTCCTCACAGCTAGAGATAGCAGTGGATCTTGGACCCGGTCCGGATTCGGTGGATCCAGATCCGTTTTATAGGATATGGATCTTCAAAATTTGGACCCGACGGATCCGGATCGGACCCGGATCCGTTTCTACCGGATCGGATATGGATCTGGATCTTGTATTTGAGATCCGTATCCGGACACATCCGACCCGTGGATCCGTTTTTTATTAAATATATTCATAACCTAGAATGTAATTTTATAAGTATTTTCTTAAAATTGCTAAGCACATCATTGCAAGTTTAATTCTCAAAACAATTTTAATTTATCCCCGCGTTAACTCAAAAACCAAAAAAAAAGAGGTAACTTCGATAATAAAATCAATGTTATATTAGTGAATGACTAACATCTCCATAGACAAGTAGTTAAAATTATATTCACTTCATTTGTAAAGATTTCAAGCACATGCAAGTTCTGCATTGTGGAAATACTAGTCAGCATTTTCCACAACTATTGTCATTGGCCAACATTTTCAATTAATAGCTCACAATCAAAACGAGACAACGAACAGAATATCTCACATGAACATTTTAAAATTGTAACACAGTAAAACTGTTAGCTAAGTAAAAATCGTTTGTCAGTTCAAAAAAAAATTCTTAGCAAGGTAAAAATTTTTACATATGGATCCAGATCCGATCCATGGACCCGGTGGATCCGATGGATCAGGGTTTGGATCTGATTTTTATGGATCCGAAAGATCTGAATTCAGGTATGAAAAACGGATCTGGATCTGGATCTAGTAGGATCCGATCCAGATCCGATCTGTTGCCATCCCTACTCACAGCTTGTCATTTAATTAATCGAATGCCCTCATCTTCTATTCAGACAGATTTCATATTTCATAGTATATCCTCAGTCATCTATATATTATCTTCCTCGTGTTTTTGGGAGCACATGTTTTGTGCATAACAGAAATACAAGGTAAGGCTGCGTACAACAGACCCTTGTGGTCCGTCCCTTCACCAAACCTCGCGCATAGCGGGAGCTTAGTGCACCGAGCTGCCCTTTTTTATGTTTTGTGCATAACCTAGCTCCGGGGATAGATAAATCAGCCCCTCGCTCTCTTAAATGTGTCTTTCTTGGTTATTCTCGAGTTTAAAAGGGGTATCATTGCTTCTCACCTTATCTTCGTCGATATCTTATATTTGTCGCTGTCATATTTTTTTAGTCTCAAGCTTACTTTAGGTCTCCTTTTGATCATCCTGATATCTCTGAGGTCTTACATATACCTCAGGTTTTACCTACACCAACCTTTGAGGAATCTACAGTTACTTCTACATCTCCAATCACAGTGTCACCACTTCTAACTTATCATCGTCGTCCGCTTCCAACATCAGGTCCAGATGATTCATGTCCTGCGTCGGACCCTGCACCTACTGTGGACTTGTCTCCTTCTGATCAGCCGATTGCACTTCGAAAAGGTAAACAGTCCACTCGTAATACTAATCCACATTATACCTTTTTAAGTTATCACCATCTATCATCATCCCATTATGCCTTCGTATCATCATTGTCCTCTGTCCCCATTCTAAGTCTACAAGTGAAGTCCTTTCTCATCCCGGATAGCAACAGGCTATGATTGATGAGATGTCTGCTTTACACAGGAGTGGTACTTGAGAGCTTGTTCCTCTTTCTTCAGGTAAATCCACTGTTGGTTGTCGTTGGGTTTATGCAGTCAAAGTTGGTCCGGACGGTCAAGTTGACCGGCTTAAGGCTCGCCTTGTTGCGAAAGGGTATACACAAATATTTGGGCTTGATTACAGTGATATTTTCTCTCCCGTGGATAAAATAGCTTATGTCCGTCTCTTTCTATCTATGGTTGATGTCCGTCATTGGCTTCTTTATCAGTTGAACATTAAGAATGTTTTTTTCCATAGTGATCTTGAGGAGGAAGTTTATATGGAGCAACCACCTGGTTTTGTTGCTCAAGGGAGGTCTAATATAGTGTGTCGATTGCGTCGGTCACTTTATGGTTTAAAACAGTCTCCGCGAGCCTGGTTTGGTAAATTCAGCACAGTAATTCAGGAGTTTGGCATGACTCGCAGTGAAGCAGATCACTCTGTGTTTTATCGACATTCCGCTCCAGATTTGAGTATTTATTTGGTGGTTTATGTTGACGATATTGTTATAACTGGCAATGATCAAGGGGGTATCACTAATTTAAAGCAACATCTCTTTCAGCATTTTCAAACTAAAGATCTCGGTAGACTGAAGTATTTTCTAGGTATTGAGGTTGCCCAATCCACGTCAGGTATTGTTATTTCGCAACGCAAGTATGCCTTAGACATTCTTGAGGAGACAGGAATGATGGGATGTAGACACATTGACACTCCTACGGATCCGAATGCTAAACTCTTGCCAGGTCAGGGGGAGCCACTCAGTGATCCTGGAAGATATAGGCGATTGGTGGGTAAGTTGAATTATCTCACATTGACTAGACTTGACATTTCATTTCATGCGAGTGTTGTAAGTCAGTTTATGGATTCTCCCTGTGATAGTCATTGGGATGCAGTTGTCCGCATTCTGCGATATATTAAGTTAGCTCTAGGTAAAGGACTGCTTTTCGAAGATCGAGGTCATGAGCAGATCGTTAGATATACAGACGCAGATTATGCAGGATCACCCTCTAATAGGCATTCTACATCCGGATATTGTGTTAATAAGAGATAATTTAGTGTCCTGAAAGAGTAAGAAACAGAGTGTCGTTGCTCGATCTAGTGCTGAATCAGAATATCGAGCAATGGTTGTAGCAACTTGTGAGCTAGTTTGGATTAAACAGTTGCTCAGAGAACTAAAATTCAGAGAAATCAGTCAAATAGAACTTGTGGGTGATAACAAAGCGGCCCTTCATATCGCATCAAATCCGGTATTTCATGAGAGGACTAAGCACATCGAGATTGACTGTCACTTTGTCAGAGAAAAAACTATCTCCAGAGATATTGTTATAAAATTTGTGAAGTCGAGTGCAGATATTTTCACCAAGTCTCTCACTGGTCCTCGTATTAATTACATCTGTAACAAGCGCGGTACATATGACTTGTATGCACCAGCTTAAAGGGGAGTGTTAGAATAGGAATAGAATTTCATATATAATATCCTACTAGGAAAAGGATTGTAATGTAAGGTCTATAAATAGGGCTCATGTGTAATCATGTAGATACAACAATTTAATTATAATATTTTCTCTCATAATTTCTCACACATTCACAATAACAATTTAAACATGGAATATCACTTAAAATAACAATGGCAATTACAGAGAACTGATTAACCAAATTCCATTTGAGGGTAGTTGTATCCTTTTATAACGAGAGAATGTTAATCCATGTCAACTTAAAAAGCGTGAGAAATCAGGTAAATATTGATCCCAACGAGCAAGTAATCCATTTCCTAAAAACCCTATCACATTGCACATAGTTAAGTACAAAGATTATACTCCAAAGAATGGATTTTGAACCTAACTCAACCCCAAAAGTTAGCTTATGAGAGGAGGGGATTGCCCAAGACCATATCAGTGGGTTAAAGGGTACATGGTCTCCTTATATGGACTTGGGCAATCTTCCCCTCATGAGCTAGCTTTTGTAGTTGAGTTAGGTAATAACTCATTCTTTACATGGTACCAAAGCAGGCAAAGGTCCTGGGATCGAATATCACCGTCACTCATGATCGAAAAGAACTTTCACATGTTTGGCTCATGAAAAAGAATCAGACCCGCACGTGAAAGGGCGTATCGAGACTACAGTTAAATATTAAAAGTGTGTTCTCTCTAACAACTTATGCTTTTAGATGAGATGGTCACACACTTCAACATGGTATCAGAGCAGGGCATCTTAATTTTTGTTTACCGATGTCGGACCCCACATGAAAATTGTCCACGCTCCATATGTCCAGCCTTGGGCGTGAGGTGAGGTATTGAAAAGTCCCACATCGTTGGTTAATGGGATGAGTAGTCTTCTTATATGGTCTTGGGCAATCCACCCCTCATGAGCTAGCTTTGGGGTTGAGTTAGGCCCAAGGTCTATTTCTTTGTCATGATATCATGGTAAAAAGGGCAGTCCGGTGCACTAAGCTCCTGCTATGTCATGCTACAAGTTTGAATTTTGGATATTTTCGTCAGATCCTCTTTCTCGTGAAGTTTACCCTCCGATTGATAACTGGCTTGACATCGCTCTTCATAATGGTGTAAAAGATCTGGTTTTTAGAATTATTGGCTTTACATTATACCCCTTGCCTAATTTCACTATCTTGGCAGCAAAGTCTTTAACAAAATTGGTTTTGGCACATTATGATCTGATGCATCTTTCATTGCCTAATAGGGTAGTGAACTGTGATTCTTTGAGAGAGCTTTCTTTATTTGATGTTCATTTAGACGACAACATGCTTCATATTCTACTCACTAGTTTCCCCTTGATTGTCTATTTCATAATTGAGCATTGTACTGAGTTGAAAAATATTGAATTGTTGAATCTTCAAAATATCAAGTTAGTTTCCATTTGGAAAGCTAGAAACCAGCATGTTAAAATCCAAGCACCAATTCTTGAACACTTACTTTATTTTGGTGATCCGGAGGAGTCTAATATGTCGGATATGGTTGAGTGTCAGAATTTGACATCTTTAGAGCTATCACATGCGAGGATATCTAAAGTTCTCGAGCACCTTATATCTAGATCTCAATTTCTTGAGAAATTGATATTAGTTGACATTTAAAAGGGTTTGGAAGGTCTATGATTTGTGGGGGTCAATCCTTTAAAAGAACTGAAGATAAAGGATTGTGAGGGCTATGAGGAGATTGATGCTCCAAATTTGGTATCACTTCAGTAGAAAAGAGGTCAAATTCCTAAACTTGAAATTGTAAAAAAGGCAAACCAATTGAAGTACAAAAAGATCGTCCTTTATTGCATGAATTACTTAAATGTTGCGTGGTTTTGTAAGTTGAGGAATATTCTATCAAATCCAGCCACATGTTCTAACGTATCCCTTTACTTTTCCAAATGCAATGACTTCAACAACAAAGAATTGCTACTACACCATAATGCTACCCCTCAAGTAGACGCTATGAATGTAGCATTTTTAACGTCGTCTAGGGAAGTGCCAACATTTGTGGATGTTTTGTTATGGAGTTGTCAGCCTAGGAGACTCAAGTGTATTCTCAACTGCCCTTTAAGGGAGGGTGTGAAAAAGTCCCATATTAGGGTGGTCTCCTTGTGTGGTCTTCAACAATACTCCCCTCATGAGCTAGTTTTTGGGGTTGAGTTAGACTCAAGGTCCATTTCTTTATCATTGTAAAGAATGGATATTGGGTCTAACTCAACCGCAAACGCTAATTCATGAAGGGAGAATTGTCCAAGTCCGCACAAGGAGACCATGTTCCCTTTAACCCACCGATGTGAGACTCCAGCACCCCCGCACGCCTAGGACTGGACATCTGGAGTGTGGCCAATATCGCAAACAATGAATTGGGCAGACCTGGCTTCTTTTGCTGGATTACCTGCAAATCGGGTTTTTTTCTTCTACAAAATAATGAGTAAATTTCTTTTTTTGCCTCTTCAAAAATTTGGAAGAAAATATTTACTTAATATATAACTTTTTCCTTCTTTCATTCATTGCTTTTCTACTGGGAGCCTTTCCTTTTCTTTTTTTTTGATAAGGTACTTGGAGCCTTACCTTCTTTCATTGCTTTCCTACTTTGAGCTTGCCTTTTAAGAGGTGGTCAGCAGACATAACAATCAACACTAAGAAAAGTATACCTAGTTTCAAAAAGAGAATCTCCCGCTGCATAACAGCAAATAATCCCATCTCAGGCTAACAACAACAACAACAACAACATACCCAGTGGAGTCCCAAAACGTGGGGTCTGAGAGGGTAGAGTGTACGCAGACCTTACCTCTACCTTGATAGGTAGAGTGGTTGTTTCCGAGAGACCCTCGGCTCAAGACAAAGCATAAGCCCAAGCAAAGCAAGAAAATAAGTCATGCTAGCGCATTCTGAAAAAGAAGCAGTAACTAATGCAAGTACATAAGATAAATAAAGTACATTAAAGAATGTCCTTAGTAAATAAAGTACTACCCTTCTACCCTAAATAAAGTACTACCCTTCTACCCTAATCAGTATCCTCTCCAACCCCCTATCTAAGGTCATATCCTCAGTAAGTTGCACATGCGCCATATCCCGTCTAATCACCTCTCCCCAATACTTCTTCGACCTACCTTTATCGCTCCTGAGCCCGTTCATAGCCAACTTCTCACACCTCCGCACCGGGGCATTTGTGTTTATCCTCTGCACATGTCCGAACCATCTCAACCTCGCCTCCCGTATCTTATCCTCCATCGAGGTCACTCCCACTCTCTCCTGGATATCATTATTTCTAATCATATCCCTCCTTGTATGCCCACACATCCATCTCAGCATCCTCATCTCCGCGACTTTTATCTTTTGGATGTGCGAAGTCTTGACTGGCCAACACTCCGCCCCATACAACATAGTCGGTCTAACCACCACCCTATAGAACTTACCTTTAAGTTTTTGTGGCACTTTTTTATCGCACAAGACTCCAGATGCGAGCCTCTATTTCATCCACCCTGCCCCAATACGATGTGACATCGTCATCAATCTCTCCATTCCCTTGGATAATAGATCTGAGGTACTTGAAGCTTCCTTTCTTCAAAATGACCTGAGTACCAAGCCTCACCTCCATGCCTGTCTCAAGGTCGCTCCCATTACTGAACTTACACTCCAAGTATTTTGTCTTGGTCTTACTCAACCTGAACCCTTTAGACTCCAGAGTCTATCTCCAAACCTCCAGTTTAGCATTCACTCCGGTGCGAGTCTCATCAATCAGGACTATGTCGTTTGCGAATAACATACACCATGGCACCTCTCTTTGGATCTGTCACGTCAGGCATCCATCACCAAGGCAAATAAGAATGGACTAAGAGTTGATCCCTGGTGCAACCTCATCACCACTGGGAAAAGCTCCGAATCCCCTTCTACTATTTGTACCCTGGTCTTGGCTCCATCATACATATCTTTGATCGCCCTAGTGTACGCCACAAGTACACCTCTAACCTCCAAACATCTCCATAGAACCTCTCTAGGAACTTTGTCGTATGCCTTCTCGAGGTCGATGAAAATCATATGTAAGTCTCTTTTCCTCTCCTTATACTGCTCCACCAACCTCCTAATAAGATGAATAGATTATGTAGTCGAACGCCCCGGCATGAATCCAAACTGGTTCTAGAAAATAGACACGTCTTTTCTCACCCTCGTCTCCACGACCCTTTCCCAAACTTTCATAGTGTGGCTTAGCAGCTTAATACACATATAGTTGTTGCAACTCTGGATATCACTTTTGTTCTTGCACAGAGGAATCATTGTACTCCACCTCCATTCTTTGGGCATTCTCACCGTCTTAAAAATGACATTAAGCAACTCAGTCAGCCACTCCAAACCTGTCCTGCCTGCGCTCTTCCAAAATTCAACTGGGATCTCATCGGGCCCGGTCGCTCGTCGCTCGTCCCCTGCGCATCATGCGAACAACACCATTAACCTCATCAACCTTAATTCTTCTACAATACCCAAGTTAGAGGGGTTTTATGTTGTCACTATCTCAAGTTCTTTGACTTCCTAGAACTGCATGAGGTATGAGAAAGGGACACAAAAGTAACTCCAAAGCCTCTAAGGTCCACTTTAAATGTTTACTAAATAATGACCTTCCTAATCTAGGAGTTAGTTCAATGTACCTTCAAATATTACACATAAATATTGGTGGGAGATTCTACATATATTGTGCACGAAAAGAGGAAGTACTTACAACTTTAAACATCGAGAATGTTTGCAGTTACACTGCTTTGGCTTTTTAGGTGTACCATCTTTTGCTTCACTAGCATTTTGCCTTGACCTTGCTTTGGGTGATTCGGGTTTCCTGGAAAGAAAAGAGTATAGGATATACAAATCTCATAAAGTGTTTATAGAGAACATTTCATGCCTTCCCCTCCCCCTCTTTTCTATACATCTTTGAGGTGAGAGAAGTGGGATAGCCCTTGAATATGAATAATACACAACACCATGCATAGAATCCTATTAGGTTGGCATTAGTGGTCAAAATTCATTTTTCAATCAGTGAGATGAGCAGTGATTTGAAAAGGAAAAGTGTAATAAGCAATAAAGAGTCAAGAAGCAAAGCACACACTTTTTCAAAGTAAAGAGCAAAATTTTAAGGAAAAATACAAAAATTAACCAAACAAATGGGAATTAGTACTTATAACACCAAAATGCAATTAACTTCATTAATTTCAATATCCAATATACAACAATGACAAAGGTATCCGAAAAATTCAAAGCAAATACATCAAGAAAAATTTCATAAGCCCACAGAAAGACAAGTTCATTAGCAAAACTGATTTTCAATTTTCAATTAATTATCCATCGAAAAGAATTTTTTTTTTATAACCGTGGTGTCCGGGCCAACTTGCGCGTACCTCGACTAATTCCACGGAATACCTGTCACCTCACACCAGCAGCAAGTACCAAGTAACTATGTCTACCAAGGCTAGAGCATATGGAAAGAAATCACCTAGTGTTTTGTCTCTACTGAGATTTGAACCTAAGACCTCACGGTGCTCAACCCACTTCATTGACTACTAGGCCACACCCTTGTCAATGTTAACTTTCATTTATTACTAGCTTAGGAACTGTACTAAGAGTTAGCTTACAAATGCAAGTCTCGTTTTATTTCCTAACAATCCATTCATAAATTAAGAATTAGCTAACCAAAAGCATGATGGACAACATACAAAAGTAGAGAGTGCCTTTGTCAGCTCATATGGAAAAAGACTCTAATTTATCACCTTTTTCGTCTTTTTTAAGTTAGATTCTGACATGCATTTGCTTCCCGCTTGGATCACTCTCTACCCATCAAAAGTTGTGCTCCTTGCTGAAGTATGAGAGGCTATGAACCCTCATTTTACATTGCACCGTTGCCTGATTACTTTTCATAACACTGGAAGAGGAGGACTATTACATAGTTTTGTAAGGCGTTAAAGTGATAGGAATGTTGTCAGTGAAACATCACCAATTTCTAAAGACCTTGCAATTTGACGTAGTTAAGCAGAAAAAAGATGTAAACAGGAAAGTATAATCAACTAGAAAAGTAGAACCACATGTAAAGATGGAAAACATGTTAGATAGAGCATACCTATAAAACGTACAAGAGAATGAATGGTGTTTCCTAACATAAATTGACAACTGAGGAACTAAAAACTAGTTCCCTAGCTTGCAAGAAATGGCCTTTTCTATTTCTGAAGTCATAGAATGCCTAGTCAATCAATGAAATTACAGGAACAAGCCGAACTCTCATTAAATTGTAGTAAGTATATAATACAAGAAACAAAGCTCAGAAATATGTCTAGGTATTAGTGACAAATTCATTCATAGTTCCATTAAAGTTGGTGATCCCTAGGAAAGCCATATAATTTGTGAAGAGAATGCCAAACTCTGTTAGTACATGCTCAAAGGCTGCTTGGGTGACCTTCAAATAAATCCATTTACTTTCAAGCACCTATATTTAATGAATTTAGCTCAAAAGAACGATGTCTCTATTATTTCCCCCAAAAAAATTAGGAAATTTTGAGTGAATTGCAGGACTACACTTACAAAGGTCGTACTGAAGGATGAGGGGGCAGCACCGGAGTTTGTTGCACCGGCATCACCAGTACATGTTGCTGCAATTGCGGCTGTGTCTGTAATTGTGGCCTTATCAGCTGTGTTGACTTCATCGACACTGCTAACTGACTAGACTTCATTACCTGCGGTTGAATATGCTTAGCATGTTTCGGCAAAGACGCCGCCGGTACGCTACCACCACCTCCCCACGATCCCGTGAAATCCAGCTGCCTCGCTAGCTTCTTTGCCGGATAATCCGTTCCTGCATGAGCGCTAGCAGCCGGCTCCGATTGAGTCTTCTTTGGAGGGAAATCCCCTCCCTCACTTTTCTCCATTCAAAAGCAAAAAAAAAAAAAAAAAGTCTTCGAAAATTCACTTATTCTCCTGGGAATTTTCAAACTTAATCCACTAAATATCGATTCACAGGTACATATAAGTAGAGAACGCTGTATATATTAGATAGATGGAGAAAATAAGGGTTCTTTTTCAAAAGAAGCAGCAAATAGCCTTTGTCTCGCTCCTCCCTCTCTAGCTTTTGAAATTCAATTTGTAATTACGGGAACATCAATTTCATCCTACGGTTAATATCGCGAGAGTTAATCGCACGGCTCCAATTCATAGAAGCATCCATGGTTTTGTTTTCCACGGTTAGATGACTGGCTGCGTAATATACTTGAATTATTACAATTTACATGGATTTTTTTATCAAATCAGTTATCGCCACGTAGCTTTAGAGGGCAAGGGCTTTTTTGTGTTGTGCTGCGACTGAGAACAGAAGATAATATTCTTTTTGCCTGAGGGTTAAAAGTAAAAATAAAATAAGTTAAAAAGACAAGTTGGATTTTGGCGCTAAAGAGTCTATGGGTGTTGACGTTGGTTGTAGTGTCGGGTCGCCGGGATGCAAACGCCAAGATCTACGATTGCATCACCAGGTGTACAAATAGATGGACAGGATCAACTAAGGATTTTAATGAAAGTTTAAAACATCTATTGTCCTTTAAACTTGCCAATTAATTTTATTAACATACTTGAACAACCATATGTTTCGAATGGTTTTTTTATACCAGGTTTAAAAGTGAGCTCGCAGGGACTTTTTATATTTTTAAAAACTTTTGGGACTCACTTTAATCTAACAAATTTTGGCTCCAATAAACATAATTTTTTGTCTTCTTTCTCGTCTTCCTTCATCCTTCTCTTTCCCGCTTCTCTTCCTCTCAACAAAAAATTTATTTAATGTATTTAGGTGAGTACGAAATTCAACGGCCATAGACAAATTAGCAGTGACTTGAAGTAACATCTTGAATTTTTTCTTCTTCCACTATCTTAGAAAGCAGCGATTTCAAGCTTGTATTAGTGATTATACTTGAAGAGATAAAAAGGTATAAAATCTTAATTTTATCATTTTTTTTATTTTTTATTATTTAATGTGTAACTAACATGTACCCAGGGATGTATAGTAATTCTAGAAGGACGTATTCACATTCACACACCATACACCAACTCACGTTCCCATCACCACATTTATGTATGACAATGAATATATAAATATTATGCATTATGTACAGTATATGACAGTAGCTAAACATGTAACCTACATGCACATAGCTCATAATGTTAAACTAGCATGAAAACGATGCCTATAACATTATTTCTAAAATGAACGAATGCTCAAGTAGTCATGCAACAGGTAAAATATGAAAAGTATACAGGGCCTGTTATAACACCCCAACACAAAAACACGATATTCGCATATAAGCTCATCACATCGAATATACATGACCCCCATATACATAATATGTTGCAAACAAGTCAATTTTGAAAAAGTTCCCTCATTGAGGTCAAAATCTTAACTTACTTTGGTCCAAAGATGTCTTCACCTTCTCAAATTACCTTCCCTCACTTTAACCCAATCACACGGGCTTGATCTATTCAAAATAATACTTTATGAGCTTAGACGAATCTAATAATACCATATTGTAATTTTATATTAAGTCAAAGTCAAACCTGAGCCTCATGGTCAAACCTAGAAATAAATTATGATTTCCGATTACCCATAACACTAAGAGTCCAAATATATCATTAGTTATCAATTTTGAGTTCAACCAATGTTCAAATTTCCATTTTACCCTTTCTTAAACCTAGAGAAATATTCTCTAATTTCTTCCTTTTAGATCCATGATTTATGGGCTAAATCGAGCATAGATTCATGTATAATGTCACGCCCTGAACCTTGATTTGGGCGGACTGGCACTCGCTGCCTTAACTTACCCGAGCGAATCAATTCTAAATGACATATGACTTGAAGAATACATAAAGTAAAATGAAAATAGTCTTCATATCATAAAGCCTTTAAAGAATTCCATTCATAAATAAGTACTTTAAGTTTAAAACAATGGAACATATTTCCAAAACATAAGACAATGTCAAACGTAGGGCATAACTAATATCTAGACTATGAAGTCTCTAACATAATCGATGAATCAAAACATTTACAGGGACAAGGCCCCTACATACCCAAAAAAGCTAAAATGCTAAAATAAATATACCTACACCCTGAAGATCAATTGAGGCTCATCAATAGATGAGAGTGCAGAAAACCTGGCGTGGAGTAGTATCGCCCTGAATATCTATACGAGCATCTTGAAATGTAGTGTCCCCAGTAAAAGGGACGTAAATATTGTGGAATAGCACTCGTATGTAGAACCAATTGAATGAAATAAGGGGATGTGAAGGAAAGGAAAACCCAACAGCACTATAAATAAAATACGAAGAGATAAGAACTCTGACATTTGAATAAGCTCAACATTTATATCATAAAAATATAAGTAAATCATTTATTGGATGTTTTATTAATAACTGACATACTTTATCCACCATGTAAGCACATAGAGTCTGATCTCTGCCCGATCGGCTAAGTCATCTCATCACCTTGCCAGAATAATGAGACATACATAATCATGATTGCTAGAAATGGGATCCATAAATAAACCGTCGTTGGTATAAGATGAAGGTATCACCCGATCCAACAGTACGATCACTATCCTATGTGGCATGCTTAGTTTCGGGCCTTTGCACACCTTCTCAGTTAACAAATCATACTCCCAAATATTAACATGATAAATATGAAATATTATCCCATAACCATATTTCATAGAGTCATATTGTGAGTCATGACAATAGTAGATAAATTGTAAGTTCGTCATATTCTAACTTGAAGAAAGTTCATAACTTGAAGAAAGTTTCTATTTTGATTATGTATCGTAATATATTTATATAATGACGATTCTCATAGAATCAAAGTAATGAGAATTCAAGTGCATAAGCTTGTATCACATAATATTGAGATACCTATTGAAAGAGAGATCACATGTGGGGTGTAACCAATTGAAAGCAAGAATATGGAGGATACTAAAGCTATTTCAATGGTATTGGAACAAGTTGCCAAGGAAACAAGAATTTTACCTAAATCTCAATTCTAAGAAACAAAGGAATATTGATTTACAATCTAGGTGAATTGGAAGAGAAAATAAGAGAACTCGGCTTAATTATCCCCTTAAACTATTGGGGTTTAAATAGTTAAGTTTACATGTCATAAAAATTCTATCCTAATTACATAATATTCTATCCTAATTACATAATATTCTATATACTATATTTACATAATATTCTATATACTATATTTACATAAATGCTAAAATTTTCACAGATTCTAAAACTCCCCCTGAAGTTGGTGCATACAAATTATATGTACCAAGCTTGTTACTTAAGTAACTCGTTCTGGGATCGGCTAATGACTTGGTGAATATGTCTGCAAGCTAGTCATTTGACCGCATGAATCTCGTGACAATGTCTCCTGAAAGTACCTTCGCTCTGAAAATATGACAATCAATCTCTATGTGTTTAGTCCTCTCGTGAAACACTAGATTCGATGCAATGTGAAGTGCAACTTCATTATCGCACACAAGTTCCATTTATTTAATCTCTCCAAATTTCAACACTTTCAGTAGTTGCTTGATCCATATGAGTTCACATGCCGCTACTGCCATAGCCCAATATTTTGTTTCTACACTAGACCTAGCAACCACATGTTGTTTCTTATTTTTCCAAGACACCAAATTTCCCCTAACTAACACAATATCCAGAAGTGGATCGGCTGTCAGAGGGTGACCTTGCATAGTCTGCATCTGAATAGCCAATAATTTTCTCATGTCCTCAATCTTTATAGAGTAGTCCTTTCCCTGGAGAAGATTTTATGTATCTAAGGATGCAAATAACTGCATTCCAATGACTGTCACAAGGAGAATTCAAGAATTGAATTACAACACTAACTGGAAAGGTAATATCAGGTCGAGTTACTGTGAGATAATTCAAGTTACCTACCAGCATTATATATCTTCCAGGATCGCTAAGAGGCTCCCCCTGACCTGTCATGAGCTTAACATTTTGATCCATCGGAGAATCAATAGGCCTACAATTTGTCATCCATGTCTCCTCAAGAATATCAAGTACATACTTCCTTTGTGAAATGGGGATTCCTAATTTGGATTGAGCAACTTCAATGCCCAAGAAGTACATCAATCGACAAAGATCCTTAGTCTGAAAATGCTGGAAAAAGTGATGTTTCAATTTGGTAATTCCCTCATCATCATTTCCTGTGATAACTATGTCATCAACGTACACCACCAAGTACATGCACAAACCTGGAGCAGAGTGACGATAAAACACAGAATGATCAGCTTCACTTAGTGCCATGCCAAACTCCTGAATAACCGTGTTAAACTTCCCAAACCAGACTCGATGAAACTATTTCAGTCCATAAAGTGTTTGACGTAATCTGTAAACCATGTTACTAGACTCCCCCTAAGCAACAAAACCAGGTGGTTGCTCCATATATACCTCTTCTTCGAGATCCCCATGAAGAAAGGCATTTTTTATATCCAACTGGTAGAGAGGCCAATGGAAAACAACAACTACAGATAAAAAGAGATGTACTAAAGAAATCTTAGCCACGGGAGAGAAGGTATCACCATAATCAAGTCCAAAAATCTGTGTATATCCCTTGGAAACTACTCGAGCCTTCAGATGATCAATATGTTCATCGAGGCCAACCTTCACTGTATATACCCAATGATAACCAACTTTAGACTTATTTGGAAGCAGAGGAACAAGCTCCCAAGTACCACTAGAGTGTAAGGCAAACATCTCGACAATCATAGCTTGTTGCCAGCCTAGATGAGAAAGAGCTTCACCTGTAGTCTTAGGAATAGACATAAATGATAGTGATGATACAAAGACAAAATGAGTCGATGACAAAGGATGATAGCTCAAGCAAGTATAAATAGGATGATGGTTACGAGTAGAGCGATTACCTTTTCAAGTGGAAATTAAGGGGACTCTGTGTAGACAAATCCTCAGCATGTAAGGATTTCGGTGGTGGGCATGAATCATTTAGACGCAGGCGATGATGATAAGTTAATAGTGGTGGGGGGTGCAACTGAGGAAGATCAAGATGTATAAGGTGATATGGAAGGGTAGACTATGGCAGGATCCCTAAAAGATGGAACTGATAGAACTTCAAAAATGTATAACTGTTCAGTAGAAGAGGATGTAAAGTAGAGTTGACCTTCAAAGAAGTAGACCAAATATCTCATCCCTAGTTGATGCGGGACATTCAACAACCCCCATCTTCATCACGCTTAGGCCTGGACATTTGGAGCATGGGCAATTTAATATGGGGGCCCAATATCGGTAAATCATGAAGTGGGATGAGCATGGCGCTGATACCATGTGAATTGAAAGAGAAAATAAGAGAACTCAGCTTAATTATTCCATCAAGCTATTGAGTTTTAAATAGTTAAGTTTACATGTCCTAAAAATGAAGGAAAATCAATACTAATCAATTCCTGATTACATAATATTCTACCTACTATATTTGCATAAATGCTAGAATCTTCACAGATTCTAATAGCCTACAAGGGTGTACAAAAGAGGGGTGCTAATAAATCCATTTTCCAATGATGCTTAAAATACTATTTTGGAATATTAGATCAGTAAAGACTCATCATGCCTTTCATAGAGTGCAGATGTTACACATGCATCACAAGTTCTTTCTAATTGCATTAATGAAACCTTTCCAACAATCCAGACATATTCAGCAGTACCGAAGGAAACTTGACATGAAATATGCAAATTTTAACTATAATTGGAAGATCTGATTTTTATGGATGATAATATAAATGTGGATATTATTAACAACATTGAGCAACAACTCACTCTAAAACTGTTTTTTCAGGATCTTGGGAGAACAATGATTGTCACATTAGTTTATGCAAAGTGTGATGTTATTGAAAGGCTGTCTTTATAGAATAGTATGTACTAAATGGCTGATGGTATAACAACACCTTGGTTCTTAGGTGGTGATTCAACATGATTATGAATGAAGAACAAAATATTTGAGGGCTTCATGTTTCTCCACATGAATATGAAAACTTTACTTTTTTGCTTCAATTCATGTGAGTTATCAAAAGTCATCTATAAAGGTAGTCCTTTTACATGGTGTAATCGTAGATCTGTTAGTTAATGCATTTTTAAAAGATTGGATAAGATCCATACCAATGAATTATTTCAAGATTGGTTTGGACAATTAGAAGTTGATCATTTATTCAAGACAAACTCTCATCGTGCTCCTATGTTAATTACATGTGGAGATCAGGCTCAACAATTTGTTAAGTCATTTAGGTTTCTGAAGTTTTGGACTGAACATGATAATTTCACTGAGATTGTTAGACAACACTTGCAGGCTAAAAATACTGATAATGTATTTAGGGAAAAGGTGGAAATATACCCCTCAACTTTGAGATTTGGTGTCACGATCCCAAATTATGGGTCATGATAGCACATACTATTCCCCGATAGGCGAACCATACCCAAAATCATCTAATCAAGTTATTGAAATAAAAGCAGAATAATAAAGAATTTATATAAGAACTGAAATTTTTCATAAAATACTTTAAACATCAAGTACCCAAACATTACATTTCTCAAAACTTGGTCTGACTCGTACAAGAGTGTCTACAATTATTACAACTTGAAAAGAACTGACTACACATCTATCTTGAAGAGTAAGAACAACACAATAAAATAGAGAGAGACCCAGGGTTGTTGATGGGACAGATAGCTCACCCTAAAACTACATGTACATCCAAATAAAAAATACAGCAAGTTTAGTATGAGTACACAACTTACCCCCGTTGGCATCATAGACCGACAACGACAGAAATCACATAACATGTAAAACCTGAGTCTACTTCACAATTACTAATATTTCAGCTTAAATCTTATCTAACACGTAACCTATTAAGAACATGGAAGTTGAGGGAACATACAATCAAGCAAGATCAGTTACATCATAATTTTATCATGTTTGAATTCACACAATTCAAATTTAGACCATTCTTCATAAGTTCGTCCTATGTCCATCTGACTCTAATTCACCTTAAACTCACTTCTTTATCACTTAACGTGCAACTACTTAACCTTTCCTTAATTACGAACATAAGTTGAAGTCTGTTCATAAATTCAATTACAAATAAGTCATTTAGCCACTTAAACAATAAGAATGGAATGAATGCGATTTTATGTAATGCAAGTGATGCAATGCAACTGGCCATTTTCCAAACCTGGTATACATGCTATTGTACGTAGCCACATAGCTATTACTCATGGGGGACTCCGCGGGTCCATATACCACTCACAATCAAGCGGCATGATCCATCAGACTAGTAGAGCATCACATCACAGACTCATTTATCGAGTCATGTCATATCATATCATCTCAGTATCCATATCATCTCATATCATACTCATTTACCTTTATTTCCTGATCTTATCAGACCAAACAACATTCCATATCCGATTCATCTCAGTATCAATAATAATATGAATGTATGAATGTAAATCGTAAATAAGACAATTAATCAGGGTAGCACATGAGATGAAAGTCATGTTTTTATGAGATGAATAACCACGTGCCTCAATATCATCAAAATCACAACAATTTCAAATAATCAATCTTTCCATATTAAGAGGCATGGAGTGATGAGATGAATCAATGAACACGCCAAATACAAGTTCACACACGACTATCATAGCTCACATAACAGTTGACGTAACCAACCTAACTGTGATCATCCCAATATAATATAACAGTACCCACCCAAGTGCTCATCACAACCACTATGGTGGGACCCCCATCATGCCCAATACCCCTCAATAATTATAAGCATTACATGCATATATCAGAGTTTAAAAGAATAAATTGTAGCCTACCTCACGACCGAGAAGGTGCCACGAACTCACTCCCATGCCAAGTCCTTGCCTTTTCGTAGAGCTTCCGAATGATCATAGTCTAATATCATAGATTCTACGTTAACACATAATTCTAAACGCAACCATAAAGATAAGTCTTTTTAAAAAATTCGAATACCTGGACCCAAAAGCGACCCCGAGCCTATTTTTTAATCAAAACCATGCAACTTGTAGTTGATGGCATTTTATTCATAAAAATCAACTTATTTACACAAGGAATTCAATAAAAATAAACTAAAAAACAAACTACTCTAACTACTAAGAAAACAATAAGCTAGAAGAGGAAAGTTAAACTTGTGGCAGAAATACAAAATAATCAGAACAATCTGATGAATTTGCAAAGAAATTTGATACTTTGGATTGATATCACCATCAGTCACCTAAAACTCTCACCAGGTGCTATGGTATCATATCCAGGATGAACAAAGTCAAGCAACAAACATGCAAAATCTTCATTCGTCTTCCTTTTCCCATTTTGTATATATGTGTTGATCTGGTACTATTAGAACAACCTGAGTTTTTGTAGTTCTTGTATTTATCAGCTATGGAGATCCTTCTAGCAGAATGAACAAAAATTTTGTTAATACCACACATTAGATAGGAAGACCTTAGCTAATTATACAATGATGTTTCTCAACTCAATTTGTTATGCCTCTATGGCTCTATGTAGTACTAGTTCCTCAGTCAGGTTCCCTATTCTTGAATGCTGCATATCTGAGATTTGGAATTGTGCTCTTGTCACTATTTAGTGTCTTCCTTGCCTTTGAAGGTAACTCATGAAAGATGTGTATCTAAATTGTACCTGCAAAATAAAAAACCATGTTAGGTAAAAAATCAGTCAGTGCATTGCCTTCTCTGAGATTGTGAGCCAACTGCACATGACCCTAGCATATCCATTGTTGTATCTATCTAACTTCAACACTAATATTCCAAGGAACTTCCCATTTCCCCTCCATATGTTAATCATAGTTAAATAATCAGACTCAGTGATCACAGGAACAAGATGATTAATGATAAAGTGGTCAATTCCATCCTGAATAGCAGCAACTTCTGCACAAATATTTGTTGTGTCTTGTAGTCTTCTAGCACCAGCAAATACCAAATCTCCCAGATGATTCCTAACACAAAATGCTACTGAACTTTGGTTTGGATTTCCCCTAGAGGCACCATCTGTATTGCATTTAAACCACCCTACATGAGGACTTCTCCAAACACTAGCTTAGTTCTAACTTGAGGCCTATATCGAACCAAATGAGGTCAGTTATGAGGAATATCTTGCAACCATGGATATAAAGTTTCAGTCAACTTATATAGGTTGAAGTTTATCTCATACATAACCTTATACTTGCTCGTGGACCTATCATGCATAATATCATTTCTTCTTCTCCATTACTACCAACATATGAATGTAAAAATTGCTTGATATATAGGCTTTAGTTTGGAACCACATTGATAATCCTACCATTTCACTACATCTTGATGAATCTGTACTAAAGTACTTGTAATCCCAGCAGCTGCATTGTAGTAAGACCAAATATTAGTAGCAAATGTACTTGTGAGGAATATGTGTTGCACAGTTTCTTTATGTTGAGTGTATTGTCACAACATCTACATTTAGACACTATGGATATATGCATTCTCTTTAGAACATCATCAACAGGTAATCTGTATTTCCATATTCTCCATAATAAGAATGCTATTTTGAATGGTACACCCTTGCTCCATATTTTCTAGAAATAAACAGAAGCATGATCCTGCTGCCTTAATTTATTCCATTCACTCTCTGAAAATTTGGCATTACTATTCAGTGTCCACCAAGGATTATCCTTATATGTGCTCAACTCCCCAGTATCCAATAATGATCTAATGTGTTCCACAATATGAGATACAAAACATTCTTGTAACCTCTGAGAATTCCATCCCTCAATAGTCATGAAATAGTTAAACTCATCAATACTGTTTTGAACTGGTAGTTTTGATTAAGAGGGCCAAGCCTAGACCAATTATCATTCCACACATTGCATTCTCCACTTCTTGGCTCCCACCAAATATATTGATCAACTTGATCCCTGGCTTCTAACATTCTTTTCCAAACTTGTGAACTACCCTTCCACTGCGCTTCAGTTGGCTTGTGCTTCAAGCAATACTTATTCCAAATAAAAGTAGTCCGCATTGAGTTCTCAGTCCTAAACTTCCAGCAGAGTTTAGCAAAAAGTGCTTTGGACACATCATTTAATTATCTGAATCCCATACCACCCTCTTCTTGTGGAAGACATACTTTCTCACATGCCACCCAATGCTTACTTCTTCCTTCCTCCTTGTTACACCAGAAGAACCTAGCAAAAATCTTGTGAAGTTTATTGATTGTGTACTTAGTGGTCACAATAGCAGACAACAAATAAATAAGAATACTTTGTGGTACATTATTGATCAACACTGCTTTTCCCCTATATGAAAGTAATTTGCTTTTCCAAGTTTGTAGTTTCTGCTTCACATTATTTATATTATCATTATAGTACACCTTTTTCCTTCTATGATGAAAATTGGGCATTCTAATATTTCAAAGGGAATTCATCCCTTAAAAATCCAGTTATCTGCTCCACCTGCTGAACTAAACTATTGACCACCTTCTTATACATATAGAAAATGCTCTTTTCCTTATTGATTTGTTTATCAGAACTCTTCCCATATTCATGTCAAACCTTCATCACCTTATGTAAGGAATCTTTGTCAGCAGAAGTGAAGATAATGGTATCATTGGCATATGACAAATGATTTATGTTGTGACTCAACTTTGGCATACCATAACCTTTGTAACTTGAATCTTCAAATAAGTCATTGAGTGCTCTAGATAGAACCTCTGCTGATAAAATGAATAGAGCATGAGACAGTGGACACCGTACTTAACACCTCTTGTGGAATGAAAAAATCCACTTGACTGCCCATTGAATCGAATGGAATACCAATTGTTAGCCAACAACCTCCATATCTAATCTACAAATTGAGAGTTGAATCCCATTTTGTACAACACTTTATCTAAAAAAACTCCAAGACACTCTATCATATGTTTTTTCCATATCTAACATGATTACAACATTGGTAGCCTTTCCCTTTTTTCTAATATCAGTCACTATCTCTTGAGCCAGTAGCACATTCTCCATAATAATCCTCCCTTTTAAAAATGTAGATTGATTACTGGATATAAGGCTTGGTAACACCTTCTCCAATCTATCATGAACTACTCTAAACAAGACTTTATTAATGAAGTTACTTAAACTGATAGGTCTAAGATTAGAGAATGATTGAACAAAGTCTTTTTTTTGGAAGCAATATCAGATTGGTATGAGTAATAGATTTAGGAAGTGTTTGTCCATTAAAGAAAGCCACAACCATTCTGTATACATCAGATCCAACTATATCCCAACAACTTTGATAGAACTTTCCAGACAAACCATCAGGACAACTAACATTAGTACCATTAAGATTGAATATTGCATGCTTAACCTCATACATACTTGGCATATAGTATAATAAATTATTTTGAGCCTGATTTATTATCTGTGGAACATGAGATAGTAAATAAGTGGAGGAAATGTCTTTTTCCCGTGAGAACAATTTATGATAGAAGTTGATTGCCTCGTCAGTCATTTGAGCTTCATTTTCAAACCATTCTCCATCAGCACCCTGAATTTATTTTATCATCAACTTCTTCCTTATGCCCTTTACTAAATTATGAAAGAATCTTGTGTTTCTATCCCCTTCAGAGAACCAATCTAAACTAGCTTTTTGCCTCAATACTCCTCTTCATAATGTAGATACTTCTTATACTCAGCCTGGGCACTTTGAAGTACATATCTGTTTTGAATACTAGGATCATCCTCAAACAAATCTTTCTTGACTCTGACTATCTTTTCTCTAATGATCAACTGTTTGAAAATATCTCTATAAACTTCTCTACTCCACTTGGAAAGGACACCTATAAGCTTTTTCAAGTTATATATAAAGCTTATGAAAAGATCTAATTCACCATGAGACTCCTAACTCTGATGAACAGTATCATGAAATGAGGCATGATCAGTCCAGAAGTTAAGGAATAAAAGGTTTGACATAATTAGCAACTTTTTCTCCATAACTACAAAGTAGAGGTGTATGGTCAGAACCAGTTCTAGCCATGTTCTTAACTTTTATGTGACCTAACTAGTTAGTGAATTGAGAATTGACAAGCATTTATCCAATCCCTCAGAAATGCAATCATCAACATACCTTTCATTCCACTAAGTAAATGGACTCCCCTTGAAGTTCACTTCTTCTAGTTCACATGAATACACACATTAGGCAAAATCATATGAGTCATTTTGATTAATAGGCAGACCCCCTATCTTTTCTTCTTCATTCAACACCACATTGAAATTTCCATCAACCATCCAAGGAATAGTCATAGTTGTAGAAAGATGATAATTATTATCCCATAGTTCTAGTCTCTCAGCAGCATCACATTTAGCATAAACTAGAGTTGTGATAATATGTTGATTAAACTCCTGAAGAAACAGCTTCAAAGTGACATGTTGAGTAGTATCGAAGATAACTTCCACATCAATATTTTCAGCTACAAAGTACCAAATCTTCCCACTACAATTAGAATTAGATGTTTGCATGCCCAATCTCATCTTATAGTGTTAAACTTGTCTAGCATGTTAAAAAGGCTCTATCAGTACAATAAGAAACAACTTATGATGTTTGTTAAGCATTTTTAGCCTATGAAAGGCCTTCTGAGTCCTCACATATCTAATATTCCATATCAAGTACTTTATCATCATTTAAAACTGGTTTTAGTAGCACTCTTCTTTGATAACACCCTTGTTGGCTGTTGTTTTTCTCCATTTGCCAATCTACCATTTTTCTTATGCCCTTTTTAAATTGATCTTGGTGACCCCCCCCCCATGGTTATATAAATTCTCCATATTCTGCAAAACATTCTCCGATTTATCTTCCTCTCCCTTATTACCATATAAGCCCATCTCATGGACATTCTTATTCCCCACTTTCTCAAAAATTCAACATATTATGAGATACCAAATCATGCAATCTCTTATTTGGAGATACTTTTTTTTTGGAATGGACATATTCAATAGAGAGATATTTTCACAGATCATCACTACTTCTCATTACTAATGACAATCTCTTCATTTGTCTGTGTGCTTGGGGAATCATATACTACCATCAACTCAGTCTCCTCTTATGTAGTAGCAGTAGTTACATGCTCAGATAAATTAACATATGTTCATCTTGCTCACAATATGCACCTACACAACCGATCCCCTTGATTCATCCATTACTCATGTATTCCAACCATGTCACCCTAAGAAACTTTTGATTGTATTATTTTCTCCTCTATTCCATCTATTGCAATAGTATCATATTTCTATGTCTCCTTAAAAATACTTTCCACCCAAATCTTTGTAGAAACATAGACATGTCACTAGATTCTTATTGTTGCTGACTCTGAATGACTGCATTCATTTGTTCACATTTGCTCTCACAAGAGGAAACCTCATTTTGAATATTGTGACAATGCACTTCCTCATGTACTACCTGAACTTCCTTAGCCAGAACACTCTGTCACTTCTACCTGAGGTACATGGATATTTTGATCAATTTCCCCATCCTCCAAAACAACTTCCTCTTTTCCATCATTAACATTACTCTCATGTAGACCTCCACTTTCTTTGTTTACCTCAATTGCTACCACTAATTCCTCCCTTGTAGACAATAGCAGACTCACTGCTTCTGCATCGTCCTCTACGCTATTAATATTTGAATCATCATCAATCTTGTCCAGGCCTTCAAATTTGTTATGAGTTATTACTTTGTTTTGTTCCACCACCTGTTGTGTCCTTGCATCATTTTGAACCACCTTTTTTTCCTATAGGACTCTGCTGCTTGTGACTTGAACCACCTTTACTGCTATCACCACTACTCTTATCCCCATTGGAACTTGTTTTAGGCTTGAAGACTTGCGTTGGATAAACTCGACCATGATATCTAGTATGAGCCCTCCTACTCTTTTGTCCCTCATGCAAATTATTCTCTTTTGTTTCAGTAGTAGGGCTAGTAACTACTTCCTCATGCGATTTCTTCAACTCAGAATGTAAATACAATAATCATCAGTAAAGTGACATTGTAACATACACTTAGTACAATATTTTGGCAACACATCATATTGGTTTTTCACATTTTCCTATCGAATTTCTTTAGTAATTTCATCTTCAATCTCCATTGTAACAAATCTTGGGAAATCTGCTAATAAATTAACTTGAACCTTCACCCTTGCACAACTTGGTCTGGTTTTATTAATTGTAGCCAAATCAAGTTGTAAAGGTTTTCCAATAGTTGCAACCAGTGAAAACAAAGCTTGTTTAACAAAAAAAAAATAGGTAATATGTTTGGGAGTGATATCCAAGCCATAGCATTCGTCGTCTCCTTATCAATCTTAAACTTGGAATCATTAATCAAAGGTTTTATATGGTAGGTGTATCCATCTTTCGACTTTAGATAATGAGCACTTTAAAAAGATACATTAATGAAATCTTCTAACATATTTAACCTAATCAAAACATGGTGATGTCGAAAAAGACCTATTATGCACTTTCCTTTTACTCCACATTATTATGGTATGATAGTTCTAAATTCTTCGAGCTCCGGCCATCCATGAGAGAACTTACCAATGATAGCATATTGAAGATTCTCCATAATCTCCATATGTTTCACCTCTATTGTTGTCCACTTCACCATGGGGATTCCATCGACACAAGTAATAGATTTTAACGGGATTGGTTCAAATAATTGAGGTTGCATGGCACCCGTATTATGAACTAAAGTTTGTACATAATTGATTGTGTTGGTATGAGCTGAGGGGATCGAGTTGCCGTGAGAATTTGTGTGTGGTTTCGTATTGGGTAGAGGTGGGAATTGTGAGGTAGAAGTGAGAGGGAAAGGCTGGCCAGTGGTCGCGCCGGCCATGGTTTTAGTGTAGGGTTAGGGTTTGCATGAAAATAGGAGAGAGAAGAGATCTTTTTTGGCCTAGAGTTTCCTTGAAATAAAATAAAGATGATATCGACCCCGAACTCACAAGGGAAAAATTGGAACTTTAATTTAGAAATACGCTACTCAAGATCTAAATAGTTATATCCTTAAGTTTGATAAGAAACTAGTCACATTTATGGCTTCCATTGCCCTAATTATTAAAAAAAATAATTGAAAGAACACTAAATTTTCACTTAGAAATCATGGAATTGAAATAGGAATTCAAGCTTAGAATTAGTTTTCGCAATCATCAACATGTCTAAATTTGAATAATCAACCATTAAATACTAGTTATTGGTATAAAATTTCATTAAAGAAGCTCTCTTAACTTATGGGGACAAAACCTAGGTTTCTACCCCTAAATCATAGCATAAACCATAAAATACTGAATAGAACTATGGATTCTCAGAAAAAACAAGGTGAGAATCTTATCCCTAAGATAATTGATTGGAATCCCCTTGAATCCTCCCAAAACCGAGTTTAGACTTGAAATAAGTGAGAAATGAAAAGTGATTTCGTCCTTGGGTATTTTAATGATTCTGAAATAGCGATTCCGCTTATGTGGACTATTCCTCGCAAAAGCGGCCTCGCTTATGCGGAATAATGACCGCAGAAGTGGTTCCAACTTATCCGCCACAATTGCGCAGGAGCGAACAAGACCACAAAAGCGGCCTCAGACCTGCGCATAGAACACCACAGAAGCGACTTCTCTCATCCTCACAAGAACTCGCATATGCAGACCAACTTCCGCAGAAGCAGCTCCGTAGGTGCGACCAAAATATCGTTGGTGCGATTACACCAGCAGTAACAGTAGTAACATACACATCAAATTATCCATCCAACAGTCGAAACTCACATGAGACCTCCCGGATACAAATCAAATATGTTACATCAGTGTAAACAATCCTACAAACTTGCTCGCGCACTCGGAATTCCCATCTGACAATGCTAAGACTCATTTCTCTACAAATCACTCAAATTTTCCAAACTTCATAATTAGCAAACAAGGACTCAAAACACATCCAAATGGTTTGGGAAGAAAAACAACGACTCGACTAAGTCATAAATGACATTATGGACCTACCGAAAGTGACAAAACTCATAAACGAACTCATTTACTCAAAAGTCAACTTTAAGTCAACTCTTTCCATTTCAAAACTTCTAACTTAGGTTTTTCTTTCCGAAACCTAACTAACTCACCTCGGAAACCGTGTCACTCATCCTCGCAAGTCACAAACACCTAAAAGAGTTTATAAGAAGGGTAGTCGGGTCTAAACAAGGTGATAAGCCTAAAATAACCGAACGGGTCGTTATATCATATATCAATTAAACAAACGTTCGTCCTCGAATGATAGAGAAAAGTCTGAAAGTCGGCGAGTAACTAAGGAATCTCTGTTATAACCTCATGAAAGCCTCCACAAGCAAGAAATATACTGATAGTACCACTTGGTCACTTTATCAGTCCAAACTACCTTTAACTTAGCTAAAAGACCCAAATTTCCATCTCTTCATAACTAAAATTTCTTTCACGGTTGATCCTCGAATGCAAGAACTGACTCCGCTTGAATTCAATGATTTGATTGTAACCACACCTCTATACACGTCCAATTGATTCCACAAATGCCACCTTACTTACCACAATCCTCTAGCTGTAGCCACAACCCATTGTCCAAACTATATCGATGAAATCTTCTGATTTTACTAATCCTTGTTTCACACCTTCCAAGGTCATCCTTCATACCAAGATTCCATAAAAATACTTAGAAACACACCATATTCCTAAATCATGACTTTCTTTTGCTAGAAAAGAATCTTAGCTTTATATGAGAAAACTCTAAGCAATTCCATCAAAACTGATCTTATCTAAAGCTGAATGTGCCACTTCCAATTTTGTTAGTTTCATTTCGCTGAGTTTCAGCTACCGAATCAAACTCATCGCCCAATTCTTCTCAAGTCTTCAAATCACCATATTATACGCATACCTACTTATTACATTTTCATGCAAATTCGTAGAAGATCCACTAACCACTCTAGGAACCTTTCATAACCACTTGTATCTCCTCAATACCTTTCCAAGTACCGGTGTAAACCATTATGATTGTTCGAATAGTTGTCATCACTAAAATATCATCAATCTAGCATGTAGACTTTGAAGAGACCCGGTAGCGCCGCCATACCTTAATTCTGAATGAAAATCATCGAATCCATGTCAGTGATTTTCTAGGATACCCATAAGTCCTTCTGGTATTATAACCCAAGGCCACTCGGCCCTAATTGAACCATTCTGACACAGAATAAACTGCTCATAATTCTAAATCATCGGTGATTGCCCGAACGGATTCTAGAAATAACTAGTAGACTTCCTATGAGTCTGCAGTGACCTCTTCCATCTCTTTTCTCATGAATAATCAATCATGTGCCATCACCCTCGAATCCCAAAGCCGAATTCTTTCTAAGTCATCAACTTAGTATCAGAGGACCATACCTTATGACCAGAGTCGTCATGATTCTCAACTAACACCCACTATGCAAATTTGATAGAATTTCATGAACTCTAAACTTATCTAGTTCTCATTGTGCTTCTCCTGGATCGCCCACAACTCCAAACAATTGACGCAAGACCTGTTGCCTTGTATATCACACCTTCAACAATAGAACCTCTAACTGTAGTACCTCGCTACACCTTTAACGAATCCAAAAGTATCAAACATTGCAATCCACAGTCCTTACCACACCCAAATCTTCCAAGCCATTAATTTTTGAAAACTCAGTCATGTTATCTAGACAACAACAATTCAACATAATCTACTGCCATGAACACAACCATACTTCGAAAAAATAACCTTAACCTTCCAACGGAAGAGATTTTCACGATTTCCTCTTATTAATCCACTCTAGACTATTCATTCAAGAATGCCGTGAGATTACCTATCTCGATACAACACAAGCCGAATATCCGTTAATCTTATCACATTAGTCACCCAAAAAAATTCTCTCACCGTACTCCAATCGTGAAACCCCATGGGACGCCGTCATAACACTTTGTCAATTACTGAGACTTCCTTCTCAAAGCGTACTTAAGAATTACACCCCATCAGAATGATGCAAAATGACACCATCACAATCCATACTTGACCCAAGAAATTATGTTGCTTCGAATTCAAATCCTCCCCTTTTCCGAAGATATATCTTACTCCTTCCAATTTAGATTAACCATGCATTTATCTTAATTCTTCAGTTTTCATATTTCATTCAAAATTACATTCACCATTGTCGACCGATCATCACTCAAACCCGCTCAAGAGTGGATCGTAATATCATTAGTCTTGTAAAACAGTTGAGACAATCTTGGAGATGGTAGTATGCCATCCACTCAGATAATCAAGAGTTTCCCCTTCCTCACTCGAATTTCAAAACTGAAAACTTCTTTCAATCCAATGCATAACCTGAACTCTTTCCACTAGAAAATACCGACCAACTCAGGTTATCCCAACTAGAATCAATTATTGGCGATGCAACACCCTAAACCATCACTAAACTTGCGCATAATCCAAAGGGTGATCCTTAATTACCATAGACACAATCCTACTAACATCCTCATATAGCTCCATAGAAGTGCCTTTGTCCAAATCCCTTAACCGAAGAGTCCTTATTCCATATTTTGTTCGTGGTTTACTAACCCAACATCGATACCGAAATATTCTATAGTGAACTCACCTTTCCTGGTTTTAATTGTTATTCCTGATCCTTAACTCAACTTTAAAAATGCCCTTTATAACTTGAATTAGTTCAAAACCATCATCGACATGTTTTCTCAAAAGTCCTTATTGACCAACACCTTACTCGAGGTCCTTAAACGATGTGTCACACTCCAACCTAGGTGAGGCATGGCCGACTCCCGGCGTCATACTGACTCGAGAGAACCACTCTGTAACTCATGACTATTGGACTTAACTAGAACATGCATAGGCCGACTTAGCCAAAATCATTCTTACTATAAGCTCTCATGGGCCAAGGAAGTCACTATAAGTATCCACACTGGGAAATCCAGGGAAAACATAAAGGAGGGCCGGCAAGGCCACATATAAACTGTACATACTGAACTTGTGTCTACAAAGCCTCTAAGGATAACTGACATCAAACATGATCGGGACAGGGCCACAGCCTACCCATATGTTTGTACAAAACATGATACATGCCTATAGACTCGGCTGCACTCTGAAAGATGTGGAGTCTTACCTATCCTTCACTGAATATCAACCTTGTTTACTGAGAGGACTCGTTGAACTGATTACCTTCACCTGCATGCATGAAATGCAATTCCCCAGCAATGGGACGTTAGTAAAATGATATGTATGAAGTATGTAAGGCAGAAAGCAATATATATAAGTAAATTCTGAAGCTGAAGTACATGAATAAATACGGTAGAATCTTTTCTCAAAGATAAGAACGAGAGTGGGCTTAGCACATACTCTATATTGGCTTACCATATACATGAATAAATATGGTAGAATCATTTCTCAAAGATAAGAATGAGAGTGGGCTTAGCACATCACTGTCATTTGGACCACTTGGCCATTTTGTCTTCCTACTGATCCTATGTTGTCACATTATTATGAACTTTCTCTACTGAAGTTGAGTATTGACCCTTATTACGTTGTTATCTATATATACAGACTACACATAAACTGACCCTAGTCATATCTATAATACTAAACACAACATTTTAGCCTCACATGGGATTCGGTGTGTAAGTGCCTAGACCCGAAGGCGATCAATATAGCCCTGAAGGTGATACGTATATCTGTATAGCCCCGAAGTCAAGAGTGTATCTGTGCACCTATGCGTTTCATAGTCCGTCCATAGGGCATATCAGTTATGAACATTCAATATCTTAACGATCATTCAACAACAAACAACAATCTATAAGTTAGGTACTGGTTCTTATAAACTATAACTCATCCAATATCTTTTGTAATTTCCGGTTCGTATTTGTTAACCTGTGATCTATTTTTTTTAGCTTTTAAGGAGATTCATGACTATCTTTGGACTCATCCGACTAATTGGATACACTATTTGATCTATCTCTATGCTTCATATAATTCTACTTTTCTTAAGCTTAGGAAGTACCTCGTACAACTCGTATTCTATATTCTTTTAAGTGACTTATCATATCGTAGTTCGTGCTCTAATTCCCTTAGCTTTAGAGAGTTCTTTAATCATCCTCGGATATATGCACATGGTTCTCTCGCTATGCCATGACGGTATAATTTTATAACTAGTATGACTTTTTACCTTCTTTTACTTACATTCCACTATTAGTTCATTGGCTCGCCTATTCGTATCCCTTAATCTACTAGGAACTCTAGCTTACGTATAATTTACCAATATCATGAAAGTGCTAATGGTAATAGGATTTACAGGGGAGACTTACTCAAGATCAATTTATGAATTCTTGGACGGCCTTAATCTGCCAACAAGAAATGTACATGCGAACTAGCTATCTCTTAGACGTCTAATAAAGGGAACGTACTTACGAATTCATGCCGGAAAGAAAGAAAATAGCCCTTACATATCTTGAACTGATTCTCCGATGGCGACGATGCGATCTACCTCCTCACAATCCGTCTACAACAATAAACAACACCAACATCAATGAAAAGGCTCATACCAACAAGCACAAGCTTACTTTACGGTGAATCAGACAACATCTCCCCCGTTTCCTTACCTTCTCCAAATTAAGAACAAGAATCATAACATCAACAACAACATACTTAAGCTATATTCCAAGAATTTCCAGGCATAAAAACTCAGAACACATTCCAAAATAGTCCACAATATCATTCTATAACAAGATTTCCAACTTTCCTTCCACAATTTCTTTATCAAACAAGTTGACTAAAACCTAAAAAAACTCAATTACATGAAAAAGAGATGAAACCTTACCTCAAATAACAAGAACAACTTCAAACTTCATAATACTTCATTATGAAGGAAACCCCAACTCCACTACAAGAAGATCAATACTACTTTAATAAGGTTCACTAGCCTTTTGGTGTATTAATCACCTTGATTCACCTTAATTTAGCTCCAACTTGATGTGAGAACTTGGGAAGAGAGTTTATGAGGGTTTTGGATCTGTAAAATAAAATAAATGAGCTTACAACATAAAGCCACCGAATATAAACTTGTCAAAACTTTCCCACCGCCTAAAAATACGGTGGGATGTACGGGCCGTACCTAAAAAAAGGTCCGTACTTTCCAGAATTTTTTGGGTCTGCTCTGCAGTGCTTTCTTAAAACGTACATAACACTTTATACAGAACTCTGATTGATGAACGGCTGGATGCGTTGGAAACTAGAATCGATGAAGTTGAATTTGAATACCTCTAACAAATCGTCAACTCCACAAAGTCACGCCAGAAAGTTGAATTTGGCCCACCGACAGAAAGTTGGGCCAAATCTTGCAGTAACTAATGACCAAATGTAGGACTTCGACGAAACTTAATCCTTTCGATTTGTTTAACCTTTAATTATCACAACACTTACTTAACACTTGTTAAACATGGTTTAAGCACTTGTAACCTTAAATATAATCTTGTTCTCCAAGATTACGTCAACTTACTTACGACGTAACTTAGCGTATGAAAATACGGGATGTAACATGATGCTTGCCCGCGAAGAACCACCTCTTGCCTTATTTGCCAAACCAGAACACCTCTAACAAATCGTCAACTCCACAAAGTCATGCCACCAGTAATCGTAGAAACGTCTCAAGTATTAATCTTTACAAACCATGCCCACCACCTTATCCAAATAATATCCGATAACTCTGTAGAAATAAAACTTCACCCTGTCCATCGCTAGAGTTGAAGCCCAACTTAACCTTCATAACTTCACACAACATCTACCCTCGCACGTCGTGTAACCTTATCCTGACAAGCACATCATATACTAATTATTCCCTTCCTATAGCGAAGATTGTTCCATCTAAATCCTTGTTCATACGCCTCCGTCCCATAGGACAGTGAAGTACTTTTACCACTATACTCTAAGAAGTCTTACCTCATCACAAGAGGATAGCCCTTCAAGTCGTTATTCTACACTCTTCTTCACAGTCCTAACACGGTCATTGCACTCTTATCAAATCAGACGACCTTTCTAAGATTACACTTGCTTTCATATACCTACATATATACATTGTCATTGCTTAATCCTTGACTTGCCATTGTTACACTCATGCCAAAATACCATCAAAATAAACTTGATGTTACCAAAACTTTCCCACTCCATGTACACCTCAAACAAACCATTCTTGTTAAGACATAGTTACACTCCCTCGACTTTCGAGCAATTAACCATTAAAGACGTAGCGATCATGAAGTTCCCCCCGTGCTATCATTCTCACTTTCCAAGGATATTACTGAACTAAGGAGTCTCAATCACAACCCCACTCAACTGAACCTTCAGATCATAGCTGAAAACTGAACTTGGTCACGCGTCCATATCACAGTGACACATCTTGTAACCTACCGCGTGACATCATATCAAATTACACATGTACAAATTTAAGAACGTGTTCCCACCATAAATGATAGAATAGGATAAAGAAGTTTCAGATACCAACTAGATACGACCAAATACCAAAATTCAATAAAGTGGCACGAAAGGAATGAACGAATGAAAGTTTTCTAAATGCCCTACAGCCTCTCGAGGATGGGTACGGAGGTCTACATATCAATTCGCAAGACTCTACTAGATACTACTTTTGTACTCGTGAGACCGATGAACCTAGAGCTCTGATACCAACTTGTCACGACCCCAAATCACGGGTCATGATAGTGTTACAGTTCACTTTTACGCGGGGATGCATAAAAGCTACTATGAATTTGGGATGGTGCTCTAAGTTGGATAATGTTTTTAGAGTCTCCACTCAATTTATAGGTCAATTAGAAAAATCAGTGTGAAAGGGTTTATTCAAAATCAATTGAAAAATCCTATCTAAACTATAGTCAAGTTAAGGGTTCTGGGGATCCCTCGGGGAAGGTATTAGACACCCCGATATTAAGGATCCGTAGAATACGGTTGACCTATGAGTGCTATAACATGATTAAATGATTTGAATTGTTTAAAAGTGTTAAAAATACCAGCAAAATACTTGTCATTCATTTCATTCAAATCTCTAGAGTTTTCTTTTTAAAACAAAGAGTTCGGCTTCCGCCAAAATAGTATGCACGATGATCAATTTGTTTTCGGACTAGGAACACCCAAATACTAATTTGAGTAGAACTCAACTTTTAGTCCAACAATATTGTCCAATTTATACTTGCATCTTTTTGAAAATCTTTTTAAGAATTTTAAAATGAGTATAATTCATTTGGAATGACAAGATTTGAGTTTTGGCAAAAGAGATAGAAAAATATTTCTTTTATTCTTTTGCATGCTATATCTTCCCAAAGTCAAATCATATTCTATAAGTCCTAAAACCCCTATTCTGACTCAAGTCCAAGATAGTTTAACTTTGTTTTGTCCAAAATAATTTAGTTGGGCTTAGCCCGTAAAATTGACTTAGGAAATTCCCTTTTTTTTTTAAATCCAAACTCGGTTTTCAGCAGTCCGTTTGTTTAATCTCAGTCACCCTGGTCTGCATTTGGGTCCTTTTTTAATACTAACAGTTTAAACAAGAGTTTAATTATTTTCAAAGTCCAAAACTAGTATCAATTTTAAGTTTAAAATCAGTTTCTTATTTTCAGCTTCCTTATTAGTCCAAAACAATCTGTTTTTCTTCCATTTTTTTAAGATTTAGAACAAGTTTTGAAAGTCACTTAAAGGAGATTCTAAACTAAACGATATACGTATCGTTTACCTATCCTAAGTCGTAACTATAATAAAGTGTTCCAATATATTAAAGTATGTTTTTTACAAAAAATACAATATATACATATAATATACAAGAAATGAGAAACGCTTTGAGTTTAGACCGGTGGGCCTACCTAAGCCCACCAGTTGGCTATTTTTACCCATAGCGGGGCCTTCAAATGCAATATTAGCTTCCTGGATATCAGACTCGATCAATAATGAATTTAGTTGGGCTGCAGCCCAATTCGGCTGGACAGTGCAATATGTAGAGGATTTTCCCTTGGCTGAATGAAGTATGGTCCTAGTAGGGGCCCATCTCGCAGTGACACCGAGGAGCAAAGAAAGGGAAAGATAAAAGTACTAGTTAGAAGGTATCTAAACCCATCATACAACTATATGAAATAAATTGAATATGCAAAAGCAGTCTAATAACGAATTAAGAGCTAACTTAAAACATCACAAACAACCCAAACCAAGCAGTGACATGAAGAGGTGAACAGGTAGGCTCAGCCCACTAATTAGTCCATTTCAGAAGAAAAAGAGAACAAGAAGGAATGAGGTAAATGGGCCAAGCCCAGAAATCACATGAAAGAAATGGACTCAAGTGACATACATGAGAACATATACATGTTAATGTTATACATCAATATACCAGGTATACAAGATATACAAATCATAGTCATATCTAATATACAAAAATACTACACACTCAGAACTGGATATATCAAGCATGTACATGGTATTTATAAACAAGTTAATCAGACATCTCTTTTAATAAACAACAAGACTTAGCTTGCATGTAAAACTCCTTAATCACAATAAGATATCAACAAACATCCCTAGATGCAGAACTAGGTTCTTTCCCTTTTGGTCATATGAGCATGTTAGAGAGGCAAGATTTGAATAAGCCAACAAACAAGCAAATAGGGACTCATCCAGGCAGATATATCATGTTAAACAATGCTATTTTTAGAGACAAAGAAACACTGCAGCTATGCCAAATTAACATAGGGCTGGTCTATCATATCCCTAAATAGGTAATCCATTTCTCATCTAGTTTTAACATAAGAGTTAAGGTCAACTAGTCACATACTAGATCACATTTAAACACATGAGGACTCAAGAGGTGACACTACTGGATTGAAACCAACATTTAGACTTAGCATGATTATATCAATAGCCAAGGTTTTAGTAAAAACAAACAAGGGCATGTGATAGCACTCAGATGATCATCATTCAAACACATATTAGATCATTTAGAGCCTATTGCGACCATGCCGAATGTGGGGGAGATGCAAACACATAGGGAAAATGCAGGGCAGTCTTCTCCTAGGTGCTTTAGAGGAAACCAGTCACTAAAACTCAACAATGGACCTAACCAAATACAAGTAAATAGGTTGGTACAGGGCATGGAGGTCCGGATTCACACACACAATTTCTGGGCAGAATAAAGACATACAATGAATTATTTCCAACCATGATGAAAGCAAAACCAGGTCAAACATCTACCTTAGATATCATGTTACCACAAACACATCTTTTCTTAATTATATTCATGCTTAAAATCAGTTTATCAAATCTCAGATGAGCTAGGAGGAAAGAATGGTCTAGTGATTACACAATCATATCAACATTACACTCAAAGACACAGGTCCCACCCCTATTAAACTTAGCCAAATACCATTTCATGTGCTCTTAAACAGTCATTGAGGCTCAGATAACATTCATTTTAAGCTAGTACATAAACAAAACAGGTTTAAACTATCCTTTTTGGACACTATACTACCTCAACATACACTACAAGAAAAAAGCTGGTCGCTAAAAGTTAACGACCAAGAATCCGGTAAATAAGGTCGTTACATGTCCTTTTTTAGCGACTGGATTTTCCCTTCACTAATTTATCATCCGGTCGTCAAAAATCTTTAACAACAATAACATTCGACCCAAGAAGTATTTTTAATGACCAAAATTCCCTTCGTTAATTGTATATTACTTTCAACACCAATACTTTTCGACCAAATGTTTTGTCGCTCATGACCATTTATATAAATTTATACTACTGAATAATATTGATTATTTCATAAACAGACACATCCAAAAAATAATAAATAACTAATATTCTTATAAAACTTCATTGTTAATACATAGAACTAATTAAATAAAGATATATTATATCCAAGTTGTATATCATCTTTATCAATTCCTAAAAGTGAAAAATTGCAGCATATTTACGTAAGATATTGTCTTTAAACCACTCTAACGAAATAAAAGCCCTCTTGAACTTCAACTTGCTCCCTACTTTCTTGGATGATAGATTCTTCAATCTTCAAATTATTGAGCTGTAGAAAAAACAAGTTTATGTGAGTTTAGTAACAAAGAATAAACTCCTACAGAAGAAACATAAAACCTAAACATATTTACCAGAAAAGATGCAGAACATGAAAGTTTCTAAAAAAGCATGTGAAAAATGACTAATATATCTACCAGATAGTCCAACAAAATTAGATGATTTCCAAAAATAAAGATAGAGAAATGTATCCTAGTGAATAATTGTTTTATCTTTTTAGAGTAACGTTCAGGAACCTAAACTTTATATGCACAAATGAACTACATCTGTTATTACAGAAACTCGTGTAGAAACAATGAAAAACAGTATGACTGCGGAATGTTGCACACCACAGGCATTAGCTAACAGAAGAGCATAGTTTATACATGCTGATGATTCAGAGAAACAGTAAATTATAATATTAATAATTCCATATTCCGTTGAGTTTAACATAGAAAACGTAGATGATAAAGGGTACAGGGTCAAGAATTAATAGAGGTCAACATCTGGAGAGTTCAATATATAAATATTTCATTTATTTTGCTATATATAGATGCATTAACAGCAAGACAAACCATCATTCAAGATTCAAGTAACTGAAGTTTTGGATGTCTCAAACTGGGGTGCTTGGTGAATTAGTGATGAACTTGTGTTCATCATAAAACCTCTTCTCAGAGAAGTTATTATTCAGAGGCGCACAAGGGTAGACACTTTTTTCTTCCAGAAGTAAATAAACAATTAGTAGCTTAATGCAGCAAGGGGAAAGCAAAACTAGATATTGTGCCAGACCTTAATTCCTTGTACCAGGGATCCCAAGTTACCTCTTCCAACCCTATTAAGTTTTCACCCGAAATGACTAATCAAAGAGGCTCTCTGGATCAAGCACAACCACTGGGGAAGGAAGGACCTAGGCGGCGCTTCCCATGTCCCTGCTTCTCTTTATTTTTAATCTATCTAGGAACCACAGTAACTTCATTAGATTTGATATACTTTCTCTTAGTTCCAAAGTTCACAAGGTTATACATAATTTATTCCCATTGGTAGTAATAGTGCTACCAGATTCGTACTTCACAATCAGTAGAAGTGGAGCCTTTCGTTTTTGGCATTCCATCAACTATGCATTAAAAATTAAGAACAGTTAGGTACTTACGCAATTTCTGTCACATTCAGAAGCTTTAAGAGCAAGTCCAGCCAAAATTATGAATAATTTGAATGCCAAATATGATTAGTTTCAAGAGCAGTGTCAAATGGAGGTCTCAGAAAATGTAAGAAATAAAATGAAGTGCTGACAACACAACTATAATTATAGATAGAGGAATTGTCTCCATAATGCGAAGTAGGTTAATAAAATCAACAATCAACCAATAAATCAAATATGCCTGAGACGTATGCAAAAATATGTATGCTTGTTATATTTAATTATATTATGTGTCAATAAAGTCGGACATTGTAAAAAGTGCACAAAAGTTAAACTCCTTGATAAACAACAAAAACGAATTGTAAGCTCATATTGATGTCACTGTTTTATACAGCGTTGGGACATTTTATCATCAGGTGTAAATGACCTTTTGACCCTCTCTCCTCTCCCCCCTCTCCCCAACGGTAACAAGTCAGATCCCCACCCCCCTTCTCTGACGGTAACCATCCCTGCGACCAGGTAACCAACTCCGGCCGGCGACAAGGTAACGCCGCCGGCGACTTTTTCCGGCATCTTCTCTTTTCTACTTCTCCTCTTTTCCTCCTCTTCTTCTATTCTTCTCTTTTTATCTGTTCTTTTTCTTCTTTTGCCACTCGGATCGGCAACCAGGTTACTAAGCTGTTCTGACGCTAGCGTGAACAGTGTATGTGAACAGTTCACGTGGTGAACAGTATTTTCCCGGCAGAGAACAGGTTCTACCCAACTGGAGTTGGTACCTCCAGTCACCCTGTGACTTACTGATTCTTTATTTGTCATCCTTGTAGCTAGTTTTTTTCTTTTTTCTCCGTTTGCTGAATCTTGAATTCTACATTCTACCCTATAGTTCTATCATTCTTGTCGTAGTAGTTAGACTTGCTAACTACATTCTTGCCGACTTGTGCTATAGTATTGATTTCTGCCTATTTTAGGGTAAACTGTTGATTAGTTTTTATTGTTTTAGTGGTGTTGGTAAACAATGGTAGACTAGGGTCATGTTTTCGATCGGGGACAGGGGCAAGGGTTAGAGGGGATAAGTGGGGTAAGGGAGATGCTAAGCTGAAAATAGGATCTTGGAACATTGAGACTTTAACGGGGAAGTCCATAGAGCTAGTTAAGATTCTTAAGAAGAGGAAGATTAATATAATTTGTGTCTAGGAGACCAAATGGGTAGGACCTAAGGTTATGAATGTGGACGGGTATAAGTTATGATTCTCGGGTAGGTCGAGGTATAGGAATGGGATAGGCATTTTGGTACACAGAGTTCACTATGAACATTATTAGTGCTTATGCGCCGCATGTGGGCTTGCACGAGGAGGAGAAGGCGCTTTTGGGAGGATTTGGATGAGGTGGTGGGAGGTATACCACCCACTGAGAAATTATTTGTTGGAGGGAATTTCAGTGGACATATCGGGTCACTTTCGGGGGGTTATGACAACGTGCATAGAGGCTTTGGCCTCGGGGATAGGAACGGGGGAGGCGTCTCACTTTTGGAATTCGCTAGAGCTTTTGGGATGGTGATAGCCAATTCGAGGTTCCTGAAGGGAGAGGAGCACTTGGTGACTTTCCGTAGTTCGGTGGCTAAAACTCGGATGGACTTTTTGTTCCTTAGGAAGGTTGACAACGGTCTTTGTAAATACTGCAAGGTTATTACGAGTGAGTATCGACATAAGCTTTTGGTGATAGATTTAAAGATCAAAATGGGGAAGAAGAGGAGGATTGTGGATGACAGGATAAGAATTAAATGGAGGAGTTTGACCATGGCTAGTGCAACGAATATCGGGGAGAGATTGATGGCGAGGGGGGCTTGGGGAGTAGTGGGGATGTGACCGGTATGTAGGACAGGACAGACAGTTGCATTCGAGAGGTAGCTAGAGAAGTGCTAGGGGTCTAGCGGGGTAGCCGTGGTGGACATCAAGAGGACTGATAGTGGAATGATAAAGTTCAAGAGAAAGTGGAAGCAAAGAAAGTGACGTATGCGAAATTGGTAGAAAGCAAGGATGGGGTGGAGAAGTGGACGAATAGGAAATTATATAAGATGGCGAGGAAGGAGGCAAAGCTAGTGGTTACGGCAGTGAAAACGACGACTTTTGAATGTCTGTATGTGGAATTAGATGAAAAAAACGGGGATAAGAAGTTGTACAGACTAGTCAAGGTGAAGGAGAGGAGGACCAATGAGGTGCATAAAGGATGAGGACGAAAAAATACCGATAGAGGACACGCGTATTAAACTGGGGTGACAGTCTTACTTTCATAAATTCTTGAACGAAAAAGAAGATAAAGACATTATGCTAGGAGATCTGAAGCAATTCGGAAGGTACCGGGATTTTGGATATGGTAAAAGTATTAAGGTTGAGGAGGTTAAGGGTGTTGTTCGCAGGATGCGCAGGGGACGAGCGACTGGGCCTGATAAGATCCCAGTTGAATTTTGAAAGAGCGCAGGCAGGGCAGATTTGGAGTGGTTGACTGGGTTATTTAATGTCATTTTTAAGACGGCAAGAATATCCGAAGAATGGAGGTGGAGTACAATGATTCCTTTGTACAAGAACAAAGGTGACATCCAGAATTGCAACAACTATAGGGGTATCAAGCTGCTAAGCCACACTATGAAAGTTTGAGAAAGGGTCGTGGAGATGAGGGTGAGAAGAGGCGTGTCTATTTCTGAGAAACAGTTTGGATTCATGCCGGGACATTCGACTACAGAAGTCATTATCTTATTATGAGGTTGGTGGAGTAGTACAGGGAGAGAAAGAGAAACTTACATATGATTTTCATCGACCTCGAGAAGGCATACAACAAAGTTCCTAGGGAGGTTCTATGGAGATGTTTGGAGGTTAGAGGTGTACATATGGCGTACACTAGGGCGATCAAGAATATTTATGATGGAGCCAAGACAAGGGTACGGACAGTAAGAGGAGACTCTAAGCACTTTCCATTGATGATGGGTTGCACCAGGAATCAGCTCTTAGCCCATTCTTATTTGTCTTGATGATGGATTGACAAATGCGACAAATTCAAGGAGAGGTGTCATGGTGTATGTCATTCGCAAATGACATAGTTCTAGTTGATGAGACTCGCAGCGGAGTGAACGTTAAACTAGAGATTTGGAGACAGACTCTAGAGTCTAAAGGGTTCAGGCTGAGTAGGACCAAGGCATAATACTTGGAGTGCAAGTTCAGTAACAGGAGCGACCATGAGACAGTCGTGGAGGTGAGGCTTGGTACTCAGGTTATTCCAAAGAAAGGAAGCTTCAAGTATCTCGGGTCTATTATCCAAGGGAATGGAGAGATTATCCAAGTGGCAAAAATAAACCAACATCATATTAATCACTAAAGTGTCCCAAACCACTGATCAATTGCAAAAATTTAAGGACATTTCTTCTGCCACTCAAGAACTCATAGAAATACCTCTTTTGTAACTGATATACATATTTTAGTATCTATCCAACGATAAGTCTCTTAAACATACTAATCTCTCATAAAAAAAAGAATTAATCACCAAGGATATAAGCATTTAGAAAAACACTAAAAATTTCCAGGACACCAAAAAAGGGGGAAAAACCTAGATGGTATGTAAAACCAGAATTGGGAAAAATAAGGCGTTCAACAAAGAAATTCATAGTTAATACAGCAAAAACATACCTTGACGAAAAGAAAACTCCAAGAATGTGTCAGGATATTTACAGTAGCAGCGATCGGACCTGTAAAACGCAGAGACTGATATTCTTTAAAAAAAATTGGAATGTGTTCTGCCTCAAAACATACAGACGCTGATTTCCTTATAAAAACCTGGAATAGAGATGTACGGTTGATTTTCCTTCAACAAACCTAGAGAGACGCACGCTGAGTGTATCTCTATTTTCTGATTTTCCTCTAACTGGAAATAGAAGAGACATACGCTTGAGTGTATCTCTATCCTCGGAGGGTGGAGTAAGGGGCTGGTGGGTGTGAAAATAAAGAGGGAAAATAGAGCGGCCTTATTGATATTTTTAACGTCCCGATATTATTCTGTCGCGAGTATTAAATTAAAACTTAACTTTTAAACAGTCACACATGTTCTCAGATAAACATTATGCCCTAGAACAGTTCATACATAACCCACTACACTTTAAACCACCATGTTGAATACCATATTAATTTAATCAGCTTATACATGGTATATAAGACCTTAAATCAACACATCATATATTATTTCAATTACACAAACTATACCAAATCATCATGAAACATCTATCAGTCATCCAAAGAGCAAATTCCCATTATGAAGCATTTTAGAACTGAACAAAGCCCATATGAATCCTTAACAGTGCCAAATTAATCAACAACATGCTAATCCAGACACATAAACACGTAATCACACATGTCAACTGATTTGGTCTAGTATTTGAACATTATATAGTTTGGATAACCTATGTTCAACTAAAACAAATCTTAAATTAACTTAGGGATTAACTTCAACCATTTTAAACAAATCACATAAAGTTAAACACCTCAAATTAAGCACTAAGTTAAACTAAACAACCTATATGTAATTAAGACAGGTCTTAAATTAACATGTTGAACCTACATATGCTAGATTAAGTTGTCTCATACATCAAATAATTTAAAATAAGCCACATACATGCTAAATACACACTAATCAGTCATATAGCATCTCATAACAGATCATACAATGTACTTTAGACAAGAAATTAAAAGGGAATGGGATTACCTTGTGTGGATGCAGTCTAAAGATCAAAGGTGGACTTGTTCTTCACTCCGGGGACCTCAAGCTCGCAATTACTCACGAAATAACAAAGTTTTAGTTGTGGATGACTAGTTAAACTAATTCTGGGTTCCGCCAAAGGGCTTGGATCCCAACTTAAGTGTAATTAATCGATTTAAACTCGATTAGGGCTCTCAATCAATGTGAATGCCACAAATAAAATTTCGGACCTGTAGATTAAAGAACAAGGATATGTATTTATAGGTAAATATGAAACCCCAGCAGAGCTCCTCAAATCGGTGTGGGAGAACACAAATTGGGGGGGGGGGGGGGGGAATTCCCTTCATCTGGTTCTCAACCAATAGAATTCGAGCATTCAAAATCAAAATGGGACAAAAACCATTAAAGATTCGCAGGAAAAGCAAAAACCAACAGAGGGGCGACCTCATCTGGTAGGGGGTGGTTTACGGTAGCGTGGGATGAGAGAAGGAAAGGCAATTAATGCCCTTTCCCTTCTTGACCGGACCAGTACTGTGAAAGCGAACTGTACTCTGCACATTGCCAAAAATGGCACTTGAGGACGAAGGATATTGAGCAGCTAGGGTATCCTCATAACCCCAAATCGTGAAAAGAAAGAAGGGGAAAGGCTTTGGGCTTCTCTTACGCGCATCACACGAGGCCTAGGTTGGGCCTGGGCCATTTTGTCTTGGGCTCAGCCATTTTTAAAAAATAAAAGGGAGGGCCCAACGTGTTTTTAAATATGAATTCTAAGATACTACCCTCATTTTGCAAATGTGGTCCTGTTTTAAATTAATCGAAGAACAAAACATTTCAAATATAGCCAAATTAGACTAATGGGTTTAATTTAAGCCTAATTTTGACACTAATTTGAATTTAGGAAATTTGACAAACCTAATTCTTAGTCGACCAATTGAGAAATACTTCTCGTTTTTGTGTAATTTTTGAAAATTGTGGCCGGACCCTGGTCTCTAGATGTTTTACATATCTCAGGTTGCATGAGAATTTAGGCCACTTATAGTTCGACTCGATTAAAACTACTAGAAAGCCGATAAAACAAAAGTATCAAATTAGAAAATTTCAGAATGATCTTGTTAGAATGTGATCGATCCTCGGAGGTTAAGTGGACTATATATCTCCGATTTTTAGGAATTAGGTCACTTGTAGTTCAACTTGATGGCCCGAAAAGGGTATCCGTTATGTGAGAATCCATTTGACCCTTTCGATGTATGCTCGACCGGTTACGGGTTTTAAAAGTAAAAATCTTCGTGATTTGCGAGCGAGTTCGGCATGGAGTGATATTCAAACTAATGTACAGAGAGCTTGACTCTCATTGGTACATATTTTCGAACGGATGCCCAAGAACAAGTATCATGTTTGCTCCGCATGCGTCTGGATCTGGTCTGCTTGCTTTCCACCTCCGGTAGCTTTGACATATTTCCATGTACTGGGACCTGCATGTCAATTATTTATATTTATCATACCTGCACGATTTTGTTTTCGTACCCTCCTTGTTGACTACTCTGAGCGGGTGACACCTCCGACACCGTTTGGCTCTATTGACTTGCTAGTAGAATATTGTTTGAGCGGATGCCACTTCCAACACTGTCTGGCTCTGTTGACTTTATTGATTTAAGTGGATGTCATCCTCAACACTGTCTGGCTCTGTTGACTTCGTTGATCTGAGCGGATGCCACTTTCGACTTGGCTTGTGCATATTTTTGTTGAGCATATGCCACTTTCGACTTGGCTTGTGCATATTTTTGTTGAGCATATGCCACTTCCAACACCGTCTGGCTCATGTATATTTTTGTTGAATGGATACCACTTCCAACACCATCTGGCTCATGCATATTTTTGTTGAGCGGAAGCCACCTCCGACATTGTCTAGATTGTGTATATTTTTGTTGAGCTGATGCCACTGCTGACATGGTTTGTCTCGTGTGTTTTTGTTGAGCATATGCCACTTTCGACATAAATCTCCACCAAGTACTCAAATCTTATCTGAACCCTCTCGGGACCCAAACAAATGACTCGACTATGTCATAAATCACATTTCAGGCCTAAAGGAATTGACGAAACTTCAAAAGTGATGCACTTACCCAAAAGTCAACTTTGAGTCAAACCTCTTCTTCTCTTTAATTTTACAACCTCAAAACTCACTCAAGTCAATCTGAAACTCGTCCGATTGCCTCGAGAACTGCGTCACCCATCCCTGCAAGTTGATAAATACCGAGATAAAGCTAGTGGAAGGGTATTCTTAGGAAAACAAGTCCAAAAGTTCAAAACAACCAAACGGTTCGTTTCATCATCTACCACTTAAACACACGTTCATCCTCGAACGGTAAAGAAAAGCACCAATGTCGTCAAGTAACCAAAAGATCTCCATCGTAAACCTCATGGAAGCCTCTACATACAAGAATCACGTTGTCAACACCACTTGTCCGCCTTACCACTCAAATCTTCATTTGACTTAGTTCAAAAACTCAATTATCCATTTTTCCCATATCAAATATTTCTTATACAACCGATTTCACACAATTGAACTGGCTCCTCTCAAATTCCTTGGTTCTGATTCCAACCACACTTCTGAACGTAATTAATAGATTCCACAACTTCCATTATTAAGATTCCAGTCCGTTAGTTATAGCCATAATCCATTACCAAGCTTGTGCCGGTCAATATTCCAATTTTGCTTATCTTTCTTCCACACCACCCAAAGTCGTCTTTGATACCAGGAATCCATAGAAAATACGTTGTCATACGCCGAGAGTCTAAATCACGAATCTCTCTCGCCAAAAGAAATACGTGCTTATTTTGAGCCAATCTCAAGCCCTTCCATCCAAAACCCGACCTTGTCCAAATCCAATTATGCTAATTCTAAATCCGTTAGTTTGGTTTATTGAGCTAACTCTCATCATCTAATTCCTTTTAAACCTCAAAATATTATAATATGTGTATCATCCCAATGACTATCTTGATTTGCCAAATATGTAGAAATCGTCTGATTATCCCAGGGTTTCCCATATCCATTTGTACTTTCCCAAACTATCACCCAGTACCCGCATTGACCATTAGGCTTGTTCGAATAGTTGAGGTCAACCCAATATCATCAAATCAACTTGAAACTCCAAATAAAGCCTGATAACTCTACCATATCTCTATTCTGAACTGTAAATCCATCAAATCTTCCAAAATGGATTACTGGACTATCCATAAATTATGATAATTTATCAATACGCCACTCGATATTACATGAACTATTCTGACTAGGTGCAAAATGCACAACTCCTCGAATGTCGCCAATGGTCACCCGAACTGACTCAATCCCTTCAAAAAACCAATCGTAGAGCTCTCATAGGTCTGTGGTGATCGATCCTAATCCGTTGCTCATGAATGTTCATTGCCACACTGGCGTCCTTGCTTTCAAAAGCTGAAATCTACCCGAGTCATCAACTTAGTACCGAGGAACTATACCTTATAATTTAAATCTTCTTGTTCTCAACTCACAACAGATACGGAAATCTGATAGAACTCTATAAAATCGGAATACATCAAATCTTTCTTTTTGCGCTTTCACTTAGCTTGTTCACTAGTCCAAATACTTTGACGCAAGGCATCCAAAGTATCAATTTCCACAATCCATGTGCCTTACCACACGAAAATTCTCTCACATCATTATTTCTTGATGTACTCAACCATGTTATCCAGCCAGTAACGCTTCGACACGGTCTGTTATCACGAACATTGTTTCACTTCGAAGATATGACTTTAACATCCAAACTTAAGAGATTTCAAGCTTCCCTCTTATTAACCAACTCTAGCTCATTCATTTAAGAATGATATGAAATTATCCACTGGTACCACACAAGCCACCTTTCCATCAATCTTATCATGTAAGTCATCTGAGACCCGAATCTCATGATCGTCAATCACAGATACCCATGGTGATTCGCTATAACACTTAGTCAACTTTCGTGGACTTCCTTCTTCCAATCTACTTGAAAATTGCACCCTTTATGAAATAATGCAAGATAATTCTATCGCAATTCACACTATACTCCAATAATCCTGTTTCTTCGAACCAAACTTGTCTTTACCTCAATTATTCAATTCCCATATTCTATCCAAAATTCACATTCACCGTTATCGACCGAAAATCTTCTAGAGTGTATCGAAATACCATAAATCTTGCAAAACAGCTAAGTCAATCTTGGAAATAGTAGTAAACCACGAACTGAAATAACCGAAGGTTTCCCTTGCCTCACTCGAATCTCAAAACTGGATGCTTATCTAAATCAAACGCATCATATGAACAATCCTTCATAAAACCTCCTACCAAAAATACTGATCATCCTCTGTTACCCCAACAAGATTCATTACTGCCGATGTAATAATCCAATCCTTCACTGCAAGTCCATAACCTGTCGGGCAATCTCACTTACCATTCACAAAGTCCTACTGATGCTCCTATACGGTTCCACACCTGCATCTTTTCCTGTGATCCCTTAGCTGAAGAATCATTCTTCTACATTGGCTTACAAGTCCATCAACCAAATATCAATACACAAAACACTGTAGCGAATTCACTTTTCTTGGTTTCAACCGTTATCATCGATCCTTACTTCAATTTTCCGAAAGGCACTTCAAATTTAAGTTAGTTAACATCTATCATTGATCTACCACTTTAAATATCCCTATCGATTGACACCTCACTCAACGGTCCTTAACTGATACCTGCCCAAAAAGACCATCTCTCGCCTTGTCTCGTCAAATTAGAATGTCTTTAACAAATCATGTAATTATCCTCTTTATCCCGTCAATTTAGAAAAATTACATCACTATCATTTGTGAAAACTTGCGTAGCCCTAAGCAATAAGTACAATGCCCACATCTACTATTCTCAAATTAAGTGCAACCCTTGACAACTCCTTAAGTAATTAAATCTTCACACTTGTCAGTCGCTAGATCCTATCTTCATTAGTCGATCCTTGTACTTCCCGATGGTCTACAACATAGTCAAAATACCTATCAACCCGTCTCCCATCAATATCCACTTTATACCCAAAACAATTTCTTCCACTGATATCTTAGCGAATATGTCCCACTTATCCTGGGGCCATTATCCAATTACATAGAGAGCTCACATATCACTCATCCTTACTCTATCACCACATTTCCATCTTGTCGCAACTCCGCTTAACCTTTCATACCCTTATGAATTAACAAACTTAGCATACCCCGCGCTCCTATCAGATAAATACTTTACCATTTTAACATTTTGTCACCAATATTGGACCATTCGAATTCTCCTTAGTACAATTCAATTCAGTTAGATAGAAAGAAAATTCTTCATAAGAACATCACAACAAGTCCTATCATTTTTCACCTCATCACCAAGGATCACCTTTCACGTCTTTTTCTTTAATTTCATACTCTTCATATCATCACCATGGTCATTGTCCTCTTATACGACCAGTCGATCCTCATAAGTCTAAGCTTGTCTTTAAGATAACAACATATGTACTCTTTTATTACTAAATTGTTTGCTTTTCGTTGATACACCCACGTCATAAGACTGTCGTAATAAATTTCGACGACATTGAAGTATTACCACATCAATCACACCTCTAGTAAAGAATCCTTGATATGTCAAACCTTCTCAAGTGCAGTCCTCAAAGTCGTAACACTTATTACTTAGTTACTTCGCTAACCGTATGAATTCAAATCTCCAACTCCTTCCCCATCACATGTGAGACCATATATGCACCTCTTCGACCTTCCACTAACTAACTATAGAAGATATGATGATCTTGCAGTCTTCGCACCATCACTCCCATTTTCTAGGAATATCACTGAACCAAAATATATGAGTCACAACCGAGTCTTTAAATCATAGATCCAATCAGAACTCAATTTTGAATCCTCATCATAGTGACACATCTTGTACTATATTGTATGATGTCATATCTAGCCGCTCGTGGGCACATCCGAGAACGTGTCCTCATCGTTGGTGAGAGATTGAAACAAATAAGTTTTGACCTTAGGTAAAATCACATATGCATGATAAGGAATGAAAGAATGGAAGTTTTCTAAATGTCCTATAGCCTCTTAAAGATAGACATGAAGGTATTCGTACCGATCCACAAGACTCTACTAGACACTGCTCTTGTACTCATGAGACCAATGAACCTTCTGCTCTGATACCAATTTGTCATAACCCAAATTCCTATTATGCTGTGAGGGCACTTGACCTAACCCGTAGACGAACCACAACCATTCAACATAGTGAAAACAGAACTAAATGGGAAAGTAAAGACATGAAAGAGAAAAAAATTAACAAGTCTTATAATTCAATACATAATCTGAAAGAAATCCCCCAAAATCTGGTTATCATGAGTACAGAGCTACTAACTGGAATACAAGTCTGGAATGATATAAAAATTACTGTCTGAAATACAAAGGACAGAAAGGTAAATAACAAGAGGGAGAGTTCCAGTGCTGGGATAATGTCTACGACTCACCCTAGACTCCTAATATGAATCTCCAAGCTCTGCATCAAGCTCACCCACTGACATCCGACCCGGTACATGCACATAGAGTGCAACAAGTGTAGAGTGAGTACGAAAAATATGTGTACTCAACAACATCGTCGACCGACCCTTGCTATAATGGCGGTGAGGGTTGGTACTCCCAATACTTCTATTTTTGCTTGGTTAGTCAAATTATACCATTTCTAAGCAATTCAAGTAAAGATCCTACAATCATACCAAGTCATAAGTCCATCACCATAAGGTTTCTAATTTTACCTCAATTGGGATCAGTTTAGCAATAAGATTCCAACCTTATCCAAATCGTCATCTAAATCCTAAAAGATTACTTTTTTCGTTAATTAGATAAGTTCTACTCATAAAGATCCAACACTTTCATGAATTAAGGCACAATCACTATCAAGAATCAATCTTTTATCCGAACAACAAGTTTACCATTAAAGGTTCAATCTTTTAGTTCTTTAATTCGACAGTGTACAAGTATTATCTAGGTTCACAAGTCTCACTTCGGTTCTCAATAGCCTAAACCCCATAACTGGGCGTCTAGTCCCATCAAGTCTCACAACTCAACCTTACAAAATTTATGAGTCTCAAGTATCAGTATTACTCTCTAACAAGTCATAAGATCATATAGTTTACCAGAGATCAACACCGAGTACACACAACATAAAATACATATCAATATGAGAATGAATGCAATGCAGATGATATGTATGTATGCATTATCTATATGTACCCGGTATACACACGTTGCTATAGTAGATGCTTCACGTGACCCATGGGAGACTCATGAGGTCCATATACCCATTCAGAACATACCATCGAATCCTAGCTCTATGCTTATAATATCATAACCATCTGGAATTTCCGATCGGATCCCAACTCTGTAGATGTAGTGTCATCATCAATCATCACTCTTTTACCATGTACCATATCCAGTAACCGGCTTTACAAGTCCCTCTCAGCAGTAACTCAATAATTTAAATGCCAATATAATATGTATGAATTATATAGATATGTGTACACCATGCAATCAACATAAACAATACAAATAGTATTGTCGCGCCCTTTTTCGACCACACGGGTCAAAGCGGAGCACAACATGTCCGGTGATTCCTGGGTATGATTAAGGAGTCGCCACCTAATTATTCTACGGTGAATTAGGACACCTACATATTAAATAAATGCTGCAAAATAACTCCAATTTTAATGGTCTATGAAGCTAATGAGATTCTAGGTAAGAGTTCTTTTTTATCCTAAAGGGAAGGGGTTAGACATCCTTTAAGATCCGCTAACTTGCGATTATCCGATCAAACTCAGGTTAATATTATACTAAGGAAAATGCATGTTTAAAGTATGAAGTTAAAAAGATGTTTGCAAATGATTAATGAAAAGGATGCATTTGTATAAGTATGCATTTGCATGGTATAAAATAAAAATACATGTAAAGTTTGAAAAAATATGCATTTGTGACAATAATAAGGAAGAAAGCAAATTATTTATAATGCCAAAGAAGTATTTTCTTAGAAATCACTTTTGAGTTGCAAAAATTAAAAAAAGGGATAAACTTTTGTATAATTAATAATGCGAATAAAAGATGACCAAAGTTGTTTTGAAAATCTTGAATATGCACGACGAGCCTAAAATAAATGAACTAGCGACGGGTTTTAAACTACCCTATTAATTATCCATTCATGGCCTAATTATTCTAAATATCCTAACAATCACACAAGCATTAAATAATTATTACAGACCCAAATAAAAATAACGAAATTAAAGAATAACAATGCAAGGGAACTAAAGCGGATGACGATGTCATCTCGCCCTATTTGTTTTGAAATCCCGAGTTTGGAGAATGCAAGAGTGCGAATGCGGGTCTTCATTTGACAATGCGCATGATGAGTCTCATAACGAAACTCTTCGTAGCTCCCGATGCATTTCATGTAAACAAAAGAAAAGAAACGGATTAGGAGACGGAACATGAATATATATATATATATATATATATATATATAAAACGCAAATAAATAATTCATAAAAAGTAATATGTTATTGAGCCTCGAGATATAAAAAGTAATATGTTATTAAACTCAAAGATGAAAACTTTAAACATAAGACATAATTTAGGCTGATATTTATTGCAAATGTAGCTCAAATTAAGCATGATTTTCAGAAACCAATACCCAGGAAAGATAAGTAGTAAAACTGAAACTTGGATCACATTACAAGTGTCTCATCCGAAACAAACATATCATTAAACCCTCAAAGATAGAAATTTTTAACATAACACACTTAACCAATTGTCATATTTTTTAGAAGCAAGTTGATAATAATATTCTAACATACATATACATCTATCAAATAACTTAACAAACCATATCCTATGGAACATGAATCTAGCAGTTCACAACCAAATATGTCCAAAACATTCACATTAACTAAATAGATTAAACCAAACCATTTTTTAAACATTAATAATAATTATGGCAACATAATGACTTCAACACCACATAGTTAATATAAACATACAGAATAATATAGAAAGATAAGGGAAAGGAGATGTATTTACGGACCTTCTCCGGGCAGCGAACCGAGGCGTCGTTTCGAATCGTCAATCCGCTCGGAGAAATTATTTTAGAATGCTGATTTTCTGATTTAGAACTCTGATTTTTGGATTTCAGAAATTCTGATTTTAGACTGCTGATTTTCTGATTTTGGACCCGACCCGGAACCGAAAAAAAACAGTGGGAAAATAGCAAAAAATTCCAGATTCTTCAACACCAAAAACCAATAATTTCGACCTATATTTCGGAATCTTTAAGTTGAAGAACACATGCAGGAACAAATACTCTTAAATAGATTTTGGATTTTTGAAATCCGAAATCTTTCCAATAGTGAAGAACAACACAAACAAAATACAATGCAAACCTTTAGGAAGATTTCGGATTCTTAAACTTAAATTTTCGGAACTAAAACGACCCGAAAACCCTCTAATCCAACCTCTAAAACAGTGAGCAAAAGGGGGGGGGAGGTTTATAGGTACTCACCCCAACGTTCACACCCCATACCCCTTACAAAACGAATTCGAATTTCAAAATAAAGGGGGGGGACAAAATCTGATTTTTGGGGCGAATTCTTGGGGCATGGGTCGGTGAGAGGTGATGGGGTAGGTTGGTGGTGTCAGGCGGCGGTGCCGGCGATTGGTAGTGTCAGGCGTAGGGTGCGGCGATGTAAGGGTAGGGGTGTGCGGCGATTGGAGAGGGCAGGGGTGTAGGGTTCGGGGATTGGGTTTTAGGTTTCAGGTTTTATGGAATGGGGATTTGGGAATTAATGAGTGTTGGGTTTGGGGGGTAAAGGAAATAAGGCTATTGGGAGTTAAAATGGGATGTGGGCCGAGTGGGTATGGGCTTCGGTGGGTTTAGGTTGGTTTAGAGGGCGTTAGGTTTGGGCTTGGGTCGACGGGTGAAGGGATTGGGAATTAATGGGTGTTGGGTTTTGGGTTGGGAAATGAAAAGTGGGTTAAAAATAAAAGGGAGTTTGGGTACATTCTTGGGTGGTAGAAAATAAAGAGGGGGAGTTGAATTGTTTTGGGTTGAGTAGAAATTGTTTTGGGTTGGGGAAATAAAAAATGGGTTATGGATTTAAAATATAAAAGAGTTTTAATATTAAAAGCTTTGAAATACAAATATAAAATTATTTAGAATATAGTATAAGATGCGATAATGATAAAACATAATATTTGTGAAATAAAAAAAGGATGTCGTTTTGTTACAAATAAAATAATATAGAATATTACAATAGAAATTATGATCATGATTTAAAAAGACAAATGGTTGTAGAAAAAGAATACGAATAATAATAGTAGTAATAATATAGTAATATTGAGAATAATAATATATGTGTATATATATGCCTACATGTATATGTATAAAAAATATTTTGAGAAGTGTCAAAAATATCCAAAATTGCAAATAAATCAAAAAGAATGGGACAAAATTGGGTGTCAACAAGTATTATAAGTTCCTTTTTAATTATCAAACGATATTTAAAGTGATGAATGCATGACAAGTCAAATAAGGGACATAAGTATCAAGCATGGCTATAAGCCCAAGTAAACAAGTGGACTCTTTCACTAATATGGGACCCCCAAGTCCCTTTAGTTCATTACATATCATACCAATACATAAATGCTATACTAGAGTCTAAAAAGTCTCAACATGCCTTATTATGAAGTCCCATAGCTCCCGAATGACTCCAAACTTGATCCGCGCAAAGATTAAGCCTCTCGAAAGCTCTACCACATTTAAATTCCCCAAAAAAGTTTAATATAATCAAAATAATAACCTACGAGTTATACGAGTCCAACGATATCCATATTGCTATAATTTATTTCAGAATCCAAAGATAGATCCAAAAAGCCAACCCCGGACCCACAAAGGTAAAACTGGAATTTTATTGCGAAATCAGTTTACCCATAGTCTAATTAGTAAGTGTAACATCTCGTACTTTCGGGTCATGGTTTGAACCGCTAGACGTGTGGAAATACACCCGAGCGTTGGGGAAAATTTGGTCATATTTATGTGTGTTAATAAAGAATTTGGCGTATAAAAGGATGCAACTCCGAAATAATTCTGGACGTAAGAAGTGTGACGATGGGGATGAAGAATAAATTTGGTGTACGCATAAAGAGGTAACGGACTAGCATTATATCACACAAATTATGACATTGAGTATAAGAAGGTCCTATAAATCATGGAGATTTAAGTGAATTGGGGTCAAGAGAGTAATTATGCGTGTAATTATTTAATTAAGGGTAGGGGGGACACCTTAAGTAGAATACTATGTGTAATTTCCTAAGCATTTACCTAATGACTAAGTTACCTAGGTGTCTTATCCTAAGGATGCATGGCTGGCCGGACAATTCTTTGTCGAGGCATAAAATAGATTTGGGCCTCAAGTGTCTGTAAGACATTAATCTCTAAGCCTTACTTCAAGATGAAGCATTTCAATCATGCCAAAAAATATAACCCTCCATATTAGACCCCTCGTAAGCAGTAGTACTAGAACTTTGCCTTGGATATTGAGGTGGCAACTGTGATATACTAGTACTACTCAAATTAATTGCAAAACACTTTACTATCAAATGAATTCTGAGACACCAACTTGTTATTTAAACCATCAAGGTTGAATTTTGACACCAACCCTTTATTCTCAGTAATCAAATATTCACTTTAGAATTCATTTCTTGAAGGTTGGTTCCGTTATTATTCAATGTATGTTAAGGCAAATCATTATTTCTTTTGGCATGTTCCATTTAACAAAACATAATCGTGATATTGCTCCATAATTTATTCTACTCTTAGTGAGTTAAGGAATGTTCATATTATTGATTCCTATGTTCAAAGCATGTCTAAATATGTTCCTAAGTCCTTATTGAGTCATACGGAAAATATGTTGATATTTACAGTGTTATCCGAAGGTACAAGGATATTGTGTCACTCAAGATATTTTAATGTTATTCATGCATTTTCATTTGCATTACATTCATTTATTAACCTGGACCACTTGTGCTATGCCTACTACTATATGGTAAATATTATATATATGTAGGGGATATAGGAAAAAGAAAAGGCGTTAGATACGCACACCACCTGCAGCTGGTACAGACTATCACAAAAGAGCCCGAAGAGGCCAATATGATGTGATAATGTGATGCCCTTGTGTGGCGATATAACCTGATGCCCACAGAGGCAGTTATGAGAGGATTCCTGTGTGGACATTAGTATACCGCATTTGTATTATGCATACATTCATTAATCATTACATGGTATGGTGCCCACATAGGCTGTTTTGGTAAGGAAGGTGCCCGATGAGGCCGATGGGTATGTATACTGCATTGTGCATAACATTTAGGCATATGTATTAGGGCCCTAAGAGGCATTTACTGCTGGTCAATTGTTTCTGTTTCAGTTATTATTATATCCCTGTTATACTATTGTTCATGCCTGACATACTCAGTACATCAGTCGTACTGACGTCCCTTTTGTCGGGGGACACTGCGTTTCATGCCCGCAGGTTCAGTTAAAGAAGGTGGCGGTTCACGCTAGTAGGTTGCTGGTTCAGCTGATCTTGGAGCACTCTATTTGTTTCAGAGTTGCAGTTGGTTGTGGTATAATATTTTTGCATCTGCATATGGGTATGGCAGGGTCATGTCCCGTCCTTGTGATGTCATGTATTTTTTAGAGGCTTGTAGATAGGTGTCCTGTGGTTAGTTGTCACGTATGGCCTTGGTATGGGTATGTATATATGAAAATTAGATTTCTGGTTAAGATTTTCTATAATCTTTTTTGGCTTAGTCTGTATTCAATTGTGATTAGAAGTTGGTTGTACGATTAGCGGTACCCGATGGGTGGGGCCCAGGTGCCCGTCGCGGCCCTCCGATTTGGGTCGTGACAATAAGAATATTGAAAATCTTTGAAATCCATTCATAAATTGACCTGCAATTTGATAAAATACTTGGAAACCCATTTTTCATGGAAAACCTCAAATTTCCAAGCTCTAATCATGAATTCTATGCTTCAATTCCGTGATAATCTAATGTAGAATGATAAAAGGGAGGTTAGAAAATTACCCCCCCCCCGGAGAAATATGAAAGAACGCCATTGAAATCACCCAAATCGTAGCTCCAAAAATTGAAATAAGAACAATGAATCACGAAATAGGGTTTTTATTCTGCACAACCACCTTCTTCATCACGATTACGGACCACATAACGCGATCGCGGGAGCTCGAAAAACTAACCTATGCGATCGCGGCCCCAGGGCTATGCTACCGTGCTTACCAAAGACACAGAAACTCTTAATTGCAGTCTGTTCCATACGATCACGAGGAGAAACATCAGCAACTGCATACCAAATATTTATGGTGTGTTCCAAACTCGGAACTGAACCTCAAAACTCACCCTGGACCTCCCAGATACAAACCAAATGTGCATTTTGATCATAAAACACGCTTCGGAACTACTCGCACACTTGAAACATCTGAAAAAGGTTGTCTTGACTCGATGTTGATTGTGGTCAATTCTAATTTGTATTCTAACTAGTTTCTCCACCAACGACCCGAAACTCATTTGGAAACCCATGAACATCAACCAAGAGCGCAACTTGGCTATAAACCATGCTATGAAGCTGCTCGAATCGATGAAACACCCATACAAGGTTGGTAAGACATGCTTATCCATATGAACATCGTAATTTTCTCAAGATGACATAAATTTCCACCAAGTACTCAAATCTCACCTGAACCCCTCGGGAACCAAACCAATGACTCGACTATGTCATAATTCTATTCCGAGCCTAAAGGAATTAATGAAACTTTAAAAATGATGCACTTACCCAAAAGTCAACTTTGAGTCAAACCTCTTCTTCTCTTTAACTTTACAACCCTAAAACTCACTCAAGTTAATTCGAAATTCACCTGATTGCCTCGAGAATTATGTTACTCATCCCTGCAAGTCATAAGTACCGAGATAATGCTACATGAAGGGTATTCTTGGAAAAAACAAGTCCAAAAGTTCAAAATGACCAAATGGGTCGTTACAGATGAAATACTGGTAGATGGATTACATGATATGGTATCTATTAATCAAACAGGTTTTGTCAAGGGGAGAAGTATAGTGGAGAATGTGTTACTGACACAAGAAATTGTTTCAAACATAAGATTGAGGACTAAAACTGTAAATGTGGTTCTGAAATTGGATATTGCAAAGGCATATGATAGGGTAAATTGGTTATTTATGACAAAAGTCATGAGACAGTTGGGGTACCCACATAGGGTGGTGGACATGGTGTTCAGAATAGTTAGTAGTAACTGGTATTACATTCTCATAAATGGACAACAACATGTTTCTTTCAGTCTTCTAGGGGAGTAAAGTAGAGAGATCCCTTATCCCCTACTTTGTTTATATTGACTGCAGAGGTACTTTCAAGAAATTTAAATCATCTGCATCAGATACCACAGTTCAAAGTCTATGGGCTTCCAAAGTGGAGTCCTAAAGTTAATCATTTGGCATATGCAGATAATATGATCATATTTGCTTAACCAAATATTCTTTCTTTACAAATGACCATGGAAGTGCTATGAGATATGAAGAAACATCAAGACAAAAGATTAATAGGGACAAAAGCTCATATATATGCATCATAATGTCACATGAGATGTCAAAGCTATAGTGGAGGTCGTCACAGGAATTGAGAGAAAGGATTTTTCTTTTACATATTTGGGCTGCCCTATTTTCTATAGTAGAAGGAGAAAGGATTATTACAATACTATTTTGATCAAAATCATGAACAAGTTAAAATCTTAGAAAGGGAAAATATTGTCTTTTGGGGGAAGAGCAGTGTTGATAAAACATGTCTTGCAAGGTATGCCAATTCATCTTTTATTAGCTTTAAATTCTCCAAACTGTGTAATTAAATAAATGCATAAGTTATTTGCACTATTCTTCTAGAATAAGACAGCTGGAGGAAAAAGCAGACATTGGTCATCTTGGAATAATATGTGTATACCAGAAAAATGAGGGGGTTTGGGTTTTAGATCCTTACATGATGTGTTAATGGATTTATATTGTAAAATATGGTGGAAGTTTAGAACTTCACCATCACTGTGGAGTGCTTATATTAGTAACAAATACTGCAAGAAAGAAAATGCAGTAGTGGTGCAATGGAAATATGGATCCCAAAACTGGAAAATGATGTTACAAGCTTGAAATCTGATAGAGCAAAACATTTGGTGGCAAATCAAAATGGGCAATGCTTAATTTTGATATGATAATTGGACAGGATTAGGGGCCCTATACTATGTCACAACAAGAGACACTTATGATGACATAATTCAAAATGTGTATGAAATGGTGACTGATGGGAATTAGGATGTGGCAAAGCTGGAGATTTTATTACCTAAGGATATAGTACAACATATAATCAGTATCATTAAGCCCCTTGGATTTTCTAAGGAGATAGACATACAATGGTGGCTATTAGATAGCAAAGGGGATTTCTTAGTCAAAACTGCTTGGGATCATTTGAGGCTGAGAGGACAGTAGAATGAAATATACAAATACATGTGGGACAAATGATGGCCTTTTAAGATATCCTTTTTATGTGGATATGTTGGAAGTTTAAGGTGCCTTTGGATGATGTTTTGAAGAATATGAATATCAACCTAGCATCTAGATATTGGTGTTATTTAAATTCTAAGGAAGAGACAATCCAACATTTATTTGCTAGGTCTTTTTCTGCTAACAGGACTTGGTCCTATTTTTGTTCTTTTGAAGGTATTGATATTGAAGGACTACAACTACAACAGATCATAGTAAAATGGTGGCAAGTTGAAACCACTATTACATGCTATGCCTGCTATAGTTTTGTGGGAATTGTGGAAAATAAGAAATGCATATAAACATGGAGAATAAATCAACATGAAGATGTATATATCAGATTTTTGCTACAATCTAGAACTTGGTCAGATATAGAAATCCTTCAATACAACATATCCCTAACAGGTGGCAAGACATGTTACAATTGCTGGAATAATACAGAGTTAAGGTGAAATATAGGAAAATGGTGTGGAAACCTCCTCCTATGGGTTGGATCTTGTGAAACACTGATGGTGCATCAAGAGGTAACCATGTGAGAGGTGCTTTTGATTTTGTGTATGAAATGAGGAAGGTAATTTAATTTTTGCTAGGGCAGAAGAGATAGGACATGTAACTAATAATGAGGCAGAAGCAATAGCAATCTTGGAAGCAATTAGATGGTGCAATCACAATCATTTTGACAAAATCATGATTCAAACATACTCACAGTTTGTTCAGAGAATTCTCACAGAAGGGTGGAAACCTCCTTGGAGCACAAAAATTTGGATTGTGATATTAGGACTCTAGGAGATGGGAAACATGTGACATACTCTCACATACTCAGGGAGAAAAATCAATTAGCTGATGCTTTAGCTAATAGAGCCCTTGACAAAGAAGTAGTGGTATATGAGTAGCTCATGGACATGGAAGTGGGACTAAGAAAGATCTTGAATAGTGAAAAATCACAAATCCCATACTTACGAGTTCAGATCAAATAACAACATAGCAAGAGGAGTCACACAACAAATGGATCTTGAAACAGATCAAAGAGTACTAGGTCTTTATACAGATTCTACTCAGATATATTACATGGAGACATCAGCAAAGTACATCAAAGGACATTTGAGTGAACAGGTTGAAGATCCAAGAAATTAATACCTAAAAGCGAAGCTAGGAGTTGATATGCCGATAAAAGGAGGAGAACTCACCTCCTCAACCATCATCATCGACGGATTCAACACATGCATGATAAAATTGGGAGTTTTAGTAGCTGAATATGAAGAAAATTGGAAGATACCCCAAAAACAATGACACAAGCAGGATAAATCAATACAGAAATGGGAGGAAATGAGTGAGAAGGCACCCATGGTATTTTAAACTCCAAGTTTGGCCTTTACATCATCCTTATTTCTGTGCATAACTTCCAGATAGAGAGAGATCGGAGCATAGAGAGAGATGGCGACAGAGGGCAACAAAAGGAAATGAAACAACTTTCCTATTTTTCTACGTTTTCTATTTTCATTTTGTTTTATTTTATTATAGACTGGGCCATGTTTTTTGGGCCTGGTCGTTGCTTTGTTTTTTGGACGATTTCAATATATAAAAAGCTTTTTTGTCCATAATTAATTAAAAAACCTCAAAGGTAAGTTTTTACCAAACGTCATGATTATTACCTCAATCTAATAAGGATTCATACTAGAATCCTCATCTATTCCATAGAATGTGAGAATTCGATTCAAGAACGGTTGAAGAAAATAATCATTGGAAATTCATCGTGAGGTAAGTTCGTGTACGTATTATATATTTATAGGGATTGATTTGGGTGTACATATCATACGAAATATGCTAGAATCCATGGGTGAATCCTATTAAAGTAGAACACGAATTTGGCTTAGAAACCCTAGTTTCCGATAAGGGTGGGAATTCAAGATAAAAGTATAAAGTTCTAATCTTTATTATTCTAATCAATCATAGAGTGATTGTTGAACCTCAAAAAACCTATTTGGTAGCATTTTAGCGGGAATTGTGGTATGCCGCTTTTAAAAATCTTTTTCGACTATAAAGATGATTTGTATGTCTCTTTTTGAACATACTTTCCAATCTTTAAAAATGGTTTCTTTAGCAAGGTTTCATATGCGTGAGGGACAAGCCCTCATGGAACCTTAGATGTATCACACTGTATATATATGTATTAGTGATTTTTTCTATCAAAGGATTATTGAAACTGAATTATAGAGATTTAATCATTGAATATGCTTTGCCCCTATAAGGGATGGTTTAAACTTGTTTTCAAAAGCTTGATATTTAAACATGTTTGCCCATACTATGGGATGATCAAATTGACTTCTATAGTGATAATCTTTAAATGCGAGTTTTCCTAGTATGGAATGATTGAACTTGATTTCTAAAGCATTGACCGTTTATGTGTGTTTGACATATAAACGGGCTTTATTGAAGTTGAAACATACTTAATGACTTGAACATGATTTCTCAACCTATTAATGACTTGACGTACCCCTATTAACGGGATGATAAACATAATCCATAGTAAGTGATTCAGCTTCTATGCTATGATTGTGATTCGGCTAACTTGCCATGATTTCTATTGTTTGTGTTTGGCCTAGCTACTCAGGAGGAAAGGTAGTCACTATGGATCCTAGTGTGGTTTTCCTAGATATTCGGGAGGAAGGATAGCCATAGACAACCAATAGCCTGGTGTAGTTTGCTTAGTTATTCAGGAGGAAGGATAGCCATCGATGGCTAATAGCCTTAGTGTGGTTCACCTAGCCATTTGGGAGGAAGGACAACCATCGAGGGCCAATAGCCTCGGTGGGGTTTACCTAGCTATTCGGGAGGAAGGATAGCCATCGAGGGTGATAACCCCGATGGGGTGCTTCATGTGGTAGTAGGGAACCTTAATGGTCATCCATTCATTTCATTGATTTAGCCTATATTGGCATGATTGTAAGCGTGAGTGACTTGATGTTGATATTAAGTTCATAAATGGAAGACTTAATCTTGATAAATGGTATAATGGATTGAAAGTAATTTAATTCTCTCTTAATGGATTCTACTAATGGTTTCTCTAAGTTTTGGTGAACTGTTTTATCTATGGATTTTGAACTGCTTTACTTACATTTTTTACTGCTTATTAGTACAGTATTTTCTATTAACTATTGTCCCGGAGACACTCATTGAGTACCCAGTACTCAGGCATACCATTGTTATTTTTATGGTATGTTAGGTAACGAAGATGAGCGGGTTCATGATACGCGTATGGAGTAGGAGAACTCGTTGATTTCCAAACTTACAATGAAGAAGAGTAGGTTCGTGATACGCATATGGAGTAGGAGAACCCGTTGCTTTCCAAACTTACTGGTGAGACACATGCTTGTTCGTGGGACACCCCTCTATCTTCATTTATTTATTTTGTTTTCTACGCTGCATCCTGAAGTTAGTCAATTTATTTATTTATCTTAGAAGACCCATAGATACATTTCAGATTGTGGGTAGATGTTAAAAGTCTCGTATGACTTATTTAGGCATTGACACATTTTATAATTGATTATTCATATTAGACTTTCGCTGATTTATTTTATAAATGTGAACATGATTTCAGTTAGCTTTAAACAGCTTGTATTAAACCAATGTTGAAACATTATTAAAAGAAATTAGATGTTTATTGATTTTATAATGTGCTTCCGGTGTTGTTCATAGCATCGGATTCCTGTTAGGTCCACGGTGGGTTTTGGGGCATGACAAAGAGTTGAGCTTCCATCAAAATAGTATGCACGAGGATCAATTTGTTTTCGGACTAGGAACACCTAAATGTTAATTTGAGTAGAACTCCACTTTTAGTCCAACAATATTGTCCAATTTGTACTTGCATCTTTTTGAAATCTTTTTAAGAGTTTTAAAATGAGTATAATTCATTTGAAATGACAAGATTTGGATTTTGACAAAAAAGATAAAAAAATGTTTCTTTTATCCTTTTGCATGCATATATTTCGTACTAACGTAACTTTATGGGGCCCAATTTTACTTACATGTATATATTCATAGTTCTATTAGTTATAATCCCTCACCGGCCCTTTTTTGAGTTTTAGGTTGAATCTATATCTTCATCTCTTATATTACATCTCTTGCTTACATGCTTTACCTACCTTACATATTCAGTACATCTTTCGTACTGACATCACTTTCTGGGGCGTTGCGTTCATGCCCGCAGGTACAGATAGACAGATCGACGTACCTCCTCAGTAGGGTACCTATTTCCAACTGTTGGTAATCGTACTCCACTTCTCTGAAGTAGCTATATAGAGTCGATATGTATTGTTATATTTATTTCTAGCATTTTGGGTACGTCAGGGCCCTGTCCCAACCAGTTGATGTATTATTGCACTCTTAGAGGCTTGCATACCAGTTTTAGTATGCATTCATTTTGTTTGGCCTTGCCGGCCTTCTTGTTAGTTGGTGATACTTTTGTTATAGCCTTGTCGGCCTTCTTGTTAGTTGATGATACTTTTGTTATAGCCTTGTCGGCCTTAGTTATATATATATTGTATTGGGCCTCTTTTGCTTGCAGGTTGTTGTTATATTCTTGTCATGTTATTGTTATTTGCTGGCCTTCTTGTTAGTTGACGATACTTCCTCTTACAAGGCAGCTATGAAAAGTATGATACCTCTCGAGGTCCTGTTTGAAAGACAGTTGCGAGAACTTGTCTGGATTGAGTGTTCCTTTCTCGAATAGTTACAAACATAGGAGCTGAGCCCAAGGGGGAAACGTTGATCAAGAGCTGAGAAGATTGAAGAAGTTGATCAAGGGCACATGAAGACATATAAAGCTACTATGTGTTTGTTATCATCAAAAGGGGGAAATTGTTGAGTAGTTGCCGACTCAATAATATTGATGAGCTTAAAATGATGTTTTGATGATTTAACATACAAAATATCCAGAAGACAATCATGATAGATATAAGGTATGCATTGAAGAACCAGAAGTCCAAATAGATCTTCACAGGATTCAGTGAAGCAGTCACAACAATAGAGGAACTGCTTAAAGGAATTGATCCTTATCAAAGTACATTGGAGACCATCGAAGAGTTATTTCATGATAATTTGGAGAACTTGAATATTGGCTCATTCTTATCCGTGAAAGGCTGGATTCAAGTTATGGAAATATTACCATAAACTCAAAAATAGAATTAGCATTGAAGTAGGAAAATAAGAAGTCGACACCCATACATGGAAAGAAGGAAATATAAGTCAAACAAGGATTGATATCTAAGTATAATTATAAAACCAATACTTGGTTGGATTCGAACAATACAAGGTGGCAACTATTTTATATAAACACAACACGAACAAGCTTTGGAGCTAAACCACAAATATCTAACGGGAGGCATCAAGAGTGAGAGTGTCAATACCGAGTCTCTAGAGAGCAACTGACACCAATAAAGAACAAAAGCTTATGAAGATTTATCATTAAGTTCTTATGTTGTAATAGTTAGGTTCTAGTTTTGGTTCCATCTATTTACCTTTTCTAGAATTATGTAATAGATGTTTTTATCGAGTTGTAAGGAACTTCTTTGACTGGGTAGAGTCATTGAAGTGGAGTTGGCGGTTTGGAACTGTTGAGCATTAAGAGGGTCGAGGCAGGACTGTTTGGAACAGTTCTTTCGGCATTACAAAGCGAGATTGTAAATCTTAAATTTATTGAATCTCGTTTAGTGAAGTGTTTGGGAAAATTCCTACTGGGTAGGTTGTAGTATTTCCTCTTTTGAATAAGGAGCGTTTCCACGCTAAATTCTTGTGTTCATTTACTTTTCACAATTTACCTTCTTATATAGTTGTTCAAAGAACATGGTTCTTTATGTTCTTAGGTAGTAGCTTGATCCTAATATAGACCTTACTCTTTTCAGACCCATGCTCAACCTATTTCTTCTAGATACACTTATCATAGACAATATAGGGTTGTTAGTTTAGCTGTGACCTAATTACTCAAAGAACTAGGTTCTTTGAGCAACTATGCAAGAAGTTAAAGTGCAGAATAAGTAAATAAACACAAGAATTTCCAGGTGGAAAACTCCTTGCTCAAGGGAGGAAGAACCACGACCTACCTTTTGTAGGATTTCCCCAAACTCTTCACTAAATATGAGCAGTTTTAAGGTTACAACTCTATGTATACCAAAGTAACTCTTCCAAAAAGGCTTAAATTATTCACTTTTGTGAATGAAAAAATGTACCTACCACCTTTTTAGATTAGTACCTACCCCTCTCCTCAACATTTCTCTCAATTGTTGGCTCTCTCAACTAACTCTTCAATGACTCTACCCGTCAATAATGTCCCTTACAACACAAAACAAAACCTACTACAATCACTATGAATGTAATCAAGATCTTGACTTAGAACCATAATAACCTAACTATTACAACTCAAGAATGATATAAATAAATCGTGATATGAATAAGTTCTTTCCCTGTCATAGTTGATTCCCTCGAGACTCTTTGTGTAGACTCTTCTCTCACTTAATGCCTCTCTCTTTAGTTGCGTTAAACTCTAAAGCTTTTGTCATATTGTATATATAGGAGTAAATAGCCACCTTCAGTTCTCCGAATCAAACCAAAACTTGGTTGCATTAATTGCATTGTGATAGAGCCCGCTAGTGATATTGTCCACCTTAGACCTAGGCCCGCACGACTGTAAAATGCGTCACTAGGGTATCATGTATGCTTACTTATATACCCAGTATCTCTCCTATATTTTGCCGAAGTGGACTCTTCTCCTAAGCTAGGGTGTCACATGCTCGAAAACAATCCTTGTTTGATAAATGATTTCTTCTTCATGCACATATGGTAAACTTCTCCTATTTCAAAGCTAATTCCATTTGTTCAATTTATGACAATGTTTCCATATCATGAGCTCCAGTTCCTTGTAAAAGTGGATTATGTCTTAATACCAATTCTCCAAGTATGTGTGAAACAACTTATTCAAATAGTCTCCATTTCTTCATCTAAAGGACTAGTTCCTCTTCATTATCTCCCATTTTACCAGTTCCTTTGGGAGATCTGCTAAGGACCTAGTTCTTGTACATATTTATCCATATTCCTTGTATGTTTATTGTCATTTGTACATACTTTATCAATTATCAAAATTTCATAAGCTCTTGAACTATTATTGAGACCACGATGCTTAATAAATTTCCTTTTTTTATGATGACAAGCACATAGCAACTTCATACTTCTTCATGTGAACTCGATCAACTTCTTCAATATTCATATGCTTTTGATGTATCTTCCTTCTTAGGCATATATCCTATGTTGATCAGTTTTCCCCTAAGAACCAGGTTAATGTTGTTCAATACTTCCAACTCCATGTTAGTCCAACTTCTGACCTTTGTAAGATGTTAATCTCACTCCAGTCAATGTAAACTTTCAGTAACATATTAAGCTTACTTCAGTTTACCTAAATCTCAGCAAAATGTTATGCTTGCTTCAATCTGGCTTGGCAAGATGTTAAGATTGCGTCAGCCTATGCGGGGTTTTACCTTCTATTGAAGCAACTCTCTAGATGGCTAGGTTTGCTTGAATAAGTAAGGTTTGTAAGCTTGCTTAATCAGTTGTAGGGACTAACCTCCCACTCTTTGCAACCATATAGATTGCTAGGTTTGTGAACCTGATTATAACCACATGTCTTCCTCTTTTGACATCTTTTCATTTTTCGCATAAGGACCGTGTTCTCTTCAATAACAATAATATACCCAGTGAAATCGACACAAAGTGTGGTCTGGAGAGGATAAAGTGTACGCAGACCTTACCCCTATCTTGAGAGGTAGAGAAGATGTTTTGGTAGACCCTTGAAACAAGGACAAGTAACTCAAAGCAGTGTAAAAAGCCATGGCAATATACTAAAAACATGATAAAACTGTCCGAAAAATGAGCCGTAACTACCATAAATAAATACGAAAATCAAAGTATAAAAAATAATAGACTAGCAGTAATCGAAGGACAAGAAACTACAAGAATAATACTATGACTAATAGTATGAAAGGATAAGTAGGACAACCCTCAACTACCTACTAACCTTCTACCCTAAAATGTGTCCTCCATAACCTCATATATAAGGTCATGTCCTCGGTAAGTTGAACATATCCTATGCCCTGTCTAATTACCTCTCCCTAATACTTCTTCGGCCTAACTTTACCTCTCATAAAACTTTTCTAGCCAACCTCTTATACCTCTGCACTGGGCCATCCGTGCGTCTCCTCTACACATGCCCGAACCATCTCAGCCTCTATTCTCACATCTTATCCTCCATCGATGATACTCTCACCTTGTCATGGATATCATCATTCCTAATCATATCTCTCCTAGTATGCCCACAGATGCATCGCAATATACTCATTTTCACAACTTTCATCTTTTGAACGTGAGAGTTCTTAATTGTCCAACACTCCGCCCCATACAACATAGTTGGTCTAACCACTACTTTGTATAACCTGCATTTAAGTTTTGGTGGCACCTTCTTATCACACAAGACTCTGGATGCGAGCCTCCATTTCATCCACTCTGCACCAATACGATGTGTGAAATCATTGTCAATATCTCTATTCCCTTGGATAATAGACCCAATATACTTAAAACTTCCTTTATTTTGAATGACCTAAGTACCAAGCCATACTTCTACACTAGCCTCATGCGCAATATTACTAGACTTGCACTCCAAGTATTCAATCTTGGTCCTAACTCAACCTAAACCTTTTAGACTCCAGAGTCTATCTCTAAACCTCCAACTTAGTGTTGACTCAATTATGAGTCTTGTCAATCAAGACTATAACATCTGTGAATAACAAACACCAAGGCACATCCCCATGGATTTTCCGCATCAGTCCATCCATCACCAAGGCATGGCCTAGAAGTTGATCCCTGGTGCAACCCCATCTCCATTGGGAAGTGTTTCGATAATTCTTCCACTGTCCGTACCCTAGTCTTGGTTCCATTATACATATCCTTGATCGCCTAGTATACGCCACATATACACATCTATCCTTCAAGCACACCCATAGAACATTCCTTAGGACTTTGTCGAATGCCTTTTCAAGGTTGATGAATACCTTATGTAGATTCTTCTTCCTTCCTCTATACTGCTCCACCAGTCTCCTTACAAGAATAATAAATTCTATAGTCGAGCGCCCCAGAATGAAGTTGAGCTACTTCTTGGAAATAGACACGTCTCTCCTCACCCTCATCTCCACCACTCTTTTCCAAACTTTCATAGTGTATTTTAGCAGTTTGATACCCTATAGTTGTTGCAACTGTGAAAGTCACCCTTGTTCTTGTACAAAAGGAATCATTGTACTCCACCTTTATTATTTAGATAATTTTGCAGTCTTAAAAATGACATTAAACAACTTATTCGACCACTCCAAACCATCCATGCCTGAGCTCTTCTGAAATTCCAATGGGATCTCGTCAGGTCCGATCTCTCTCCCCCTGCACATCCTACGAACCACACCATTAACCTTCTCAACCTTTATACTCCTACAATACCCAAAATCGCGACACATCTCAAAGTGCTCCAAATCTCACAACACAATGTCTATGTGCCCTTCTTCGTTCAAGAGATTATAGAAGTATGACTGCCACCTCCGTCTAAAAAGAGCGTCTTCGACCTGTACTCTGATGTCCTCGAAGGACCAAGTTCTATCTTTAGAAAAATTTCCACCTTTGTAGTTTTAGCAATTTACAGGACCAAATCAACATGTATGAATTGTTATCTCTATTTAACCCTTTTGGCATCATTGAAAACAACAGTATTAAGAATACTATGATTTAAACTAAACTAGTCATTGAGGTAAACATTAGAGGTTCTCAGTCCATCTTGAGTAGTCTAAGCTACAAACGATTCTTTTCAAAGTGATCCATGCTAAGAGTATTTGTAAGTATATCAACAATTTGGTCTTCAGTGTTGCAGAACTCTATTAAGACATGTTCCTTCTCATTATCTCTGAAAAAAAGTGGTTCCTAACATCAATGTGCTTTGTCCTTTTGTGTTGGAACTGATATATTTGCCATGCTTACAATACTTGTGTTTATAAAAAAAATTGAACCCTTTAAATCTTGACACCAAAGTATGTATGAACTCAAATTAAAGTTAAGAACACATACTCTACATTTGTAGTCAAAATCCTCATGAATAATCATCTCCAATTCAGCTTCTAAGACTTATTAATGGTGAAATATAGTAGTTTTTGTAACACTCCGTAAATTCAGATTAGGTATGAATATGTTAATGTGACATATTAGATATATGAAGTCCTATAAAGAGGATTTTTGGTGGAAATAGTTGATCTAAGATCAAGACGAATAATGTAGTGCACAAGATCCGGTAGAATAGACTAAGTTTATGGTAAGTCTAAATTCTAGCTTGTATATGTGTATCCATTGGGAATATGAGAAAAGTTAAAACATGAACGTTGTAGCGCATTGAAATACATTTCCAACAATATATGGTCCAACTCAAACAGAGCTATGTGCTAGGTGTTATGTCTGTTTTAATGGACACTATGTAGTCTATATGATTCAGTGAGCGATCAAGACTCACGTGCGAGATTGCGCACTTGAGACAATGTTACTACCCTTGATGTGTGACCACTGCATGTTTGGGCCTTTCAGATGCGCAACCACATACATGTGGCAGCTTTAAAAGCTCTAGGTCGTACTTCACACCCCAAATACAAACATTTGCTCTAGAAAGGGAAGCCATCAAGAACCTAATGTTCTGCAAGGTTCCTCTCTCATCTAAGGTGAGTTCTTACTTAAACCATATCATTACTACATCGAATTAATAAGGATTAACACTAGTTCATCCTTCAAAACTATAGATTCATGAACATCGAAGAGAGCGAAGTTGAAGGAGATTTCGGGAAACCTCTTAAAGGTATGTTATTTGAACCTTATTAACATTATTTAGAGTATTTAGAATATTGTAGGGTATTAGAAACAAGGAGAATTTGTGAATGATTTGCGAAGTGTTCAAGAACATATTTTTTGACACGAAAAGCCCCAGTTTCTCGATAAAGGTGGAAACTCTTAGAAATTGATTAAAATTCTAAACTTTATCATAAATAATCATTGTAGAGAAATTGTTGAACTTGGAGGGATACGTTTTCTAGATTTTAGCAAGAATCAAAGTATGTCTCATTTCGAACATACTTTTCAACCTTTAAAAATAGTTTCTCTATCAAGGTTTCGTGTTGATGTGCCGAGAAATTACTACACATTTGATACCAGTTTTATAGATTATTATTCATTTATGCATTTATAGTATATGTTTCTCATGTTATTTTAGTATTTGTAGGATTTTTGTATTGGTACACAAAAAGTGAAGAAATGTGTTGAAACGTGACAAAATTGCTGAACAAAGGAAGAAGTGATGAGAAGACCACTTTTGCGGACCGCAAAACCAGACTGTGGACCGCAAAAGGGTAAGCCAATTCATAGAAATAGATAATGAGAAGAATACTCCGGAGCCCTAAAGTACGGGCAAATATAAGGTCCTCACTTCTGTTCTACAGACCGCAATCCAATCTGTGAACCACTGCTCCAGTTCAAGTCCAGCTAAGATTGCGAAGTCTCAAGACACTTCTGTGGATCACAATTCAATTATGTGGATCGCACTTCCTATCGCAGTTCAAGACGATCCCAATAAATTCCCACTCTACGAACCCTAATCTTATTTTGCAGACCGCAGACCTATTCTGCGGTCCCTTTCTGCGGTCGCAGAGTGGTAGGCGGTGGTATTTTTTTAAATACGTGAAGTTCGAAAATTGGATCCCTATATATAGTTTCTTAGGGTTTTGTGATGGGACATATTGACATCTATCTACCTAGCCATCTTTTAAAATTCCTTTGTGTCTTGTCTTGGGGAGACAAAAACTACTATCCATCTTTAGTTTGTGTAACTTCAAGAATCTTGTGTTTCTTTTAGTCCAAATTGTAGAAGACAAGTTATATTATTTATACACAAATCAATGTAAGCCTTCTTTTAAGTTTATTATGTCTTTTTGCATTTATTGCTTTATGTTGTATTTATTACTGAACATGAGTGGCTAGAACCTAGGTTGGGGTTGTGATAAAATAATGGAATATGGTAGTTGGGGTAGTTTATAAATATGAAATGGGTGTGATAATGTGTCATTTAACTAACTCTCACTCTTAATGTTTAAGGGTTGGTTGCAAACATATCTTTAATGCCTATTGTCTCTAGTCAAACTTGAGAAAGGACATTAGAGTCTAGGAAAGGGGTAAGTTAATTAGGACTTGGATATTTAAACCCCATTTAATGATTCCCAACTTTTATTAGAAGAGAATCAACTAAGGGTAATAATTATATGTCAAATTTTAGAGCTTGAGAAAACCTAAAGTGAAATTAGATGGGTCAATTGAGAAATCCCTACCTAGATATTAGTCTGCATTGTTCATACCACACTTATTACACCCTACTTAGCTTGACCCAACACCACTTCCATGCATTAATTCACAACCCAGCATTCCAACTTACTTGATACATTAATTGATAATTAACGTGGTTAATGATTAGTTAAAACAAACAAATGATCAAACTTGGTTACCTTAGAAGTAAAGTAATTAGTAAAGCCATAATACACACGATTAGGATTATTTTCTCATCGTACTCCTTGTGGGATTTGAACCCAACCTAGTTGGGTTACTATATTTGACAATGGCCGTGTTATACTATGTAAAGGTGTAATTTGGGCAAGATCAAATTTTGGCGTCGTTTCCGGGGAATACGGTATTAAAATTTCCTATTTGTAGTATTATTACTTTGCTAAAAGATTTATTTCTAAATTTATGTGTACTTATTATTTTTGTGGTGTAGGTGCTATGGTGGAGTTGTTCGATGACGAGGGAAACATAGAGATGACCACATTTTCTAATGCCATCCGGCCACCCCAAATTCCGAGGAATGCGAGTTTCCACATAACCTCTACCATGCTCAACAACAAGGGCCTATTCGGAGGATTGACATCCAATGATCCGAATAGGCAGTTGAGGAACTTCAACGAGGTGTGCTTCGCCTTCTGTCATTCCAATGTGTCCGAAGAAATCGTGAATCTAAGGCTCTTCCCCTTCTATCTAATGGGGGAGGCAATTATTTGGTTGAATGACTTACCTTCCGAGGCCATCACTACATACATCGAGTTGGTTGAGGCATTTCTTGAGAGGTTCTTCCCGCCGGCTCGCATGCTCCAACTCTGAGATGAGATCTTGACGTTCTGTCAATTTCTGGGTAAAGCTTTGCATGAAGCATGGCTAGGGTTAAAATAGAAGCTCAAATAATGTTACAACCATGGGTTAAACGATGATGTGTTGCTCCAAACGTTCCATCAGGCGCTTGATTCGATCAACAAGTCGGTGGCCAACAATATAGCGGAATGTGCCTTAATGAATAATTCATTTACTGTGGTGAGTGAGCTTCTTGATAAGCTTACAAAGATGAACCATGCTTGGCACACAAAAGTGTCAGAGGTAGTTGTGGGAGGTCTCTCAAAAGTCATGTATAGAGAGACATTGAAGAAAAAAATAAGAGAGTGACGAGACTATGGCGCAATTGATGACCCAAATGGCAATCCTTACTAAGCATGTGATGGAGAAAGGGACCAAGAAAGTGAATGCGGTTACAAGCATGGGTCCTAAGCAAGGTGTAACCGAGATGGTACCCTATGATCATGAAGGGTACAATGAAAATGAGGAAGATGTGAACTTTGTGAACAATATTCAAAGGGGTTTTCCGCCATAATTACCAAGGATCGAGCCAACCATGACGATCTAGTAATCAAGGCTGGAATCAATGTTGGAAAAATAACCAAGGTGGTCCTAATTGGAGAGAGAGTAATGAAGGGGGGTGGAGAGATAATAACAAAAATGGGTACCAAAACCAGAGCTCCAACCCTTATTTTCCACCAAAAAGGCAAGCATACCAACAACCGACCCAACCTCGTCCTTACCACAATCGTGAGTCTACTAGTAATCCCGCTAGTTTAAAGCCTAAAAAATGTTGTCTAGGGTGTTGAAAAATCAAGACAAATCCGAGGCCAACATAAAAGAGCTTAACAATCTTGTATCCTCACATTTAACATCTATTAAACAACTAGAAAGTCAATTGCGGCAAATCACTTTTATACTAAACCCAAGGCAAAAGGGGACCCTTCTTAGCAATACGGTGGTGAATCCAAGAAATGAAGGAGGAGGGGTGTTTCATTGTCTAGCTATCTCTACTAGAAGTGGAAAGTGTTGGAAGAGTCGAAGATACCGATATATATGGTAAATGAGAGATTGATTGCGGTTGAAAAGCTGAAAAGAGTGATGACAAAATGGTAGATGGTTTTGTCTTGATTGAAGAAAATATTATTGAGAAAGAAAAGGTAATTGAAGATAAAGAAGGGAATGACAAAGAAGAGGAGGCTCCAAAAGTCTTAAAGTCTATTTCGAATCCTCACCCTCCTTTTCCACAAATATTTGCCAAGAGAATTGAAGATGACAAGTTCAACAAGTTCTTGGAGATGCTAGAGCAACTATCGGTCAATATTCCACTTGTTGAAGCCTTGGAACAAATGTCGGAGTGTGCCAAATTTATGAAGGATTTGATAACAAAGAAGAGAAGGGTGAGTTTGAGATGGTAGATGTTACGTACCAATGTAGTTCCATCATTTCTAGTTCCATTGTGAAGAAGCAAGAGGATCCCAATGCTTTCACCATTCCTTGTACCATTGGAGTGTACCAATTCGCAAAGGCCCTTTGTGACCTCGGAGCAAGCATTAATTTGATGCCATTCACTATTTTTAAAAGTTTGGTTCAGGAAATCCCCAACCTACAAGTATGAGGTTTCTCATGAAAGATAGGATGTTGAAGAGAGCAATGGGGATCATATATGATGTGCTTGTGAAAATTGATAAGTTTATCTTCTCTGCCGACTTCGTGATATTGGATTATGCGGTTGACTATGATGTTTCCATAATCTTGGGATGGCTATTTTTAGCTACGGGGAGATAAATTTGTGATGTAGAGAGTGGATAATTGAAGTTCCAAATGAATGATGAAGAAGTTACTGTCAATGTGTGAAAATCAATGAAGCAACCGATGGATATGGGGGTAATTTCAGTGATTGATGATGAGGTAGAGTTGAATATCGATACTGATGTCATTGAAGGGGACTTGATGGCGGTGTTGTTAAAAAATGATAATGAGGTAGTTGAGGGGATTGAGGAGACAGTGCTTGCACTTGAGGGCTAATTGTCCTATTCTTATGCTCCTAGGCATTTGGCCTTGGACTTGGAAAATCGTGGAGTCCCTCCTCTCAATCCTTCTATTGAGAAACCACCAACCCTTTAGCTCAACACACTTCCAAGTCATTTGGAGTATAAATTTCTTGGGTAAAATGACTTTTTGTCGGTTATTATATCATCAAAGCTCAATGAAATCCAAGTGGAAGCTCTATTATCTATCTTGAGAACATACAAAAGGGCAATCAGGTGTACTATTACAGACATCACATCCGAGGGATAAGTTCGGGTGTGTACTCATCGAATTCATATTGAAGAGAATATTACCCCGAGTGATGAACATCAAAGAAGGTTAAACTCTTCAATGCAAGAAGTTGTCAAGAAAGAGATCATTAAGTGGTTAGACGCCGGGGTTGTGTACCCCATTTTTTATAGTGCATGGGTGAGTCCCGTACAATGTGTGCCAAAGAAAGGAGGGATCACGGTGGTCCCCAATGATAAAAATGAGTTGATACCTATTAGGATGGTAACCAGATGAAAGGTTTTCATGGACTACCAAAAGCAAAATAGTGCTACAACGAATGATCATTTCCCCTACCTTTTATTGATCAAATGCTTGATAGGTTTGCGGGAAAATCTTATTATTGCTTCCTGGACGGGTACTCGGACTACAATTAAATTCAAATAGCTTAGGAATACCAAGAAGAGAAGACCTTAACTTGTCCATATAGTGCATTTGTGTTTTGAATGGTGCCTTTTGGTATTTTTAATGCTCCCGCCACTTTCCAACGTTGCATGATGGCTATTTTCAATGATTTAGTGAAAGCTGTTATGGAGGTATTCATGGATGACTTCTAAGTGGTTGGGGAGTATTTCGAAAGTTGCTTGGACAATCTATCCCTAGTATTCAAAAGATGTGAAGAGACCAATTTGGTCTTGAATTGGGAGAAGTGGCACTTCATGGTCATGAAAGGTATAGTCCTTGGTCACAAAATCTCTAAGGAATGTATTGAAGTAGACAAGGCCAAATGAAGTGATAGCCAAGTTACCTCCTCCAACAACTGTCAAGGGTATCCGAAGTTTTTTGGGTCATGCCGGATTTTATGAAAGATTCATTAAGGATTTATGGAAGATCACTAGCCTGGTGTGCAAGCTCCTGGAAAAATATGCTAAGTTTGAGTTCAATGAAGCATGCCTCAAAGCATTTAAGGATTTGAAAGAAAAATTGGTTTCAACTCTAATTATTGTGACTCCAAATTGGGATCTTCCGTTCAAATTGATGTGTGGTGCAAGTGGGGTAAGATATTAGAGTTATGTTGGGTCAAAGACATGGCAAAATACTTCACCCAATTTACTATACAAGTAGATCAGTCAATGAAGCCCAAAAGAACTACACGGTAACGAAGCAAGAGTTGCTAGCCATTGTCTTTGCATTTGAGAAGTTCCGATCTTACCTATGGGGTTCTAAAGTGGTGGTATATTCCGATCATGCAACCCTCCGATATTTAATGGCAAAGAAGGACGTGAAGCCACACTATGATTAGGTGGGTACTCCTTCTACAAGAGATCGATTTTAAGATAAAAGATTGGACGGGTTGTGAGAACCAAGTAGCAGACCATTTGTTAAGAATTGAAGAGACCGGAAGGCTAAAGAATGAATTGGAGATCAATGGTGCTTTTCTGGATGAGCAAGTCTTTGCATCATCTCAAGATCTCATCCCTTGGTATGCCGATTTTGCAAATTATTTGGTAAGTGGAATCATGCCGGATCATCTAAATTCTCATTAAAAGAAGAAATTCTTGAGAGACTCCATTGTATTACTATTGGAATGAACCTCATCTCTTCCGAATTTGCGTCGACAATATGATTCGAAGATGTGTACCCGAAGTTGAAACTTTATTTATCATGGAAGCATGTCATACTTCACTAGTTGGGGGTCATCACGCTAGTCAACGCATGGCCTCCAAAATTCTTCTAATTGTATTTTATTGGCTAGCAATCTACATGGATTTCCATGAGTTTGTGAGGCATTGTGACCAATGTTATAGGAAAGGTAATGTCTCTATAAGCCATGAGTTGCATATGTCTCCTATCTTTGAGGTGGAATTGTTTGACGTGTGGGGCATTGACTTCATGGGACCATTTGAGAGTTCGTTTGGCAATAAATATATACGTATGTCAGTTGATTATGTGTCCAAGTGGGTTGAAACCGTAGCCCTTCCGAATAATGAAGGGAAGAGTGTCACCGTGTTCCTAAAAAAGAACATTTTCACTTGATTTGGGACCCCTAGAGCTATCATAAAGTGATGGAGGATCTCACTTTTGCAATAGATGCTTCTCTACTTGAGAAATATAGGTTAAAGTATAAAGTGGCAACTCCTTATCACCCCCAAACAAGTGGTCAAGTGAAAGTGTGTAAATGAGAAATCAAGAGCATTTTGACAAAGACGTTGAATTTCATGAGGACAGATTGGTTAAGAAAGCTAGAGGACGTTTTGTAGGGATATAGAACGACATACAAGTCTGCTATTGGCTGTCACTGTACAAGTTGGTATTTGTCAAGGCATGTCATATACTATGTGCATTGAAGAAACTCAACATTGATTAGGAGAATGCTTCGCGGTTAAGGGTGGATCAACTCAATGAGATGGATAAGTTTCGTCTCCAATCTTATGAAAGTTCTGTTCTTTACAAGGAGAGGATGAAGTTCCTCCATGAAAAGAGAATTTTGAAGTGGGAGTTTTCACCTCGGGACTTAGTCTTGCTCTACAATTCTAGACTCAAGTTCTCCGGGGAGTTGAAGGCAAGATGGTGTGGCCTTTTCAAAGTGATAAAGGTCTTCGCTTATGGTGCCATTGAATTGGAAAGCAAAGCCGGTCACCTTTTCAAGGTAAATGATCAAAGAGTCAAGCATTATTTGGGAAGTATGGATGATCATAGGGTGAACACAATCATCACCCTCTATGAACCTTGAAGCAAATATAGTAACTATTATTGTGCCGCGACGTTAAATCAAGCTCTAATAGGAGGCAACTCAATGTTTTAGTTTGTTTTCTTGTTCACTTATGTGTTTTTGATAGTTTGTTAAGTGTGTAGAATCTAGAAACGTGCAAAGTGGGGAGGAAATATGGAAAGATTTGCAGAAAACCGAAGGAAGAAGAGAGACCATCGTACGACCTCTTCTGCGGACCGCAATCAAGGCGTGCAGACTGCACAATGGACTGCAAAACTCCATAGAAAGTTTAAAAATTGGAACTCAAAAAAAGGCAGAATTACGACCACAACTGCGGATCACATTCCTGAATTGCAGACCGCACTTTGGTCCGCTGAATTACACAATATATCTGGGAGTTTTCGGGCAAAATTACAGAGAAACATACTCTTTTGCGGACCACAATCCGGCTATGTGATTGATTCTGCAATCACAAAATGGGTGCCATGTCATCTAGGTCAAAAGAAAGGTAAGTGGGCCACAATCCAATTCTATGGACCACAAACCAGAACTACGACCCGGCTATGTGATCGATTTTGCTCTCTTTCTCCGTCGCGATTCAAACTCAAATAATCCCTCTTTTACCTCAATGATTACACTCCCTTTCATGCATGTTTCCTAGCACAAGATCCATTTTACCTTATAATCCATCTCCCTTGTCTTTCAGTCGCGCAACATGTATGTCTCACTCCTCACTTTTCTTTTTCTCACACAAATAGGTAAATGGGGGTGTTGCTCGTGAAAATCAACTTGTGAGGTTGGATGATGATTATGTGATGTTCATGTGTGACACATATAACTCTTAAGTTGTGTAATTGTCCTTCGTTGCCCTATTTGCCTCTATTGATTAGAAATCGCAAAGAATGTGAATTTGTACTTGTTAGAATTTTGTGAAATTCATTGCATATAGGGGTTGGGCTCGGGTTTAATTGCACTATTCTTGAATTTGGGTAAATGATTTGTGTTGGAAGTGTGTGAATCAACTGTAATTACGAAAATTGCCTAAGCATGCCTATAATTGTTGAAGTTGTTTGAATTGAAGCTGTAGTGAAGTCAGAGTACCTACGAGCACTAATTAAAAGCATATATTAGGTTGTTTGTATGAATGTGGTGCTGCTGTGGGTGTGGCAACACCGAGTTTTGAAAACTCAAAGCAAAATCCTTGAAAATAACCCAAAATGCGCCGATTGGGCGCCCTTTTGCGAACCACATAATGGTTCTGCGGACTGTAGAAGGGCACCCTAGTCTGCAAAACTATCCAGTGAATTACGTATTTTGAAAGGCAATTCTGCGATGCCTTTCGCGGGCCACAAAATAGTTTTACGGTTCGCAAAATAGGCCACAGAATTTACCAGTGACTTTAAAAATTCTGGGCAAAACTCAAAAGTGCGATCACGGTCTGCGTACCTAATTTTGGGTTTGCGACGTTGCAAACCTGGACTGCGGCCTACATACCAGGTCTGCGATCACTGAAGTTGTTTCCATAATTCTATATTTGTTCTTCTTTTTCAATTTGTAGTATAACTTCTTTTTTGTTTTGCGTGTTTTATTTTTGCAATAACTTTATGAAAAACAAAAAACTATTTTACTTTGCTTTTCGTACCATAGTCCAAGACTCATCACGTCTCTTGTTTGCTGATATGGCTCCAAAGAAAATGCAAGCGCAAAAGGACATCACCATCAATGCGCCGTCACAACCGGCTAGATCCTTGAGGCTTACTACGGCCTGGCAAATACCCCAAAGCCAAGGAAAACTAATATTACGGACTCATAAAGCAACCGTCGGGCTGGGCAACAAAAGAAAGCACTCCAACACCATTGTTTCTAGTGATGAAGGGTCACAAACCTCCCATGCCACAACATATTCATCCTCCTTATCTGATGAGGGGGAGGTTGCCCGAGCGGCTGAGTTGAGGCAAAAGAGGTCCCAAAAGGTTAAGCGGTTCGATGTGAAGAGGTCCAAAGAACACTATTAAAAGAGCAAGGATTGGACCTTCATTGAAGAGAAGCGGATTTCTATGAACAACTTGAGGGACCAGTTCTTGAGGGTCTGGGATTTGATAGTCTTCCATGGGTGGAAATGTTTTCTTGAGCCATTACCTCAATACAACGAGGAATTAGTCCGTGAGTTCTACGTTTCCTATGTCATCTCCATGCCCAAGAAAACAAAGGGGAAACCAAAGATATTTCTCAAGGAGGTAGAGGTTCGTGGAGGTTACGGTACCTTGTGGCAGCTCATCTATCAACAAAGTCATTTATCCTAGCCTCGAGCTTGATCATAATGAGTTTGCTATCAAAATCACGAGTCGATTAGATGATGAGCGCCCATGGGCATCCGCTATTTTGACCATTGACCCCAGAATGGAACGTTGCAGGCAAGAAGATATATAAGAATACCCTGAGCACTGAGGCCAAGTTTTGGCTACGTTTTATGAGTAGTTGTTTGCAGCTGTCATACAATGAGATGGACATCCGGTTAGAGAAGATTATTTTTATTACTTGCATCATGAGCCGAGTCCAGATTGACATCGGAGATGTGATTGAGAAGGATATTGGCAAGAGAGCTCAAAAAGACATAACCTCATTTCCTTTCCCCTACATGATTACAGAGTTGTGTCGTAGAGCCAAGGTTCCTGAGTTGCCTCAAGTGGATAATGTCACTATGATGCACTTGCCCTCTTGACAAACCGAATACATAGATTGGAGGCCAATATCAGTGGTGTTATTTCTTCACTTAGGGCTGACATAGATAGATTGAAGAAAGAAGTGGAGAACTTGAAGACTGCTGAGATCGATGACCTTCTAGGTATCCTGCTCCAGCCACAGAGTATAGAGCTACAACAGATGAATGGGATCGGGTTGGAGAGCTAGAGAGAGAGTGCTGGAGAGACTTTGGATGACTCTTAGAGGCAGATAAAGGTTGATGAAGATGATGATGAGACTGATGAGGAGGGGCTTGAGAAGCCCCAAGCAGTAGCTGAGAGAGTTGCGGATGGCCTGCTATTAACAGAGTAGGTTGTTCTTGAGGCAGTTGTGGTACGGTCTTGTGAGGAGACCTCTATGATTAGTACGAGTGGAGTGGCCTAGGAGCTATATACAAATGTTGATACTGGAGGTCTTACTCCTCCACCAGTTGTGGGCACCACTCCATAGGCCCAGAGACCAGTCCACCACTACCACAGAGTGAGCCTATGATGGGCGATACAGAGGCACACATCCCCTCTCCACAATCACAGGGCACTGATGCACTAGCAGAGGCCACATCCGTGAGCCAGATTCAGGAGGGCGCTTAGTGCGCCTCAAGGAGATCCTCAAACGTTTTGTCCTTGTACTTTACTTTATTTTATGCATTAAGGACAATACATATTTTTAAAGTTAGGGGTGGGGTACCTTGTATGTTTTTGGGAAATAAATGATAATTAGCTTATATATATGTGTTAGTTTATATGTTTAGATTGTGTAAAGTTCATATTTTGTTATGTTTTGTTCCCTTTGGTTTTTCTTCGACTAGTTCTTTTCCAAGGGTGTATGTTCAGTAACCATGTCCTAGTGATAGAATAGTTTGACTTGGTTGGTTCTTGTATGTAGTTTCTAGCATGTGTAGATCTTTTTTGTTTTGGTGACACCCCTCGAAAAATTAGATTTTGAAAACTAGAGTAGTATTGTCCTTCAAACGATTGTTCTATGAAAACATGCCTCATTTTGTGACTCTATGTCTACTTATTTTTGAATCTCATGAGATAATAGTCTTGCGTTCTATAAAGAGTATAAACTATAGCGGTTCTTGTAGTTCATGTGCATAGAGTGGTGAGGATTTGATTACTATCTTGTATTTTCTTGTGTCATCTAGAACTTGCCTCGTTGGTTTGTTACCGTGAAACTAGAGTTGCTTGGTTGAGGAAATGATATTAGGCCTTCACATGAGATTGAACCTTCTTGATTAAAGACTTCTTTGACCTACCCATGAGTTGAGAGAACTAGTTGTCCCCTTTTGAGCTTTTTGACATTTTCTTTGGCTACCACATTACAAACCGAAACCCTTTTTGAAGTAAACATCTTTTGAAGCAAATCCCTCATTGAATGCATGAAAAGTGATAATTGAGGCCAAAAGCCTAAGTTGGAGGCGAGATGAAAGAGAAATAAGGGAATAATATGGTGATGTGAGTGGTTCTAAAAAAAAGAAATTTGAGAAAAAAAATAATAGAAAAGAAGAGAAAATGAACTACAAAAATAATGAAATAAATTGGGGGATACTTGTACCTAAATAAACATCCTATCTATCCCTAAGCCTACATTACAAGCATGAGAAAGTCCTTAGAGATCCGAAATCGAGCACTCTTTGAGTTGTAGTGACTTAAAATAAAGGCAAGCCTATGGTATGATACTTCTGACACTTGACATTCCTTTTGAGTGTGAGTGATCTTGTTTATCCCTTGTTTTGAAAAGAAATTTTTGAGTATGGGACTTTCCTGTTGTGAGGGCACATTGAATTTCATGAACCTTGTGAAATAAAAAGTCATCTAGTTGAACGTCTTGGCGCATCTAGTCACTAGTAGCGTTTAGATATCTCTTGAGGCTTGATGTTCATGGGCTCATTGATGGTAGATATTCACTCTTAAAACTTTATCTTGAAAAATATGAGGGGATGTCGGTATTGTAAAATACATGCTTGTAGACTCATAAAAAGACCCAACTACAGTCATCTTTGTTTTGTCATTAGTCGTACCTTAGTGATATTTAGGTTGCTTGAGGACAAACAATAGTTTAAGTTGGGGGTGTTGATGTACCGAAAAATTATGACACGTTTGATACCAATTTTATGGAATATTGTTGTCCTTTATACATTTATAGTATATGTTTCTTATGTTATTTTGGATTTTGTATGATTTTTGCATAGGGACACCAAAAGTAAAGAAATGTGCTGAAACATGGACAAAAGTGCTGAAAAAGGAAGAAGTGCTGAGTAGATCATTTCTGCGGATCGCAGAATCAGACTACGGACCATAGAAGGGTAAGCCAATTCGCAGAAATAAATAGTGAGAAGAAGACTCCGGAGCCCCGAAGTGAATCCCAATCTACGGTCTGCACTTCCATTCTACGAACCGCAATCCGGTCTGCGAACCACTGCTCCAGTTCAAAGCCATCTTAAATTATGAAATCTCAGGGCACTTTTGTGGACCGCAATTCAGTTTTTCGGACCGCGCTTCCTGCTGCAGTTCTAGACGATCCCGATCAAGACACACTCTACGACCCCTAATCCCATTTTGTACAGCGCAGACCTGTTCTACGATTCCTTTTTGCGTTCGCAGAGTGGTAGGCAGTGGCATTTTTTTAAAATACGTAAAGTCTGAAAATTGGGTCCCTATATATAGTTGCCTAGGGTTTTGTTATGGGACATCTTGATATCTACCTACCTAGCCACCTTTTAAAATTCCTTTGTGTCTTGTCTTGAGGAGACAATGAACTACTATTCATCTTTAGTTTATGTAACTTCAAGAATCTTGTGTTTCTTTTAGTCCATATTATAGAAGACAAGTTAAATTATTTATACACAAATCATCGTAAGCCTTCCTTTATGTTCATTATGTATTTTTGCATTTATTATTTATGTTGTATTTATTGCTTAACATGAGTGGCTAGAACCTAGGTTGGGATTGTTAAAAAATAATGGAATGTGGTAGTTGAGGTAGTTTATAAATATGAAATGGGTGTGATAATGTGGCATTTAACTACCTCTCCCTCTTAATGTTTAAGGGTTGGTTGCAAACATCCATTTAATATCTATTGTCTCTAGTCAAACTTGAGAAAGGAGATTAGAGTCTAGGAAATAGGAAAGTTAATTAGGACTTGGGGCTTTAAACCCCATTTAATGATTCTCAACTTTAATTAGAAGGGAATCAACTAAGGGTAATATTGAGTGTTCATATATGTCATACTTTAGAGCTTGAGAAAGCCTAAAGTGAAATTAGATGGGTCAATTGAGAAATCCCCACCTAGATATTAGTCCCCATTGCTCATACCACACTTATTACACCCCATTTAGAATGACCCAACACAACTTCCATGCATTAAGGCACAACCCTAGCATTCCAACTTACTTGATACATTAATTGATAATTATAGTGGTTAATTGATTAGTTAAAACAAACAGGAAATTTGGTTACCTTAGAAGTAAAATAATTAGTAAAGCCATAATACAAGCGATTAGGATTAATTTTTCATCGTATTCCTTGTGGGATTCGACTCCAACCTAGTTGTGTTACTATATTTGACAAGGGCCGCGTTATACAATTTCAAGGTGTAATTTGGCTGGTGTAGAGGTGCTACCTTTTAGCGAGAATCAAAGTATGTCTCCTTTCGAACATACTTTATTGAAATGTTCCTCAATAAAGTTTTCAATTACACTTATTACTTATATATTTTGTTATTAACTATTGTCCCGGAGACATTCACCGAGTACCAACATACCATTATTTTTTTGATGGTATGTTCCGTAATAAATAAGAGCAGGTTCGTGGTATGCGTATGGAGTAGAAGAACTTGCTTCTTTCCAGACTTATTAATGAGCCCACATGCTTGTTCGTGGGGAACCCCTCTATCAACATTTATTCATTTCAATTTTCGAAGTTAGTCCATTCATTTATTCATATTAGAAGCTCCATAGATAGTTGTTAGAATTATGGGTAGATTGTCGAGGCCTCGTATGGCTTGCTGGGCGGTTGCTACATTTTATGACTTCTTAGTTCTATCCGTTGATTTTATAAGTCTGAGAATGTTTCTTTTAGCCTTAATGAATCATTTTAAATAAATGTTAAAAGATTATCAAAAGAGATTAGACGTTTATTAATTTTATAAGGTGATTATGGTGTTGTTCATGGCATCAGATGCCTGTTATGTTCAGGGTGGGTTTTGGGGCGTGACAAGCTTGATATCAGAGCTCAGGTTTAGACATGTCCTAGGATGTTTCTGTGACTGTGGAGCTGTGTCTAGTGGAGTCTCCCTTGTGCAACCTCATCACCTTCATGATCGAAAGACTCCCTAGACATTTATATGTTTTTCTCATTCTTCTTGATTTGACATTGTGCTATAGAGCTTGAACTTCTCTTTAGGACCGTTCAGACGTATTTGTTACTCGTGCCTTGTGGAGATGACTTTAACTCGTGTTGTATTTTTTGACCTAGTGAACAATGGTGCTATGAGGTGCACACTGGTTATGATTTAAAAATTGATGGATGGTTCAAAGTCTCTTGCAATTCAATAGTAAATGCATATATATGGTGATTGTAGGGTATGGTTTTTGATAAGTTGAGACATGTATAGAAATGGGAGTAGTTATAATTACACGAAAAACTCTACTGAGATCTTGGTAGACATACGAGTATTATAAAGATGAATAGAGTTTTCAATGCGATGGACATAACGTCTGCTAAGAAAGAGAGATGTATTAGCCAAAATATGATATAGTGATGGATGGAAGTATCTTGCTGAGTGCCATTGATTTGTTAGGTGAATAGTGAGATAACAATGTCCTTAGGTGTTGACAAAGAGGTAATGTGATTTGGGGATATTTCGTATTAGCAAGTAGAGAAAAGCATATTTGATGGTTACATTCAAAAGATTAAGGTATTAACACTTATACTCATTCCTTGTTACCTTACTTTATAGTAGCCACCTTTGGAGAATTTAATGATAATATATTTTATTTAACAAATGAGAATGATAGAGTTTATTAGCGGTAAGTTTATCAAGAATTCTGTGTGTAAGACCAACTTCGGAACTTTGCACAATATTCTATTTTAACATTGCTCATAACATGAGATTAGTGGTAGTGGTTACTTGCATTAAATTAATTGGTTATTAGAATATATGGTGAGACTTTCTTATTATATAGTTAATTTTCTTATTACAAAATGATTAAAGTGTTGTAAAGTTACACGACTTTGAGTATATTCGAAACTAGGATGAAATATTATGATGATATGTCGTTGTAGTGTTATCATAAAGGAGATCAAGTAAAAGGCATGAATAACAGGATAAAGTAGTTAGGAATTTAAAGGTATAAGCTATACTTTTGGAATTCTTGAAAGAGAGTGATTTTAGGCTACATCCTTTGTGCTTTTATTCTTACTCTTTTGTTTGTTCTTTTATAGCGTTTAAAGTTTAGGATTTGAGGTTTGAGCTTTGATTATATATGTAAATTTGTTGGTGTGACTGTATTAGAGAAAATCATAGGTGTATTTATGGATTGTGAAATGATGTTATGGTGCTATATACGGGTTCAAGAAAAAGGATCTATACATTATTATGGCTTTGAAACATAATTAAGACGTGATATGCTTAGAATACTGGAGATAAGATTAAATTGAATGGAAATTTGAGGGTGTCTCCTAGTAAATTAAGAAGTATTGTACATGGATGCTATATTCTTATGGGGTAAAAGATGTGTGCTATTTTGATGTTTGGCGGGAGAACTATATTTTAGGCTTGAAACTCGAAAACAACCGCTTGTGGAAGAATGACTTAAGAAGATGATGAAGTTTGCTTTAGGCTTAAATTTGTTATTCTAGGTTTTGATTTAAGGAATTATGATTTGAGGTTGAAATTAGATAAACATGTAAGATTTGGATGGGCGAATTTCGTCACGGACTCTCGATGAACCAATGTTCCTTGATTTTACTTTTAACAACTATAATTCCTTGTAGCTCAAAGGGATTTGCGTTTCTCCCTATGGTTTGTACTAGATATTAGGCTGCAACTTTAAATAATCACCTTGGTAGAAGGATGATAGTATGAGAGTGGTAAAGACTAGATTTGATCTAGTAGGTTTTCTATAGAGAATACAAGAACTCAAGTCAAAAACTTCTAGAACAAGTGTGAAGGTGCGAGTATGACATATATGAGCTTTAGAGAAATAAGTGAATGAAAGTTAAGGCATTAGACAAGGATGAAACCTTAAGAGTTATAAAAGTAAGATGGTGTGCCATAAAAAGGTATATTATTACAAAACGAGGTGCAAAACTTATTTACTATGGGAGTCTGAATTAGTATTTGGAGTTGCAATAAGTGGGAAAACACTAAGTATATTTTTATGGTGTTCTTAGGATTCGAGTTGAGATGTGATAGAACTAAGATTAAATAAATTATTGCATATTAAATGTGACGATAATGTTGGAGGTAAGTCATGGAGTCGAGAAACATGCTTATATGGTATTATGAATATTAAGACATTTGGTTTAAGACCGATCTATTTTGCAACAAAGATAGTATATGTTCAAGGTAGTCATAAATTTATCAAAGAAACCATATGAGGTATCATATACGTGCGAATAATAAAGTATCTAGCCTTAAAGAGAAGGTCACTGGAGTTATAAAAGTTTACAAAGATGCCAATGACCAAGATCTATGGGAGGTACCCATGTAATTTAAGAAACATTTATGATTTGAAAAGTCTATGATATATGGAATATAATAGTACGATACCTACATAAGGTTGTGATAAGATTAAGAATGATGTAAGAGGGTGTATAGTGATAATGGCGAGAGGATATTATGTTACACAAATTTAAGATCCAAAGAAACCACATAAGATAAAGAAAAGATAATATATTAATAGTAGATACTCTCTCTTATTGACAACTATAGGTATTCTTGTTCTTGGAGTATGTAAGTTAGGCTTGAATCGTGTGTTGTTGAATTAACCTCCTTGCTAGAGTATATTGTTTAGATTGGTATCTTGTGTGCCTCATTGTCGAAACATGTATGTGTTGAACCTTCTGGTTATCAATTTCTTGTGATAGTATAGACAACAGTTGAGAATCACTTATTTCGTGCTTAGGATTGTTTAGGGTAGTTGTGGGAATCCATGTGAGGATCATGTGACTGTGGTTAGGGTGCTAACAGAGTGTTAGTATGTGATAGATTGAAATGCAACAAAACTCTAGCAAAAAAAATCTGAAAACTTGGGGTTTAGTGAAAACAATCTTAGGCCATAACTTTCATTCGAGAGCGAATGATCCTGAGAGGGGGATAATGTAATACTCTGTAAATTTGGATTAGGTGTGAATATATTAAATGAGTATTAATGTGAAATTTTAGATATATGAAGTCCTATCAAGATGAGTTTGGGAGGAAATAGTTTATCCAAAATCAATACGAATAGTGTATTGCAAAAGATCCGATGGAATCGACTAAGTTTACGGTAAATCTGACTTACAGCTTGTATACGTGAATATTTGTTGGGAATATGAGAAAACTTAAAACATGAATATTGTATCTCTTTGAAATACCTTTCCAACGATATATGGTCCAGCTCAAACAGAGCTCTATGCTAGGAGTTATGCCCATTTACTGGATACTATACAATATGCGCGATTCGGTGCGCGATCGCGCACTCGAGGCAGTGTTACTACCCTTGATGTGAGATCACTGCACGTTTGGGCCTTTTAGTTGGCAACTGCACATAGGGGGCAGCGTTTTAAAAGCTCTAGGTCATACTTCACACCCTAAATACGAAAATTTGCTCTAGAAAAGGAAGGCCTAATGAACCTAACATTCTCTGAGGTTCCTCTCTCATCTAAGGTGAGTTCTTACTCAAACCCTATCATTACTACATCAAATTAACAAGGATTAACACTAGTTCATCCTTCAAAATCGTAGATTCTTGAAAATTGAAGAAAGAGAAGTTGAAGGAGACTTTAGAAAATCTCTTAAAGGTATGTTATTTGATCCTTACTGAGATTATTTAGAGGAATTAGACTAGTGTAGGGTATTAGAAACAATGAGAATCCTTGAATTATTCACGAAATGTTCAAGAACACGCTTTTGGGAATGAAAAGCTCCAGTTTTTTATAAGGATGGAAACTCTTAGAATTTGATTAAAATTCTAAACTTTATCATAAATAATCATTGTAGAGCAACCATTGAACTTGGAGGGATACGTTTGCTATCTTTTAGCGGGAGTCAACATATGACTCTTTTCGAACATACTTTTCAACCTCTAAAAAATAGTTTCTTTGTCAAGGTTTCATGTGCGTGAGGGACAATCCCGCATTGAACCTTATGTGTATTATATTATCTATACATAATCATGATTCCTCTTATTAAGGGGTTATTGAAACTGAATTATAGAGCTTTAATCATTGAATATGTTTTGTCCTATAAGGGATGGTTTAAACTTATTTTCAAAAAGTTGATATGTAAATGTGTTTCCCCCTGCTATGGGATGATCAAATTGACTTCTAAAGTGATAATCTTTAAACGTGAGTTTTCCTACTATGGGATGATTAAATTTGGTTTCTAAAGCTTGGGTCTTTAATGTATTTTTCCCTATGAATGAGTTTTGTTGAAGTTGGAACTTATTTAATGACTTGAACATGACTTCTCAACCTACTAATGACTTGACGTACCCCTATTAACGGGATGATGAACATAATCCATAGTGAGTGATTCGACTTCTATGTTGTGATTGTAATTCGACTAATTTTCTATGATTTCTATTGTTTATGTTTGGCCTAGATACTCGGGAGGAAGGGTAGTCATTATGGATCCTAGTGTGGTTTGCCTAGCCATTCGGGAGGAAGAGTGGCCATCGAAGGTCAATAGACTTGGTGTGGTTTGCCTAGCCATTCGGGAGGAAGAGTGGTTATCGAGGGTTCATAGCCCCGATATGGTTTTGCCTAGCTATTCGGAAGGAAAGGTAGCCATCGAGGGTGACAACCCCGATGTGGTGCTTCTATGAAGTGTTAGGGAACCTTATTTGGTCATACCTTCATTATATTAATTTGGGCATGTGTTATACTTTGATTTTCTGTGAGTGGCTAGTTGATGATCTTGAGTTCATGATTGAAAGGACTAAACGTTATGATTGGTACAATAAGTTGAAATTGATATATTCTTGTATAGTTGGCTTTTACTGGTGATTTTACTAAGGTTACTAGCTTATTGTATCTTTAGATTCCAAATGGTTTTTGAAAGAACTTAAGGTAATAAGAACGACTTAAGGATTCAAAGTGATTATTTCTTCATCATTGACTTATACTGGATACTCATGAGATGTTATAATTCGTTTTGAACTCTTCCTCAATACTGTTTTCAATTACATGACTTATTACTTATATAATTTGGTATTAACTATTGTTGCAGAGGAACTCACTGATTACCCAGTTTTCAGGCATACCATTATTGTTTTTATGGTATGTTAGGTAATGAAGAAGAGAAAGTTCGTGGTACGCGTACGGAGTAGGAGAACTTACTGCTTTTCAGACTTATTGGTGAGCCCACATGCTTGTTCGTGGGGCACCCATCTATCTGCAATTATTTATTTCGATTTTCGGGTTGCGTCCCGAAGTTAGTCCATTCATTTATTCATCTTAGAAGCTCTATATATAGTTGTCAAAATTATTGGTAGATTGTGAAGGCCTCATATGGCTTGTTGGGCGGTTTCCACGTTTAATGACATCTTAGTTCTATTAAACATTAGTTGGTTTTTATAAGTATGAGCATGCTTTCTTTTAGCTTTAATGACTCGGTTTAAATAAATGTTAAAAGATTATCAAAAGAGATTAGATGTTTATTGATTTTATAAATTACTTCTGGTGTTGTTAATGACATCGGATGCCTGTTGCGTCCATGGTGAGTTTTAGGGCGTGACAGTTGTCCACGAAATCAAATTGTCATACCTGAACTAATCTTTTGCGTAATTGTGGCATAGTCATCTCGATCACGACCAACTGGATGTTTACTCAGTGTAATCACGACACATCCAATGCGATTGCAAAGAACAACTCAGAACCTGTTTAGTGAGGTCATACTCATTTTCTGCGATAACGACACACAACTAATCCTTTCACCACAATAGTATCAAGGGGATCGCAATCGTGAAGAAACTTTTTGCACCCAAAAAATCTGCAATTTCAATTTATTTCGAAATGTGCTGAAATTCATTTGAGTCCCTTGGATATCAATCAAACTATGCCATCAAGTCCCAAAACATAATGTCAACTTGGGCAAGGCTTAAAAACATGATTTTGATCATCAAGCCCAAAACGAGGGGTTAGATTGTTACATTAATATTGATAAAAATAATTTTTAAATTAATTAGCTGAATAGAAATTTAAATTCTAAAATCATATCTTTTCAAACACTTTTGGCAAAAAAAAAATTCAGTAAGAAAATCTTAAAAAATTGACTAAACATGCTATTCACGCGTAATTATGTTTCAGTGTAACCGTGAAAAGACATGTCACCACTCACCACATTGGAAGTGATCAATATAACGATTGTGCCATTCTTATAAGATTGATACGTGGCAGAGGCTTCCACAGAGATTGTACTTGAATCTAGAACGTGCATCAACTTTTTCAACAAAACAACCATTAATTATTAATGATTAAAATAGAAACTCCAAAAATATAATTGTGTCTGAACTCTGAAGTAAGTATACTCTTTTAATTTCAGTGTCTTAATCAAACATGATTATACTCCACGCTCCTCCAAAAAAGAAGAAAAAATAATAAAGACAAAAAAGAAAAAGGGAAAAAAGGTAAAAGAGATGGAGAAAATAATAGTATATCGGTGCAGTGTCGTCTTCTTCTTCTTCTTGTAACAGAAGCGGGTGAATCAATCACAATATACCTTTCCTTGTTAATTCGTCTCTTCTTTTCTAGAAGTTTCATCTGTTACAGTGTCTGTGTCGTATGAAACTAGGACTCTTCTATTGAGGTTGCTTTTGCTTTTATTGGATATTTTTTCCTCTGATCGTAAGAGAATGGTAGATGAAGTTATAAATCGTTAATATTATTTATGTTTGGAATTTTCATTTTAATGTTTATAGTTTTTTCTGCTTGTGTAAGTTGATAACGATTATTGTAATCATGCTTGAGCTTTGGTGATAAAAATCTAATGATCAATGATGATGCCTACTTACATGTATACCGACAGTAATTGATGTAGTACTACTTATTACTTTGCTTTTGTTTAAATACCGGATTTTAGGATTTCTAAAGGATTTTGTCCTGTTTTGATGTTGAGAAAGAGGAAAAGAAATTTAAGCCGTCTTGCTTAAATTTAATTACAAGTTTTGTTTAAGCTGTTTGCCTCTGGCCTATTTGAACCGAGCAGGTGTGATGAGAAAACCCATAGGACTAGTTTTATTCCATGTTTGCCGTAGCCGTAGTAGTAAAGGTTGTTAGTGAAATTCTAGGCAGAATAATATTTTCTCTAACACAATAAAAACCACATAAGACACAACAAGAAATTTAAAAAAAATATTATGTCTTAGAGAAATGGTTGGTAAAGTTGTGTACAATAGACCCTGCCCTTGTGATCTGGCCCTTCCCGGGCTGCCCTCTGTCTATGAAAGATACAATATAACAATTTGGATATGATTAGTATATGTTTAGCCTTTAGGAAAGATTTGCCCTTTAGAAAGAAGGTTCATTTATTGCTTGGTAATCAGAGTTGAGGCCATAGTAGTGCAAATTCTCTTTCTGGGATCATTAATGCTGCCTTCCAGTTTAAAATAGTCCTCCTATTTTTGTAAATTTTACCTTATCAAAAGAAAAAACAGTCTCCTGTAAAAGTATTGCTGGGATGACTGACCCCATATATACTTTTCTCCATCCAAGTATAGGATGAAAGTTGGAGTCTTTCAGATGCTTCCTCATTACATCACAGACAGCGAACGAAATAAGAACTTGGCATCTTAAATGTAGTTCTGATTGTTTTTCTTATCAGGGTAGATGCAATTTTGATTTCTTAAAACTTTTGCTAAATTTTTGCCAACTTTGCTTTTTCAGTTGCTAGTGGTATGTATCTCTCTGTATTCGTCAGATGTGATTTGGCTGTCCTTTTGTCTTTTGGAATGATTTCTTCTCTGGAGTTTAAAATGATTTGATCTCTTTTATTTTAACATCTAAAACGGTTTCTTAATAAAGGTTGCAAGCCCTCACAAATGCTTTGGATTACCATTATGTGACACTGAGTGATTCTGGTTCTCTTTAGCAGTTCAATTGTGGTATGTGGGGACATTTGCGTGCTTCATCCTCAATGTATAAGCGTATGACATCCAGGGATTCCATGAATGCTGATGTTGAAGCCGATTCAGGTGGGTCAACTCTTTTGTAACTAGCACTGTACGTTATGTTGTTCACTTTGTTTAGAAATCTATTAGAAGGGAGTATTCACCAAGGTAATATTCAGTTCCTTGGATCCGTCATATTCCAAGAATTGCCAGTACTGTTATTTTAATAGTATACGTTATTATTCTGACTTCATTTCCTTTGCATGAAAAATTAAGCTGGAAAGAAAACAAAGCAGAGCTAAATTAATCTCTTATGATTTATGTCACACTCATTATGATTCTTTTTCTAATGTTCCTTTTTTATTCTTTGAATTTCAACTTAGATCTTCTTCAGAATGGTGTAGAGCAAGAGATGACAAATCCCGCTTGGAAATATTCGTGTCCACATGTACTTGTGGCAACAATAGTTGCATTTTTGTTTGGCTATCATCTTGGGTTAGTTGTGGAAATCATACTCTTTTCTCTACAATGTTCTTTCTATAATTTTGAGTATTATCTTTGGCTAGTTCTGGAGATTATTCTCAGAGATTTTCTCCTTGATTAAAAAGAAATTTGTCTCATTCCCTGTATCTTCTGCAGGGTAGTGAATGAACCACTTGAAAGCATTTCAGTTGATCTTGGCTTCAGTGGGGATACATTGGCGGAAGGTACCTGACATTCTATTCTTTTGGAACATCTGTCATTTCTTTTTGGAATAACAAGTTTAATATTTTCCTGTGAATGAAGGTCTGGTGGTGAGTACTTGTCTGGGTGCTGCCTTTGCTGGATCCCTGATTAGTGGTTGGATTGCTGATGGAGTTGGCTGTCGTCGAGCCTTTCAGTTGTGCTCATTGCCTATGCTTATGGGTGCTTCATTATGGTAAGTCCAAATTTCCTCCAATGCTTATCTATATCCATGGTTTGGGTGGACTAAAGGTCCTTTCTCTATTAACGAGTTTGTTGTGTTTCTTAATACGATGTCTTTTGTGTTCTACCTGTAATGTAGAAGGATGGCTGAATTGCTTACTAGGTTTTGGGAGAAATTTCCATGCTCCTTTTGGCATTAAGTTGTAGGGGTCTTACAGGCTCTTCTTCTAAGGAAGGCTGCTTTTGATAATGTTGCCCATAAAGATTTATTAGAAAGTCAGTGCACTGAAGAGTTTATGAAAAGAAAGAGGTCCATGATTTAGAGAAATCATGTGAAGTTACTTGGGTATCTTCTCAAGAAGTATTTTGGGGGAACCTGAATTCTGAGAGATTTTCTCTGAAAGGACTCTGCCAAAATGAAACATCAACATATAACAATAGCAGCATACCCAGTGAAGTCCCACAACGTGGGGTCTGGGGATGGTAGAGTAGAGTGTACGCAGACCTTACCTCTACCTTGGTAAGTAGAGAAAGATCCTCGGCTCAAAACAAAGCATAAGCACAAGCAAATCAAGAGAAACGGTCAGCTCTGGATAAGAAATTTAAAGCAGTATGAAAATGAGAGTAACAAAAGAGAATAAGCAATGAGTAACTAACGCAGGTAAATAATATAAACAAAGTACACGAAAGAACATACAACAACAGAAATCAAAGGACAGGGGACTATAAAATAATACGGCGTCTACTAGTGTGATAGGCTAAGCAGAGCTACAATAATAACACTACAACTACCAGTATGTAAGCGTAAGTAAGACTACGCTCAACTACGTACTACCTTTCTACCCTAATCCGTGTCCTCCACAACCCCTATCTAAGGTCATGTCCTCAGTAAGATGCACCTGTGCTATATCTCGTCTAATCACCTCTCCCCAATACTTCTTCGGCCTACCCTACACCTCTTGAACCCGTGCATAGCCAACCTCTCACACCTCCGCACTGGGGCATTTGTGCCTCTCCCCTGCACATGCCCGAACCATCTCAAATTCACTTCCCGCATCTTATCCTCCACTGAAGCCACTCCCACTCTATTCCGGATATCATCATTTCTAATCCTATCCCTCCTTGTATGCCCACACATCCATCTCAGCATCCTCATCTCCGCGACTTTCATCTTTTGGATGTGCAAAGTCTTGACTGACCAACACTCCGCCCCATACAACATAGTCGGTCAAACCACCACCCTATAGAACTTGCCTTTAAGTTTTGGTGGCACCTTTTTATCGCACAAGACTCCAGATGTAAGCCTCCATTTCATCCACCCTGCACCAATACGATGTGTGCCATCGTCATCAATCTCTCCATTCCCTTGGATAATAGACCCGAGATACTTGAAGCTTCCTTTCTATGGAATGACCTGAGTACCAAGCCTCACCTCTACGTCTGTCTCATGGTCGCTCCCGTTACTGAACTTGCACTCCAAGTATTCTGTCTTGATCCTACTCAGCCTGAACCCTTTAGACTCCAGAATCTGTCTCCCAACCTCCAGCTTAGCGTTCACTCCGTTGCGAGTCTCATTAATCAGGACTATGTCATCTACGAATAACATACACCATGACACCTCTTCTTGAATTTGTCGCGTGAGTCCATCCATGACCAAGACAAATAAGAATGGGCTAAGAGCTTATCTCTAGTGCAGCCCCATCATCACTGGAAAGTGCTCCGAGTCTCCTCCTACTGTCCGTACCCTGGTTTTGGCTCCATCATACATATCTTTGATCACCCTAGTATATGCCACATGTACACCTATAACCTCTAAATATCTCTATAGAACCTCCCCAGGGACTTTGTCGTATGCCTTCTCGAGGTCGATGAAAATCATATGTAAGTCTCTTCCTTTCCATATACTGCTCCACCAACCTCCTAATAAGATGAATGATTTCTGTAATCGAATGCCCCGACATGAATCCAAACGAATTATCTCCACGACCCTTTCCTAAACTTTCATAGTGTGGCTTAGCAGCTTGATACTCCTATAGTTGTTGCAACTCTGGATGTCACCTTTGTTCTTGTACAAAGGAATCATTGTACTCTATCTCCATAATTCGGGCATTCTTGCCGTCTTAAAAATGACATTAAACAATTCAATCAGCCACTCCAAACCTGCCTTGCCTGTGCTCTTCAAAAAATCAATTGGGATCTCATCAGGCCCGGTCGCTCGTCCCTTGCGCATTCTGCGAACAACACCCTTGACCTCCTCAACCTTAATACTTCTACAATATCCAAAATTCCGGTACCTTCCGGATTTCGCCAAATCTCCTAGCACAATGTCTTTATCTTTTTCGTTCAAAAGTTTATGAAAGTAAAGTTTCCACCTCCGTCTAATACGTGTATCCTCCATTAGTACTTTGTCGTCCTCGTTCTTGATGTACCTCACGTGATCCAGGTCACGGGTCCTCCTCTCCTCGCCTCGCCTTGGCTAGTCTGTACAACTTCTTATCCTCGCTTTTTTCCTCTAATTCACATATAGACGTTCAAAAGCCGTCGTTTTCACCATCGTAACCGCTAGCTTTGCTTCTTTCCTCGCCATCTTATATAATTCCCTATTCGTCCACTTCTCCACCTCATCCTTGCTTTCTACCAATTTCGCATACGCCACTTTCTTTACTTCCACCTTCTCTTGAACTTTATCATTCCACCACCAGTCCCCTCAATGCCCGCCATGGCTACCCCGCGAGACACCTAACACTTCTCTATGCAATTGGCCGTCCTGTCCCACATACCGGTCGCATCCCCACTACTCCCCCAAGCCCCCTAGCTATCAACCTCTCCCCCATCTCCTTTGCATTAGCTATGGTCAAACTCACTCATTTAATTCTTAGCCTGTCATCCACAACTCTCCTCTTCTTCTCCATCTTGATCTCCAAATCCATCACCAAAAACTTATGTCGGATTGTAAGATACTTACTCGGAATAACCTTGCAGTCTTTACAAAGTCCGTTGTCAATCTTTCTAAGGAGCAAAATGTCTATCTGAGTCTTAGCCACCGAACTACGAAAAGTCACCAAGTGCTCCTCCTTCAGGAACCTCTAATTGGCTATCACCATCCCAAAAGCTTTAGCGAACTTCAAAAGTGAGCTGCGTCTCCCGTTCCTGTCTCCGAGGCCAAAACCAGCACGTCATCATAACCCCCCGGAAGTGACCCAATATGTCCATTGAAATCCCCTCCTACAAATAACTTCTCAGTGGGTGGTATACCTCCCACTACCTCGTCCAAATTCTCCCAAAAGTGCCTCTTCTCCTCCTCGTCCAAGCCTGCCTGCGACGCGTAGGCACTAATCATGTTCATAGTGAACCCTCCAACTGCGACGCGTAGTCACTAATCATGTTAATCGCCATCATCATGTCATTGACCCGCCTAACCTCGACCACCCGATTCCTTAACTCGCTGTCTACCAAAATGCCTACCCCATTTCTATACCTCGACCTACCCGAGAGCCATAATTTATACCCGTCCACATCCTTAGCCTTAGGTCCTACCCATTTGGTCTCCTGTACAAAGACTATATTAATCCTCCTCTTCAGAAGAATCTTAACTAACTCTATGGAATTCTCCGTTAAAGTCCCAATGTTCCAAGACCCTATTCTCAGTCTAGCATCTCCCTTACCCCACTTACCCCCCTAACCCTCACCGTCCCCGACCGAGAACATGACCCTAGTCTATCATCATTCACCAAAGCCATTAGAGCACTAGTCAAAGGTTAACACTAACACACACGGGAACCAATACTAAAGCACAAGTTAGCAAGAATCTAGAGGTAAGTCAGGCTTCTACAGACCAGAATGATAAAACAAAGGACAAGTATGTAATGTCAAGATTCAACAAGGCGTAACAGACAAATTTAACAACAAAGATGAACGACAAAAAATCAATAAGGGCAACCTGAGGTACCAACTCCAGTTGAATAGAACCTTTTTCTTGAAGAACTTTACCTTTGGAAGTCGGAAACTACTGTCACCGCCGGAATCTTCCGGAAAATGTGGGTACATATTCGCCGCCGAAATCCACTGTTCAACAACGAAAAAAAATGTTCCATGCTGGAAATATTGTTCACTGCCGGAATTACTGTTCAATGCCGGAATTACTGTTCACCACTTGACCTTGTCGGAAAAATTTATTATTGGAGGGGTTTCCGGTTGGAGGGATAGAAGAGACCAAAAAACGAAAGGAGAAGAAAGAAGAAAAGAGGAGGGTCTGGCCGGAAAAATACTACCTAGAACGATCTGGCTTGAATAACTCATCGGCGATTGATCGACGTACCTGGTCAGAGCCGCGGTGGGTAGTGTTGTCTGTCAGTGATAGAGGAGAGGACAGAGAGGAGAGAGTGAGAAAAAGGAGATGGATGGCGGAGAGGTTGGCGTACTTGGTCGTCGGCCTGAAAAAGAGGGGGGCGGGGTTAGTGTTCTTACCGTTGGGGAGGAGGGTTCACCCTCAGGGGAAGAGGGGTGGTGGAGTTAGTGGTCGTACGTCTTACCGTTTGGAGCAGAAGAGAGAGAAGGAGTGGAAGAGAAGTTTCAATGGGAAACAGAATAAGTGAAGCATTGTTGTCTCACAACTATCATTTAACTATGATTAATTTATATATTTTTACTTTATTAAATACTTAACCATGGTAACCATGATAACTTGAATTGATTTGGTTTCTGATAATGATAAGTATTTATCAGACTCCATTGGGAACAACAACATCAACATACACAGTGTAATACCACAAAGTGGGGTCTAGGGAGGGTAGAATATACACATACCTTACCTCTATCTTTATGGGGTAGAGACACTGTTTTCGATAGACCCTTGGCCATGCCAAAATGAAAAAAAACCAGATAAAAAAGAATACTTGAATTGCAAGGCTAGCTTTTCAATAGATTGCCACGGGGAAGAAATTACTATCCCCAATTAATAAATGTAAATAGATAAAAAGATGTCCTAAAAAGACCCACGGTCATGGTTTGATACGATTCCTAAAAGCGAAACTCTAAGAAATCGATTCTAAATGCGGATAATTAAAAGGATAGGAGATTGATACAATCAATGACATTCAAAGCAACCTAAACTATATGAAAGCGTAGACCTCAATGAAATAAACCAAATCAAGCAACAATCAAGATAGAAAGCAAGACACAAGAATTGAAATCAATAGGCAAAATCAAAGGTATATTAAATCAAAGACCTTCTAAAGATTATTCAATAAAAGCACCTATTCTATGAAGATGATTTCACAAGTGAGAGAACTCATGAACAAGTTCAATAGATAACCAAGGAATCCACTCTAATTGTGTTATCACTCTATTATCTACACTAATCACTAGCTAACACTATAAAGTACCTAGTAAGAGTTTTACTCTCAATTCATCAATCATCAAAAGTCCTATTCTAAGCCTTGAGAACTACTATTTATAGTATTAGGCTTTATTACAAACTAGGCTCAAAAGTGACCATAGTTCCCAACTTGCAAAAGTAACCAAATGGCCAAATCAGCCCGTCAACATAGTCTGCGGTTCGCAGACCATGCTGCAGGTCATGTCTGCGAACCACAGATGAAACACAGACCATGATAGGCTCCATTCCGAGCGCTTCTTCACTCCACGCGATCATCCAAATGTCATAGGCTCTCTTATGTGGGCCCTCAAGGGCCTCCAAAGCCTCTCTATGCATCGACATATCTTGGAAAGCTTGGAGTTCCTTTGTTTGTTCTCGGTTGAGTGATTTTGAGTCGTAGGTGCCCCCGATATCATATCATCCTCCCCTTCTTGTAAATGATTCATCCTCGAATCCGAATCTTGCAAAAACCAAGGGAAGATACACACAAACATGAGCCTCAAAGAATGAGGGTTAAACACAATCAATAATCACCTCATTAGCATACACAAATTTGTGATATAACCATGTACCAATAAGCACCATGGAAAAATATCCTACATAGGAGGCATCAAGAAGTTGAGTCCTCCCATTATCATGAAACGAGGATATGGTAAGGAGACCAATAGATTCAAAATTATAAGCATGTGATGCTACATTGGTCTTCGAAAACATAAAGAAAATTCGTTCCTCATTTCTCAAACAAGACCAATCACACAAGTTTAATACATCTCTGGGTCAAAAGGGTAGGCATAGCTCTTAGGGACACTCATAAACATATATGTCAAGGAATTTAGTAGTTTCACTAGGGTATAGCCATAAAATATTGCAAAAACACTACTCACCTTCGGTTTGGAAAATTCAACAATGCATGCACTCTCAAAAGAACTATATGTCCCATGAGGACCCCTCCCAACATGAAATGCGCCCTCAATACAAGCATGGGTGTCATCATACGCAAACAAGTAATAAAGAAAAGTGTCACTTAAAATAACTTCATTTGTGGTGATCTTACATGTAGCATTTCTATTAGGTTCAAGGACACAAGCAAGCACACTACAATGATTTGGAACACCCACGGAGGAAGTAGTAATTTGGAAACAAGCATCACCTTATTTTTCAAATCATTCTTTCACATGAAGGTTTTCATGACATACATATCCACCACGTCCTTGGAACTCATCACTTGACACAAAGACAAGACCAAGAGATACATTTTCACATCTTTCAAACACGGGTGGGGTGTCACACTCATTCACATGATCAACTACATTCACATCGTCACTAATCGGAGGTTCATTAAGCACATCACAAGTTACCTCAATTAGTGGATTAACAATACACTCAAATTGATCATCCATATCACATGATAATGTACTATCATTTAAATAAGAAGTGCCACACTAGATGGACACAAATCTACCTTGCAAGAAGAATCAATTCGGTCATCAATAGATCAACTAGTGTAGGAACACTCTCATCAATGTCATTATCAATACATGTGCCCACAGAAAAGGAAGAAGAGACGTTCAAACCTTGGAGACGAGGCTTTCTCTTTGTTATCTCCTCGGGAATCATATTATTATGTGCCTGCAAAAGAGAATAGACTATACTAGGCAAAATGCTAGTATCTTGGTTCGTATCAACCTCTTTCAAGCGGTCACTCATTTTAACAAGTGCACAAGTCTTAGATTCCTCATGAACTTCCCTTTGGCTCTCTTAAGTATTGCCTCCCTCTCTTGTTTCTCAATTTTCTCTCTTTGAGCTCTCTCCCGAAGCTCCCTCATGATTCTATAATCTTCAATTACTTGATAGGGTGTTAGCGGGATGAGGATATGCTTTCGATCCTCAAATATAATTGAGTACTTGTTAGTCTTCCCATCATGTTGCGCACCCCTATAAAATTGGCAAGGCCTCCCAAGCAACATATGACATGCTTGCATTGGCACCACATCACACACCACCTCATCTTGATACTTGCCAATGCTAAATTTCACGCTCACCCGCTTAGAAACCTTCACCTCATCACATTCATTGGAAATTGGAGTTTGTAAGGACTAGGGTGTTTCATTGTGTAAAACTTCATATGCTCGACCAAAGTAGTGCTCACCACATTTGCGCATCTCCTACCCTCAATGATGAAGGAGCACACCTTATCCATTATCTTGCACCTAGCATAAAATAGATTCTCTATTGGTCAAACACTTCTCTTGTCATCGTACCCATAATCCTTTGCAATACACAAGACAAGTTTGTCCTCTCCTTCAATCGCTCTTCATCACCATTCAAGGGTTCTTTCTCATGTTCATCCCTTGATTCTTCACTCTTACTTCCCATGCCATAGTCTTCATCATCATTGATGCGGTAGCCATTAGGTATAGTCACAATTGATCTTCGATTGGGGCATTCTTTTGCAATGTGCCTATTACCTTGACATCCATGACATTGAGTAATAGAAGGGTGAGGAAAGTTAGATTTTCCATTATTACCTCCCATTGTCTTGTCACCTCCCTTTGGTTGGTAATCAACCTTGGTTTGGGAAGCGTGGGTAATGGTTTTGGGTTCCTCCCAAGTTGATGAAAGTTCCCTTTTATATGCATAATCTTGCAACCTACCCCGATTTTCATGCACATGGTATCTTCCGATACCTTTTTGCCTTTCGACACCTTGATTGACAAAACCTCTCTGTCTCTCCCCATGTTGTGGTCCATTCCACCATCCTTCTTAAGCAACTTTCTCAACCATGTCATCATAGAAGGGTTTTTGAAAATGGGCTTAAGTATGGTTCGGGTGGAAATTGTTGTGGTGGTACATATGGGGGTACTTCTCGAACATGTTGTGGAGCTACAGGTGTAGCCATTTATGGTGGCGACCCATCTTGAAATGGTCGATATAAGTGGGGGTTGGGATGAGGGTTGGTTTGCCTTACATTTGTTTGAACATTGGTTCTTTGGAAGGTATGTTGTTGGGTGTGTTGGGACGGCGTGGGGTAGGCTGAGGAAATCATAACGTACATACTTGATGTCCCGGCATAAGAGTCGATGACATGGTTGGTTCTTGGCTCAACTCTCCTCCTAAATTAGATTGTGACGTCCCCCTTTGACTTGTATGTTCAACATTTCCCCACCTAGATGCAATATTTTCCGTTCTCCCATTCATCTCACCCACTTGCTCCCTCGTTCCACTCATCACCGTTCTCATCTTTCTCAATTCCCTGTGTATGAGGGACATCGGGTCCTCTCCATCATGAGATTGACCTCCGGAGTTAGTCATAGTACCTTGAAAACTCAACAAACACATTAGAAGTAACGTTCCTCACGTCACTCGTATTTGCACTCCACTCACCACACTTAGTGTTTTCACTCAACTCTCCACACTCGAGTGTTTTCCATGGTTGGTAAAGAACTTTGTCCAATCAATTCACAAGGTCACTTAGCCTATATGGAGGAATAGATTCTTGTCAAATTGAAAGACGGATGACTCAATAAAGCTATCGAACTGAGCTAAAGAAATTTAACAAAATAAACGGAAAAACTTAAGAAGAATTAGCATGAAATAAAATAGAACTCACGAACTAATTTAACAATCAAATAGGTCAATTACTTGATGTTAAATAGTTTAGAGAATCAAAGAAGTGAAAAGGAATGGATTCGGAATCGAAAAGAGATCACAAAACCTGAAAAACGCGATTCGCTAGACCTGTACACGGTCTGCTATTCGCAGATGCTGCCTGCGGTCTGACCTGGGTTGGCAAATTCTCTGTCTGGGTTTTGCAGTTCAACTGCGGTCCACAGGTGGGGTCTGCGGCCTCACTTGCGGTTCGCAGATCGTGTTCCGCAGCCAAATTGCTAATGACGTCAATTTTTTCGTTTGGGCCATTTGACTGACCTTCTTTTGATTATTCCTTGTACTTGGATTGCCTTGGACTCACTTTTTCAGATATTTTACTAATTTTGGCCACAAAAACACTTTTCCAACTTGTCTTGAGAATTTTTAATCAAACTTTCTCTTTTGCTTCTTCTTCACAAAAACTTGATGAATAACGAAGAACACTTTAAATTTTCAACTAGTACCAAATCAACTCCAATTTTGCTCAAATTTCAGATCTAGCTTTCTCTCACCAAGGAGAACAAAGCCCAATGGTTTTTGGAATCAAATGGATACTAATTCACTAAGACCCAATTGGTGTTCTTCAAGCTCTTCAAAACCTTCACATTCAACAATGGTGAATGCTTCTAAACAACTCCAAAACTCCAAATCACATGAATTTCGGATATGTGGTAGATTCAACCTCTAGGAGTTCAAATCTATCAATAGAAACACCCAATTCAAACAACTCAATTTTTTTGTGGATTTTCAAATAAGAACCTAGGATTGAAAATTGTAGAAACAAATTTCTAGCCTAAGCTCTGATACCAAATGTTACGATTCTTAAAAGCGAAACTCTAAGAAATCGATTCCAAATGCGGAAAATTAAAAGGATAGAAGATTGATACAATCAATGGCATTCAAAGCAACCTAAACTATATGAAAACTTAGACCTCAATGAAATAAATCGAATCAAGCAACAATCAAGATAGAAAGCAAGACACAAGAATTGAAATCAATAGGCAATTAAAGGTATATTAAACCAAAGACCTCTTAAAGATTGTTCAATAAAAGCACCTATGCTATGAAGATGATTCCACAAGTGAGAGAACTCATGTGAGAATCATGAACAAGTTCAATAGACAACCAAGGAATCCACCTTAATTGTGCTATCACTCCATAATCTAGCCTAATCACTAGCTAACACTAAGCTAACACTACAAAGTAGCTAACAAGAGTTTTACTCTCAATTCATCAATCATCAAAAGTCCTATTCTAAGCCTTGAGAACTACTATTTATAGTATTATGCTTTATTACAAACTAGGCCTAAAAGTGACCATAGTCCACAACTTGCAAAAGTATCCAAATGGCCAAATCAGCCCGTCAACACAGTCTGCGATTCGCAGACCATGTCGCAGGTCATGTTTGCGAACCACAGATGAAACACAGACCATGACAGGCTCCATTCCGAGCGATTCTTCACTCCACGCGATCATCCAAATGTCATAGGCTCTCTTATGTGAGCCCTCAAAAGGCCTCCAGAGCCTCTCTATGCATCAACATATCTTGGAAAGCTTGGAGTTCCTTGTCTTTTTCTCGGTTGAGTGATTTTGAGTGGTTGGTGCCCCCGATATCGTATCATGGTTGGGTCTATTGCAGTAGTGCAATTTGTGTCCCTTTTTTCTTTTGTTCATCAAGTTTCATAAGTAAGTTCCTCACTGTCAATCTGGGTAACTAAAGTTTAGTGGCAATTTTTTTGTTGATCGAACACTCTACACCTAAAGTCTTCATTTTGCAATCAGGTCTTCTGGGTTATGACAAATGTCTAGTTCTTCTAACCTTCTTATAGCCGTAGCCCATATATCTTGCAAGCAGACACTATAGCGTGCAGTAGTGACTTAAGAAACATGTACATAGCCCATTGAGTCTAATAGGGTTTAATAGCCCATTGAGTCTAATACTGGGAAAGGGTTTATTCCTCTTACATTAAGAAAGTTTCGCTTTGTAGTTTGTTCAGTTATGTGCATTTACATTCAGGTGTCTTAGTGTATATTTGTCGGTTAGATGGTATGTTTACACTAGGTAGTGATCATTATGAAGGTAGTGAACATATGTTCTCTCAACCCCCCCCCCCCCCCCAATAGGGTTTAATAGCCCATTGAGTCTAATACTGGGAAAAGGGTTTATTCCTCTTACATTAAGAAAGTTTCGCTTTGTAGTTTGTTCAGTTATGTGCATTTGCATTCAGGTGTCTTAGTGTATATTTGTCGGTTAGATGTTTATGCTAGGTAGTGATCATTATGAAGGTACTCTGTAGAAGCCTTTGTAGTTCACTTGGAAATAGCTAGTGGAGGTGTTGGTTGAATGTATGAACTTATCTGTGGGGAAATTGAATAATTGAATGTTGCTTTTGGAAATCTCAAGTGAACATATGTTCTCTCAACCCCCTCCAACCACATCAAATCATCTTGATTTCTTGCTCTCCTCCTTGAAGTTTCTTTGCTCTTTGCAACTCGTCGTATGCTTTTTCAGGTAATTAAAAATTACAGTATGTAATACTATGTACATAGTTTGAGTGCTTGTTTGAGTACGAGGAAGACTTGTTCTCGACAGGATAGCGCACTCTTGTGAGATTTGGACTTTTAGTAGTTGGTCTGGAAGACTTAAATCGCTTAAAATTACTCCAGCACCCTTTTCTTGGGAATAAGTTTCTTTTTCCTTCTGTTTAATGCTTTTATGGAAGTTTCTGGTTCTGTTGATCTTGTCTGAGGATTTTGAAAAGACTTCCCCAGTCACACTAAAAGTAATAGAATTGTGTTTTCCTTCTCATGGTTCTGGACAGATTTTCTGTTATTCTCCTTTGCCCTTAAAGTCATATGCACTGTTACTAACAAATTTATTTCCAGTGCAACTGCCAAAACTCTAGCAGGCATGCTTGCAGGAAGATTTTTAGTGGGATTAGGATTGGGGGTGGGTCCTCCTGTTGCTTCTCTTTACGTTGCAGAGGTAAAGCTACTATTAACTTTAGGGTATGGTGGTTTTAGTTATTTCAAACCTTTTCAAATTCTATTAAAACTCTTGATGTTGATGCAGGTTTCTCCTGCTCATGTGAGGGGTACTTATGGGAGTTTGATTCAAATAGCAACAGGTCTTGGGCTGATGGCAGCTCTTGTTATGGGGATCCCCGTCAAGAATATAGTGGGTTGGTAAGATAAATAGTATATCTAGTGGGAGAACTTTGTAGATGACTTGTCTTGAGTAAGCAATGAAGTTGTATCTGAGCTCATTATGCATTCTAATACGTATAGGTGGCGTGTATGCTTTTGGGTGTCTACTATTCCTGCTGCAATACTTGCACTTGCTATGATGTTTTGTGCTGAGTCCCCACATTGGCTATACAAGGTATTCTAACTTATGGGCCTCTTGCACCTTTAAGATGATTACTCTCAATGTGCAACCTCTGACTCATTTCTTGGTTGCTATAGTTGCCATATCTAGATGTCTAAATCTAATAAGTGAATTCCTTTGGTGCTGAAAATTTTGCTGGCTGTCCAATCTCTTCTCAAGTCTCATTTTCATTTGCTTTTTTATAATTATGCTACCTTGCTGTTGCATCACAACTGATCTTTTTACCTTTTAATTCCTCTCTGTTGCTCTTTTCGTAAGGTCTAAGCTAATGTATAGTCTAGATGTATAATCCAAAAGTGAACTTACCTGTATGGCCATACGTAAAGTTATTCTCTATTCCCCACCAACCCCTATCCCCAGGTAGAAAGAGCAGGTGCGAGGGAAGGGAAAAGAAGAAAAAAACTTTGCTGCAGAGGGAGCTCAGATATTTCTTAGATGAAAACATTATTGGTTTTGAATCCCAAGATACAAGGCTACATAGCTTACTTGCAAGTATAAATTTCTACTCTGTAGATCAATGAATGCAGTTTATTGAGATGGTTTTGGAATATAGTTTTGTCTATGTTAAATCTATTTTACCGTGGGATTTGTTTCTCTAGTTTTTTCTCAGAGACTGACTTATTCACTAATATAGCATAAGCTAAGGGATGATAACAGTAAAGACAGGCTCAATTGGCTCTATCATGCTAGTCAATAAAGTTAGTTACTTGAAGGGGAGCCTTGGAGTAACTACAAAGTTGCTGCCATGTGACTAGGAGGTCACGGGTTCAAGTCGTGGAAACAGCCTCTTGCAGAAATGCAGGGTAAGGTTGCGTACAATAGACCCTTGTGGTCCGGCCTTCCCCGGACCTGCGCACAGCGGGAGCTTAGTGCACCGAGATGCCCTTTATTTTTTACTTAATTTTCTGCTGTCTGCAGCGAGGAAGACTTGCTGAGGCAGAAGTCGAGTTTGAGAGGCTTCTAGGAAGTTCACATGTTAAGTGTGCAATGATGGAGCTTTCAAAGTCGGATAGAGGGGATGAGACTGAAAGTGTTAAGATCTCTGAATTACTCTATGGTCGGCATTCTAGAGGTAAAGAAAATTAATTTCTCGTTTAGTTCTACAGTTTCCTTATTTACAATACCGGAATTGGTAGTTATTCTTACATTAGTGAAGTCTTGACATCTCTAGCAGTGCCACAGCAGAATCTTCTTCATTTATTCTCTTAATCCATTTTCCAAGTCCATTGTCATTTACCTACTCCTTTTGCAGTTGTTTTCATTGGGTCAACCCTATTTGCTTTACAACAGCTATCTGGAATAAATGCTGTGTTTTATTTCTCTTCAACTGTATTTAGACGTGCGGGAGTATCCTCGAACCTGGCAAATGTTTTTGTTGGGATTGCAAACTTGACAGGTACAGACTAGTGAACATCCTCGAGTTGTGTTCCTCTCTTCTATCTTCCCCTGTATATCAAGTTTCTTGAATTTGGTCCAAGGTATCATTTCTAAAGTCTGTAGCTAACCTTCTGCTCCTCTCCGCGTTTTTCCAGGGTCAATTGTGGCCTTGGTTCTGATGGACAAATTAGGAAGGAAATTCCTCCTTCATTGGAGCTTCTTTGGAATGGTAATGCACCTTACTTAATGTACATCTGCTTGACTGGGATCATAAATACTTGGAAAGCAACTTGATACCTAAAAAATGTATTAGTCTCAAGGCAAAATATGCATTGAGATAAATCTCACTTCCTGGGTTCTTCGAGGCAAGTGCAGTTACTTGTTTGTTGGAAGGATATAAAGAGGGTGAAAATGAGCCAATGTGACGCAATCCTAGAATTCTAACTAGGGACCAGTTATTGTATTTTCTAATTATAGGCTACTCCTAGGTGCTACTTTTGTTAATACATTCAGTTACTTCAGCAGAAGAAAAAGAGAACTTATGTGGCTCAATATATGAATTCATTTTCTGGACCATTGTTTGACACTGCTTGAATTATCGTTATTCTATTTAATTCTCCCCCTTTTTCTTATTCACTGAGACCTTTATATATTGGCAAATTTGGTGATAAAGACATTTCTTTTTTCTTTACCCTATTTGAGCTAGTTGGATCTGTATATCTGAAATTTGGCATGTTTGGGTGTTGAATTATTCAGGCTTTAGCCATGGCCCTTCAAGTGTTTGCTTCAAGTGGGATTGCATTAAATTATGGAGCTTTTTACTTCTCTGTTGGTGGCATGCTGCTGTGAGTAGTCCCTTGACTTAAAATTCTTGCAGATGATTCATTTTGTACAGGTTGATGTCCAGTGCTAGAATATGGAACAGTATCTAGGGTGGAACCGATACTTTGTCATACCATTTCGTATTAGCACCCACATATCTTGCAGTTCCAGGGCCGTCTCAACAATATTGGGGGCCTAAAGCCAAATTTCAAAGAGGCCCTAAATTTTTTTCTTAAAGGAAAGATCGTTATATACTCCTCCTGTTTTAATTTATGTGAACCTATTTCCTTATTAGTATGTGCCAAAAAGAATGGCCCCTTTCTATATTTGGTTATAATTTACCTTTATGCAATGATTTATAGCCACACAAAATATATGTGACTCGTTTAATACTACAAGTTTAAAAGTCTTCTATTCTTTCTTAAACTCCGTACTAGGTTCACATAAATTAAACGGAGGGAGTATATTTTTTATTTAAAGTCTACTTTTCTAGCTTATTTAGATGCGACGTCATTAATTACTGATATCAATTTGTTGTAATAATTCATTTTCAATTGATAATACAACTAATCCATTCAATCTCTCTTGAGACATTGTTGATCTTAAATAAGATTTTATCAATTTTAATTTTAAAAAACTTTGTTCGGCCTAGACAATGGTTATATATATAAAATACATCTTTAAGAAAAAAATGGGGCCCCAAAAAAGTTGGGGCTCCAAGCGATTGCTTTATTGGCCTTATAGTCGAGCCACCCCTGTGCAGTTCCAAAATATATACTGAATAAATGAACTTTTAGTAGTAGAGTACATGTGAACTGAAGACACAATTGCACCCTTAGTTGTTTGAAACTCGATAATTTTGTGTCATGTTTTCACCTGGATGGACAAATTTGTACCCTTCACTCCTTCCTAAGGACCCAACGGATGAGCAGCAGCCTATAATACCTGTAGGTTTTAATTACAACATTACTTGCAGGCTCCTTTTTGACTGGGGACTCTTTTCCCATTTTTACCTGTTCAAGAATAGGCAAACAAGTTGTCAAGTCTCTTTCTCTCTCTCTCATGTGTAACCAGATGAATTAGCCTTCCTCTTCAATTCAGTAATTACAGCATCTATTAAAATGCTGAACAAGATATATGTATCTGTTTGAGACTTCCTTATGCAGGTTTGTCTTGACATTTGCTGTTGGAGCTGGTCCCGTTCCTGGTCTCCTCCTCCCAGAAATATTTCCCAGTCGGATTAGGGCTAAAGCTATGGCATTTTGTATGTCAGTTCACTGGGTAATTAGTCTTGTCAAATTCTCCATTTTTCTATTTATAACCAGTATCAGACTTCTGTTTAGCTGCATTGTTCAATTCATATTGCTGAGTTGGGGAAATGGAGTGGAAAAAAATGAGAGCACAAATCTCTACAACTGCTTTTCTTAATTGTCTGTGGTGCTTTCTTTAGGTGGTTAACTTTTTTGTTGGACTAATGTTCTTGCGGTTGCTCGACCAACTTGGGCCACACCTATTATACTCCATATTTGGCACCTTCTGCGTGATGGCCGTGGTATTTGTAAAGAGGAATGTGGTGGAAACAAAGGGAAAGTCACTTCAAGAAATTGAGATTGCCCTTCTTCCACAAGAATAAAGTAAGTAAACTAAATAGGCTTTTAGATGTTGTCAGGGTGACAATTGATCAAGTACCACATAGTTCATTTGTGTTTTTTATGCGTTCTTCTTGAAAATGGTGAATATATTCATTCCCTTAATTGTAGCCAGTTTTTCAGGAATTTTTCTTCTGGATTGCAGAAAAAGAATAAATCAATACCAAAATTATTTTCTGGATTTGGAATTGAACGGAATGTAACCAGTAAACATTTCTACATATTCTCACCTCCATGTTTATCGCAATCCATACTTTCTGGCTCTTTCCTGCTTTGCACATTGAATCTATGAACTCCTGGTTTCATTGCCTCTGTATATAAGCTGCAATTTTAACTTCTCCTTGGTCTGTGTCCCTCAGCTATTCCCCTTTTTCCCAGTGCTTACATCTTGTTTAGACCACCTACCAGAAACACAATTACCCATGTTGTCCCAAGACTCGACAAGTTTCTCGATTGAAAATGAGATATTGAATGGCAACCGTTATGTCTACTTATTAAAAAAACTTGTTTCTTTTTATTGAACTGATAAGAGCCTATATAAATATTATAATCCTGTTCGTTGTGCATTGCAGATATCATGTTAATCTATTGAGGATCAAGTGATCATCCTTTCTAGTCGATTTAGTCTTCATGCAACTGTTTCTGGCAGCAGTAGCATACTAGCTTTTTCCAGTAGCCAGGATGGTCTGCAAATAGAGTTAAATAGGATATATTTTGGGGTTTCTCTTAGCAACTCCTATTTTTTGGTGGCAGAATTGTTACTCCCTCTGACACGGCGTCCCTGCCCCTATAAAATAACAATAATGCTGTTACGGTAAAGACTTGGTGTACCTACGAGATATGAGAATTTCTTTTGTTCAAGTGTATTTTTAATTGCTGAATTTCATAGATGAAGATTTTAGGGGTCGTTTGGTAGATAGGTAGGAGACAAGTTATTCATGTATAAAATCTTGTATCTACGTTTCGTAGTTGGTAAGGGGGTAAGTTATTCATGTATAAAATTAATATGATGTTTGGTTTGCAATTTAGAAATCAGCATAACTACTACATGTATACGTTATGAGAGTTCATGTATTATTTTATGCATCCATGTATTATTTTATTGATGGCAGAAGATCAAATAACAAATACATAAATAATTAAACCTATATGACTAATTTCTATATAAAATAATATATAGATTTCATTATAATTAATTTCTGTATTATTAATATCAGTCTAACTCTAACTAGCTACCAAACAATCCCTTAATGTTTGTTAAACGAAGGAGGCTAAAGGTTGTATATACAAAATCTTCATCTTCTACTTAGCGAATTTAAATGGAACTATGGAACTTGTCCCTGTGAAGCACGATCATCAAAACAAATCGTTAAGGACAAAATACTTAATCTTCTTAAAAATTCAGTCCAATAATAACAATATTCTCAGTGTAATTTCAGTGAAGTTATGGAGGGTAGAGAGTACAATTTTTACCCCTACTTCATGGAGATAGAGCTATTGTTTTCGATAGGTCTTTGGCTCAAGTAAAATATTGCAAAGCAGTTTGAAAAGGAAAATTCAAAAATAAAGAAGACATGACAAACAATAAGGAAAGCAATACATAACATTCACCTTGTTATAGGATTGGCGCACTAGTTTTGACAAGCCAGTTGGAGGATCGTATTATCAACTTGAGGTATGTAAGGATATTCCCTTCTTTCATAAGCATGACATCCAAAGTATTTATCATTTTTAAAAAAGAAATGCCAAAGAGTAATTTTATTCACATGTCAATCATCCGTTGTCGGGAGTAGTTCCATTGTTGTTATTGCATTCCATGTTTACTATTGGTCGTCCAGTTGAGACCATACTCTTTTCTGATGAAGTCTCTCAAGTCACAGTTTTGTATATCGACAAGTTGTCATTGGTTAGCAAAAGAAAATATCAAACCAAAGTTAAGGGCTGAAAGTTATGGTTACCTTTAAAGTTGAGTCCTATTCACAAGATGTTGTCCTTTATTGAACATATTGTTTATCTCGCTATCTTATTCTGTGTATCTTGTTTGTCTCTGAACTTCATAGACCTCAAGAAGGAGGGTTCCAAAGAGTTAATCGTCGAGTCAACCAAGAGTTGTTTCAAATCAAAGTCAAAGAGTTTATGAGTTTCAAATCAAAGTCAAAGAGTTTATGAGTTTCAAAGAGGTCAAGAGTCATTGTTATCACAGTATATTATCCACACCACCGAATTTATTCCAGTAGGCAGTTATATACAGAGATATATATATCTGTATATATTATTTACACTACCATTGCAATCAGCCGTGAGAAGCTGTAGATGTACATTATACATACCGCGTCGCGCTACAGTCGGTCGGGCAAAGCACTTATATGTGCATCTATACATACACCTCAGAGTATACCTCCGGAAAGTTACATCTTACACCTCGAGTTATAATTCGAGGGCAAATTACAAACCAAAGTTGCTATACCATTAGTTTAGTACAGTTTCAGAGTTTTATTGTTCGGCCTATGTGGCATACATGTTTTCATAGTGTCAGATTGCTTTTATGCTTCTCTTTACAGATTATATTTTCATATTACTATTCTAGCTTTACATACCAGTGCATTTAATTTATGCTGACGTCACATTTGCCAGGGGCGCTTCATGTCATGCTCAGATTCAGATAGATGTGTAAATAGACCTCCACAATAGAAATTGGTTGAGTTATGCATATCGAGCAGTGAGCTTCTCTTCATCCGAAACTGCCGAGTCAGAGTCATGAGTTAAGTACAAGTATAATTGATGGGTAGGTCGGGGTCTTGTCCCACCAATATCACAGTTATGTTTTCCATATTGTCATCACATCAGATTTTCATCAGTTTTCTCTTGTATGGATCATTCTGAGGCCTCGGTGGCCCAAATCATTGTATGCTCAGGCTATGATATACAGGTGGTATGCTCGGGCCGTTCAGGCGCTGGGTGTCGGCCACCCCCAGTTTAGGGTGTGACATAGGTTGACTTTTGTACCCTTCTTACATTACATTCCTTATTTATATGTTTTACCTGCCTTACATATTTAGTACATTCTTTTGTACTGAAGTCCCTTTTTGGGGCACTGTGTTTCATGCTCACAGGTACAGATAAATCAAAGAACGTACCTCCTTAGTAGGGTATCTTCTTCCAGCTGTTGATAATCGCACTCCACTTCTCCGGAGTTGTTATACAAAGTAGATAGGCACTATTGCATATGCATACGGTTATTTTAGGTACGTCAAGGCCCTATCCTAACTTGAATGACATATATTAGTACTCTTAGAGGCTTGCAGACTAGAGGTTGCTCTGTATATGTTTTGCATAGCCTTGTCAGCCCTTGTCGGTTGTTGATATATAGGTTAAGGCCTTGTCGGCCTCAATTATGTATATATACTTGTTGTTGTTGTTGGGATTCTTCTGCGTGTAGGTTATTGTTACATTCTATCTTGTTGTTGTTAATTGGATGCCTTGTCAGCCCAAGCCTGGTGTCGTGTGATTCAAGTACTATGGTTAGTACTTTTGGGCCTTAGGGTGACGGGTGTCATCTACACCTCCCAAGGTTGGGGTGTGATAGGATTTTACATCATAAGCTTAATAAAATGATCTTTTATGGTGTATAAGTCCTTGAAGAGAGGTTGAGAGCATCATGGATTTGGTTGGGTCAAAATGACTTAAAATGAAATGAAGCTTCGAGATGGGCTTTATATAGGCTACCCATTTCATCCCATATGTTGGAGGATATGCGACGCATATGGGCATATGCTGCTGCATACTCCACCGCATATGGTGGCAGGAAAGTGGACAAATGGCGTCTTTCACCTGCGACCTCATCTGCCAAGCAGAATGGGTTCTATGACGCGAAATGCTTTGTGTATCATCCTATCTTCGTCAAACTTTGCTGAGAGATGTTTCCTTCACTCAAATTGACCTCTTACCTTCCATAAAGCTCCTTAACATCCTTCTAAAACTTAAGTGACCCTCAGAAAGGATCTCGAATCACCGAAGCTCAAATCGACTAACTATGCTCCCATTCACACACGTAACTACATGCCGTAACATATCCCTATGAAATGGGAGTGATGGTGCAGATGACTACATGATAGCCGAATTTCAGCGATTAGTGGCTTTGAAGTTGAGAAAGTGCATTTATGGTATAGCAAGTGACGCGAAGAGATTTGATGATTCTAAATAGTACAGTTAGTGGATTAACCAGGTGATGAGTGTTGTGTCTTTGAGAAGTACGATTTAGATGTTTCTGCATGACATAAAGAATTATTTGAAGGCAATGAGATGGGGCATATACTAATATCTTGAAAATAAGGAGAGGAATAGATTATGAAGCTATGAAGGAAATTTTTGGAAGGCATATTAGCATGGAAGATGAACTTTTGTGATAAGGTATCAATGAGTAGAACTTCGTATTGATGAGCATGTGGAGATTCTTCAGCTACTTAATATAACAAAGATGCAATGAAAGAAAATTGAATGGATAATTCTCAGTTATATGACCAACACGAGTGATGGATGTGCTCGTCTAGAAAAAGGTTACTATGGATAATTGAATCTCATGGGAATACTCATGTGTAATATTTTAATAAAGTTTGTGGTTGTAGGTTCGCTTGATATTTTGGTGTATGGTGATAAGAAATCGTGGTTGGACTATGAGCTTATTTATTTTGGATGAGGTTACTCTGTTAATAAAGGGAATGCTAAAGGAACATGATTTGATAGGTAAGATGGATTGCATCGTAGGATTATGGTGGGAAGCAGTAACTGACAAATGGGATTACTCTTGCGATAGATGAGTGTGAATATTTAACCACCTACAAAATTATCTATTGTTATACCTTAATGGGGAGTAGAAATGTGTGTGTGTGTCGTATGTATTTCTTAGGCTCGACACGTTCTATGAGTAATAGGGGATGGTAACTAATTCAAGTTGCTAGGTATACTTCAAGAGAATTTGAGGGTCATTTAGACAAAACCAGTGAATTCATAGAGCGACTTTCAGACGTCTATGCTGAGTTGGTAGACTCATGAGCCAAGATAGAAGGATGATTCATCTGTTAATAAATTTTCAAGGGAATAGGTATGAGCTATATGAGAACGTCGGTATGATTTTATGTGTAGGAATCAAGAATCACCCTACAATGTATGGACTAGTTTAATTGTGGTTTAAGGTATTACAACAACAATAATCAACTTTATTGGTACGATAAGGGTTGGTAAGAATTTCAAGTAGGAAGGCTTCGTGTAAGATGGAATGTATGATTGTGTTTGATTTAGATAGGTGCTTAGTTAAATATTTGAGTGAGACAAGGGAAACTTTTAGGCGCTCAGAATTGTGGTTTACTATTATCTCTCTGATTGGCTTAGTTATTGTAAGATTTGCGATATTTTGATTCACCCCATGAGTGGGTTTGACTTATTTTGAAGGGGATATGGTATATGAAAAATTAAGGTACATGCATCTTACTATCAGTTTTGGATGATTAAGGTTCATAAGACTTGAACTTGAAGTAGTGTGGCTACTCAAAATATCTACGGGTTATGGTGACATTGTATTATACCTTTCAGATAGGGTGAAAAAGTGATAAGCGTGGTTGAGGAAGAATCTACAACTAATTATACTTGGTGTATGGCAAGAGTCATCAGACTTTATGATTGAGGATTGATGAGGAGGTGACTTGTGTAGTACTAGGATGGATAATTTCATGACATCCTTGAATGGAAGAGCTAGAATTAATTAATCAATAGTAATCCCTACAATTGAAAGCTTGAGTTATAATTTTGAGGTAATACTTTGTATGTGGCAGTAGACCGTGTTGAAGCATTGATGGCTAAATAGCATAGTTGAGTATTTCAAATACGAATGACTCGATGGTATTTATATGTGGTAAGACACTTGGAGTGTGATATTTGATACTTTTGGATTTGCTAAAGGCATACTAAGGTATTGCGCTCACGGATTTTATAGTTGTGAAAGGGTGAAGTACGAGGCCGTACGCCTTATATTGGAGTCTTTGAGGTGACAAACGTGTTTAGCAAAAGCACAACGATGAGAGTTGGTGTGGTGATACTCCATGAAGTTTATCATATTTGGGGTTACTAGTGCGCATTGACGAATATGAGGATTTAAGGTTATAAGGTATAGATCAGCAGTACTCGGTTGACGACATAGGGAACTTTTTAGCTTTTGACATTGGGAAAGACATCACGAGATTGTGTATTCAGGAGCAACATATTAGAATGGGTCACCATAGATCTATGAAAGGCCTACTCTACATTTTATAAAGACTTGGAAATAGTTTGGGTGATTATTGGTGACATTCAGGGAATGGTGCATTTTAACCGGTTCAGGTCTGCTCATTTAAAGCCAAGTGACTTGCAAATATTTTTCAAAAAGATTTATTGATATTCTAGTAACTCATTTATGAAGAATTGATAGATTTCAGTTTGGAATAGAAGTATGGCATGTTTATTGAGCGTTATTAGGGTTTACAAGAAGGTTTGATGATATTTTGTTGACAACAGCTATACGGGCAAGTTCTAATAATCTACAACGATACTTGGTGATATTTTTGAGGAGGTACAAATGGATATGAAAAGTCTTTACAGCGATTAGTTGATTTGCTTAAAGATTTTGCACAACAAGATAATCACTAGGATGATGCGCATTGTACGTTAAATATATATATATATATATATATATATATATATATATATATATATATATAAATATTTGGAATTTTGAGGTACGGCAGGGTCCTGTCCCTACCAGTTGTTGTATTAAAGTACTCTTAGAGGCTTGCAGACCAATATCAGTGCATATTTATTTCATTTGGCCTTGCCGGCCTTTTTGCAGTTGATGACAGTCTTGTGATGGCTTAGTCGGCCCTAGTTATGTATACATATTATTGTTAGGCCTCTTCGGCTTTCAGGTTGTATACTCTGGTCATATTATTATTATTCGGAGGCCTTGTCGGCCCAAGTTTCATGTTATGGGTTTCAGGTACTATAGTTGGTTCGCTCGGACCTTCGGGTGTCGAGCGTCGCTCACACCTTCCAAGGCTGGGGTGTGACAAACTAGAGGGATTAGACGATGAGTGTTGACGCAGTAGTTTCATCTCGTAATATTTTGAATTTGTGTAATTAGCTTTGGATAAGGTTAGTTTTGATGGAAATGCTCAGATTTGGCTCAACACAAGCAAAAATTCTTTTCTAATCAAAGAGTGTGATGATTAGACTTGTGATGTGTGTCAATATGTTTTCTATGGATTCCTTGTACCAAAGACAACTTTGAAATGTGTGGAACAAATATAAGTAGAATCAGGGTACTTACTAGAACATGAGAGGCAATGGGTTGCAGTTTCAGCTAAAGGATCATGGCGACTATGATAATAATTATAAAATCAACCAAATTCATTCAGAGTTATGGTTATACTCAAAGTCAGGTATTTCTAATGGAGCCGGATCAAATGTGTGTAGATCACACTATTGGGGTAAGTTAAAGGAAGATTTAGTAGACTAAGTGGGCAACCAAGTGTCTATAGACTTTGTGATAGGATTGCCATAGACTTTTGGGAAGTTTGATACTAGTTGGTTGATTGTGGGTCGGTTAACGAGGTTGGGTCATCTTATACCAGTTTAGACTATTTATAATTCAGAGAAGTTGGCCAGAATGTACATCCTAGATATGGTTCAATTGTATGGGGTGCCCATTCCTATCAATTCAGATCAGGGCATGCGGTTTACATAACACTTCAGGAGTTCTATGTAGAAGGAGTTGCGTACTCGGGTGGAGCTTAGCACAATATTTTACCCTAAGATGGATGGTCAATCCAAGCAAACTATTTAGGTCCTTGAGGATATATTGCAGGCCTATGTGATTGATTTTGGTGGTCATTCAGATCAGTTCTTGCGTTAGGCAAAGTTTTCTTACAACAAAAGTTATCATTCGAGCATTGAGGTGGCACTATTTGAGGCATTGTATGTCAGAAGGTGTCGTTCTCTGGTGCGTTGTTTTGATGCATTTAAGGTTACTCATTGGGGTACACATTTGGTGCGTTATTCCTTGGACAAGGCCAAGTTGATTCAGGTAAGGCTTGTCATAGCTCAGAGTCGGAAAAAAGGTTATATGGATCGAAAGGTTCATGATATAGAGTTCATGGTTAGTGAATGAGTTCTATTGAAGGTTTCACCCATGAAGGGTGTGTTGTGTTTGGGGAAAGGGAAAGTTGACCACTATGTATATTGACCCTTTTGAGATCGTGCAACGTATTAGTAAGGTAGCATATGAGTTGGATTTCCCTCAAGGATTGTTGGGTGTTCACCCTGTGTTACATATTTCCATGCTCAAGAAGTATCATTCAGATGGTTCTCATATCATTTAGTGGGATGTGGTATTGCTTGATAAGGTTTTGACTTATAAGGAGAAGCCATCTACTATACATGATAGGCAGATTCAGAAGTGAGATCTAAAGTGATAGCTTTAGTAAAGTTTAGTGGAGGCATCGACCGGTTGAAGAGGTCACCTGGGAGACCGAGACAGACATACCAACTAGATACCCTCAGCTTTTAAGAGATTTAGGTACTTATTTTCACTTTCATGTTCGAAGAAGAACATGTGTATAAGCGGTTGATGATGTAACGACCGGTTAGGTCATTTTGGATATTTTGCTTTTTTTTCCCAAAAAATGCATGTCCCCTATATTTGTTTTAATGTTTTGGATGAGCACGAATGAGTGGCGCGATTCCCGAGTCTATCGGGTAGAGATATCAGAAGGAAATCCTAGTTTTGGAAAAAAGATTGAAGTTATAAATTGAGAACTATGACTAAGAGTTGAATTTTGAGTAGGTGCGTCTGAAATAAAATTCTGATAGTTTCGTTAGCTCCGGAACATTAATTTTGACATTAGTGGAGGGTTAGAACAAGTCCCGACTGATTTGGTTGCGATTTGGGTAAGATTGTGGATTTTAGAAAGTTCTTAAGCTAATAGATGAGGTTGACTTAAGTCAACATTGGACGAATTAGAGTCTTTTTCAAAGTTTCATCGATTCTATCATGTCCAAAATGTCATTTATGACCTAGTCAAGTGGTTGGTTCGGTTCACGAGGCACTCAAGAGTATTTTGGGCCTTTAGTTGGAATTCTAGATTTTCAAAGAATTAAAGTGGGATTTGGACAAACATTTGGTCAAAATGACCTCATATGACGATTCTGAGTGTGCGAGCAGATTTGTAGCATGTTTTAGGAGTGGTTTGCATATTTGGTTTGTGTATGGGGGGTCCCGGATGAGTTTGGAGTGTCAGATCGGACTTTGGTGGAAACCATAATTTTCTGGTTCAGTTATCTGGTGTCCTTCGTGTTGGTGAAGATTTGGCCTCAGGAAGGTGTGTGGTTGCGTCCACGGGGTCGCATTCGCGAATAACATTTTGTGACTGGGTAGAACGTTTTCATTTTTGGAGCTTGAGGTCTCGGTTTGAAGAGGTTTTTGAGGGGATTTTCAAGGTTCTTCACTTGAGTAAGTTCCTAATCACTATCTTATCATTATTTTATCATTTATGTTGGGATTCCATGCTAGATATCATGTTTTAGATTAGGATTTTGGGGGAAGAACAAACCATAGGCTTGAATAAAAGGGATTTCTTCCATTCAACATGAAATTGGTGTTAGATTTAGATGATTTTTAATATCTAGGCTCTATAGATGATGTGTAAATCGATTTTGGAATAAATTTCCCATTTTCCCATTCGAGGCCCGGGATCCTATATTTGGGTGACTTTTTAGGTCTGAAAGTCTTATATAGCAATATGGGTATAGATAGAATCATGTGTTGATGTACTGCTCATATTTAAATAGATTGTCACATTTCGGAGTTGATACGAAAAGGCAAAGAGTTATTGTGATTTGAGGACTCCTAATTCTAGGCAAGTTGATATCTTGTACCTTACTTCAGAGTCATGGTTGGTTTAATTAAATAATTTAGAGGGGACACGAGGATAATAAGGGGGTCCCGATACTCGTAAGGTGACGAGCACTTGTATCGGGCACTGGTGTCATATAAGGGAACTTGTGCTTCAAATCACTTAGTGAATGTCATGTATTGGGCACTAGCTGATAGAATTGTATGATTCCTCTGGATCCGTGATTGGGGTATGAATCCCGTACTTTTCATGATATTATTACATGCCTATGTGAAATGTGACTGTGTGTCCCCATTACCCCTTTATACTCACTTAAAGATGGAAAAGAAGCTAAAGATCGAGTCTTTATTGTGAAATTGGCTAAAGTAAGAATCTTTGTTGCATATACTTGCTTCTTATTATTGTGCATGTCATATTCATGCTTCATTATGTGTGAGCCAACTATGTTGTTAGAAACAAGTATTGTGTGAGCCTGATGTGTGGTTAGAATCAGGTACTGTGTGAGCCTGAGTGGTACATGGACCTTGTGAGTCCCTCATAGGTCACAATTTATTAATGTTTGAATGTGTGTGTCTCGATATGAGAAGAAAGACATTGGATTGCATTTCATCGCTATTTTGTGTGAAATAACTATTATGTGGAATCTGATTCTATTACCTTGTCTGTGTGGAAGCTTAGTGTACTTGAACTCATTTTGACTTGGCTACATGAATACTTGATCAAATTTGAGGAACTACATACTATAACATGGGCTTGGACTCATAGTTTAGGTATGATAATAAATGTTGTTATTATGATGAACTAATGGTAGTTAGTGTGGTAGTAGTATTTGGAAGACCAGTTATCGTCTCCATTTAAGATAGGGTCGGTCGACAATGTTGTTGAGTACACATTGTTTTTTGTACTTATGCTACACTTGTTGTACCTTTTTTATGCAAGATCTACTCCTAATTCTAGTAGACATCGCGGCTACCCAGCCTGTTGAGGAGCTGACTTGATGAATTCGGGGTGAACTACTGGATGATTCGTAGCACCAAATTCCTTTAGTATTTACTTTCCTGACTTTCTATTTCTAGATAGTTATGTATTTCCAGACTTGTTATCCTTATTTCGTTCTTGTACTAGTGACACTAGATTTTAGGGAATTATTTGTCACACCCCAACCTTGGGGTTGTTGCCGGTACTCTAAGGCCCGAGCGTACCAACTATAGTACCTAAATCATACAACACCAGACCTGGGCTGACAAGGCCTCCAATTAACAACAACAAGACATAATATAACAATAACCTGCACGCAGAAGAGGCCCAACAACAACAATATGTATATATACATAACTGAGGCCGACAAGGCCATAACCTGCGTATCAACAACTGACAAGGGCCGACAAGGTCACCCTAAAATATATATACAACAACCTCTAGTCTACAAGCCTCTAAGAGAACTAACATATGTCATCAAGTAGGGACAGGGCCCCGACATACCCAAAATAACCATATGCATATGCAATAATGCCTATCGACTCTGTACAACAACTCTAGAGAAATGAAGTGTGACTATCAACGGCTGGAAGCAGATACCCTACTGAGGAGGTATGTTAGTAGATCTATATGTACATGTGGGCATGAAACACATCGCCCCATAAAGGGACGTCAGTACGAAGAATGTATTGAATATGTAAGGTAGGTACACCATATAAATAAGGAATGTAATGTAAGAGAAGGGTACAGAAGTCAACCTTAAACTAAGAAAAAGGCTGCTGAAGGCATACAACTACCTTACCATGAATATATACGTAAAAGTAAAATCAAGCCTCTCTACAGGGCTATATAATATAATATCAAGCCTCTCAGTGGGTCAATATCATCAAAACGTACCCGGTTACATAGGACTAGGTAATATCTACCCAACTGATCAGTGGTGTGCACATATAAGCGCCTGCTCAGTAAGAAAATAAATACATATATACAAATGTAATGCAAGACATACCTCAAAAGACATCACGAACAGAGTCGGAAGGACCTATGATTTTTATCCTCCAACTGTTTGTATTGTCGCTATGTTCATTAACTTTAAGTCAACTAACCAAATATATATAGAATATGGAATCACAAGTGACATGTGCTATTTCATTAGGGGAGGAGATAGGGATATTTCAATTCAACAAGGAAAGTGTCACTCTGGGAGTTCATTTGTATTACAAATAACACCAAAAGAACGGATAAGCTTTACATACCTTAAAGTTGCCGTTCTATTGAGGAGGATCAAGCTCGCCTCTTTCTACACGTTGATTTACAATAATAAAGAACAATACTACATTTAATAGCTTAGACTTAGCGAGTTGTAATCATACTATTTGGTTAAAGAACTATATTCATTTCCTAGCCCCTTTCCTTCCAACTCTACAACCATAGCTATAACCATATCATCAACATCCTCTTTAAGTTCATCACCTAAAACATTAATGAACCCCTCATAGATGAGCTCAAGTCAAAACTTTACAAGATCTTTATAATTTCTCCTTATTTCACCTTACTTCTTTAACATAACGAAATTCTGAAAGCTTGTATAGCTTATATACGAGAAGGAGGGGTAAATCCTTACCTTAGACAACAAGTTTCCACCTAAAACCACAATTCGATGTTGAAGAATTCCACTCATCACTCAAAACAGTAGCAAAGGAGAAGAATAAGAGGAAGTCAAGTACTACAAGGTTCTTGGCGTAATATCTGTGTTATTTCCTTCCGAACATAGCTAGGATGAGTACGAAACCCTTAGAGAGCATTTAGCGATTCTCAGGAACTGTCTAGGGGTGAAAATGGTGAGATATGAAGCTTGAAATCCTTTAAAATCATGAGATGGTCAGCCATCGCCTCAATTTCACGGTGGAGGTTTCGGACGTAACATTTTACGCCGGCCAACCCCCACCGTAAAATCTGCTACGGCCATAACAATGTCATCGTAAAACACCCCTTCCTCCACCAATATGTTGTTAAGCTTTACAGTGGAGGACCTCAAGTTTTACGGACCATAAAACACTTTTACAGTCGTAACTCCAACCATAGAACATGAAAGTCTTCTAAGTTGTGACAATACTTACTTCATTCAGTTAGCTTAACCTTTATACTTTCCGGCACTTCATTAACTTGTCCTAATACTCTATTATCCTTATGGGAGGTCTCATGTATTCTCTTAACACTTGGACTAATTAACAACACTTTTCAACATGAAAACTACGGGGTGTAACATCCTTCACCTCTTTAAAACATTCGTCCTTGAATGTTAGGGAATTATCCCAACTCTCAAGATTTCTGAAAATTCCCATAGAGTTTCCTTTATAAATAGGACTATCCAAAACCTATCAAGCAGCCCCAAATATATATCCAAGGCCATATAGTGCCACATCAACCAAAATATAATAATACTGGACTAAAATGACCAGTTATCTAATCAATAATCAAAGGGGTTAACCATAAGTCACCTTAACTGTCGGAACATTGGGTTGCATCTTTCATATCTGTCTCAAAATCATTACCTAAACAAGAGATATACATAAAACAAGCTTGACAGATAGAAAATGTCGGTATAAACCTGATGTCTGAAACAAATGGGGGTATCTGGACTTCATGTCCTCTTCGGCTTCCCATGTCATTTCTTCCACATTATTATTCCTCCAAAGTACCTTGACTGAAGCTACCTCCTTAGTCCGCAGCTTAAGGACTTGTCAATCTAGGATGACAATCGGATTTTCCTCATATGATAAGTCCTTTGTGATTTGGATATCCTCTACAGGGGTAATACGGAAAGGGTCGCTTATACACTTTCGAAGAATCGACACATCGAATACTGGATGAACTACTTCTAACTCCGTAGGTAAGTCTAGCTTAGAAGCAACATGGTTGATTCTCTGAATGATCTTATACGATCTGATATACCTAGGGCTAAGCTTTCCTTTCTTGTCGAATCTCATCACGCCTTTCATAAGCGATACCTTCAGAAACACCCAATCACCAACAACGAATTCTAGGTCCCGGCACCGATTATCTGAGTAAGATTTTTGATGACTCTGGGCGGTTAGAAATCTCTCCTGAATCAACTTCACCTTATCTACTACCTATTATACTAAGTCGGGTCCCAATAGCTTTGTTTCACCAACTTCAAAACCAGCCGATAGGAGATCTGCATTATCGTCTATATAGGGCTTCATACGGTACCATCTTATTACTGGAGTGATAGCTATTATTATAGTAAATTCAATAAGCGGAAGATGATCCTCCCAACTTTCTTTGAGGTCCAAAACACAAGCTCACAACATATCCTTGAGAGTCTGAATGGTGCGCTCGAACTGTCCATCTGTATGCGGATGGAAAGCTGTGCTAAGATTAACTTGAGTACCCAAACCTTTCTGAAAAGATCTCTAGAAGTTAGTTGTAAACTAGGCACCCTTGTAAAATATAATAGAAAATGGAACTCCATGTAACTGAACTATTTCCCTGACATATAATGTAGCATAATCCTCGGCCGAATAAGTGGTCTTGACAGGTAGAAAATGAGTTGACTCCGTAAGCCTATCAATGATAACCCAACTGGAATCGAACTTCCATCAAGAATTAGGTAACCCCATAATGAAGTCCATATTAATCATTTCCCACTTCCATGTCGGAATCTCAATATCCTTAAGTAGTCCTCCGGGCTTCTAATGTTCAATTTTTACCTATTGGCAATTTGGACATTGGGCGATGAATTTTGCAATATTCTTTGTCATATCATTCCACTAGTAGATCTGTTGAATGTCATGGTACATTTTAGTAGAACCAGGATGAACAGAATACCTGGAATGGTGAATTTTTTCCATAATCCGACATCGGAGTCCTTCAACGTCAGGTACATACAATAGACCTTTGTACCTGAGTACTCTATCGCCTGATAACTCAAACAATTGCTTCTTTCAGAAAGGAACCCCTTCTCTTATCCTGACCAACTCTAGGTTGTCGAACTGCCTTGATTTTACTTCTACTACCAAGGATGATTCTGCAGTGTTTAGAGCTACAACACCTACATCTCCTACTTCAAGAAATCGTACACTCAGGTTGGCTAGTCGATATAGATCTTTAGTCATCTTGAATTTTTCAGCTTCTACATGCCTCAAGCTGCCCATAGACATGCAACTCAATGCATCAACCACGACATTTACTTTGCCCGAGTGGTATAAGATATCAACATCATAGTCCTTTAGCAACTCGAGTCACCTTCTTTGCCTCAGATTTAGCTCTTTCTCCCTGATATATATTGTAGACTCTTATGGTCAGTAAACAAATTGAACCCATATAAATAATGATTCCATATTTTCAAAACAAATATAACATCTACTAACTCTAGGTCCTAAATAAGATAATTCTGCTTGTGCTTCCTTAACTACCTTGAAGCATACACGATAACCTTACCATGCTGCATTAAAACATAGCCCAAACTGACTCAAGAAGCATCACGATACACAACATAACCCTCTGACCATTCTGCAAGTGCTAATAGGGGTGTTGACATCAACCTATCCTTCAACTCCTAGAAATTCCTTTCACAAGCATCATACCATTGAAATTTAGTTGCCTTATGAGTCAACTTCGTCAATGGAATGGCACTAAAATAAATAATCTTTACAAATCTCTGGTAATCCCTGCCAGGCCCAAGAAACTACATAATTCGATGGGAGTTGTGGGCCTCAGCCAATTCATTACTGCCTCAATATTCTGACTGTCTACCTTAATACCCTTATCCGATACTATATGCCCAAGAAAGGCCACCAAATCTTCTGACTGGCCACCTTAATACCCCTATGTTCTGAAAATTCAGCGTATAGCTTACGATCTAGGAGCATATGCAACACCGCTCATAAATGATCTGCATGCTCTGCCTCTGACCGATAATATACCATAATATCGTCTATAAATACAATTACAAAGATATCTATAAATGGATTGAATACCCTATTAATCAATTCCATGAAAGCCGCTGGTGCATTAGTAAGACCGAATGACATAAAAAGGAACTCATAATGGCCGTATATAGTCCTGAAGGAGGTCTTCAGAATATCCTTTTCCTTAACCCTTAACTCATGGTATCTGGATCTAAGATTGATCTTTGAAAAATATCTTGCACCCTGCAACTGATCAAACAAGTCATCGATCCTGGGAAGCAGATATTTGTTCTTAATAGTGACCTTATTCAGTTGACGTTAATCAACACACATCCTCAACGTGCCATCCTTATTACGAACAAACAATATAGGTGCACCCCATGGCAAAGTATTGGGCCTAATAAAGTCATTTTCTAACAAATCTTTCAGTTGCGCTTTCAATTCTTTCAACTCAGCAAGGGTCATCATATACGGAAGAATAGATATAAAATGGGTGTTAGGAAGCACATCGATAGCAAAATTAATTTCCCTTTCGGGAAGAATGCTTGGAAGTTCATCTGGGAATATGTCATGAAATTTGTTAACAATAGGACAGACTGGAGAGTGGGAGGTTTTGCTTCCCCATCCTGAACTTGAACAAAATGATAGATATACCCCTTTGAAATCATCCTTCGTGCCTTGAGGTAGGAAATAAAACTCCCCTTATTCATTGGGGCATTACCCTTCCATTCAATAATGGGCTCGCCAGGAAAATTAAAATGAACAACTTTCGTCAATCCATGTTAGTATAACAAGAAGTCAGCCAATCCATACCCCTAATAACATCAAAATCAACCATCTCCAATTCATTTAGGTTGGATAAAGTGTGACGATCATAAATCATAGCATCACAACCCCGATATACCCGCCTAATGATCACAAGCTCACCAATGGGTGTAGACACTTCAAATGACTTATGTAGTAATTCAGGTTCTTTACAAAACTTAGAAACAACAAAGGGGTAATATATGACGGAGTAGAACCTGAATCTATCAGTGCATACACATCAAGGGAAAAGATAGATAGTATACCTGTAACCATATCCGTAGACAACTCCAGATCCTGCCGACCTAACAATGCATATATGCGGTTCTAATGACCAGTTGAACTGGATGCTCCACATCTTTCTCTACCTCTGCAAGTCAACGACTATGTACCTTGACTAGGAGGGTGTACAGATGAATAATAAGCCGCTATAGATCATGTAGGTTGCACCTTACCACCCCACCTCTCATCGGACTAAATCGCATAATATGACCGGGCTGCCCACACAAATAACACACACTATCACACCCCTACCTTGGGGTGTGTGGCCAGCATCCGGTGCCCTAAAGCCCGAGCATACCAATCCTGATACCTACGACAAGCTCAATAACACATAGGCCGACAAGGCCTTTGAAAAAAGATTTTTTGAATAAAAATGCAATTCCCTGCATGTAGAAAATGCCCAATCTATATATATATATATATATATATATATATATATATATACAATGCTGACATGAACATACAACAATCACTGGAGAGGCGCATAATTCCATGACATAACACATAATATTACTGTCTACAAACCTCTAAAGAGTATAACAACATCTAGTCGGGACGGAGCCCCGTCATACCCAACTATATACATATGCACACACATCGAACCTATTAGCTCACTAGATAGCTCCAGAAGAAAGGAGTGTGACAACCTTCAGTTGAGTCGAGTCACCTACTGTGAGGAATCATCTGCATCTCTACCTGTACCTGCGGGCATGAAATGTAGTGTCCCCAAAAATGGACATAGTATGAAAGATGTATTGAATATGTAAGGCTGGAACTGTAAATAAGTATAACACTGTAATAAAGCATAATCTGAGAGTGTAATTGAATGTACAACTGTAGAGTAAATCAATGTAAAGATAACATATACTTTGAGTGCCTATGGGAGCCAGAACATGCAAAATGAAATATAACTATGTATATAACGCCATAGGCCTCTATGGGCAGCATCATCAATATCGGGTATGTATAATCTGTGTATATAATGCCATAGGCCGCTGAAGGAAATGTTGATATATAATGCATACATATGATGACCTTTTTAAGGATTACCGAATACAATTTAAACTGATCCGAGTGGCGTAAGGTCATTACACCTCTGACTTCCTTATGAGGGTTATCACATCACCTATTACTCTTTCAGACGATGCCATAAAATACATGGATTACATTATTAGCTTAGCTTTCAAGAACAATAAGGAGCCAACTTTTACTAACACTAAAAGGGTGCCTTGGAATGAGGATGAAATCTCGACGATGGATAATAAAACATAACAACACATTTATCGAAGAATAATAGGTACTTCCTTAAGGACTTAAAAATAGAGTTCATATTGGAATTCATTTGTAATAATCATTTCAATGTGATCATGCCAAAAGAAGGAAGTGAGCCTTACATACCTTTGTTACTTTGATGATGCTAGCTTACGATTCTCCGACCGTCATCTGAATGATAGCCTATATATTAAAGATGTTTCGGACCAATTGTCGTTCAAGTTCAATATATTCTATCATAACAATTCTTTGATGTCACCCATACTTATCACCACCATGTTATCCATGTATTTACGACTCCATTCAATAACTCAATTCTTACAAAATCAACCCAACATGAGTGTATCAACAAGAACAATCTTTATGTGATTTCTAGCCATTTCTCCCTCTAGCTTGTAATTTCCATACTTAGACAAAAACTTTATACAAGATCAATAACAACATCTACAACATAATCAAGTTACATCCCATGATTATCAGTCATAACAATCATACATTCAATCTCCAAATACTCCAAAATCAAAACAACAACTTCTTTTGTCATCTAGGGTGTTAACTTGTAAATTCTTTGCCCAAACACCTAATTAACACATGAATTAACTTAAGTACAAGAAAGGGAGTTTAACTCTTACCTTACATGGAAATATTACTTTGTACCCAATCTTCCTAGCACCAAGAACAACCCTCAAGCATAAAGCCACTCCATAGAAGGGTTTTCCTTTACTTATCCTAGCTTTTCGATGTAGACTAATGGGGTAATCAACTTGAAATCACCTAGAAACCATTGAAATTCGTTTGTATGGTTAGGGAGAGTATTGGTGAAAAGTTGGGATGAAAAATGACCCAAAATAGCCTTAAAATTAACTTAACCTAAAACAAAGTCAGCCACCGACCAATTTGACGATCCGTAAAATTTTGTATGGTCTGTAAATTTGGACCATAAATATGTCCATTAAGATACGGTGGGGGCCCCTTTTTGACGGTCCATACAATTTTGTACGGTCCGTCAATCTGGGCCGTCAAAATAGGGTTCTATAGATTATTGTCGAAACTTATTTTCTTTGATTCGTTTAACTTTTATATAAATTGATACTTCTGCATACAGCCTATAAGATTTTATTATCGCTCCGTAAGGTCACACAATATTCCTGGAATGTCAGTGACAATCGACAATGCAATAAAACATGGAACTACAAGGCGTAACATCCTTCCCCCCTAGAAACATACGTCCGCGAATGCTGAAGATATTCTAACTCTCAAGTTTTCCAAAAAATTTGATAGAGTTTCCCTTATAAAAAAGACTGTCCAAACCTGTCAAGCAACCCAAATACATATCCAATACCATACAAGGTAATATAATAACAAAACAATATCAAATCGGACTCACACGACCGCTTATACTTATAATGACAGCGAAAGGTTAGTCATAACTCACCTTAACATTCTCCTGCTGGCATCTGTACTAAATATGGTACACTTGTTTTAGCAAAACCATCTAAATAAAGTACATGGATAACCTTTGGTAAATCAGAATAAGAATAGAAGGATAGTGTCACACGAATATTAACATGACTCTGAAGTTTGAAACATTTGAGTATAGTGATTCTTAAGTTCTTCAACAACTCTGGTAGAGTTCTCAACTTGTCACACCATTAGATGCCATGACTATTGCCTCATAGGATTATATAATCATAAATATTGTTGGTACATCATCGACCTCCATACGGTCGTACATTCCTTTTACAAAATTTCTTAATAACTGTAATTTATTCAAACTGCTGGATCCTGACATCCAAACTATGTATTTTATTTCTTTGTTACAATTCTTGCCTTATGATAGGGTTTGGGCGTCAGAGTCATAGGCATGGAATATCAGTAAGATTATGATGTGAGACTGTGGTACAATGATCGTCGACGACAAGGATTTGAAAATAATAGGGCTATTTGAATCCATATCTTCCTCTTCTCTCCCTTTTCACTTTTGCTTTAATATCTCGATATGATCATTCTTTAATACATTCTCATTGTCTTACCTAATGATGTAAATTAGAATATCTCACTGGCCTTGGGATTTCTTTCGGCAGTAAGTTTCTTTTCACTTTCACATTTCCAACGTGGCCATACATGGAGTGAATTTCCAATAAACATCTATGGTCAGAATTACACTCTATTTGTCAGTTACTGCATTTCCTGATTGAGTTCGATATTATGATCGTGAATGTTTCAGACGAAGTTTCTTTCTTTATCAAGTTGTATCCTGCTCTTGTTACCAAATCTCTTAAGCATCTCTCTATTACTCAAAATATTCACTTATAACTTACTACATCATATCCGATATTATTACTTCGGTTCTCTTTCTTTTTTGTGATTTGATAAGAACCCTACTCCCTTGTGGTATATAATTCTTTATTTATTGATCTGGTAATGCATCATTTAATAGTTATTGATCCTTATTTCAAACTTCTTCCAAGTTCCATACATTCACTTACTACCTGAGTTTGACGGCTTGAACCTTGGTTTTTAATTGGCTCCCTTAGAATGGGGGTGAAGGTAATCCTGAACATCCAACGCCTCTTTTGACTAGTTTCTCCAATAGTTGTTTATCATAACCATCGATTATGCGACAACTAAAGATAATCTTTTAAGATAAATTGGCGGTCATACATTGATTGTAGGCAGTCTTAGTTGTGATGGCGCAAATTAATGAATTAGTAGAGCATTAATCTTCCAGACCAGTCAATGGTCTTTATGTAATATTTCACTTCAAGAGCGAACCTTATTGGGCGTTGTTAACCAATACACTACATTCTTGGATCTTGATAAGTTTTTTGATATTACCTTTATTCCACATCACAATTTATATACCACTAAACTCTAGATGGGGTTCTTCGCCTTGATGCTCTCCCAATTCCCAACATAAGGAAGAATTTATTTGCCTTCAGCTTCGGGGAGTTATCATCGTGCTGATTTCTATTACGGCTGGCCACCTGTTACTTCTTTGGGGTGATTCTTTGCTGTATCTTCCATAATGACCTCTTTTCAATGGTACACGTCCCTATCATCCATTATCTCCTTGTTCATTATGTAGGAACTTCTTGCTTCCCATAACGCCTCAAATTTGGATACTTTATTGATGATGTTATGTATTCCAAGATAGATTCATTATTCCTTAGTTATACCCCACATTTTCTCAAGTATTATTTCTTGATCCGTATCGTTCCCTTTCTATTTACCTTAATTTTCTTCCTTCAATAATTACTAGAAACCTGACATTCTCTCACCTTCGACGTCATTTCCCCTTTTTGTTGGCCTTTCTTAAGCATCTATTATTTTTATCGACTCCAAACTGGTGCCTTTCTGAGAACAACATTTGCTTCATACTAAGAGCGCAACACTTGACCCTTGTAACTCTGAGATTCTTTTATAAGTCATCTTCAACCATCCGTTCATTGGGTATCTCATGTACAACATCTTTCCAAAAGAAACCATTTGACATACTTGTGTTATTCTTTAGTATTGCTCATGCTAGGGGTCATCCTGCCCCCTTTTTCATCGAAGGTTTCACCTCTGCAAGGTGTTGATCCGCTTGGTCCCTCTGTGGTCACAGTACTTGAGTTAAAGCTTCTGCCTTTATTTCCTAATTCTAACTTCCCTTGCAATCCATTTCCTTATCCTTACGACTATTGTATCATCCTTCTCGAGGAGTTTCTAGTTCATTCGGCAATTCAAAAATTAGCATTACTCATCTGCTCATTTATTTGTTCCCTTTCTCTGGTTCTTTAGTTTCTTTTCCTTATCGTCTACCTCAGACTCTTTTTATCACTTTATCATACACCTACATCGGCTGCATTCGTCCTTACTTCTACTTATGTGTCCTTAAATGTCTTGTCGACATTCATGGCGGAACTAGTGCTTGACGAATTCAAATTTGAATCATAGCCGGTTTTAATTTTACCACTGGTTCGGGCTTCCCCCCCTCCCCCTAATTGGTATAGAGCGCTTCTTTACCCTTCGTTCAACCAATTAACTTGTACATTACCGACTTGAATTTCTCTAAGGATTCCTCGTCGTAGTGTACTCCTAGTATTACCATTTATTATCACTTTTCTGTCAAATCAAGCCTTTATCGCAAACTATTTTTACCCAACTATTTTTGCCCGATCGGCTCATAAAACTACACTGTAGAATTTAAAACTCTCAGTACTAATTATCAAAAATCTGCTATCTTTCACAATAGAGAAGGTATATCGTTTGCCTTTAACTAACAAAACTCGTCCTATCTCATGATGTTCCTAAATGGTTCAATCATTTGGGAGGAGTTAGGGTTAGTAGTTTAGACATGACATATCGTGGCATGTTTCTTTAATTACTTTCTGAATAAAGCTTCAAGTAACTTAACTTCAAAAATCTATTTTCCTTGTCAATTCTCTGGGGTTTTCTTTTTAAATCGCGTATTTATTCACCTTTTATGTCCCGATATCACGCACGCTATAAGACCTAAGAATGTTGGGTATACATGCGGCTAAGAAAGGGTTGGTTCCTGAATCATTTTACTTAGAACCTGAACATAACTATAGTTTCACTTACCATCTTCCACTTCTATTATTCATTTACACTTCATATATATCTGAATAACATAATTCTCATATCAGTGATAACAAACCGATCACAAATATAAGCACAACTATTTTCAATCAAATTATCAACATACCTGGTTAGTTGCAAGTTTCTTAACTTTGAATGACACTGAGACTTGCTATTCTCCTTGACTCAATCTCAGGCATCTATATACTCTATGGCTTTTTCTCCCTCACTAATAACACTCATCAACATCAACACTTGTCTATACTGATGGCACACCGACTGAAATGTCTCGAGGCATTCTCTGGCCCTATGGCCTAAGGCTCCGCATCCAGAACATAATTCGGTACCAGGTAAACATGTTCCATCATGCCTTCTTCCACATTGCTGATGGTGTGGTCTACTACTCTCAACATCTCCTTGTTCTTGCCTAAAATCTACTCGAGAACTTCGATCTAACGCATCTCGCAACACTAATCCTTCGCTATCTACCTCCATCCCAAACCTTCCAGTCTGCCTGCTAGTTACTTCTTTCTCACCTCTACTCGATCTTGGCGAACATTGATTAACCGATTGCCATGATAGTTGGCTTCTTGGCCACTCAAAACGCATAACCTACGAAGGTATCTAAATATGACCCTGCTCCAGAACAATAATTGGGGCCGTTGTTGAGCACATGATACCACTCACACCTAACCTGACCGAAAACAACCATTGCACGAATAATTTTAGTATTGTATGGGCCCTCCTATAATCTGGAAACACTAATAGATTTGATGGTACTGAAAAGGGCGATTCTTCTGGGGCCTCAGATAGGTCCTCCCCCATACACTGATCCTCATACAGATCTTGTTCCATTGAATAACTCACATATCTTTCTGAGATCTTTATAGTTCTCGGATCCATATCAATGGGTGGCAATCAGCTGGTACCTTCCCCCACATTTCTTCCAACTTCCTGTTAACGGTACTTTCCTTTGATTTTGGCATTACTGGAAAAAGAGACCCAATGTAAGAATATAGGAATACCATTACTTACGACTTGGATTCAAACGCACAATCTAGATTTCCAGGAAGGTAACATCTTAAATTCCCTATAGCCTCCTATTTAGAAGTGTGGTGCACAACACACTCATAAGGAAGACCTGCTCTGACACCAAGTTTGTCACACCCCAACCTTAGGGGTGTGGCCGGCACCCAGCACTCTAAGGCCTGAGCATACCAATCCTGATACCTACAACATGCTCAATAACACAATTCGCTGCGCATAGAAAAGGATATATATATATATATATATATAATGAGGCTGACAAGGCTGACATGAACGCACCACTTCGATTGGAGAGGCTGAAAAAACCATGCCATAACACACAACACGACTGTCTATAAGCCTCTAAGGAGTATAACGCCAACATCTGGTTAGGACAGGGCCTTGCCATACCCAACTATATACATATGCACACACATCAAACCTATCAGCTCACTAGACAGCTCCGGAAGAAAAAAGTGTGACAACCTTCAACTGAATCGAGTCACCTACTATGAGGAATCATCTGCATCTCTACTTGTCTCTGCGGGCATGAAACGCATTGTCCTCGGAAAGGGACATCACTACGAAAGATGTACTGAATATGTAAGTTTGGAACCCTAAATAAGTACAACACTATAATAAAACATAATCTGAGACTGCAATTGAATGTACAACTATAGAGTAAAACACTGTAAAGATAACCTGCCTATACGGGCCAGAACATGCAAAATGAAATACAACTACGTGTATAACGCCATAGGCCTCTATGGGCAGTATCATTAATATCAGGTATGTATAATCTGCGTATATAATGTCATAGGCTTCTGAGGGCAATATCATCAATATCATATATGTATAAGCTGTGTATATAATGCCATAGGCCTTGGAGGGAAATATAGATATATAATGCATGCATATGATGACCTCTTTAAGGATTACCGAATACTCTTTGAACTCGTCGGAGTGACGTAAGGTCATTACACCTCCGACCCCCTTAGAAGGGTTAGCACATCACCTATTACTCTTTCAGATGACGCCATAAGATCCATGGAATAAATTATTAGCTTAGCTTTCAGGAACAATAAGGAGCCAACTTTTACTGACACTAAAAGGGTGTCTTGGAATGAGGATGAAATCTCAACAATGAATGATAGAACACACCACATTTATGGAAGAACCGCAGGTACTTCCTTAAGGACTTAAGAATATAGTTCATATAGGATTTCATTTGTAATAATCATTTCAATATGATCATGCCAAAATAAGGAAGTGATATTTACATACCATTGTTACTTTGACGATGCTAGCTTACGATTCTCCGGCCGTCCTCTGAATGATACCCTACGTATTAAAGATGTTTCAGATCAATCATGGTTCAAGTTTAATATATTATATCATAATATTTATTCGATGTCACCCTTAATTATCACCACCATTCTATCTATGTATTTATGACTCCATTCAGTAACTCAATTCCTACAAAATCAGCCCAACATGAGTTAACATCAACAAGAATAATCTTTACGTGATTTCTAGCCATTTCTCCCTCTAGCTTGTAATTTTCATTACTAAGACCAACACTTTAGTCAAGCTCAATAACAACATCTACAACATAATCAAGTTACATCCCATGATTCTCAGTCACAACAATCATATATTCAATCTCTAAATACTCCAAAATCAAAACAACAACATCCTTCGTTATCTAGGGTGTTAACTTGTAAATTCTTTGCCCAAAGACCTAATTAACTTATGAATAATTGTAACTACAAGAAAAGGAGTATAATTCTTACCTTACACAACAAACATAACTTTGCACCCAATCTTTCTAGCACCAAGAACAACCCTCAAGCATATAGCCACTCCATATAAGGGTTTTCCTTTACTTATCCTAGATTTTCAATGTAGAATTATGGTGTAATCAACTTGAAACCATTGAAATATGTTGGTAGGGTTAGGGAGAGTATTGGGGAGAAGTCTGGATGAAAAATGATCCAAAATGGCCTTAAAAGCGACTTAACCCGAAACAAAGTCGGCCACCGACCAATTTGACGATCCATACAATTTTGTACGGTCCGTCAATTTGGACCCTAAAATCTATTGCACGAAATACAATGGGGGCCCATTGTGATGGTCCATACAATTTTGTACGGTCCGTCAATCTGGGCCGTCAAAATGGGATTCTGCAAATTTTTGCCGAAATGTATTTTCTTCGATTCGTTTTGCTTCCATACATACCTATATTTCCATAGACAACCTATAAACTTTCATTATCCCTCTATAAGGTCATATAATCTTCCCGGAATGTCGGTGACAATTGACAATGTGACAAATGTAAAACTACAAGGTGTAACACACATCCTAACCTTGACGACATTTCCCTGAATGAGCTCTACCACATAGGTAAAAATAAGGTAATGGAGGTCTCATCTGACTAGACTCACCTCTATAATGCGGGCCTAATGTCCGTAAACTCTGACCCTCAATAGAATAAGTGATCTGATAGCCCCGTTGGCCCTAAAACTGTGGTGCTGCACTGGATGTCGGATAAGATGGGTTCCTAGAAAATTGTAGCCTGAACCCACCTCCGAACTCTCCTATATCACTTGCAGATCGGGACCTCTTATGCTGGCCCGTATCCCGCTCACGATCAACCGTGGCTGCCTCATATGATCCTCCAGATTCTATACGTAGGCTTGAATATAAGCGATATCCATATTCGGATTAAAAGAGGTCGTAGTACACGCATTAACCAAGTGCGGCCCAAACCACCCACAAATCGATATATTTGATCATTCATCTCAGCCAAAATTATAAGAGCATACCTAGCCAAGGAGTTAAACTGCAAACTATACTCCCAAACACCCATATTACCTTGCTCCAAATGTAGAAATATGTCTTTCCTAGCTCGGTGAAGCTCTATTAGAAAATATTGTTGTAAGAAGGCCTAAAAAAACTCTATCAATCCTGTTGATGGGGCAAGGGGTCCCCGTGACTGCTCCCAATTTTCATACCATATCGCAGCAATATCTTTCAACCTATAAAAAGCAAGATCCACTAACTCAGCATTGGTGGAATGCATAACTCATAAGGTCCATTGCATCTGATCTAGAAAATTATGCGAATCCGCATTTTGATCTATTCTCGTGATTACCGAAGGGTCCAGGTTAATAGAATCCTGAACTCTCGCACTAACCGCTCTATAAGAAGGACCGATAGTCTGGCGCTGGGCCTAAGAGGACACTAATCTAGTCAATACATGTATAAATCTCAGCATGTCCATATCCTAGTCAGAAGCAATCATGAGAGTAACTAGAGGTGTGTCAACTCCCCTATGCTTCCCAGGTGGTTCTTCTCTAGAGGCCCGAGGCTCGTGTTAATCTACATTAGTGGGTGGCACCTGATTATTGCCCTCTCTCGAATCCACATTTGATATTCGAATAGCCGTCTGTCGTATAGTAGTAGGAATCGCTAAAAATTAAAACAAGAGAAAGATTAGGAGTTGAGCACTTACGACTCAGCTCTATCGCACAATCTAGATTAAGAAGGAAAGGTAACCATCCTAAATGTCCTTTAGCCTCTTATTTATAAGTGTGGTGCATAACACACCTATAAACAAGACTCTACTAGAAACGGATTACAAACTCCCTAAGATAAACCTGCTTTGATACCAAGTTTGTCACACCTCAATCTTGGGGGTGTGGCTTGCACCCGGCATCCTAAGGCCCGAGCGTACCAATTGTAGTACTTGAATCACATGACACAAGACTTGGGCCGACAAGGCTTCCAATTAATAACAACATGAAAGAATATAACACTAACCTACACGCAAAACAGGCCCAATGACAACAACATGTATAAATACATAATCGAGGCCGACAAGGCCTTAACCTGCATATCAACAACTAACAAGGGCCGACAAGACCACCCCAAAACATATATACAATAACCTTTAGTCTGCAGGACTCTAAGAGTACTAACATATGTCATCAAGTCGGAACAGTGCCCCGCCATACTCAAAATAACCATACACATATGTAACAATGCCTACCGACTCTGTACAAGAACTCCAAATAAATGGAGTGTGACTATCAATAGCTCTAAGAAAATACCCTAATGAGGAGGGACGTCAGTCGATCTATCTGTACCTGCGGGCATGAAACACAGCGCCCCAGAAAGGGAAGTCAATAAGAAAGAATGTACTAAATATGTAAAGAAGGTACAACATATAAATAAGGAATGTAATGTTAGAGAAGGGTACATAAGTCAACCTGAAACTCAGAAAAAGGTCGTTGAGGGCATACAACTGACATAGCACATGAATATATGTGTGAAAGCAAAATCAAGCCTCTCTATGGGGCCATATAATATAATATCAAGCCTCTCAGTGGCAATCTCATCATAATGTACCCGGCCATATAGGACTCAGTAGTAACTGCTCAACTGATCAGTGTTATGAATATATAAGCACCTGCCTAGCCGAGTATAGCATGACTCGGTAAGAAAATAAATACATATATATAAGTGCAATGCAAGACATACCTCGAAATACATAACGATCAGAGTCAGAGTGATTTATGGTCGTTATCATCCAACTATGATTATTGTTGCTACGTTCATTAACTTTCAGTCAACTAACAAGATATATATAGAATACGGAATCACAAGTGACATGTGCTACTTCACTAGGGGGGAGATAGGGATATTTCAACTCAACAAGAAAGGTGTTTCTCTGGGAGTTCATTTGTATTACAAATTATGCCAATAGAACGGATAAGCCTTACATACCTTAAAGTTGTCACTCTATTGAGGAAGATCAAGCTCGCCTCTTTCTACACATCGATCTACAATAATAAAGGACAATACCAGTGTCAATAACTTACACTTAGTGAGTCGTAATCGTACTATTTAGTTAAAGAACTATATTCTTTTCCTAGCCTCTTTTCCTCCAACTCTACAACCATATCATCACCATCCTCTTCATGTTCATCACCTAAAACTTTAATGAAACCCACATAGATGAGCTCAAGTCACAACTTTATAAGATCTTTATAATTTCTCCTTCTTTTACCTTACTTCTTTAACATAACGAAATTCCGAAAGCTTGTATAGCTTATATACGCAAAGAAGGTGTAAATCCTTACCCTAGGCACCGAGTTTCCACCTCGAAACACAATTTGATGTTGAAGAATTCCACTCAAAATAGTAGCAAAGGAGAAGAATAAAAGGAAGTCAAGTACTACAAGGTTCTTGGAGTAATATCCGTGTTATTTTCTTTCGAACATAGCTAGGATGAGTATGAAACCCTTAGAGAGCATTTAGGGATTCTCAGGAACTGTTTAGGGGTGAAAATGGTGAGATATGAACGTTGAAACCTTTTTAAATCGTGAGATGGTCAGCAACCACCTCAACTTTCACGGTGGAGGTTCAGACTGTAAAATATTTTACGCCAGACAACCCCCACCGTAAAATCATTTACAGACGTAACAGGGCCACTGTAAAACACCTATTCCTCTACCAACATTCTGTTAAGGTTTACGGTGGAGGGCCTCAAGTTATACGGACCATAAAATAATTTTACGGTCAAGGGCTGCAAACATTGACGGCAAGGCTTGACTCGATGGACCAGAACATGGTGTGATAAGATAAAGATTTCCCCTACTCTCACACCTTATGAGAGGACTCCCCATTTTGAAATCCTTCACAGAGAACCCAAATGGATCAAATTCTATGGACACGGAATTATCAGTGGTGAATTTTTGGACAGACACCAAATTTTTAATCAATTTTGGAGCGTGAAGGGTATTTTTCAAAATAAGTGGTGGATGAGGGGGAGACAATGTTTTATGACCATAACTACGAATTGGAATTGAATTATCATTACCAACAATTATGCCACGATTGTTGCTCAAATTGGAATAAGACGAGAGAGTACCTGAATCGGATGTCATGTGAGTAGTGGCGCCAGTGTCCATGTACCAATTTGGATCCGAAGTATTTATTCCAAGCTTGTGCATAGCGGCTTCGATGTCGGTAGAAGTGAGGGCCGCTGTATGATGGGCCTGGTGGGGCCCAGGCCTACCTCCTTGCTGACCCGGTACCCCACTGGATCACTGGACCGAGACTAGGCTGGAGTAGCTGGGTCGAAAAAAAGGCTCAAATTGGGCCCAATTACCGTGGGCTGGAGGCGCTGATAAGCCAAGATTGTTGGGCCACTGCCTACTGGTCTATGCCAACGGCCAGGGGGCCCAAGGCTGGGACCAGTGGGGCTGAGGCCCACTATTGATGGGGTGGGCCTACTGCCGCCAGTACTGCTGACGTTACCATCGCGTTTGCCATCGCGGTTTCTTCCATTATTTTTCATAGTATTCATGCCGCCACCGTGAGCACGGTTTTGGCCCGAATTATCAACACATCCTGGAGAATTTGTGGAGGACGTCATTATGACCACGGGACTTGCCCCAGTAGCCGCCTTTTTAGCCAATCCGGTTTCTTCCAAAGTAAGCATGGAACGGGCTTGATAGAAAGTTGGGAGAGGGTTACTTTGACGAAGTAGGGTCCCAACGCCACTAAATGCCTCATAGAGGCCAGCAACCATCTGTAGAACCAGACGATCTTCACTAACGGACGCACCAACGTTGCGGAGTTGGTCCGCCAATTCCTTCAACCTTTTGCAATACAGTGAAACATTCGGGAAATTTTCTATGTTGATGTGGGAAAAGTCCTGCTCAAGAGTAACAACTCTGGAGTTCTGATTATCTTGGAATATGTCATGCAGTCTATCCCAAGCAGCCATTGCCGTAGCTCTGGCTCAATAATCGTCTGCAACAGGTCAGTAGAGATAGTGGAATAAACCCACTAAAGGACGGTGGCATCAAGCGTTGTCCATAACTTAGGATCATCCTCACGTTGAGGCACCTCCGTATCCTCAGGAGATGCGGGGATTATGTGATGGATGACTTGATGCGAGCGAGCGTTAATTTTAAACAACTCGGCCCACGTTGCGTATTGGACATTTTCTATTTCAAGAATGAGAGGTATGTGATTCTTGATGTTAGAAACAACACGGGCAGGATAAAACGTGTTCTTTGTTGTCGACATAACAAAAGAACAATAGGTGATTTTGTAGAAATTTTGGGAATATAGGAGGTAAAATTTAACACGAAATCCGAGGAAGGGGCACAGAAATCGATGCAGTTTTTGGCTGAGAAGGGCACGAAAAACCGAGAGAAATTTCAGAGAAGAGCGGAAGAAATTTAGTCCTAGACTTCTGATTTCATGAAAGAAATAATCCCTTGATTATTTTAATTAATTGAAAGGCTATATATACAAGTTACATATTTTCATAATTGGAGAATCATATTCCTATTCTACTCCTAAAACCTTGTTCTATTTGGATACTAACTATACATTTATGGTAATACAAATATTATGGTAAGTGTACAACACTAATTACATTACAACATTACCTAAACTAGGATACTAAAATATACCTAATTCTACATGGTACAAGATGAAAAACCGAGAACCAAATATACCCAATATATTATGTGTATATTGTGTATATTTAACAAACATATATAAGTTTGTAAAGGACTCTAACTTAAAGGTCCATGTCCAATATTAGAAGAATGATACAAATTATTGTGGCTATTTATTCTGATTCTTGTCATGTAACAATCTTTTTTTGGCTACTTTTACAGATATGTATGACAACATAGATGAAAAATTGTTGTGATTAATAAGGCTATACATTGATTTTTTGGATAATCCATAGAGCATAACACAATTCTCAACTATATTTGAGTTCATAAGTCAACGAGAAATAAAATTCTCCTACATAATCACACATTACTAAAAAAATAAGGAATTAGCAATTCCGTAGCTAAACAAAAAATATCTCATGCTGATCCGGTTTAACTACAGATTATAAGAAAAATCAATTAGTTAAGAGCTATTTAGTGATGAATTAACTGGGGATTACCGACAAATTCTGTAGCTAATCCGGTGTTTTCTAAGGCTTCGGATAATTAGGTTAGAGTTTTAATGATTAGTAGATGAATATATATTGTGCGGTTATTGCATATTAAATTCCTCCTTTTGTAATGCTAACCTTATACTTATGAAAGCCTCTTCATGATTTCATTTTTAGGCATCTCCTTTAGGTATGGACACTATCATTGGGGCTGTCACTTTGGAGCTAATTATAATTAAGGTACTTGATAATAATATCACAAAGTTTGTTATATTTTTGTGTGTTCGAACAAGTTTTGATATTTGACCACGGGGGACGCAGAATTAGTTTTTGGAGTCAAATAAATTTTATTAATTTACTCCTCTCAATTCCAGTTATCTTTCACCCGTTTGAATTTAAATCAGGATTTGATAGCATATAATGAAAAATATTTCTGACTCCTACATCGCAACAAATTTTTATCTTTAGATGCTAACTTGGTTCTAATTATTTTGAGGATACGATAACACTCTAATATTATCCAGTGTTTTACTAAAACTGAATTGTTGATTCATTATGTGGAGAAAAATTGTACTTAGAGCTGTCTATTTCTTTTTTATTTACATTGAACATTGTTAGAGATAATTTGTTATTTCAGTTAGAAACTATTGAAAACTTTGTATTCTTACGTTCCTTATCATATAAAGGCACATCTTTAAGGAAAGTTCAATCAAGAAGGAACGAGTTTGGTCAAGAATAATTATAGGAACTTCGTTATTATATTATGTTGAAATTTACACTCCGATTCCTGATCATGCACTAATAAGAATCCTACTTGAGCCTCAAAAATAGTATCTATACAAATAGTTTAGATAGATCGAACGAGATTTGATTTAAATAGTTTGAATTTGAAAAGGTAGTGGGTTTACTATTTTCTATTAACATACAGTGTCGTATACGCCTACTTAATTATGAAGTTCTTTTCTATGATAACATCTCAATGAAACAATCAATTGTCAATTAAAGACAAATGTTCATCTCCAATTATGTAAATATATAGAGGCTATAATCATGAACATTTATTTTGTTGCCTTTTTTTTTTGAGCACTTGCATAAAAATAACCTGTCGTAAAAATCACTATGTTAAAGTGTTCACACATGATCTAGCAGTAGTTTTGTGCTTTTACGTCAAAGATTTGGGGGTAAATTCTAGAAAAACTGAGTTCACAAGCATATTTTCTTTAGGTTACAATCTAATTATTTGTTCATGATGCTTTACAAATATTTTGACTCAAAACACTTATCTTTAGATATTTTTATTACATCAATTGCATTTATATAGAAATTCTTTCTTTTATGTTCAATATAATTGAAATGGTATTATTGTGCAACACACAATCGTAGAAACTAGTATTATTATAAAAACAAGAATATAAATATTGGTTGACCAAAATATCCTTCAAATATTGAACGAACTCTTTGATGTCCACTGGATTGTGGGTTCTCCATGGACGATTTCTACTCTTTTGATCACTGGTGGGGTGTGTTTGGCTTGGGTAGATGACGGAGAAGGGATAGTGTGAAGATACTATTTTTTCTTCTCCATATTACTATATCTCTAGAGCTTCACTGTTCCCTGGGATTGGCTTTGGGCCTTTCCTGCGCAGCTTAGGTGGAAGGCGAAAAAGGCCTCCTTCTGGGGGGGGGAGCCATATATCTATGTCTGCTGACAAAGCACGAAGAGTAATTGATCAAATTCGCGGACGTTCCTATGAGGAAACACTTATGATACTAGAACTCATGCCCTATCGAGCCCAATCAATTAGTTATGAAATACCATTAGCTCTATGTGTGTTATCAATAATCGAATTATTTATATTTGGAAAATAGAATATGGGATAAAATTATAACATTTAACGCCTAATAAATAGAAGTTTGAAACCAACTCATAGTAGAAATTTTTGTCATGACCCAGTGCAATATGCCGTGATGACACGAACTCCCACGAGTCAGTAAGCCAAGCACAACCCAACTATCCAAGTTATAAAGGAAATCAATTGCGGAATAATTGAAATAAAACCTTTTTTTCGATCTTTAAGGAAACCTTAGTATAAAAAATATGAAGAGTACAATAATGTTACACCCCGTAGTTTTAACGTCGGAAAGCGTTGTTAATTAGTTTAAGTATTAAGAGAAGACATGAGACCTCCCGTAAGGATAGTAGAGAATTATGACAAGTTAAGGAAGTGCCAGGAAGTATAAAGGCTAAGCTAACCGAAGGAAGTAAGTATAGTCGCAACTTAGAAGACTTTCATGTTCTACGGTTGGAGTTACGTTCCTTGTGGCATGCTCGTCTAGGTCATCCGGGATCGTCTATTTTGTCTTCCTTAGAGAAAAACAATGTTATTGCTTGTAAGGGTGAGCGTAGCACTCTGAATTGTCAGTCTTGTTCTTTAGGAAAAATAGTTAAATTGCCAATTTAAGACTCAAATTCTCATACTTTAATGCCATTTGATATTATTCATAGCGACTTATGGACGTCTCCTGTTCTTAGTTCTTTGGGTCATCGGTATTATGTTCTCTTTTTGGATGATTATTATAAGTTTTTATGGACTTTTTCGATAGCGAAAAAATCTCAAGTTTTTTCCATCTTCTTAAAATTTAGAGCATTCATTAGAACCCAATTCGAACGAGAAATCAAAGATATTCAGTGTGATAATGGAAAAGAATATGACAATGGGGTGTTTCGGGAATTCTGTGCTAATAATGAGATCAATTTTCATTTTTCTTGTCCTCATACGTCTTCACAAAATGGGAAAGCCGAACGCAAAAATTCATACCATAAATAACATTGTCCGAATTTTATTGATTCATGCTTCCGTACCCCCGTCTTTTTGGCATCATGCTCTTCAAATAGCTACATATCTCCTTAACATAATTTCTTCCAAAGGTTTGACATATTCTTCCCCTCTTCAAATTCTATATAATAAGACTCCTTCATATTCTCATCTTCGGGTCTTTGGGTGCTTGTGTTATCCGTTATTGCCATCCACCACGATTAACTAACTTCAGGCTCGGTCTACCCCTTGTGTGTTTTTGGGCTATCCGTCTAATCATCGTGGCCACAAATGTTTTGATTTGTCATCTAATAAAATCATCATTAGTCGCCATGTACTTTTTGATGAAACTCAATTCCCGTTTGATAAGGTTAGTACTCCCGTGCCTAGTTCGTATAATTTTTTAGATGATGGAATATCCCCGTTTATTATTCACCATTTTTCGGACGTATCCCACACCCAAAATTCTCCAACGGGCCCACTGCCCGTTGGTCCCACTTGTCCGTCACACACTAAGATTCCCAATATAGTCACTAGGCCAGTTTCAACGATTGGGCGATCCATTGATCGCGGTCGGTTCTGTGTACATTTCTGAGTTGGGCGGCGAGGTCCACCGCCTGGCGATCCCTCCCGATCCCAGAAAATTCCCAAAATCCGTCCAATTCTTCCTCGAGTCATAGACCGGTCACTCGTAGTCAACGGGGTATTTTTAAACCAAAAAGATATTTTAATTTACATTCTAATATCCCTAAATCACCCTTACCCCGTAATCTTGTGTCTGCCTTAAATGACCCGAATTGGAAAATTGCTATGATCGATGAATATAATGCTCTTATTGATAATAAAACGTGGGAGTTGGTGCCCCATCCATCTGGTATTAATATTATCAGGTCTATGTGGATTTTTGCTCATAAGGAAAATTCAGATGGTCCATTTGCCCGACATAAGGCGCAGCTTGTGGGTGATGGTAAAACTCAGCAGGTTGATGTAGATTGTGGTGAGACGTTTAGTCCGGTGGTCAAGCCAGCTACTATTCGCACTGTGCTTAGATTAGCTCTTTCGAAAGCATGACCTATTCATCAGTTAGATGTAAATAATATTTTCCTACATGGTGATCTTAAGGAAACAGTCTATATGCATCAGCCTTTGGTATCTAGGGATCCCAAACATCCTCATCATGTCTGTTTGTTGAAGAAGTCTTTATATGGGCTTAAACAGTCTCCATGGACCTGGTATACGCGGTTTGCAGACTATGTCTCGAGTATTGGGTTCACTCAAAGTAGGTCGGATAATTCCTTGTTCATCTATCGTCGTGGTTCGTCCTTGGCCTATATTCTGTTATATGTAGATGTTATTATTTTGACTGCCTCTTCCGATGCCTTACGCCAGTATATCATGATAATGATCAGCTCTGAGTTTGCTATGAAAGACTTGGGGCCCTTGAGCTATTTTTTGGAGATTGCTGTCACTCGTTATGCCGGTGGGTTGTTCTTATCTCAAAGGAAGTATGCAGCTGAGATCATTGAGATGGCTGGGATGTAATCCTATAAGTACACTTCCACTCTAGTTGATACTAAGTCCAAGCTTAGTGCCGCGGTCGGCATACCATACGAGGATCCGACCCGCTATCGCAGTCTTGCGGCCTTCAGTATCTTACATTCATGAGGCCAGATATTACGTATGTTGTCCAGCAGGTGTGTTTGTTTATGCATGATCCCAGAGTTGAGCACATGAATGCACTCAAATGCATAATTTGGTATATTCAGGGTACGCTGTACTATAGTTTGCATTTATATCCCTCCTCGACATCCACACTTGACTTGTATACGGATGCCGATTGGGGTGGCTATCCGGACACCAGACGATCTACGTCTGGCTATTATATGTTTCTTGGTAATAACTTGGTCTCATGATCGGCAAAACGTCAGTCAACATTGTCCCGATCCAGTACCGAGGCCGAGTATCGAGGGGTAGCTAATGTGGTCTCGGAATCATGTTGGTTACGTAATTTGCTTTTGGATCTTCATTGTCCCATTTAGAAAGCAACCTTGGTTTATTGCGATAATTTTAGTGCCATATTCCTTTCTGGTAATCCGGTTCAGCACCAGCGCACTAGGCATATCAAGATGGACATTCACTTTGTCCGCGAAAAGGTTGCTCGTGGTCAGGTACGCATCTGCCATGTCCCGTCAAGATATCAAATTGCCGACATCTTTACAAAGGGTCTTCCCTAGGTCATTTTTGAAGATTTTAGGGACAGTCTCAGCGTTCGAAGATAGCCCGCTATGACTGCGGGGGTGTGTTAAATATACACAATATACATGTGTATATTGTGTATATTTGGCTCTCGGTTTTTCATCTTGTACCGTGTAGAATTAGGTATATTTTAATCCTAGTTTCGGTAATGTTATAATGTATTTAGTGTTGTACACTTACTATAATATTTGTATTACCATAAATATATAGTTAGTATTCAAGTAGAATAAAGTTTTAGGAGTAGAATAGGAATAAGATTCTCCTATTATGGAAATATGTAACTTGTATATATAGCCTTTCAATCAATGAAAATAATCAAGGGATTATTTCTTTCATGTTTTTAGCGGTAGTGATTTACCAAAATTATAAGTTAACAAACCTTTAATTGATGTGAAATCCTAATTAGACCAAACTTCTAAGTTAACAAAATTTCCGTTGATGTGAAATCCTAATTAGTATTAGATAAAGTACTAAAGATTACTATTTTATCCTATGTAGAATTTTCCTTTTGAAGTTATAATTAATTAATAAAGGATATAAAAGTCATTCAATATTTAAAGGATATTTTAATCAACCAATATTTTTTTTCATGCTTTTATAGTAACTAGTTTATGTGAACGTGCCTCGCACATTATCTCCTGTCAATTATAATAAATGTTAGGTCATGTTATTCAAAATTATATATTATTTATTTTATTAAGTATAAAAATATTAATCGCATCCCCTTGATACTTTCCATTAAAATGTTATTTTTTGTATATATCCTATGTTTATACCTATGTGGGAAAATATGTTAGAACTAAAATAATCCAATATTAGGAATTGAGCTAGTGACCATATATTGTATTTATTTTTATAATATACTGAAATCATTATTAAGAAAAATTAAAAGAACATCAGTCATATATTTGTGGAAGAAGTTAAATACAAAGCGGAAATAGACTCTTTAGGTTAGTATAAACAATTATTTAAATCCAAGACATTTATAGGAAGCGGGACATCTAAGATTAAATATAATTCATATCCCAAAGTGCATCAAATTGGGACTTCTCAATCTCCTTCTTTGAATAATTATCAACCGATCGATTAGAAGTCATAATTTGCACATTGGACTCTGCAACAAAATGCATCAAAGTATGTCAATTTGATCTAGACTCTAATTCATGAAATTGTAACGACTCGTTCGGTCATTTTAGGCTTATCATCCTATTTTGACCCAAATACCCTTCAAGTAGGCTCTTATCGATATTTGTGACATGCGGGGATGGTAGCTTGTTTTCTGAGGTAAATTGCATATATTTCAGAAGGAAATAGAGTTAGAAGTTTCTTAAGTTTTGAAATGGAAAGAGTTGACTTTCGAGTAAACGTATCTGTTTTCGAGTTTCATCATTTTCATTAGGTTCGAAACATCATTTATAACTTAGTCGAGTCTTTGGATTGCTTTTGGAGGCATTCAAATGTGTTTGAGTCCTTGTTTTGCAAAATGTGAATTTTGGAAAAGTTAGGGTGTTTTGTTGAAAAATGAGTCGTAACAATGTTGAATTGGTATTTTGAGTGCGCGAGCAAGTCTGTAACATTGTTTATACTCAGGTAGCATATTTGATTTATATCCAGGAGGTCTCGGGTGAGTTGTGGGTGTTGGATCGAGAATTTATTAAATATTTTAACTGTTGGTTCTGGTTTAACCACTTTTGCGGAAACACCACCGCACCTGTGGAGCCTCTTCTACGAAGGTTGGTATGTAGATGAGAGAATTTGTGGGGACAAGGAGGGCCGCTTAGGCGAAGGTTTGAGCGCAGATGCGTGGCAGCATCTGCTGACCTTTACCACTTCTACGTCTTTTGACCTTGTAAATGAGGACCGCTCCTGTGGACACTTCTCCACAAATGTGAGGCTGCTTCTGCAAGGAACAGTCCGTAGAAGCGAAAATCGCTAAAATCAGTAACCTTAAAATCCCATGTTCTATTTTTAGACTTCATTTCTCAGCTATTTCTTTTCTAAGATCGGTTTTTGGAAGATTCATGGGGATTCAACCATTTCTCTTTGGGGGTAAGTTTTTAATCTTGAATTAATTATTATACCATATTTCCTTTCATTATTTGTAGATTAGAATCATGTTTATGGGTAGAAAGACCTAGGGTTTTAACCAAACTATCTAAAATGGTGTTTTAATGGAATTAGTGCCAAGATTTAGGATTTATGTATTGATTTTTAGATTTAGGTTGTTTAATCAATGGGTAAATTATTATTATGCTTGAATTTTCGATTCCAATCCATGATTTTTACATGGGATTTAGGGTTATTCCATAATTGGAGATTTTTGATAAATAATAAAATTAAAGGCCTAATTATGATTAATTTTCCATCAAATTTAAGAATATGATTATTTAGACTGTGGATAGAATGTTTCAAAACTAAATTTTTTATTTTTCCCTCGTGGGCGAGGTCACTTTTGTGTTTTGTTTTTAGATTTCATTTGGAAGCATTATTTTATGGATGTCTTTAGATTTGTATGTTAACATAGAATCATAATATCGAGACTATGATCATTCGGAGATGCTCCAAAAGGGTAAAGCTTTGACGTGAGGATTCGTAGCACCCGCTCGGCATTGAGGTAGGTTATGGTTTAGTTTTTAAATTCTGATAGAGAGCATGTATATCTTATAATCATTAAGGGATAATTGGGTGTGATGGGAGTCCCACCTTAGTGACTGTGATGAGCACTTGTGTGGGTACCGATGTGTCTTGTTACAGGAATAATTCCAATTAGGTTGGTATTGACAGCTGTTGTGTGGGATATGATAGCCGTGATTGAACGTATACTTGGTCTGTGAATTGATTACCTCATCGCTCTGTCTTTTATATGTGAAAAGATTGATCTTTGGAATCATTGTAAAACTGATGGTACTAAGGCACTTAATTATTCATCTCTTACGTACATGATCATTTATCTCATGTTTCCATGATAATTGATTTACTTATCGCATACATACATTCATATTAATACTGTGACTGAGATGGATCTTGATATGATATGTTGTTTAGTCCGATGAGATCGAAAAAAGAGGAAAAAGAACTGATATGAGATGATTTGATACGAAATGATTTTCTATGATATGATGCTCTACTAGTCCGAGGGATCATGCCGGATGGTTGTGAGCGGTATATAGACCTCGCGAGTACCCCATAAGTCATAACTACCGGACAACGTACTGTAGCATGTGTGTACCAGGTTGATGAACAATACACTGCATTTCATAAATCATCATTCATATACCCTATGTGATATGTGCCTATCTGATTATCCATGTTCTGAAGAGGTTTATGTGTTAGACAAGAAGTAAGCCGATTTGAGAGTTATTTGTGAAGTAGACTCAACCTTTATGTGTGTTACGTGTTTTCTGTGATTGTCGGCCTATGATGCCTACGGGGGTACGTTGTATACTCATACTACACTTGTTGTATTTCTATTTGGATGTAGTATAACTCCATTTTCCAGCTCTAGGCCTCTTGGTTGACGTCCGATGCTATATCTTAGAGGCTTCAGGGTGAGACACATTATTCTATCAACAACCATGGATCTCCCTCATTATTACTACCTTGTTCTTGTTTTCTTTTCCAAGACAGTGTTATATTTCAGACTTTGTATCATGTATTCAGATGCTCTTGTACCGATTCAGACCAGGTTTGGGGATGTAATAATTGGATAATTTTCGCACTTCTTATGACTTATTATCAATGTCAAGACTGTTTTAAGTTTTACTTATCTTTATTCCATTTTTTATTCTTTAGTGTGATTAACTGATTAGGGGATGGTCCATCTACCGGGAGGATAATGTAGGTACCATCATAATTCATGAAATAGGTCATGACAAGTTGGTATCGGAGCCCTAGTTTCACCGGTCTCACGAGTACAAGAGCAATTTCTAGTAGAGTCTTGATGATTGGTATGTAGATGTTTGTACCCGTTTTCGAAAGGCTATAGGACATTTAGGAAACTTCCCTTATTTCATTCATTTTGTGCCAGTTTGTTCAAATTGGTGTCTGACCTTGTATTTCCTATTCTCTCACAGATGGTGGGGACACGTGCCCATGCTACTAGAGATGAGGCACCAATGCATGCAACTGTGGTGTGCCATAGAGGTAAAGGTAGAGGTACAAGTCGTAGTAGGGTAGACCCCATGCAGTGGCACCGGCTAGGGTTGGAGAACCATTGGCAGGTCAGACTCGTGTTAGATCCTTGTCCCCTGAGCCCGAGGTTGAGCGTCATGATAAGCTTTTTGAGGAGGAGGAGCTGGGATCTAGACAAGGCTGCGCTAGAGTTTATTGTCGCCCCTGTGATTCAGGATGCGATGGTACGCATCTTAAGCCTTCTTGAGGGTTTTACCCAGGAAGGCGTTCTTCCAGCTACTCTAAATGGGTCTCAGACTAGAGTTAGAGGTCAGACGCAAGATCAGTATGATACTTTGAGGCATAGCCTACAACCGTTGTGGCACCCCGCATTGATGAATTCCAACATCGGCTTTTGGTCCTCGGCCAGTTCATGGGTCAGTCATAACCCGCGAGAAGCGGAAAATATTTGAGCAGTTTTCCAATATAAGACCTCATGTTTTTATGGTACACCTGAGAAGGATGCCTATGAATTTATTATGAGTTGTGATGAGAGGATTTATAAGCTGGGTATTGTGGAGTCGTACATGGTTGATTATGTTGCCTTTTAGATGATCGGGGACGCCAAGCAGTTGTGGAGGTCCTACATTGAGTGTTGGCCAACTGGGTTGCCTCCGCTGAGATGGGCTCAATTTTATCATATATTCTTGAAGAAGTATGTTTCTCGCAGTCTGAGGAAGATCAATAGGGATGAGTTCTTGAGATTGGATCAGGGAGGTATGTTAGTCACGGAGTATGAGTCTCGGTTTCATGCCCTATCTCGTTATGTAGCACTATTTCTCCCTATTAAAGCGAAGAGAGTCAGATATTTTGTGAGGGGGTTGACTGTTCCACTTCAGTTGGCGATCTTTCAACTAGTAGCTTTTGTGGCATCATTCTAGACGGTGGCGGATGACGTCAAGGTGGTAGAGTTAGTGAGAAATGGGTCTTAGAGGAGTGGTTGTGACAAGAGGGCTCGCATATTTTGTAGATTCAGTAGTTCTTCTTCCAGAAGATAGGGATAATATGGCAGGCCTTATCATACTCAGTACAAATTGCCCTATTTAGTCACCACTCCAGACTTCAATAGGTGGCTCCTTAGGGCACGGTGGTTACAACGCGGGGCAGACATCTCGGGGTTCTTATTCCCGTTTTTCAAATCGTGAAGAGTATTTTGGTTCATCCATGACAGTTCAGCCGCCCATGTCTGGCAAAAATTTCTATGAGTGTGGTGACCTTGGGCACTTTTAGAGAGACTGTCCCAAACTCATAGATGGTGGGGCACAGTAGAGTTCTCGACATCGAAGACTCCAGCACAGTTAGCTATGAGAGGTGAACAGTCTAGTAAGGGAGGCTCTCAGTTGAGCAGAGTGGGTTACCAGTTCGGTATGGGTGGTACTCAATTAGCGAGAGGTGAAACTCAGGAAGCCCATGGTGGTCACGGGGGTACACAGTCTGAGGGCAGATGTGCCCATTTCTATGCTTTTCCCCGTAGAACAGAGGTTGAGGCTTCTGATGCGGTTATCATAGGTTTCATCTTAATATGTCATCGATTTGCCTCTATGTTATTTGATTCGGGTTCTACTTTCTCCTATGTGTCCACTTATTTCTCTATGGGTTTGGATATGTTGTATGATATGCTTGATGTACCTATTCATGTTTCTACTCATGTTGGTGATTTTGTGGTAGTGGATCGAGTCTATTGGACTTGTGTGGTTACATTTATGGGGTACAACACTTGGGTATATCGAGCCATTCGAGATCCCTCGGCGAGTTGGTGAGGTGGGTTATGAGTTGGCATTGCAACCAGGTTTATCAAGTGTTGATCCGGTGTTTCATATCTCTATGTTGAAGAAATAACATTCTGATGGGTCCTACATCACTCAATGAGACTCGGTGTTATTTGACCAAAATCTGGCATTCGAGGAAGAGCTTGTGGCCATTTTGGACAGGCATGTTATAAAGTTGAGGTCCAAGGATATTGCTTCTGTGAAGGAGTAATGGAAGCACCACCCCGTTGAGGAGGATACATGGGAGATTGAGGCAGATATGCGAAGTATATACCCTAAATATTTTATCGATTCTAGTATGTTTTCCCCTTAATCTATTTTCCGTCCGAGGACAAACGTTTATTTAATTAGTATCTAATGTTATGATTTGTTCGGTCGTTTTAGTCTTATTACCTTATTTTGAACCAACTACCCTTCCTGTAGGATCTTATTGATGTTTGTGATGTGTGAGGATGGGTGGCATGTTTTCCAAAGTGAATTGCATAGGTTTCGGAAGGAAAATCTAAAGTAAGAAGTGTAACGACTTGCTCGATCGTTGTTAGAATCCATGTTCCATTTTGTGTGTCATAAGCTTCAAAAGCTCTGCTATATTATTTTTGAGTTGGTTGCAAAATTTGAGGTCAATTGGATGTTCTTTGGTTCACTTTTGATAGGAATTTGTTTTGTAGTCCCGATATTGTATTATTAGAGATTTTGAGGTCGTATTGAGAAAATGTGCTTTGTTTGATAGTTGGAAGGTTCCATTAGGTTGATATTATCATTTGTGACCCATAAGAACTTTAAGAAGTGATTTATATTCCAAGGGATGTCTTGACAAACTAAACTTTCAAATGAGCGTGCATAATACCTAACTTTAGACGAGAATAGCGCTGAACCTATAATGAATTTGGAAAAGTGTAAAAGATGAAAGTTATAGCCTTTGAGTCTAGTTCTGAAGGAAATACTAAAAGGTGTCTACAGAAAAATAAGTATGAGTCTTGAGGTACAACCTGTAAAGGACATGGTACAACCGGTTGAAGCACTGGGGCTGTGTTAAAGGAAGGCGGATATCAACACTTTTTGGGGGGGAATTTAAGCTAGAGCTTGAGAAAAAGTTAGATATGGAGCTTGGGAATTATCCTATCAACTAAAGTGAGTGTACTATCATGTTTTGAACTTATTTTACCCATTATACATGGATTATAACATCAATCTAATTCCTCCATTAATTTCATAATTTGGGTTGATTTAAAGTGGGTTTTGTACCCTTACTTGAAAAGAGAATTTTCTTCTATGACTTGAATTGAATAATTTTCTTTGGAGATTATCCATTTAACTCATAGAGTATCATAATCAAATTTGATGGTGTTCCATCCATGAAATCTAAGTTGTTGAGATTTTTGGGTTGGGGTTGTTCATGAACTCAAGAACAACTTCAAGTGAGAATCAAATAGGCTTTTAAGGGTGTTAATGAACTCCGATTGACTTAGTTTTCAAATCTTATGCTTGTAGGAGATTGAGTCACCAGAATATTCATTCGGAATTGGATTTTGAGAAGTTGACCCGAGGGTTGACATTTTAACTTTGACCTTTGACTTTTTCAATAGTTATGAAAATGTGTATCCTAGCCTTATTTTGCGTTCTCTTTCATATTTTACATAGTATGAAATGATTTGAGATCATCATGATGGACTTTTGGTCACTTCTTGGTCGTAGTACTTTGGATTTCAACACTATCAAGCTTGAGACTATCATAGGTTTCATTTGTGGATCTTTGGCAATTGTTTGGTCATAGAATTTCACCAGATATGAGGTAGGGGAGACATGACTACTACTTACTTTCTTTCCATAATTAAACATGAACTAATTATTGTGAATTTGTTGTGATTGCCATTATTTTTTTATAATTGAATCTTAAATTCTTGAGTTGTTTCACCAATCTTGAGCTATTAAATGTATTTCATATAAAGATATGGGATATTCGAGACATTCGTTTGTTGAGTTGTGTTTTGTCCCTCCAAGATAGTTCATTGAATTGAGATGGTAAATCATTTTTGTTTAATGATTGAGCATTCATGCCATTTTATACATCTCTCGTGCATTATTTGGAGTTGTTTCTTTTTCCTTTAGATTTTATGCTTTAAATAAGTTATGACAATTATGAAAATTGAATTGATATGATGATTTTCACACTATTTTATGGCGAGATTTGGACTTGATGTACTTATACACAATATTTAATGATAGAAACTATGGATATGATTGGTCTATTAGTCGCATGAGTCGGTGATGGTGCATGGAATTTGGTCTAGCCTATGTGAAGGTTAGGATCTATAATTATATTTGGTCTAGCCTGAAAGAGGGTGAGGGCCTATGTTTATTATTTGGTACAGTCTATGTGAAGATAAGGGCCTATGAATTTATTTGGTCTAGCCTGAAAAAGGGTTAGGGTGTATGTTGATTATTTAGTCTAGCCTGAAAGAGGATGAGGGCCTATGTGGATGATTTGGCCTAGCCATGAAGAGGGTGAGGGCCTATGTTGATTATTTAGTCTAGCCGTATGAGTCGGTGATGTCCTATTATTGCATTGTGATTTGATGAGGAGATCATTGGTGTATTATCTATTAGGTATATTATGAGATATTAATATCTATTTTATACTAAGGAGATTGTACAAGTGCGATAAGTTTAACATTAATAAGGCCCTTATTTCATTACACTTTAGACTGGTTAAAAGTGATAAGGATAGTGAAATGATCGGTGATCCTATAAAGTTTAGTGAAACTCACTCCCCTACAGTTTAGTTGTAGGTTTTACTTTTCATGACACAACATGCATTTTTGTCCTAGTCGTGGCTATCTTTCACTGGTCTCGAGTCGAGATGCCACTTGATCATAGTAGAGTCTTTCTCTCCATATGACATTTTACTTTCATTGTTGGGCTTAAATCCAGTGTTGTATTTGAAAACTCTATAGATACTCCATGACTAGTATGAGTTGGAATGGGCAGGTTTTAGTTTCATTCTCTATTCTGAAACAATTGTATAAGATTTCTTTATATTACTTTCACACAGTTAAGCTACTTTATTTTATTAAATGTTTTCAAACTAACTTCCTCTTTCTAGACTTGATTTTTTCTTTCACCAATGCTCAATTCATTTTAAATTGAAATGGAAAATATTCTTAAAGAGATCCGCCCAAAGGGTAATAGCTCATTAGGTGTCTCGGCGTCTCGTGAAAGTCGGGGCATTACAAGATGTTTCTTAAGTTTTGAAATGGAAAGAGTTGACTAAAAGTTGACCTTTGGTAAACGTGTCCATTTCCAAGTTTCTTCATTTTCGTTAGGTCCGAAACATCTTTATGACTAATTCGAGTATTTGGTTCACTTCTCGAGGCATTCAGATGTGTTTTTAGTCCTTGTTTAGTTAAATGTGAATTTTTGGAAAGTTATGGCTAATTTGTGGAAAACAAGTCGTAACGATGTCGGATTGGTATTTTGAGTGTGCGAGCAAGTCCACAGCGTCGTTTACACTGAGGTAGCATATTTGATTTGTATCCAGGAGGTCTCGAGTGATTTTCAGGTGTTGGATCAAGAACTCCTTAAATTTTAACTGCTAAATCTGGTGTAACCTCTTTTGCGGAATTACCACCGCACCTGCAGAGCCACTTCTGCGGAGGTTGGTCCGCAAATACGAGAACTTATGGGGATGGGGAAGGCCGCTTCAGCAGAAGTTTTAGCGAAGATGTGAGGCCGCATTCGCAAACCTTTACCACTTCTGTGTATTTTGACCTTTTAAGTGAGGACCGCTTATGCGGCCATTTCTCCACAGATGCGAGGACGCTTCTGCGAGGAATGGTCCGCAGAAGCGAAAATCGCTGAAATCAAAAACCTTAAAATTTGAAGTTCAATTTTTAGATCTCATTTCTCACCTACTTCATTTCTAAGCTCGGTTTTTCGGAGATTCAAGGAGGATTCCATTTCTCTTTGGGGGCAAGTTTTCAATCTTGAATTAATTATTATACCATGCTTCCTTTCATTATTTGAAGATTAAAATCATGTTTATGGGTAGAAAGACCTAGGATTTTAACCCAACTATCTAAAATGGTCTTTTAATAGAATTAGTGCCAAGATCTAGGCTTTATGTATTGATTTTTTCAGATTTAGGTTATTTAATCTATGGGTAAATTATTATTGGGCTTGAATTTCCAATTTCAATCCATGATTTTTATATGAGATTTATGGTTCTTCCGTAATTAAGGGTTTTTGAAAAATAATGAAATTGAATGCCTAATTATGATTAGTTTTCCTTTTCCATCAACAAAAATATGATTATTTAGACTATGGGTAGCATATTTCTAAACTAAATTTCCGATTTTTCCCTTGTGGGCTCGAGGTCACTTCTGGGTTTCATTTTTAGATTTCATTTGGAAGCATGAATTTATGGGTGTCTTTAGATTTGTATGGTAACGTAGAATCTATAATATCTAGATTATGATCGTTCAGAAGCGCTCCGGAAAGGTCAAGCTTTTGCGTGAGGGTTGTGACACCCGCTCGGCATGGAGGTAGGATACAATTTACTTTTTATACTCTAATAGAGAGCATGTATAGCTTATAATCATTGAGGGGTATTGGGAGTCCCACCTTAGTGACTGCAATGAGCACTTGAGTGGGTACCGGTGCAGGAAATACTTACAATCTCAAGTACAAAATAGCAGCGGAATATAAAATTTATTGCTTAATTCCCATACAAGATCCATGTTTTTCAATCAATTCGATAAAAGAAGAAGATCACTTACCTTTTAATGTGTGATTCCTAAATATACTTTATGCCAAAAACGAACTATATGTGCTGTTCGAAAATGAACTATAGGTGTTGCTCGAAAACGAACAACCACCCTCTACCAGTATCCACGCACAAATGATCACAAAGGACATGAAGTGCTAGCTTCTAGTTTGGGAGTACAATTTAGGATTACAGAGCTTGAGTCGGATATAGAAATTAGTTCTGAAATATTAATGTCTCTCACTATTAATAGGGATACATTAACCCTAATAATACGAAAACCCTAGCTCATGTAGGGGTCTAGCTGATTAGGATATATATCTAATTAAGATCCTAACTAATCAGGAATCTTAATTTGATTAAATATTTCAGTCTTTAGATAAGAGTTATTTATATTTATAGTTATCCGATAATATAAATATAAATCTGAATTATATTTTAACCATAAAATAGATTGGAATTACATTATCTAATAATGCATTAACAGAAATATGAATTTATATATTCATAAAATATAAATACAAATCTACTAAAATAACCAGTCCGTTCATCACATTCTTGATGTGCGACCCAATATGTTTATATCACGTTGGCAGTAGAGTTAATACTATATTAATTTCACAAATCATAATTGGTCTCTAGCAAGACATCATGACTAACCCAAGTAATAATAATTTAAAGTTCTTAATAACCTAATTAAATAGCATATGTCATAGTCCTTTTGTCATATTATTTCTAATTCGAACATAAGACATGTATAATGTCATTCTTATAAACAACAACAACAACATACTCAGTGAAATTCCACAATGTGGGGTCTGGGGGGGGTAGAGTGTACGCAGACCTTACCTCTACCTTGATAGGTAGACTGGTTGTTTCCGACAGACCCTCGGCTCAAGACAGAGCATAAGCACAAGGAAAGCAAAAGCAAAGGCAAAGCAAGAGTAAAGCAAGCAAGAGAAACGGTCAGGAAAAAATTAAAGTAGTATGAAAATGATGGTATCAAAAGCGAATAAGCAATGATAGCGCATTCCGAAAAAGTAAGCAATAACTAGCGCATGTAAATAAGCTAAACAAAGTACACAAAAGGACACATATCAACAGAAAACAAGCTACATGGGACTATAAATCAATATTGTGCCTATTAGTATGATAGTCTAAGAAGGCCGACAATAATAACACTGCCACTACCAGTTTGCAAGCGTACGGAGGACTACGCTCGACTACCCACTACCATTCTACCCTAATCTGTGTCCTCCACAACCCCCTATCTAAGGTCATATCCTCAGTAAGTTGCAAGTGCGCCATATCCCGTCTAATCACCTCTCCCCAATACTTCTTCGGCCTACCTCTAGCCATTTTGAACTCGTCCATAGTCAACCTCTCAAACCTCCGCACTGGAGAATTTGTGTCTCTCCTCTACACATGCCCAAACCATCTCAACTTCGCTTCCCACATCTTATATTGTTCAAATATAATTTCTTGATACCATAGTAAACTGATAAGTCAAATAGTACTGATAACACTTTTAGTTCATTTGAGCACGACTATGTATTTCTCACTCTTACTAATCAAGGGGCCCAAAATATATCTCTCTCAAAGAGAAGGACAAATTCCATCTTGAATAATCACTATCCTCCACATAGTTCACATTATGTTCAATCATGCTCTTTATGATTATCCGGTTAAAGATAACGTTTGACAATGTCAAAATAAAATATTTCTTATGTAGGATATTGTGATAATCTCAGGTGTGAGGATTGATTGACATAACTATTATGAGAATCACTAATGACACTTATTCATGTAGTGATCCAATAACGGGTCTATCCAGTATGGTGTTCTCTAACAAATACCTATGAGTTTAATTTGTACCGTACACATAATTATCTCATAATTATTGATTAAACTCATACTAGTCTTATAGAATTATAATCAAATTATAAATGATTAACTAGAGATATATGTAACATGAAAACAATATAATAATAACAAATATAAATAAAACTTCTTTTACTAATAAAAAACATAACTAACAAATAAGTCCATACAATGGCCTAGAGCATAACCACCAACAACCGGTGTATCTTGTTGTGGGGATAATTCCAATTAGGTTGGCATTGACAGTTGTTATGTGGGCTATGATTGTCGTGATTGAACTTATACTTGGTGCGCATCGCTCTATGTCTTATATATGTGAAAAGGTTGATCTTTGGAATCGTTGTGAAACTGATGGTATTAAAGCACTTGATTATTCATCTCTTATGTACAAGATCATTTATCTCATGCTTCCATGGTAATTGTTATACTTATCGCATGCATACATTCATTCATATCAATACAGTAACAGAGATGGATCTTGATATGATATGATATTTGGTTCGATGAGACCGGAAAGAGAGGTAAATGAACCGATATGAGATTAAATGATATGAGATGATTTAATATGAGATGATTTGCTATGATATGATGTTCTACCAGTTCGAGGGATCATGTCGGATGGTTGTGAGCGGTATATAGACCTTGCAAGTCCCCCATGGATCATGACTACTGGGCAACGTACCATAGCCACCAAGTTGATGAACAGTGCATGCATTCATGCATTTCATACATCATCATTTATATACCTTATGTGATATGTGCCTATCTGATTATCCATGTTCTGAAGAGGTTTATGTGTTAGAAAAAAAAGTAAGCAAATTTGAGAGTTATTTGTGAAGTAGACTCAATCTTTATATGTGTTACATGTTTTCTGTCGTTGTCGGCCTATGATACCTATGGGGGTACGTTGTGTACTCATACTATACTTGTTGCATCTTTATTTGAATGCAGATACAACTCCCTCTTCTAGCTCTGGGCCTCTTGGTTGACGTCTGAGGCTATATCTTGGAGACTTCAGGGTGAGCGACATCGTTCCATCAGCAACCCTGAATCTCCCTCTTTATTACTGCCCCGTTCTTATTTTTTTTTACAAGAATTATATTTCAGACTTTGTATCATGTATTTAGACGCTATTGTACCGATTTATATCAGATTTTGGGATGTAATAATTTGATAATTCCGCATTTCTTATGACTTATTATCTATGGCAAGACAATTTTAAGTATTACTTATTTTATTCCATTTTTACCTTTATTTTTATTAACTGATTTGGAGATAGATAGTGTAGGTGACATCATGATCCGTGAAATGGGTCGTGACAGAAATATACTTTTTTACGTTTTTGTACATTAAATATCATATAAATTTTAAAAAAATTAAGGATATTTTTTTTCTACTAACATTATTCTTCTTCCTTTTATTTGTAAAAAGGAATAAAATTAATCACAAAAACTATGATATGCTTTTAATAAAATTGAGTCTAATTTCAATCTTTGTCCTAGTTCTGAAAACTAAAATTACGGCGGGGTATTTGGCTAAGAAAATAAAATTTGGATTGAAAATTATATTGTCACGAGGGCCAAAACAAATAGTAACTACCATACTCAAAGCACACGTGGTCCTAAAAATTAGATTCGATATATTTTTAACATAACAAAAGTACCTGAATAAAAATAATAAAAATATACTAATCCGAAGACAAACGTAAACAAAGAAATATTGTTTTTTTTTTCTTTAAGTTCTAACCATGGACTTAGAAGAAATATTGTTTTTTTCTTTAAGTTCTAAATTTCTTACCATGCCATCCAACAGTTGCCATACGTGAGATCCTGGTCGTCTTCCTCCCATTGTTGTTGCCTGTTGGGGGAAGAAAGGAAAGTAGGGCTTCCTTCCATGACCGGAGAAGGTTAAACTCTGGACGGGCTGTCAGGTTTCGCCTACACAACGGTTTCACAAGATTGAACCTTTTTTGTTCAACCCAAGTGTTGGAGTTCCGGAGCACTAGGGAATGGACTTTCATTCCCAGGACCGCCTTGTCTATGTATTCGGCGCCTCTCTCGATTTCTTGAAGATAGGCGTGCGATACGACAAAGGCCCCTGGGAGAAAGCAATGAAAAGCCAGGGTAGAGCCTGGGAGCCGACCCAAGCGAAGATCGACACTCGAAGCAGCCCGAAAAAGGGAAAGTTGTGGACACGGCAGACTCGCCAGGAACATCGTGAGGCTGACTACTTACAGTAGATCGAAAGATTACAATTCCTATTTTAATTTTTGGAAGTGAATAGAGTAAGTGCAGAACTTAGAACTCTGCACATGCAGAATTAGTACGGAGTAAACATTGAAATGCAATAATCCGCAAGGTCAAGTTATGTCATGGAATACAACAAAAAATCTAGTATAATCAAACAAAAATTGAGGGAAAAGAGTTGAGGTACTTTTAACTATTTGGGCCGGTCCTAGTGGGATCCTAAAGCACTCTCCCAGCATCTTGTGAGAGAACTATGACATTAATCGTTAGAAGAAAAACAAGTGGGAATTACCCGGATATAATCATACGTACATTTTATGGGACTCTTTATGCTCTTAAGCTTATAACTATCCCAAGTTGCTTCATATTTAACCTAGAAAATACATAAATCCCCCCTCCCCCTTCCCCCTCGAAACATGTCCGTTAAACTTACTTAGCACTTTAACTTTTATTCTTTTCTGAAGTGTATTAAATATCCCTCTAAGAGGTGACATGGCTGAGAGAGTGCACTTACCTTCCTAGAAGCATGTGAGAAGAGAAAAAATCGGACAAGTCGTAGACATGCCATTTTTCAATTGGCCAACATATAACTAATACTCATAATATTCTTTTCTTGATATTAATATATACATATATAATTATGTGAATTTTCATATTTTGAGACAACTGAAATTTGTGGGTCCCACTTCTCTTCTAACTTTTTAATTTTTTTTCTCTTTATTTTATTGTCTTCTCCAACGCTACCTTCTTCTCCATTGCAACCCACAACTTCATCCATTCCATTTACACTTCATTTTCATTTTGATTTATTTAGAGCTTTAAAATAAAATATTTACGATTTATCTTCTCTTAGGGGTCGTTTGGTTGGAAATAAGTTATTCCAGGATAATTAATCCTGAGATAAGTTATCCTAGGAGTAGTTATTCAACTCTCCCATATGGTTAAAATAACAGTACAATCTCAGAATAATTAATTCCCAAATTAACTATATCATGATTTTATTTCAACCAAACATTGGATAAACACATCTCAAATTTAATACCAACAAATTTAGGATGCATTTTATGTATTTTCTCTATTTAAGCACATATTCTCGCATGTATATTTTATTTTTGTGTTAGATTCTGACTTGGACTGTGTACGACAACTATCCATTAAAATTTGAAGTCTATTACACTAAGCATCCATTTAAAGGTCAGATATTTAGTTATTCAACATGGAATTGGTTCATTAAATAGGTAATTTAATTAGCTTTTGATAGGCATAAAAGTCACTTAGTATTTAAAGAATATTTTGGTCAATCAACATTTATATTCACATTTTTATAATAATACTAGTATATGTAAATGTGTGTTGCAAATTATTTCCCGTCAAACTCGATCATCACAAGAAAATGTTAGATAACATTATCCTTAATTACGTTGCATTTGTTTCTTTGGTACAAAAACGTTACTAAATATAAGATTGTATATTCATATATTTATTTCATACAAATATAATACGGAAAAGCATGAAGACTTAAGACTCCATTTGAAATTTTCATCCCTAAAAGATCTTAAAATCCGTAAAGAAGAAGCCATGTGGATCGCAACTTAGAAATTATAATAGATCATAATGTCTAGAATATATTTTTGAATGTGTTCCCGTCCGAAATATCTGCCGTCTATCGGCTAAAGAAATGGGATGACAAATTGATTCCTTAATTAAGCGATTTCGGCTGAAAGCGGAACTCTAACTTCCAGCAATGGGTTCCCAACTACTCCAGTAAGTGTTAGGATGGTGATTGAGTAAACTAAGTGGTAAGAAGCATAAATACAACTAGAGTGCAGTAAAGGCGATAAAGATGAAATGAAGATATGAAAAATAAGTTGTTTGATTGATTGGTTGTGTATATTCTATACAAATGATCCTATATTTATAGTACCAGAAAAATAAAATGTGATCCCCTATGTTAGCCATTAAATTACCCACTAAATCTACTAGCCAACTATGAGGAGGTGGTGTCGATCTTTACTCTTTGTTTTCCTCTTGCACGATTAATGACACTTCCTTCTAGCTGTTGTTGGTTGTTACCATTTTTTGGGGTCTAGAAGGTTCTTTGACTTGGTTCGAGGCATCCAAATTTGTGGGTCTCAGTCGTTCCTCAGAATTATGACTCGGCCAGGATACCGTAATAGCCGATGAAGCGTTTCTAACCGAGGGCTAGGATTAATAGATTCGGCTACGAGTCAGTTCGGTTATCGACTTGGAATTCTGTTGCCTGCTCATTTTGAGGTTTCCACCTTCGGTTGTCACTTGATTCGGCTAAACACTTAAAATGTATTTTTGAGTGTTAACAATTGCCCCCTACATTAACTCGAGTGTGGCTGTTGAGTTGATGTTTAAAAATTAGCCATCGTTTCGTGTGGTAGCCGCGGGTGTCATTTCAATCATTTTTGCCCTAAATGCATGCAATGATGATTTTCTCTGAAAAAGTTTCATTCTTTCAATCGAGGCAGCTCGGCTTCCACAACTGAATTCCGATGTATTTTAGCCGCACATTTGAAAGAAAGTAGTCCCAATGCGTCTCATCCACATCTCCGGAAAAATATATTTAAAGAGAGACACCCCCCTAGAGGTTTCTCACTTAATCTTCAATCGTTCCCAAATTCATTTCCTTATCCAAAGAACGCTATTTCCTTAATCAGAAAACCATGTCTTCATCTTTCTCTCCATCTCAAGGATCAGATAATGCCAATTTCGCTGCTGATGACCTAACCCCTACCTTTGCCTTCATCGATGAACAGTTGGTTCTTGCTCTCTACTGTACAACTGAAGAGGGCGACCTCCTTCTTTCTCGCTATCTTAGCCTGACAAACTATGACCTTCCTATTACCTGCGATTGGTTCACCTGCAATCGCTGTCCAGCTAGCCTGCGTACCTGGCCGACCAAGATTACCAACTACTCTGACTGGTAGGAATGAGTGAAGTCGGCCAGAGAGGCCGAATGGAGACGCATGGGTCTCTATGATGCCATTGCGTTGTCGGAGTTCGACATATCCTGTAACATTGGTCTCATATACGCTTTCCTCGGTTACTGGTCAACCATTGCTCGACGTGACGGAGATACTTGGCCTTCCGATTCTGGGAGCCGAAGCACCTGTCTTAAGTGAAATAGATATTGCCGACTTTGGCATCAAGGTCTCAAAGATTTCTTACAGCTATGGCTAATTCATGACCAGCAACAGCCGAATATCACCTCTTCCAGTCGACGATGCCTACCATCATGCTTTCTTGCTATTTTGGTTCATCCGATATTTTGTCTGCACAAGGTCTTGTGCAGTCGTGAAGCAACTGGAAATTTATGTGTCGCTAGCCGTTTCGAGGGCAGATGTCAGCTGGGAATCTCTCTTCCTGACTTATCTTTATGTGGCTCTTAGTTAAGGGACTCCAGAAATCTGGATACCTTGGCCGGACCCCTGGGTTCCTTCAGCTGTGAATTACCCTGTATTTCCCAGAGTTTATTCATGATGATTTTGATGAGCGCCGTTTTCTATTAAACCGGTCGGTGCTAGCTGATACTCTTCGGAAAACACCCTTCGTGCCCCAAGACTCTTTCACTACAGTCTCCACCCTACATGGTCTATCTCGAGACCATTACACAGATTGGCAACCAGTCCTCGAAAGATGGGCCACCCCCGATTGGTTCTGCCAAGTAACCGATGACAATCTTACATTCTCTCAGTGGAGAACTATGGCCATCACATGGGGCGCATTCTTACGTCTAGAAATCTATTGGATGGCTTGAAGCCCGCCTCTATGAACAATAAGTTGACCACCGAGCCCTATTGGTCAAAATTTATGGCAAGGCAATTCTGTCTCACTCAGCACGTACCATGGCCTTACCGCAGCGTTGTTTGTTCAACCCAATGCTGCATTCTTGATGCAAAACAGGCGAGGAAAATAGCAGATCATAATCTTGATAGGATCGCCCTATTTGATTGGCAGCCATTTCCGCCGAGAGCAAATACTATTGTTGTTTTTGACGATCGGTGGAACACGGCCAAGGAGAAATTCTTCCAGTGTCCTCTAGATGTCTACTGTGATCGGCTGGTCCTGTCAAAGAAAATAAAGACCCAAGAAACCTCTAAATCGTGGATGAAAGAGGCCCCTCTGAAAGCTGCTCCCCTTAAATCGGCTAGACCTGATGCCTAAAGGTCTTCCATCAGGTTGCGGCAAACGAAGAGAAAAGGTAAATTTCTTTCTACATATGTGTCGGCCAGATTATATTTTGTGAATTTTTGGCTAACATCTCTTATGCGTCTTTCAGCAACTCAATCCCCCCCAACGTTTGTCGATCTGGAGACCACTTCTAATAACGAATCTCCGTCAGCCAGGAAATCTGTTCCTAAGCAACCCAGGCGAAGCGGAGGGGTTGTCATCCAAGATCATAGTGAGGAAGAATTCCACAGAACCAGAGTTCCTATTTTTGCTGAGGAAGAGGAGGTAATCGAAGTACATCCCTTGTCTGGCTTAAATACCTTTGCATCAGCTATCTTTTCAATATTTATGTTTTCTGTTTTCCCTTCAGGAACCACAACTAACAAAACACGGACGGCCGCAGAAAGCGTTTGATGCCCCTATTTATATTGGAGGGTTATCCTCTTTGGCTCATGCTTTCATACATCCGCAGGATGCATTATCGGTTGTCCTTAAGGACAAGATTTCTCCTATCAAGGCAGCTGAAGATTTTTACGTTGATGCAGCCGTAGAGGTATACTTTATCTCTTATGCTTGGTCCTTTACTGTTTCCAAACCCTCTATTCTGAACCTGTCCTTTCTGTACAGGAGACGTCTGGAAATAATCCCTCGACGCTAGTTGAGGAGTCTCTTGCTAGGGGAATCCCGACCAGCAAAGAAGAGTTCCATGCTTTGAGGGCTTCTCTATTTCGATTGTCAAAAGACACAAAGGATTCCCCAGTTTTGGCATCCGCCTATAATGACATGGCTTTGTCTCTAAATGACTTATTTTCTTTACACAAAATCGCTAAGGATAGCCATGATGAGGCGGTCACTGCTCTGCAACACTTGGGGTCTCTTCGGCGAGAGAAGAGCCACATTCAAACTTCTTTCAATGAGGTGAATGCAGAAAGGCAGCAGAATGTCAGTCGAAGGAATGACTTGCAGGAGCAGCTGTCAAAACTGTGAGCCAATTTTGCTAGGATCCAGGCGGAGATAAAGGCTATTACTCCGGCTACAGGCACCTTGGAATTGACTATTAAGGCCCAAGATTCCTCCCGCTCTTCTTTGTTTCGGAAGGACATTCATTTGGATAACAGGATCCGGAAACTTGGTAGCCAACAAGTGGTTTGGGAGTTGGATCAGAAAGTGGGCAGTGAATGGCTGGCCCAACTAGAGAATGAGTGGACTGCGTGGAAAAACAAACTAGCCCAAGCAACTCCAACACACCCTACTAGTTTTTTCGAACTGGTATCCGAGGGAACTTATTCTTCGGTTATGACTACTCCTTTGCCAATTGATCTCGTTGCTTAATTGTCAGCTGACACCCTCATGGACTTACAATCCAAAGCCATTGTTGCTTCTGTTACTCAAGTGGTATTGTCAGAAGCCAAACAACAGCCAGAGGGTACTCTAGCGGCCTACACTCAAGCTTTTACCGAGACCCCATCAGTTGTAGTGACTGAGCCTTTGTTGGATGCGGAATGGGGATTCCCAGAAGAAGTAGGAATGGATGAGGTAGTAGCAGTTGGTGCGGCTGAGGATGAGAAAGAGACTGCGGCTACCCAAGACGACCAAGCAGCCATAGATTCGGCTAATTCTGAGACCTCTGTAACTGATGATGTAGTGCAACCTCTAGCTAGTGAAATGTCAACCAACTTGGCTACCTAGTTTTATTGACCTCAAATTGAAGGGTCTATTTTTGTGACTAGGAAGCAGGTCTGTGGCTGTTGTTTACTCATGCATACCCCAAATCGAAGGGTAATACTTTTTTAAGTATTTGCCGTTAACGTTTCTGTCAAGCTCTTCATCATGCATGTCTATTAGTCAATACATATTGCCAGCAATCCGTTGGCTTACTACGAAGGGTCCTTTCCAATTTGGCAACCATTTTCTAAATTTACGATCTTTCATTCCAAGCGGCAACACGGTTTTCCAAACCAAGTCTCATTCAATGAACCTCTCAGGCTTAATATGTTTGTTGTATGCTTTGGCCATTTTCCATTTACCGACTTCGATTATTTCTAGGGCCATCAGTCGATCTTCATCTAGCTAATCTAACTCTATTAGCATGGCCTGCTGATATTCTTCTATGCTTAAAGAATTTTGTTTGGCCACCCGTAATGACTTAACATTAATCTCCAAGGGCAACACTGCATCTTGGCCATAGGTTAGCTGATAAGGTGTTGTCCTAGTAGCTGTAGACTTAGAGTTTCTGATTACCCAAATAGTTTCATCCAAAGAGAGATGCCATGCTGCCGGTCTATCCTCCACATTTTTACTGATTAGTTCCACAATAAGCTTGTTGGTTGCCTCGACTTTTCCATCCGCATGTGCATAATAAGGCGAGGATGTGATCATCTTGATCCCAAATTTCTCAGCAAAGGCTGCCACCTTAGAACCAGTGTACACCATCCCTTGATCTGTTGTAATTGTCTCAGGAATACTAATTCCATTTATGATCTTGTGTTGGATAAACTGAATGACATCTGTTTGATGAACCCTCTTCATCGGCTATGCCTCTACCCATTTAGTGAAGTAATCGGTAGCCACAATAATGAAATTATGTCATTTAACCTATTGCCGGTGAATCTTGCCGATGAGGTCCATAGCCCATCATATGAAATGTTAGGGCTTTACGATCGGGTGCAACAACTCAGTTGGTACCCGTTGAATTGGTCCATGTCTCTGACACTCTTCACAACCTTTTGCGTATTGAAAGCAGTCGGCCATGATGGTAGACCAATAATAGCCATGGCGATAAATCAACCACTTCATCGTTGGCCCGACTCTATCTGATCCACATATTCCTTCATGAACTTCTCCCATGACTCTTAAAGCCTCTGCCTTATCAATGCATTTGAGCAACACTCCATTTACGCTTTTTTTTTTGTAAAGATCATCATCAATGAGCACATACTTCAAGGCTCTCCTCTTAACTTTAAGGTCCTTGCAAGTGGAAGGATCTTTTAAGTAGCCGATTAACACCTACGTTCATGAGTCGATCTGGTAAATGGCTAGCATTTCGACTGGCAGCTCATCATACTCTAGAGTGAGTAGAGACTTCCTAAAGCCAGAAGCTTCTTGTGCTAAGTCATTAGCCTCAACATTCGTGCCCCTGGAAACATAACTTAACGTAGATGATGCGAACCCACTAAGTAACCTGCTAGTCATTCTGTAACGGGCTAACAAAATTGGATATTTGCAGTCATATTTCTCGGCCAACTTTTTGATAACCAGCTGAGAGTCTCCACGAATCTTGATGCACTTCGCCTTCATAGAGACTAGGAGTTTGAGTCCCATGATGAGAGCATCATATTCAGCTTGGTTATTTGTCAATTCAGAATCTAGCCGATAAGAGAACCTTCACATTTTATCTCTAGGATTGCTTATCGTTATTCTGGCTCTGACTCATTTCTGGATTCTTGACCCATCAAAAGTTAGCGTCCAAGGGACGACGTCCATACACGCAGTAGATGGGGCGCATGGGTCCTCCGCATCTACACAAGGGTGGTCTGCTAAGAAATCGGCTAATGCCTGACCTTTGACAGCCTTGAGTGGTCTATACTCGAGAGAAAACGCAGTGAGCTTGATTGCCCATTTCATTAGGCGTCCTTGCAAAACAAGTTTATCCAATAAGTACCAGACAATCTCAATTTTGCACAAAACGTGAACCACATGTGGCATTAAATAATGTTCAAGTTTTGTACAAGCATAGAATAAGGAAAAACAAAGCTTCTCTATAGGGGTATATCTAGTTTCAACCTCATTGAGCATTCGGCTAAGGTAGTAAAATGCCCTTTCGGGAAAGAGTTATGGGAGAAACTGTAGAAGAAATACAACGCACAAGATGCTAGTACAAAGAAATTCATTGTTGGAAAATTCCGGAAATTTCAAATGGTGGATAGTAAAACAATGATGTCCCAAGTCCAGGAATTCCAAATGATTCTACATCACCTAGATTTGGAAGGTATGAAACCAAATGAGCAGTTTTTGGTTGCATCACTGATTGAAAAGTTATCTCCCTCGTGGAATGAGTTTATGAGTTGCTTAAAACTCAAGACAAAAGAGATGACATTTGAAGAACTTATTATCAAACTCTAGATTCAGGATGATAATAAGAAGGCCTTGCCTAGGGAAAAACAACCCGCTGAGGCAAAGGAAAATCTGGCTGAGGCCAAAGGGAACCCAAACAAGAAGCGCAAGTTTCAAAAAGATGGCAAGACCCAAGCGGCAGAGAAGTTCAAAGGAAACTGTCACCACTGTGGGAAACCTGGTCACATGATCAAGCACTGCCATAAGCTCAAGACTGAACAACAAGAGAAGGCCAAGGCCAAACACAATGCGCAGGCAAATGTCATCAAAGACAGACTTCTGGATGACATGATTGAGGAGTTCTCGGCAGTCGTGCTTGAAGCAAACCTTGTTGAGAATCCCATGCAATGGTGGATGGAAACGGGTGCTACCAGACACATCTGTTCCAATAGAGATGCCTTCTCCACTTATACACCAGTTACAAATAAGAAACTTTCATGGGTAACAACGCTTCCTCTGACGTGCTGGGGGTAGGAAAGGTAGTCCTGAAGATGACTTCTGGAAAGGAGCTCACTCTGAAGGAAGTGATGCATGTCCCTGAGATTAGGAGAAATTTAATTTTAGGTCATTTATTGGTCAATGCTGGTTTTAGGCTAGTGTTTGAGTCCAATAAATTTGTAATCGCCAAGAATGGAACGTTTGTGGGAAGGGGCTTCGTCTGTGAAGGCCTCTTCAAAGTTAACGCCATGTCTGTATTACATGCAAGCAATAATTTAGAAGTTTCTTCTTACTTTCTTGAGTCCTCTAATTTATGGAATCATAGATTAGGGCATGTTAACTACAAGGTCATCTAAAGGTTGGTAAAGTTGGAGTTATTGCGGTCTATCGATGTAAACCCTTAACATAAGTGTGAGGTGTGCGTAGAGGCAAAACTCACAAAGATTCCTTTTCAATTCGTCGAGAGGAATACCACTCCTTTGGAACTTATTCACACAAATATATGTGATTTGAAGTTTGCACAAACTAGAGGGGGGAACAAGTACTTTGTGACATTCATTGATGATAGCATAAGGTATTGCTACCTTTACTTATTGAAAGGTAAAGATGAAGCCTTTGAAGCGTTCCGACGTTACAAAGCAGAAGTTGAGAACCAACTAAGCATGCAGATTAAATCCATTCGTAGTGATATATGGGAGAATATGTAGCGCCATTTGAGGAATATTGTGCCCAATAAGGTATTGTTCATCAAACAACGACTCTATACTCACCTCAGTCGAACAGTGTGGCAGAACGTAAGAACCGCACATTGAAGAAAATGATGAATGCCTTGCTCATCAATTCCGATCTTCCCCAAACCATGTGGGGAGAAGCCCTCCTTACCGCTAATACGATTCTTAACAAAGTTCCACATAAGGGTAAGGACAAAACTCCATATGAATTATGGAAGGGAAAGAAACCCACTATAAATATTTAAAGGTGTGGGGTTTTTTGGGAAAGGTCGAAGTACCCAAGCCAAAGCAGGTCAAGATTGGGCCTAAGACTGTAGATTGCATTTTCATCGGATATACAAATAACTGTAGTGCTTATCACTTCTTAGTGCATAAGTTAGATATTCCAGATATCCACGAGGGTACAATCATGGAATCAAGGAATTCTCAATTCTTTGAAGATACTTTTCCTAGAAAGGAAAAAGACATAACCTCTCGCAAACGAAGTTATGAATAAAGCTCTCAGGAATCAGGAGTCGTTGACTGCCTGGATCTAGATGGTTCAGATCTAGTGGACTTCGAAGTGGCTGAATATCCGGAATCTAATATTTTGGATTATCATAACATGGAGACTCCAGAGATGGAACCAAGGAGAAGTAAAAGGGCCAGGAAGGATATATCCTTCGGTCCTGACTTTGTAGCTTATATGGTTGATGTCGAACCAAGGACAATTGCTGAAGTATTCTCAACTCCAGAGGCACCGCTCTGAAAAGAAGCTATTGAGAGTGAAATAGACTTCATCTTGCATAACCATACTTGGGAGTTGGTTGATCTTCCTCCAGAAAATAAACCGTTGGGTTGTAAGTAGATACTCAAACGGAAGTATAAAGCAGATGGGTCTATAGATAAGTACAAGTCCAGGTTGGTAGTCAATGGCTATCGACAGAAGGAAGGCCTTGACTATTTTTACACGTACTCCCCGGTGTCTAGAATGACGTTCATACGAGTATTCATTGCGATCGCAGCATTGCGTGACCTTGAGATACATCAAATGGATGTCAAGACAGCCTTCCTAAATGGTGATTTGGAAGAAGAAATTTATATGGAACAACCCGAGGGGTATGTGGTTCTAGGGCAAGAGAAGAAAGTTTATCGTGTTGTCAAATCTATGTACGGGCTGAAACAATCCCCGAAGCAATGGCATGAAAAAATTGATAGTACTCTACTATCGAAGGGTTTCTCCATTAATGAGTGTGACAAATGTTTCTACATGAAAGGTAATTCTGATTCATTCGTCATGATATGCTTGTACGTAGATGACATGTTGATCACAGGGAGAAGTTCTAGCTTGATTCTAGAGACTAAGAACATGTTGAAACAATGCTTCGACATGAAGGATATGGGTATCACAGATGTCATCTTAGGGACAAAGATCTCTAAGACGTCTGACGTACTGGTCTTATCTCAGTCTCACTACATCGAGGATGTGTTGAGTAAGTTTGAGATGTTTGACAGTTTGCCTATGAAGTCACCAATGGATAGAAATCAAAAGCTTGATAAAAATCGTGGTGCACCTGTATGCCAGGAGCAATATGCACAGGTGATTGGGAGTTTTATGTACATAACAAACTACACCAGACTTGATATTACTTATGCAGTCAACAAGTTGGCTAGATTTACCCGTAATCCGAGTAATGAAGGTGTTAAATCGGGTACTACGATACCTGAAATACACGCTAACCTACGGGTTGCATTATTCGAGATATTCAGCTATACTAGAGGGGTACAATGATGCAAACTGGATATCTGATATAGAGAACACCAAGTCCACTAGTGGGTATATATTTATAATTGGTGGTGGGGCTGTGTCTTGGAAATCCTCTACATAAACTTGCATCGCCCGATCCACGATGGAATCGGAGTTTATCGCTTTGGATAAAGCAGGAGAAAAAGATGAGTGGCTTCACGACTTCTTAGAGGATGTTCCTTTTTGGGACAAACCCATACCTTCTGTCGTGATCCACTGCGACAATCAGTCGGCTCTAGGAAGGGCACGGAGTTCTATGTACAACGACAAGTCTCATTATATTCGAAGAAGACATAAGACCGTTAGGCAGCTGATCACCATGGGTATAATATCCATTGATTACATAAAATCAAAGGATAATATTGCGGACCCACTGACAAAGGGCTTACCCAAAGATCAGATGTTCTGCCTGTCTAGGGGAATGGGATTAAAACCCAAGGTATAAGGACCAATATGGTGGTAACCCATCCTTACTGACAGGAGATCCCAGGAATTGGGTTCAATAGGAAAACTAAGCTGTAAAAGTTCAGTTGAGCACTTCGGTGGAAGCATGAGCACTTCGGATAGTGATTTCTGTAAAGAAATACCAAATCCAAAGTCGTTCCCGTGATAGAATATAAGTGCTATCTGCAGTGTGGGTAAAGGTTAAGTTTTCAAAACCTTTAATGATCCTTACCGGTTGAGGTTAGGTTTGGGAAAACTTTTAATGGTTTCTAACACTTGTAAAGTGGGGCATAGCAGGATACCTTGTAGGAGACCACCTATTTAAGAGCGAGGACATGCCACCTCAAATGAACGCACTTAAGAATCCAAGAAGTGTCCACGGCCACAACGGACAAAACATTGCGAAGAACAAAGTAAGGAAAGTTGTTGTATTTGTATCATTGACTTGGATTACACTAAACACTGACGGTTCAAGATATCATGTTCACCGCGCAGAAGTAAGTCCGATGGTATTCAACTATGCAAGGTTCAAAGCGGAAGCTACCTATCCAGATGCAACTTCGATCCACTGAAGGATTGCTGGAAAAGGCACCATGTGAGTGCGCCAAAATCTCTTTCAAGAGGGGATTGTTGGAAATTTACTAATATGGAATTAAGTATATCCCATTATTTATGACTCAAACAATTGGTGTATCGCACGTCGGAAATGTTGTTTCCACACACGTGCACACGTAGTGCCAAGTATCGCAAATTTCATTAGTAAAAGAGATATTGGTACGTATGTAATACGTTTGAGACATAGAATGATGGACGGTTATTGGCCAAATGACAAAGTATTCCACGTTGGTAAACAAAGGAAGAAGTGTAAGATGAAACGAGTCGGAAATCGCCGCGAAACCGTGAAGGGCCGCGGCGCAACACCGACGGAGCCGCGATGCCAGAGCGCTAATTTGTTGGTCAGTTACTGGAGCCGCGACGCTAATTCACAGAGTCGCGGTGCTTCGGAGATAGAATGCTGCGACGGGAAGTTGGAATGTTTTGACCTTTGGACTGGCTTTGGAGCATTGAATCTCCATTACTTGGCACATGAATTCAGCAATTATTTGGCTGAATGTAACACCTCAATAATTGTCATTACATTGGCTATTGAAGGCCATTAGTTGGCTAGTTGAGGGGTCATCTCCTTACACTATAAATTGAGGCCTTTGGCTCAATTGTTGAACACTACACTTAGAAATATTTATAGAATTTTCTAAGATCTTCTTCTTCCTCTCTAGCAAGTTTACTATACTCAAAATTCTTCAAGAGTAACACTTGAGTTTCCTTTGCTAAATTATTAAGTTGTTGTTGTATCTTGGGAGACTATTGTCCGACAACATAAAAGGAGATATACGGGGCAATCTTGTCTTAAAGATAGAGTGTCATCACTCGACTCAACAAATCACACAAGGAGTTTGTTTCATTCTTGATTTCCAGTTTTGTTGTAATCTTTAGTTTGTCCTTTCTAGCAATTGTAATATTTACTTAGTTCCGTTCCCTGCAATTGTTGTATCCCACAGATTTCTATTCAGATAATGAATTTAACCCTTTACTAATTGAAGTCCAAGATATATGAATTACTTCTACTATTTTAGGCATTGCCATTAAAAGAATAATGTAATTATTGAAGGGTAAAAAGATATTTCAATATTTAAAGGATATTTTGATAAACCAACATTATATTCATGCTTTTATAATAATAATAATATAATATAAATATAGATATAGATGGATAATTAAATGATGCTTACTCACGATTCCATCCTGAATCGTGACTTCAATTTCTTACTAAATTTTCATGTCCATCACCTTGGGTGGGGTGGACTCTGTAGGAGGTTGATAACTTTGCTAATACTTCTAGTGCCATAATTTAGGAAGAATATAGTTTGGCCCAAAACTTCATCCAATGTAATTCTAATTGTACTATATTATTGCAACTCTATTCATTAAATGAAAATATTCTTATCTGAAATCTGTTTCTCAAATGAATTTGTTACACTAGCCACGATTCTTTTATAGAAGAAAATAAGTCGTATCAATAAAAGTTAAATTGTATTTCTCCTTTATTACAGCGTGGTGTGTCTCTTTTTTATATTACAGTACAACAGACTCTTTTGTATAATACAAGTATTTAATTTCTATTAGATGTTATTGTGTATTTGTTGATGTGTTTGAGCATTTCATCTTTTTTCTATTCTTATTCCTTTACAATTCTTTTGTGATTCGACAGAAGTAGAACAAGAATACATGCTCCAAATATAACAAGAAGGTAATCCTTCAAGTAAATGTTAAAAGGCCCCACACCAAAAAAAATAAAAGACAACACACCACTAGTTGAAAATCTTAAGTTAATATATATGTTTTCGACGTATTATAATTTTTTCAGAAAATGTTTTAAGTTTCCTTAATTAAATTATTTTTATTGTGAAGTTGCTTTAGAATTTTTAAATATTTCCCATCCAAATAGAAATATATGATTTAAGTCATTGAAGAGTGCAAGCCATTATTTTCTACACTTCATTGCTCGCCACTGCTCAATTCAATATAAAAAATTATTATCAAACTTCGGTTATAAATACATTCTATTATGGATGTCCATTTGAATACTCCCACAACTGGATAAGTTTGAAATTTGATAAGTTTGAAACTAGATAAGTTTGAAATGAAGCAAGCAGCTTGCAAACAGGCAACTGGTCAACAACTTCTTTTCTTCTATACATAGAAAGTCAATTCACTTCATTTGTACATCAGTTTGAAGTTGAATAACATATCAATCTCTCTTTATATACTTGTCTCTGGTGTATTTACTTTATAATCTTTATTTTATAACATGTTATCAGCATGAGACCCTACCATCTGAAATAAATACTTTGAAAGCCTCGAAGATAATGACTTTCTTTTTCTTCATTAATGGAAAATCTTTCTAAACGTGAATTTATTGCCCTGGATATATCGTGAAAAAGCTACCTGTCTTGAGTGCTTGATGCGGAAATTCATCTTGATGCGATGGGTCTGGCAGACACCATCAAAGATAAAAATCAAGCATCAAATTAAGACGGTGATAAGGCAATGATATTCCTCCGCCATAATCTTGACGAGGGCCTGAAATTAGAATATTTCACTATTAAAGATCCTCTTATGTTGTGGAATTCTTTGAAAGATAGATATGACCACCTGAAGATGGTTGTACTTCCACAAGCACGTTCTGATTTGATCCATTTGATGCTACAAGATTTTAAATTTATCTGTGAGTATAATTCCTCCATGTTCAAAATTATTTCTCAGCTAAAATTATGTGATGAAAGTATCACTGATCATGATATGCTGGAGAAAACATTCTCCACTTTTACTACCTCTAGTATGCTCCTGCAGCCGTAATACCGAGAGATGAGGTTCGAGAAATATTCTGACCTAATTACACATCTTTTAGTGGTTGAATAACATAATGAACTATTAATACGAAATCATGAAAATTGACCTACTGGTACCATCCCATTTCCTGAAGTGAATGAGACAAACTTTCACCAATCTAGGCGTGGAAGAGGTTGTGGCCCCAGTCGTGATCATGGTTGTGGTCGAGGAATAAATTATATTCATGGTTGTCATTCTGCACCAAATAATACCCTTCAACACCAGCAGTGTAAAAAGAAGGATGAAAAGCATAAAGCGGTGCAAAAGAAAAGTTCAGAAAATAAATGCTATCGATGTGGAGGAAAGGGGAATTGGTCACGTACATGTCGTACGCCAAAGCACCTAGTTGAGATTATTAGGCCTCCCTAAAAAAGATAGAAGATAAGCAAATTTTATTTCTGAAGATAATGATGACTTCATGCATTTGGATGTAGCTGATTACTTTGCACTCTCAGAAATAGATCCTATAATCAGAGATGAATCTGTAGAAATTTAAAATATATAATTCATGTTGTTTGTATTAGCTAGTAAATCATGTTAAAAGATAAGTCATATTTTATTTTAGTGATACGGTTTGTACGGTTATGAACATTGTGAATAAAGTGTAAATCGTGTTTTGGTAAAGATATTTACTATACTATTCACTTTATCTATATTTACATTTTGAAGAGTATATGAAAATTTCTCAAATTTTATTTGGATCAATGATCAATCGTGCAGATATTTATGTGATTGATAGTGGAACAACGCATGTCATATTCAAAAATGTGAAATATTTTTCTCACTTGCTTAGAAAAAGGGCAAATATTAGTTTTCTGGTAATTCTAATTAATTGAAAGCTCTGAAAGAACTACTATATTTCTGCCTTAGGGGATGAAACTTGTTATAGAAGATGCATTGTTCTCTTCTAAATCCCCAAGAAATTTGTTGAGTTTCAAAGATATCCGCCAAAATAGGTATCATGTTGAGACATTAAATAAAATAAATAAAATAAATGTTGAATATATTGGTATTACCAAGCATGTAATGACATGTTTAGTGGTTATTGCACTTTTGACAATTTTACCAATGTCGACCCAATTCCCGAAGTTATTGGACGATCCTTGTGGAAGTTGAGAAATTAAAACCTTTAAGTGATATTGTTTAACCTATAGTTGACTTTTGAGTAGAAAAATCTTTTTCAGAATTATGTCGATTCCATGAGGTTCGGGGGATCGTTTATGACTTGGTGGGATATTCAGTTCCCGAGGCACTCATGAACATTTCGTGTTCTTGTTTGGAATCATAATTTTGGGTTTGGGGGGTTGACATGGTCCACCGGACCGCCGTTGAGAAATTTGAGGCCACAGGTAAGTTGGTAGCACATTTTTATGTGTGTGAATATTTGGTTTGTATCCGAAAGGCCTCAGATGGATGTCGGGATTTTGGGATGAAATTTGGTGAAACCAGAATCTTATGGTTTCTGGTGTCTCGCCCCAGCGAGACTAGTTGTGTTGCATCGTGGCCTATCCCGCTGATGCGAAACATGGATATTTAAGGATATCTATCCCAGCAAATGAATTCTCCACTAAGGCGAGATCGAGGGCGGACGACAGATCGCGGAGTGGGAAGCGCTGAATTAGAAAGTAATAAATACCCCATTTTGAACAATTCTTTCTCCGTTTCCATAATAAAAACCCTAAGGGTTCTAAGGTCGATGAGGAGAGCTCTTGGAGTGATTTTCTCTTTGGGGTAAGTTCTTTTATCTTGTTTATCTACCCTGTAAGCCTTAAATCTAAGGTAGAAATGAATGGGTTTAGTTGGAGAAGATGATCATTAAACTTTCTGCTGGGTATTTGAATTTTAGACCTTATAAATCAATTTTATTGATGACTCTTGCTAATATTGGGATAGTATTTCATGAATTAAATAATTATAAGCTTGAATCTCTACTCTAGAGTAAGATTATGAATATGGAAAACTTGGGTTTATGTCTAAATTGGGGGTTTTCATTCTAATGATGCAATTGAGGAATTAATGAGTCTAGTTAGCAATTGGGGAATAGAGTTAAACGTATTTCATGTTGGATTACCAATTCCACCTTTAAGGACCCCTTTTTGACCTTGTGAGCCCGACGTCCCCTTACTTTAAAGAGCGAATTTCTCTTAGAATGAACTTATAGCAAATTGAGTATTGTTAATCTTCTTATCTAGCGTAGAGTTCGATAATTACTAGACTTTGGGTATTCAGAACATTTTCGGAAGGACAAGGCGCTTACGTGACTTTTCGAGGCACCAGCTTGGCATTCAGGTAGGTTACGGCTTACCTTCTGGTTAGACATCGATTAGTAAAGCGTATGTATAGTTAGATACTATTGGAGAAAGCATGTAAGCCTTCGGGTATGAAGTTGGAATGGATTACTTAGGATGGATACAATTAACTGTTTGTGACTTGTTGCCTCTTTGTGATTGCTGAACTTGTACGTAGTTGCCATACCGTACTTGTGATATATTTGTCTGTCATTCATTTTGGTATTATCATAGATAGAGAGACAAACTGGACTTGATACTGATATACTGTGAAATGTGCCCATGTGTGGCACAACCAGAATTTGATTATGATTTACACTTGAGATTGATACATGCATATCATTCATACACATTTTACATGAATCATTGTTGTGAACTTTGATTTGACATTAATAATGGTAAGAGGGAAATTGAAACATCAGAGGCTTCTTATTATAGTGTTAGCTACGTGCTTATTTCGTATGGCCTCTTTTGCATGTATAATTCTTGTTACCGATATGGTCCGAAGGAAAAGTGTTCCGAACGTAGCATTGTACAGATTTGGAAATAAGGTCAGATTGGTAACTGATTTACGGATGTTGTTATGTTTATTTATCTCTTGATTAGTGCTGAATTCGACATTCATACATGCATTCATCCTCATTTTCATGATATATTGATATTACCTATGATTGGCGTGATGGTGATAAGTGAGAAAGAAACAACATATTGATTGTGCATCCATTCTATGATGTGATATATGAAATGGCTAGTGGTGTGGTGGGTAGAATAGTCAATCTAGGTTGCGTGATACGGAGTGACTGCTACATAGACTTCGCGGGTCCCCCATGGGTCATGACTACTGGGATGATGATATATTCCGCCCGAAGCATGTATGTACAACAGGAGATAGTTGGCCAGTGCATAAAATTGTATCATATATACATTCACATTACGTCCATTCATATGACTGATTCTTGTTGTTTCTCATGCTATTACATGATGCGGTTTAGCCTTGATCCTTTACTTGTTAATTCATTTGAGATGGTGGTTGCTTGTTAATCTCTTCTTAGGCACTTGATGAATTCCAGGACTAGAGATTTCGTCTAGGCTATGAATGTAGACTATTGAGATCTAGTATAATTCACTTTATTGCAAGTCTTACGTGGGTGTGCTTAGTGATTACTTCATTTCCGTATCCCTTGGATTCTGACTGGATACTTGATACTCTGTTGTTTACTTTTGGTTTGTGATAGGGTTTGTACTTAATTGCGAGCATGTCTATTCTTCAGTTTCTTCCTTTATTTATGTTAGCTAACTGTTGTCGGCATATGATACCTACCAGTACATAGTGTTTGTACTGATACTACTCTTACTACACCCTTTTCGGGGTGTTGAGTTTTTGCAGGAACTTCAGCGAAGTTCGATTAGCCTTCAAGGATCTCATGGAGTTCATCTAGATATTTTTTTTGAATTTCTTTCTAAGCAGAAGTGTATTCGAGTTGTAGTTGTAACTTTCATTCAAGTCGTATACTTAGAAGCTCTTATACTATTCAGACCAGATTTCTTGGGTAGTCGTTGTAATCCGCACTTATGATATTTATAATTTAGACTTAAATTTATTTTGTTCTATTTACTTTATTATTATTGAATTGATGATTAAGGTATGGGTTTGCCTACTGAGGTGGAAAATGGTAGGTGTCCGCACGACTGAGTTATTTGAGTCGTGACAAGTTGGTATCAGAGCCCTAGGTTACCCAGCCTATAATTACAAAAGCAATGCCTAGTAGAGTCCTACTTATGGGTGTGTTGCGTGTCACACTTATAATTGGGAGGCTATAGGATATTTATGAAACTTTGAACTCTTTCATTCCTTCGTGCTACTTCATTCGAATCGGTATCTAGTTGATTCCAATTGGTATCTGAATTTCCTTATCTTAATCACCCACGGGCGGTGGGATCTCGGCATTAATTATTTATAACGTGTTATGGTATGGTACGAGAGTGTTATCCTGATTCAGATGCATGACCTAGTTTAATTTCTAGCGATGGCTTGAGGATTTAGTTGTGTGTAGTCGTGGTTAGACTCATTTTTTGTGGGGGATCCCTTGAGAATTGGGAGAGATGGTACAGAGGATCACATGATCTCTATATTTTTAGCGTTGGGTTGCTCGAAAGTGGCAAAGTGCAATTAGGACTTTATTAGAGTGATTTGTTCGATGATATGATTGGTTGGGAAAGTTTCAACATCATCAAGGTATTATGATGGTTTACGTGACACGAGGTGTACTAATGGTAGGTCTACCATTCGTCAGTGGAAGGGTATTGAGTGTCGATATGCAGGGACTAGTTTAAGTTTGGTAAGGATCTTCGATTGTGGCAAAAGTATAGTGACCGCGTGTAATAAAGAAGGGAAGTTGAGAATAAGGACATAAAGGATGACTTTTGTGGAAAACGTGTAGCTAAGTAAGATTTCTTAGGGTATTTTGGTAAGAGTGCTTTGTGTTAATGGGACGGAGGCATAAAGATGAGGATTTGGATAGACTAATCCATTATTAGGAAGGAAAAAATTGGTATCTGACGTCTTTGTCATGATAAGGTTGCAATTGGTGCGAGATTGGATTTCGTCTTCAGTCGTGAGAAGTTAAGATAGACTTCGACGTGACTATATAGTAGTGGTTGTAGGTTCTTTTAATAAAGTAGTTATCAGTTCTAGATCGAAAAACAATGCTACTTGTGACGATTGGAGACTTAAAATATTGGGTAGTTGTGGTACTGATCCTTTAGTAAGGGTATGTTCACCGGGTCTTCGTGTTTAGAGGAATGATAATGGTAATGTGGGATCAAGAGCTATTTGATTTGAGAATTATCTTGCAGTCATATATGGTAGAATCGACATAAGGGTTCAGGGTTGTGTTGGTATGTTTGCTTATGTCGTGGGTCAATGGGAGCCAATGTTTGACGAGTAAGAATGACTTTAGTGTTGGAAAAGTGTGATGTTTTAATACGCAATGAGCTATCGGGTGTTGCATCTAATATTGGATTAGTATTGAGGGCCTTGTACCTATTGTGTGAGTTTCGACTGGTTCCTGCTACCACTGGTGTACCATTCAGTTGAGTTGATCGGATGGAAGGGATAATTGCGCGAATAGTTAGAGGTGTTTTGGTTTGACAATTGGCACGTTCAAAATGGTAAATCAATGACAAAGTTTGAATTAATTTGAGTTGTAGAAAACATTTCAGAATTTGAGTTAAGGGAATTTGAGCAAATGCACCTTGGCAGAGATACATGAGGACGTTAGTAGGATAGTGTATATGATACGATGTATTTAGAATGTATTATGTTTTAGAGTTGAGTCGGTTAGAGAAATGGCTAGTTAGTGACGATAATTGTGATTTGATTGGAATTGGGAAATTGAATAGTCAAGAAAGTATAGTTGATTGAGAATCAGTAAAACTAAGGTACACTTCGGTATTACTTTGGTCATTTTGGGTTGTGGTGTTGTTGTCTTGCGTATTTAAGACAAGGTGTGATTGTTGAGTATGCTTAAAAAGGAAGTCCACAGAAATAGACAAGTGATATGATGAAGTTCAGTAGGTTTTTATGATCAGCGACTAGTGAGAAATAAATCTCAGATAACCAACATGTTAAGGCTTATGGAAGTGGCTTGGGTGGTGCACTGTTGGGAAATTTTGTAACACTCTTCCGTGGACAAGTTAGTTAAGGGAAAGGAGTTGTGAAAATCTCTATTATATGGAGGCTAAAGTTATATTTTTTAGATGAGATCGTATTCATGGTAGTGCATTATATTGCAAGTAATGTTGGTTGGACAGCTTGGGTGAGCACTTTTGGATATTAAGGACTTGGAAGTATATGCGTGATATTTAGAGCGGTAGTTGTAAGATTTGATACTTTTGGAATTATTATGGCCATATCGTGGTGTAAAAATGAGAGGTTTGATGGTTAATGGGATATTATATGAGGCTACAGGATTTGCGTAAAAAATGTTTGGGGTTGTATCAGATTGGCATATCGGGTAGAAGTTTAGAAACATGAAGATTGCGATCCTAAAGTATAGTTCTTCGGTACTAAGTGGATATCTTGGATAGAACTTAGCTTTTGGAGTCAAAAGTGACAGACATGATCGAATTTTACATGAGGAGAATATTAGAATTGGCCACCACAGATGTGTGGTAGGGATGTAATTGGTTTCAGAAGGTTGGAGTCAGTTCGAGTGTCTGTTGGTAGTATTCAGGGGTTGTGCATTCATTTCGGGTTAGAAATTATTCAGTTGGAGCTTGTTGGACTATGATTTTATTTCTAGGAGAACTTATGGGTTCCAGCAAATCACTCTCACGGATTCGAGGAGATTTGGTTCAGTGAAGTATGACAAGTTTATCAAGCTTTATTAGGGTTTTGCTAGTGGACTGGTGATATTTTACCGAGAGCAGCTACTCTGACAGATGTAATAGGTTAAGTCGGTACTTGGTAATGATTCATGGAGGTATTATGGTCGCGAGAGGTCTAGACATTGATCAAATGGTGCCCTATAGGCTTGGCTCAGCAAGGTATTCAATAGTATGCTTCATGTATTGTGATTTGAAAGTTTAAGAACTTAGAACTGGCGAAGTCGGCTATGAGTAACATCAATTTGATGAAATTGCTTAAAGTTGCTCTGTTAAAGTTTGTGCTATTTTGAGGAATATGGTGGACCTATCGATCACGTTCAGAGGTACGGTTATATCGAACCAGGTAATTCCAGCAAAAAGCAGTTCATATAATCGAAAATCGGTAGTAAGAGAAACTCAAGCATGGAAATATGGAAATTTGGTATTTTAGCTAAGTTAGAGGAAGTTTCAACTGATAAGGCGAAAGGGCAATGATTTGTTTTGGCACACTTCGTGCTGTAGAGGCTTCCATGTTGTTATATGAATGATTCATTGGTTACCATCAACTTTCATACTTTCTTTCTTTATTCTAGGATGAGCGATTATTTAATTGGTATCTGATGTAATGACCCATTTAGTCGTTATTGCACTTTTAACTATTTTACCCCTGTCGACCCAATTCCCAAAGTTATCAGACGATCCTAGTGGAAGTTGAGAAATTAAAACCTTTAAGTGAGACTGTTTGAAATATAGTTGACTTTTGAGTAGACATGTTTTTTTTGGAATTCCGTCGATTATGTGAGGTCCGGGGGATCGTTTATGACTTAATGGGATATTCGGTTCGGTTCGGTTCCTAAGGTGCTCGAAAGCATTTCGTGTTCTTGTTTGAATCTTTATTTTGGGTTTGAGGGTTAACTTGGTCAACCAGACCTCCGTTGGGAATATCGAGGCCACTGGTGAGTTCGTAGCGTATTTTTATGTGTATATTCATATCTGGTTTGTATCCGAGAGGCCTCAGATGGATGTCGAGATTTTGGGATGAAATTTGGTGAAACCAGAATCTTCTGGTTTCAGGTGTCTAGCCCCAGCGAGACTAGTTGCACCACAGGGGTCTGCCACAGCGTCATCTGGCCCGCTAATACGAACCTTGGAGGGGGCGGACGACGGATTGCGGGAGCGGGAATCGCTGAATCAGAAAGTAATAAATACCTTATTTCGAACCATACTTTCCCCATATCCGTATTAAAAATCATAAGTGTTCTAAGGTCGATTTGGAGAGCTCTTGGAGTGATTTTATCTTTGGGGTAAGTTCTTTTACCTTATTTATTATTTATCTACCCTTGTAAGCTTGAAATTTAAAGTGGAAATGAATGGGTTTAGTTGGAAAAGATGACCATTAAATTTTATGGTGGGTATTTGAATTTTAGATCTTATAAATCAGTTTTATTGATGACTCTTGCTAATATTGGGATAGTATTTCATGAATTAAGGAATTGTAAGCTTGAATCTCTACTTTAGACTAAGATTATGAATATGGAAAACTAGGGTTTATATCTAAATTGGGGTTTTCGTTCTAATAAAGCAATTGAGAAATTAATAAGTCTAATTAGCAATTGAAGAATAGAATTAAACGTATTTAGTGTTGGGTTACCAATTCTACCTTTGAAATCCCCATTTTGACCTTGTGAACCTGATTTCCCCTTACTTTAAAAAGCGAATTTCTCTTAGAAAGAACTTATAGCAAACTTAGTATTGTTAATCTTCTTATCTACCTTAGGGTTCGATATTTATCAGACTTTGGGTATTCGAAAGATTTTCAAAAGGGCAAGGCACTTGCGTGACTATTCGAGGTACCAACTTGGCATCTAGGTAGGTTACAGCTTACCTTCTGGTTAGACTTCGGTTAGCTAAGCATATGTATAGTTAGATACTATTGGAGAACACATGTAGGCCTTCGGGTATGAAGTTGGGATGGATTACTTAGGATGGATACTATTAACTGTTTGTGACTTGTTGCCTCTTTGTGATTGTTGGACTTGTACGTAGTTGTCATACCGTACTTGTAATATATTTATCTGTCATTCATCTTGGTATTATCATAGATAGAGAAAAAAACTTGACTTGATACTAATATTGTAAATGTGCCCATATGTGGCACAATTGGGATTTGATTATGATTTACACTTGAGATTGATACAGGCATATCATTCATACACATTCTACATGAATTATTATTGTGAACTATGATTTGACATTAATAATGGTGAGAGGGAAAGTGAAATATCGGAGGCTTCTTATTATGGTATTAGCTACGTGCTTATTTTGTATGGCCTCTCTTGCATGTATAATTGTTGTTACCAATATGGTTCGAAGGAAAAGTGTTCCGAACGTAGCATTGTACAGATTTGGAAATAAGGTCAGATTGATAACTGATTTACGGATGTTGTTATGTTTATTTTTCTCATAAATAGTGCAGAATTCGACATTCATACATTCATTCATCCTTATTTTCATGATATATTGATATTACCTGTGATTGGCGTGATGGTGATAAGTGAGAAATAAACAACATTGATTCTTATGACATATTGATTGCGCATCCATTCTATGTTGTGTGATACGGAATGACTAGCGGTGTGGTGGATGGAAGACTCACTCTAGGTTGCGTGATATGAAGTGACTGGTACATGGACTTTGCAGGTCCCCCATGGGTCATCACTGCTGGGACGATGATATATTCCACCTTAAGCATGTATGTACGACAGGAGACAGTTGGCCAGTGCAATGCATTGCATCACATATACATTCACATTACATCCACTCATATGACTGATTGTTGTTGTTGTTTTTTATGGTATTACGTGATGCAGTTTAACCTTGATCCTTTACTTGTTAATTCATTTGAGATGGTGGTTGCTTGTTAATCTCTTCTTAGGCACTTGCTGGATTCCAAGACTAGAGATTTCGTCTAGGCTATGACTGTAGACTACTGAGATCTAGTGTAATTCACTTTATTGCAAGTCTTACGTGTGTGTGCTTAGTGATTACTTCATTTCTGTATCCCTTATATTCTGACTGGATACTTGATACTTGGTTGTTTAATTTTGGTCTGTGATAGGGTTTGTACTTGATTGTGAGCATGTCTATTCTTCAGTTTCTTCCTTTATATATGTTAGCTAACTGTTGTCGGCCTATGATACCTACCAGTACATAGTGTTTTGTACTGATACTACTCTTGCTACACCCTTTTCAGGATGTAGAGTTGTTGCAGGAACTTCAGCGAGGTTCGATTAGCCTTCAAGGATCTCATGGAGTTCATGTAGATTTTTCATAGTATGATTTTAACGAGCCACATTATGTATTGATGAACATCCAAGGGGGAGTGTTATAAATACACTGTATTATGGATGTCCATTTGGATACTCCCACAACTGGATAAGCTTGAAATTGGATAAATTTGAAATCAAGCAAGAAGCTTGCAAGCGGGCAGCTGGTCAACCGCTACTTTTCTTCTATAAATAGGAAGTCAATTCAGTTCATTTGCACATCAGTTTTTGAAGTTGAATAACATATCGGTCTCTCTCTATATACTTGTCTCTGCTGTATTTACTTTATAGTCTTTATTTTACTATTGCAGAAAAGAGATCCATTCCACTCGTTTTAAAAAATAATGAATATTGTAACAACTTTAAATTATCACCGAGTTTTCATCTATGATACTCCGGATCTATATCCTACTATTTGTATGATTAACCTACCTTAATAAAAACCAAGCTGAAACATGTTCTTGAAAATGAATTCAATAACAAAACGTTTTTCACAAAAATATTTTTGCATACGATTGCAAAAAAAGAATATAAATTATCGACAACTAACAACAACATACTCAGTGTAATCGCATAAGGTGGGATTTGGGGAGGGTAGAGTGTACGCATACCTTTCCCCTACCATGGAGGTAGATGAGTTATTTTCGACAAACCCTCGACTCAAAGAAAATCACATCAGTCAGGAAAAAGAAATAAATGCAGTAACGATGTCATGAAAAAATTCAAAATAAAGCATCATAAAGAAGTTTGAAAAAAAAACAATAATGTAACTACGAAAAAATCGTATGTCAGTCAAAGTACAAAACACAATAGATAATAAAAGGAATCAAAGGACAAGAAACTAAAAGAGTACTACGACAACTCAATTAATCAATTTTAGAAAGACTTTTTAGAAAGTGATCATAAATTTTTTAAGGAGCACTAAAACCAGCATCCAATTAAGAAGAAGATAAAACTTCACAAAAATATGTATTTGCATTTAGCACATTACATTACATTACATTAATGGTTAATTAATGTGTATTTTTATCTCAATATATCATTTATCATTGTTAAATTAATATAGCTTAATGTATGCATAGTAATTCGGCCTCTGTCTCTGTTGTCATATTTGATTTTTTTGCTCTTTGACACGAAAATAGAACAGGTAAAACGATCTTAAATAGGGTCATACCTGAAGAAATTATCCTTGGTACTCGTGTGTTCTCCATCCGTATGCATAATTGACTTAAAAGATCAAATACATAGACAGTTCGTTTAACTTGTCCCAATATTTCATTTAGCCGTCTAAATTTAACCTATCACCATTTGAACACTTGGGCGGAAAGAGTCCGTTCTGAACACAAAAGGAAGGCGGGTTTGATCTCTATTAGCACGTGTATAGGTTACATAATTTACCATATTTTGTATTGTATAATTATGGTAGGATTATGATTCTTATTAGAGAAGGATTTAAAATTGTACACCTATATATATTTGTATTAATAAGAAAGGCTCCCCAAGGGGAAATTAATACAATCTTACATTGTATCAAAAGCCAAAATCCTAACCTAGAAAAAATCCTCCTCCTTGCCCCCACCCCCTGCCAACAGTACTCTAGATTTTTCTCACTTTTCTTTCCAATCCCCACTACTCTAATGAAAAATTTGGCTACTCCCACCTCTTCCGATGCTTCCGCTTCTACCCCAGTCGTCATCCAAACACCCACAACCCTCTACTCACCATCTTTCCATCCGGCTCTCGCCGTTACTAACATCAAGAATTTTATACCTTTAATTCTTGATCAGGAAGATGGCCAATGTTGGTCATGAGTGGAACTGATTTCGTATTCATGCATGTGTATATCATGTGCTTGATCATATAGACAACTCTTTTCCTCGTCCTTCGGATATGGATGACACCACATGACATTGCCTCGATGTCGTAGTCCAACAGTGTATATATGGCACTATATCCAAAGGATTTACTCTACACAATTATGAAAACAGGTGCCTCCGCCCGTGATCTATGGACACGTAAGAAATTTTTCAAGATAACAAGAACACTCGAGCAGTGTACTTGGAATAGTAGTTCAACAACACCAGTCTTGAAATGTTTTCTAATATGTCGGAGTATTGCAGAAAATTAAAACTGGTGGCTGACCAATTGTCCAACATAGGCACGCATGTTTCCGAAACGAAGATGATGTTACAATTAGTTGCAAGCCTACCAAAGGGTGAATATGACACGTTAGCCACGATGATACAACAGGCTGACCCCCTATCCAGTTTTAACAAAGCTCGTTCACAGTTAATGTTGGAAGAGACACGACGTGTGAAGCAAGATGAGCACAACCAAAAGGCGTTAGTAGTTGACACGTCCACATAAAACAATATCGCCGCCGGCCAGCCGCCACTGCCGAAAAATAGTCAGTCGCGGCAGAACCGCGTTAGCAGAGGTCACGGAGGTGGACGTAACGGGAAGGGTCGCGAAAAAGGTGATAGGGTACAACAGGCCAGCTAGCAGGCGCAGTAACCCAATTATTCAGCCTCGTGGGTTGGCCCAGCTGGCGTATACCAACAAGGGAACCGAGCTGCACATACAATAGTCCAGCCAGCCCAGTTCCAGTTTCAGAACTCAGGTTTTTTGGGCTCAGGTCCAGGCTATTGACCAACCCACTACCAGCAGCCACAGGCCCACTTCGCCCAGGCCCACCTCTTGCAGCAGCCCAGTAATCCGGCCCCCTCTGATTTGGGTCAGGCTTTTACCAGTTTGAACTTGCAACAGTCCGATGAAAATTGGTACATGGACTCGGGCGCCACATGTTACCTCACCCGCTCTACAGGTAAAATTCTCAAACTGTTTCGTTTAAAGCATCCTCAATACATTACTGTTGGCAATGGTCATCGCATTCCAATCCAGAGCTATGGTACCGCCTACACACCACCGCCTCATCCACTATTTTCCCTTAATAATGTCATGTATGCCCCGAACATCATTAAGAACTTAATTTCTGTCCGCAAATTTACTCGTAATAATTCCGTCTCTGTTGACTTTGACCCTTTTGGTTTTACTGTGAAGGATCTTCGTACGGGGACACCTCTTACGAGATGCAATAGCACGGGGGATCTCTATCCATTCTTATCCACCTCCGCTGCTAGCTCTTGCTCTCCCATATCTCTAGTTGTTATCTCTCCGTCAACTTGGCATAATAGACTTGGTCACCCAGGAGCTCTAGTTTTTAATTTTCTTAGATGCAATAATTTTATTACAAGTAATAATGGGAAACTTGCCCAACACTGTGTTTCTTGTTCTTTAGGAAAACATGTTCGTCTTCCTTTTAAACCATCCACAAGTGTTATGTTTTCTCCTTTTGATATTATTCATGTTGATTTATGGACGTCTCCTATCTCTAGTTCACTCGGTCATAAATATTATCTTGTCATGTTAGATGATTTTTCTCATTATATTGGGATCTACCTGCTCAAATTTAAATCTGAAGTGTTTGCCAAATTTTTTGAGTTTCGTACCTTTATCAAAACACAGTTTGAAAAATACATTAAATCCTTTTAGTGTGATAATAGTCGTGAATTCAATAATTCCATGTTTCACCGATTCTGTCGAAACAATGACATGGTTTTTCATTTCTCATGTCCCCACACATCGCCTCAAAATGGTAAAGCAGAACGAATCATCCACACCATAAATAACATGGTTCGTACTTTACTGTTTCATGCCTCCCTTCCTCAGTCCTTCTGGGTCTATGCCATCAAGATGGTATAATACATTCTAATTATTTTACCTACCAGTACCCTTCATAATATGACCCCTACCGAAATTATGTACCGTCGGATCCCTTCCTACGACTACCTTAGGATATTCGGTTGCCTGTGTTTCCCCAATCTTGACTCCACCGCCCCTCACAAATTAGCACCTCGAACCATACCCTGTGTCTTTGTAGGTTTCCCGTCTAATCATAGGGGCTATCTCTGATATGCCATGCCACTCGTAAAATCCACATCTCTCGTCACGTCACGTTTGATGACACCACCTTCCCTTTTTTGACTATTCACAAATTTTGAAAGATGGATTATACCTTTCTTGATGAATCCGACATCGCTCCCGTCATTCTCAGTGAATTGTGTCAGTCAACCACCCAAACACCACCTCTGCCACCCACTGTCGAAACCGCCGACCGCCGGTCTGCGGTTCAACCACCTCCAACCACCACCACCGACCGCATCTTTGCGTCGCCGTTGCCACCCTTTTCTCTGTCAAAAATACCGCTGACTGCCACCACCGGCTGTCAGCCCACCGTCTCGGTTTCACCACCAATCGTCGTCCCTTTTACTCTGTCCCTTCCACCATCCCATAGCAACCCCGCCAACCCCCCACCCACTGCAATCCCAAACCAAAACATCACTCCCAACCCACCAACCACTGGATACCCACCACCACCCAAACACGGACCCAACCCAATCGTCTAAAGCCCCCACCGACATCAAACCCAACTTTCTCCATCTCACCACATATCGATTTTCCCAGATCGATAAATCCATACCTCCCGTTGTTGAACCCTGAAACTACCCAACCTGTAGCATCACCCAACAACCAAATCCACACACCACAACTGTACCTGGACCCACACCCACACCGTGACCCATACCCCATTACCTGCACAAAACACCACACTGCCCTCACGCGCCATATGGAAACCTGAGCCTAACATGAGATTTTCAAACCTAAAGTCCAATTTAACCTATCCACACAACTTATTTCCCCAATTCCCAAAAACCCAAAATTAGCCAAACTAGACCCAAATTGGAATGCGGCCATGTGTGAGGAGTTTAATGCTTTAACGAAACAACACACTTGGGATTTGGTTCCTCGACCGAAGGGGGTGAATGTGATCCGATGAATGTGGCTTTGTCGTCACAAATACAGAGACATTGGTGACTTAGAAAGGTATAAGGCTAGACTTGTGGCAAATGTCACTAATCAGTAGGAGGGTATTGATTGTGGTGAGACATTCAGTCCGGCTGTGAAACCGGCTACCATTCGCACAGTTATGAGTATTGCTATGGGTAAGTATTAGCCTATTCATCAACTTGATGTGAAGAATGCATTTCTACATAGTGATCTGAAAGAAATGATTTATATGCACCAGCCGCCTGGTTTCGTTCATCCGGCAACCCCTCAGCATATATGTCATCTTCGTAAGTCACTCTATGGTTTGAAAACAGGTCTCTTGAGTATGGTATGATCGTTTTGCACAGTACATTATGCAGATTGGGTTCGTATGCAGCAAGTATGATAATTTTCTCTTTACTTTTCATCGAGGTAGTAGCATTGCTTATTTGTTGTTACATGTGGATGACATCGTGCTCACTGCCTCCTCTGATGTGTTGAAAAATGAGATTATTACACTACTTAAAATTGAATTTGCTATGACTGACTTGGGGAAGTTGAGCTATTTTTTGGGGATATCGGTGACACGTTCTGCGGATATTATGTTTTTATGTCAGCGCAAGTATGCAGAGGAGATAGTGTACAGGGCTAAGATGGAAAACTGCAAGATCATGTCCACTCGGGTTGACTCTAAATCAAAGCTTAGTGTTGTTGATGGTAACCCAGTGTCCGATCCCACTCTTTATAGGAGCCTTGTAGGAGCACTTCAATATCTTACCTTCACCAAGCCTGACATCGCTTATGCTGTTCAGCAGGTATGCTTATTTATGCATGCCCCCAAGGAGCCTCATTTCACTGCCCTTAAACGTGTCATTCGTTATGTTAAGGGCACCCTTGATTATGAATTGCACATATACTCCTCAGCACCAATCAGGTTGTTATCATACACAAATACTGATTGGGCAGGATGTCCGAACACGCGACGCACCACCTCCGGCTACTGTATTTTCTTAGGAGATAATCTCATTTCATGGTATGTCAAAAGGCAGGCCACCCTATCCCGTTCGAGTGCAGAAGCAGAGTATAGAGGCGTTGCTAATGTTGTTGCTGAGATCTGTTGGCTTCGAAACCTTCTTTTGGAGCTGCAATGTCCCTTGCGTAAGGCGTCTTTGGTTTACTGTGATAACATATTCGCCATATATTTATCTCATAATCCGGTTTAGCATCAGCAAACCAAACATATTGAGATGAATATACATTTTGTTCGTGAGAAGATTGCTCTTGGTCATGTTAGGGTGTTGCATGTGCCTTTTTCATATCAGTATGCAAATATTTTCACCTAAGGCCTTCCTAGACAGCTCTTTCTTGACTTTAGATCCAGTCTCAGCGTCCGGCCTCATTCCGCTTCGACTGAGGGGTGTATTAGCACGTGTATAAGTTACATAATTTACTATATTTTGTATTGTATAATTATGATAGGATTAAGATCCTTATTAGCGAATGATTCAACATTGTACACCTATATATATTTATATTAATGAGAAAGACTCTCAATGAGAGATTAATACAATCTTACAATCTCTACTCAAAATGTGCCACTTACGCACGTTTTTCTCAAACAATGAAAAAGTTAAATTGTGTGTAGTTCACACGATAACCTGTCAAAAATTGCCAATTAGACAATGCCATGTGGAAAATGGTTTCAAATAAATAATTATTCCTGCTGTCCTAATATATATGACACACTTTTTTTTAGTTAATCTAAAAAAGAATGACACAATAATTTAACGTTAAACTTTACATTTTACGCTTAACGAGATAATTTATAATCATACAAATATATTTGACTTATTTTAGGCCACAAAATTCAGAAGTAATCTCCTCTTATTTCTTGAATTTCGTGTCCAATCAAATTACGTCATATAAATAATAAATTGGGATGGAGAAAGACTCTTTTGAACAGCAAACAAAAATTTTTAAAAGTGATCTTAAAATTTGAAACACTAGGCAGACCTTAAAATCCAACTGAACTTTGTTTTCTCCATTGAGAATTTTACAAAAGAAAGTGGTTAGAATTGCAGAGGCAATTTGATTCAGAATTCATGAACAATGTCTAATGCTTCGACAGACTTCAATTTTGTGCTGCCAAAATTTTCACTGACCGCCTACTAGCAATGGCTAGAATTTTAATTTTAGCTCCGTCATTATTCTACTTCTCTTTTGAGTGAGGGTGGTCGTAGTGCAGAATTGACGTGATGGTGACAGTGAAGTGTCAAAGTTGGTGTTGATTTCTCAAGGAAGAGGGACAGTCTTCTTTCTAATGAATGAATTCTGATTGGTTTTAGATGAATATTGGCGAAGATGGTGATAATCTGGTGGAGATAGTGACGGCGCGTCGTTGGACCCATTATAGGTGGAGCAGATTGTGGTGGATTTGGTGACGGCACAGAAGGAGACGAAAGGACTATCCGACGAAATTTGATTGTTGAATCAAATTCAATTTGAGATTGTTTGTGAATATACTGTAAATTACAGTTGATATAAAATGAATAAAATAAAATAAATATAATAAATATTGTTCAGGTTGAGATGCGAATATCTTGCTCTTTTTAAGGGAATTTAGGTGCACTACGGCATAATCTTAACCGGTCTAACAATAACACTCTCGGTTTGTCCCCTTCAGAATACAACAATCCGATAACGTTGTGTGATTCAAACAACTATGCACTAATTGAAGAGTTCAAAGCTACACCATAAAAACACATTCCTTCAACATAAAATTACCCTCTATTATAATAAATTAGATGGAGGTTTAGAATATTTTTCTTTCTATCAACTCTCCCTTTTACTACACAACCTCAAAACACAAAACACAATACTATTTGTCGTCCACTTCTGCTATACACCACACAAGGAAGAAACACCACTGATTATTGGTGTAAAATTCTTTCATAAAATAAATATCAGGTAGTAGGACAATAGTGAGGTTGAATATGAGAATGTGATTAAAAGAGTTATGCTCTGGTGACATAATTAGTTGGATAAATTACACCATCACTTTCTTATCAATTTATGGCCACTAACATGACAAGAAGTAATGCATTTTAATAATATAATTTTATTATTAAAATGTACACAAACACCAATATTTTCCCACTCATTTTAATAGTATTAAAATAACAAAGATTCACCAATTTAGTTGAAGAGGGGCTATTATGCATAATGGAGAGCTCTACATTGAATTTTCATTTAGTAAAACAGTGATCTCTATTCCAGAGTATGTAGTGTGCTTCGCATGGAACTATGATTTCTTAAGGAAAATAAAATATCATTGCTTACACATATTAATCAGGATATTGACATAAACTTTAATAGCCAGCACATTACGGCCTTGTATTATCCCGATTTTCATGAGTGTTTTTTAGAACAAGCCCAATTCTATAGGAAGTTGTCTACCTCCACACTTACATATGTGAAGTTCTGTCTAGGGTGCTCCTGTAACTTCAATACCCCACTCATTCGAGCTATAAATTTTCAGGATGAGTTCATAGACTCAACCTCTACCAATTATTACATGATAAATGCACTCGCATCATTGGGAGGGCATAAAAATGATATAATGATACATTTCATAACAAGTCATCGTATGATTCGTTTTTTCCATTGAACCTGGTTATAGGATCTCTAATTACCAGGTTGGATTTCCTCATATATGACTCATGAATTTTAGGTCTTCAATCACATCCCTCGATGTGCTCTAGCCCATTTTTCTTGCTAAGACCTTAGTCTGTAAATCTATAAAATTATCACAAGATTTAACATAATCAATGCTAATGGCACCACTTGTCAAATATGAGCACACAATATAATATTTCCTCTCATAGGTCTGGATATGCTATTGTAATAGTGGTTTGTACTCTACTAATCACAATAAATTAAAATAGAAAAAATTGATTTTTCAAGATAAGATATTTGAATAATAAATTTCTCAACCAATTCTCTTCTTCACTAAATTAAGTTAAGCAATAACTCAACTACCATTGTAGGATGACAATTTTTTAATTTTCAACAAATAGCACCAAATATTCTCATCTGCATAAAAAAACCTTTGAGTACAACAATATTGCCATACATGTTTTGTACCAAGTAAATATACCTGACATGCTTTTACATGCTAAGTACTTCTTTCATACGCAATATCAGACCCAAGTGCAGTCAATCCCATCTCGTACAAATTTGTACTTCACATTTTACTCAACATAAATGTGACTAGTCAAGAAACATTCATCACATGTTTTGTGACATTTTTTATTTCTAAGAATGAAATTTATCTCACTCAAATATTTCGTTTCAAAATGGCTACTCTTTACATATTTTTTATAGCTTCTTTAATAATACTTATGTAAGTGCCAAATATTACAAAATCATATGCAAATAATAATATGTGAATTATTTCAACACGAATATATGCATTTGACACACTTTTTTGTTCTAACTCTTTTTCGACCATGCATGAACAAATTTTTCATGTCAAATATATTTTTATTTTCCACCCCTAATATTTTTAGAATTAATGAAAATAAACGTTCATGAAAAGTAATATCATGTCAAGACCCAAATCGGAGGGTCATGACGGGCACCCGACCTTACCTGTCGAGTAACTAATCATATAATCAACATCTAATCGTAACTAAACACAGGCCACAAGGACCGTCACCCAGTACCCTACTGACACATAGAAATTATAAACTAGAGAGAATCTATGTAAAATCTTACCAACAGAAGGACTCAACCCATGCATATATACATACTAAGGCCGACAAGGCCATACTTGACTGCTATACACAAGACATTGTCTACAAGCCTCTAAAGAGTACGCAATATCATAAGGTCGGGACAGGGCCCCGCCATACCCACATGTACATGCAAAAATACCGTACCGAGATTAGACCGACACTCCGAAACAAGGGGAGTGCTCCAATATCCGCTGAGTCAGCAACCTACTAATGCGGATCGTCGCCTTGCCTACGTGAACCTGCGAGCATGAAACGCAGCATCCCCCGATAAAAGGAACGTCAGTACGACTGATTTACCAAGTATGTCAGGCATGAAAAATAGCATAACAGAGACATAAAAGTAAACTGAGACAAGAAACAACCAACCAATAGTGAATGCATCTAAGGATGATAATATGCTTAAGTGTCATGCACAATGTGGTCATACATAAATATATGCGTATATAACGCCGTCTCCCATCATATCATTTCGGCCTTTGTGGGCATAATCATCCTCATTTACTAGCTGATCAGGTGTTGTGCGTATATAATGCCGTATCCCTTTTCCCATCCCCTACATATATATATAATGCATACCATATAGTGGTGTATATAACACATGTGGGTTAAGGGTAATACATGAATATAATGCATGAATGATAATAAAACATGAGTTTATCAGAGTGACATAATATCGCTTCACATCCGATTAACATTATGAATACTAACATATTTTTCATATACCTCAATAAGGATTTAGGAACATATTTAGACATGAGAATAAATAACATGAACATTCTTAACTACTAAGAGTAGAATCATTTATGGGACAATATTACGTTTACGTTTTGTTACACGGAACATGCCAAAAGAAAAAGGGAGTTGCCTTAACATACCTTCGTCGATCCGTTGATAATACAACCCAAGTAGTCTGTATGGCACCTAACCTTAAACATGAATGAACCAGGTCAAAAAATGGAATTCAATATGACTTAGGGATCGTGTTTTGCTTGCTGTTGCGAACACCATTAATTTCAAATGAACATTACTATGTTGCTGCCTACTATCTAATGAACTATTTATGAAGAATGTTGCTGGATTAATTGGGGTATTATCACTGCTTTCGTATATGTCTCCCACTACTCATAAGAAGGCTACTAACATAAATCATTCTCCTACTCTACACGAAGCCTCTCCTAGGGGTTAGTAGAATTCATTTGTTTCTTAGGTATGTGTCGTACTATAATTACCTCCCAAGACAAGGTGCCACCAACACCAAGTAAGTGATTAGTCAGTTAACTAGTTTCATTGTCCTCCATAGACCACATGTAAGTGGTTTAACCCCATGCTTTTCGATTTTACTACTACTAATTTCACTAAATCTTAGCAATTAATAAATTTCACCAAAAATTAGTTCTTACTCTCAAATTCACTTAAACAATAATAATTGTCAACACACTTCCTATATTTAAAATCACAACTATGTGATATAACACTAGTCCGTAGCCTATTTTTTTTTTCCAAACACCAATTATTATATCCAATCATCATCTACACATTTTTAAGTCCAAAATGAATTTGGGACTTCATCATTTTGTATACCAAGCTCTTTATATAAATGTCTAATTATAACAAGATTTCTCCAGGACCCAGGTCTACTTGCATATGTCTAATTCTTTAAACCATAGCCCAAAACTACGGGGTGTTACATCTCACTTATTTATAAAATTATTGGGTAAAGTTTTTTACTTTTTTCCCGCTTGAGTTGAGTAAGTACAAAAATATACTTTACATTCCATCTCTTAAAGAGATCTAGTGGCATTGAAGCGGAATGATGTTGTGATCTCATATCTTGATATCCGCGAATTTTTCATCTGCAACCAAACATGAATCTCCTTAAAATTGTTGGTTAATATATCGTAAATTACAGCTGAAAAATAAAATGAAAAATATAATAAGTATTCTTTAGGCTAAGGCGCGGATATCTCGCTCTCTAAGGAGACTCAAGTCCGTTGCGACATAATCTTTACCGGTCCAACAGTAACACTCTTGACTTATCCCCTTCAGAATACAACAGCCCGACAACGTCGTGTGACTCAACAACTCTGGACTAGTTGAAGAGTCAAAATCTCCACCACAAGAACACCTTCCTTCAACATAAAATTACTCTCTTTTACAGTAAATTAGTTGGAGAATTATAATATTTTCCTTTCTCTCAACTCTCTCTTTTACTACACAGCCTCAAAACATAAAACACAATATTATTTGTCATCCACTTTTCCTCTATGCCACACAAGGAAGAAACACCACTAATTTATAGGTGTAATTGTTTTTTCATAAATAAATATCAAGGTGGTGGGACAATAAGTAAGGTTGAATATGAGAATATGGTTACAAGAGTTATGCCTTAGTGGAGTTGAAGGAATATATTCCTTACCTTTCATTGATTATTATGTATAATATATATATTGTTACATAATTATTTACTCCTTTACAAACTAGGTAATTAATCTTCCTAATTACAATTGGACTACACTTCCTAATTACAATTGAACTACAATTTTACCTAATATAGGAGATGTACAAAGAATATTCCATAAATATTATATCATACCCCCGCAGTCGAAGCAGAAGGTTCTCGTACGCTGAGACTGGCTTGGAAATTATCAAAGAGTATGCGCAAAAGCCCTTTAGTAAATATGTCAGCAATCTGATATCGGGAAGAAACATGAAGAACGCGAACTTGTCCACAAGCAACTTTCTCACATACAAAGTGAATATCCATTTCAACGTGTTTAGTGCGCTGATGTTGAACGAGATTGTCAGAAAGATATATCGCACTTAAATTATCACAATAGACCAATGTAGCCTTATGGATAGAGCAGTGAAGTTCCAGGAGAAGGTTGTGTATCTAACAAGATGCAGAGACAACATTCGTTATACATCGGTACTCGGCTTCGGCACTAGATTGAGACAGAGTAGGTTGTTGTAACATCCCGTACTTTCAGGTAACGATTTGAATCACTAGGCGTGTGTAATTAGACCCGAGCGTTGAGAAATTTTATGTTATAATTATGTATGCTAATAAAGAGATTAGCATATAAAAGAATTAAACCCCAAAATAATTTTGGACGTAAGATATGTGACGATGGAGATTAATAATAATAGTTGTATATCCCCAAAGAGGTTATGTACTAGTGTCATATCACAAAACTATGATATTGAGTATATGAAGGTCTTATAAATCATTGAGATTTAAGTGAATTGGGATCATAGAACTAATTGTGTGTGTAATTGGTTAATTGTGGGGTTGATTAAATATACGGAGGGGACAAAGTGGAGTGGAGTTTGGCGTGTACGTGTAGGACGTAAGAGAGTTAATTAAGTTGCAATATTCCACTATTATGCATGTAAACTATAGAATAGAGTACGTGTGATTAAATTACTAATGGGTGGCATGACATTAATTTAGAAGGGGACATGTGTTTAGCGGGAGGATGCACGTGTGGCCAATACGATATAACCTGATGCCCACATAGGCGGTTATAGGAAGAAATATGCCCTTATGTGGCCCATATATATATATACCGTATTTGCATCATGCATACATTCATTCACCATTATATGGTAGGATGCCCACAGAGGCTGTTATGGTAAGGAAGATGCCCGACAAGCCTGATGTATATCGATATTGCATTGTGCATAGCATTTAGGCATATGTATTAGGGCTCTCAGAGGCAATTACTGTTGCTTGGCTGTTCTATTTCAGTTATTAATATATCCCTATTGTGCTATTATTCATTCCTGACATACTCAGTACATCAGTCGTACTGACGTCCCTTTTATCGGGGGAAGCTGCGTTTCATGCCCGCAGGTTCATTTAAAGAGGGTGATGATTCACGCTAGTAGGTTGCTGATTCAGCTGATGTTGGAGCACTCTATTTATTTAAGAGTTGTAGTATGGTCGTGGTACAGTACTTCTACATTAGTATATGGGTACGGCGGGGTCCTGTCCCGTCCTTGTGATGTCATGTATTCCTTAGAGGCTTGTAGACATGTGTCATATGTGTAGTAGACTTGTATAGCCTTGTTGGCCTTGGTATGTGTATATATATATATAAGTTGGTTTCCTGAATAAATATTTCACATATTGGTCTTTCGGCTTAGTCTGTATTTATTTATGATTAGGTGTTGGATGTATGATTAGCAGTACCCGACGGGTAGGTTCTAGGTGCCCGTCGCGGCCCTCCGGTTTGGGTCGTGATAGTTGTCTTTTAGAAGACCAAGAAAGCAGGTTATCTTCGAGGAACACACAGTAACCCAATGTAGATCGATGAGTGTCAGGACATCCACCCTAGTCAGCATCAGAATAAGAGGTGAGATCAGAGAGGGAGGACTTGTAAAGGTGTAAGACGAAATGAAGAGTACCTTGTACATATCGCAAAATTTGTTTGAGGGCATTCAGATGTTCATCCATCGGGTTGTGCATGTGTAAGCATATTTGTTACACATCATAGGATATATCTGGTCTCGTGAAAGTGAGATACTACAATGCTCCTGTTAGGCTGTGATAGTGAGTCGGGTCGGCGTACAAAAAACCCGAAGAGGAACTGATTTTGGAATTAGTGTCCACCGGTGTGTGTACCAGTTTGAAAGACGTCATGCCTACTCGGTCAAGAATCTCTTCGGTGTACTTATTTTGATAAAGAAATAAGCCACATGCATGTCTCATAATAGCAATGCTAAAAAAATAGCTTAGAGGGCCCAAATCCTTCATAGCAAACTCATAGGCAATGAGTGACATAATGGATCAGCGAAGTGCATCAGAATATGTAGTTAGGATGATGTCATCAACATATAATAGAATGTATTCCATGTCGTTACCTTGCTATAGATGAAAAATGAGTGATCATATTTGCTATTTGAAAAACCAATAGAGGATACAACATCAGCAAACCGTTGGTACCACAGAGCATGTTTCAGTCCATAGAGCGATTTCTTCAAATGACACACATAATCTGGATGGACTAGATTCCTGAATTCCAAAGGCTGATGCATATACACAGTCTCATAAAGGTCTCCATGCAAGAAGGCATTTTTGATATTCAGCTGATGAATGGGCTATGATTTGGACAAAGCAATACTGAGAACGACCCGAATAGTTGCTGGTTTCATCATCGGGCTGAAGGTTTCATCACAATCTACGCCCACCTATTGAGACCTGCCTTCACCTACAAGACGGGTCTTGTGTCTTTCAAAAGAACCGTAGGATTTCTTTTTATGTATAAAAATCCACATAGAATGAATAAATTTAGCATCAGGAGGACGAGGAACTAGCTCCCACATCTTATTTTCAGTAAAAGCATTATATTTGTCAATCATGACAGATTTCCAATTGGTATCGGACAAGGCATGTTTCGGGTTGCAAGAAAGAGGTGAAAGGGTAACCAAATTTGACAAATTAAATTGTTGTTTGCATTTGGAAATGTCGTGCATAACACGGGTTTCCATTGTCTATATGGGTGTTGTCGGAGGGTGGACGGGATCGGGAAGCTGCTGGGGCTGATTGGTAGGCCGAGAGGGGGCGGCGGAATCGGGGAGAAGGGGCATAGTCACTGGCCGAGGAGAGGTAGTGACCTCGAGCAGCAGAGAGTGGTTGTTTCGAGGAACCTGTGACGGGGCCGGCTGGCCCACTCGATATGGGATAGAGGCGCCGGTGACGGTAGTGACTGATTTTGCAAGTGATGGATTAGAAGGGGATTATGGCCGTCATTTAAGAAGTCATAAGAATTCAGAAGTTGTGAATTTAGTTTGGAAAAGGGGAATTGAGACTCATCAATTATGACATGCCGAGAAATAATTATTTTTCGACTGGACAGGTCGTAACAATTGTAACCACGATAATTAGGGGGTAACCCAGAAATAATCACGGGGTGGAACTAGGTTGCAGCTTGTTGATTTGTCTAGATGGATGGACGAGGTAGCATAGACATCTGAAAGTACTTAAATGCTTATAGGAAGGATTCCGAAGATAGAGAACTTGAGTGGGAGACTTGTGTTTGAGAGAATTGTTGGGGAGAATGTTTAAGAGATAGATTGCCATGGATAGAGCGTAATGCCAAAAGGAGGGGGATAGAGGCGTGAGCAAAAAGGGCACAAACTACGTTGTTTATGGTTCTAATTTTTCGTTTAGCTTTGCTATTTTATGGAGAGGTGTGGGGACAGGAAAAATAAAAAATGGTCGTGTTTGGCGTAGAAAAGTTTGAATTGATTATTATAAAATTTCCTCCCATTATCACATTAAAAACATTTGATATTCTTTTTAAATTATGTCTTAATTAAAGCGCTGAATGAAGAAAAAATAGAATGGACTTGAGATTTATTACCAGTGGCAAAAGTCCACAAGAAGTTTAAATAATCATCTAAAAATAACATATAGTATCGATGCCCGACTGTGCTTAAAAATGTAGGAGAAATGACATGGGAGGCGGAAGAGGGGTGAAACACAAATATTCCTACCTATTTTAGACCAACGCTGAAGCTCCGAGAGAAGCATAAGGTGAGTTCTATTTCAGACTATTATCATTAATGCTTGATGACCATTTGAGGTCCGACATAAGGATAAATGTTATATTATATGGCACGTGAAGCGGTGGATGTGTTTTCTGACTACGTGCACCCCAACATTCGAGGATGAATGTTTCTAAGGGGGGAAGAATATAACATCCCGTACTTTCGGGCCATGGTTTGAATCGTTAGACGTATGTAAATAGACCCGAGCGTTGGAGGATTTTTGTTCATTTTCACGCATGCAAATAAAGAAGCTTAGTATATAAAAGGATGCAGTCCCGAAATAATTTAGGACTTAAGAAGTGTGACGACGGGAATTGAAAATAATAGTTGTATGTCCTAGAAGAGATTATGGACTAGTGCTATATCACATGATTATGACATTGAGTATATCAAGGTTTTATAAGCCATTAAAATTTAAGTGAAATGAGATCAAGAAATTAATTATGTGTTTGATGACTAAATGTGGATGGTGATCTAAAGAAATTAATTAATGTACTATATATGGATAATAAGAAGATGTATACTTGCTTTAATTAGGCATAGGTGGCACAAGATTAGTACTCCCACCTTGAGATGTGTCCAAGTAAGAGTTTAGCATTAATTGCTCAACTCAATTACAGGTGTTAGGACAAGTGAATTAATGGGGTAAAAATGTACCAACGCCTATATTGCTCATATTGGATTACATATCACTTTAGAAATATTATATATGAAGGATCTAATGTTGTGGAACTACTCCTCATGTGAGAAGCACATTTTGGGAAATTTTTTGAGAACAAATCATGGAAATTATTCTTTTTCCCATTTGGAGTTTGTACTTTAATTTTGGGATTTCTTTTGAAGAGCAAAACGTTACAGAAAGCTTGGGTTCTCATCTTTTGAAATTCTTCAAAGTTTTTATCACTCTCTTTCTCGTAATTATCGTAGTTGCTTGGTTCTTAAAAAGCTCGGGGAAGAGTGAACTAGTTTAATCTTATTTAATATTAAGGTGTAAAGGGGGCGGATTCTGACATCGTTAGTAAAGGATCAACATTAAAGGTATGTTATGGCAAATCATTTCTTCTTTTGGCATGTTCTAAGTACGAAACGCAAACGTAATAATGTCTCATAAATGATTCTACTCATAGTAATTAAGGATGTTGATGTTATTCATTCCTATGTTCAAAAGATGTCTAAATATGTTCCTAAATCCTTATTGAGGTATATGGAAAATATGTTAGTATTCATAATGTCTCATTATGCCCACAGAGGCCGAAATGATATGATGGGAGATGGATTTATATATATATATATATATATATATATATATATATGTATGACCGCATTGTGCATGACATTTAGGCATATTATGGCCCTCAGAGGCATTCTGCACAACACGTGATACTTAGGCATATTATTGCCCTCAGAGGCATTCTCTACTGGTTGGTTATTTCTTGTCTCATGTTACTTTCAGGTCTCTATTATGCTATTTTCATGCCTGACATATTCGATACATCAGTCGTACTGACGTCCCTTTTGTCGGGGGACGCTGCGTTTCATGCCCGCAGGCTCAGGTAGATAAGGTGACGGTCTGCACTAGTAGGTTGCTGGTTCAACTGATATTGGAGCACTCTATTTGTTCCAGAGTTGCAGTCTAGTCATGGTATGATATTTTGGATATGCATAGGGGTATGGCGGGGCCCTGTCCCGACCTTATGATGTTACGTACTCTTTAGAGGCTTGTAGACTGTCGTCCTGTGTATAGTAGTCATGTATGGCGTTGTCGGCCTTAGTATGTATATATGCATAGGTGGGTTCTTCACATTGCAAGTGTTTACACAGTACCTTTCCAGTTTATTACTCTCATGTGTCAGCAGGGTATCTCGCGACGGCCCTCGTGGACCATGATTAATTATGGATTAGATGTTAAATATATGATTAGTGGTACTCGCAAGCAAGGTCCGGGTGCCCTTCATGACCCTCTATTTTGGGTCGTGACAATTATGTACAATATATATAGTGTTACATAATTATTTACTCATTTACAAACTAGGTAACTAATTTTTCTAATTACAATTGGACTACACTTCCTAATTACAATTGAATTACAATTTTACCTAATATAAGAGATGTAAAAAGAATATTCTAGAAATATTCTATGAGGGTTAATTAGTAGGATCAATTACACAATTACTGTCTTGTCAATTTATGTCCACTAACATGACAAGAAGTAATGCATTTTAATAATATTTCAATATTAAAATGTACATAAACACCAACTAAGATTCTTCAATATGTCACACACTCAACTCTACGAACTCCGATCAATCCTCAGTACTCGATACTCTCCTCTACATCTTAATTACAATTTTAATAACATGTGTGAGAAAAAGAAAATGCAAAGAAAAAAAAAGTGGAGGAGTAGAAGCTGACGGGAAGGAGCGACCGTGACGACAATGATAGGGACGGTAATAATGGTAGATTGGTTATTGTCTGTGGGTGGGCCGGCAGAGAAGATAAACGATTACATTATAGGGTTAGTTAATTATGGAAGTGTATTTTTTTACATTCATGCGCTGAATATCAGTGTTGTTCACTTTATGTGCCATATAAGCTAAATATATCTAACTGACACATTTTAAGTAGAGATCAAGTGTTCAAATGATCATATATTAAGTTTAGGTGGCTAAAATAGAATATTGGGACAAGTTAAGGGACTGTCTATGTATTTGGCCTTGACTTAAACACTAATCTTCTTCCAAAAAACCCTCCCTTCCCCCTCCCCCACCATATCCTAACCTCAACAGTCAAAACCCTCTTCTTAGTACTTATATATATTGCTAATTAATTTATTCTAATTTCCCCTCACTCCCCCCATAAAAGTTCCTAATCTTAATTATTTTTTCATTCACTCACGCACACAAAACTATTTTCAAGAAGAGAAACAAACTCAAAAGCTCATCTAGCTACACACAGATTGGAATTCAAATGCTACATTGGATGAAATTAGGTAATGAGACGAAATTTGTATACCTTTTTTTTATTGATTGTGATGATTCTTTAAATTTTTCAACTTCTGATGTTATTTTGATCTTGCTCCTCATTTAAGTTTTCATAAATATTTGAATTGTTAATTATAAATGAAAATTATGGTTGTGATGGAGGGGGATAAGTTTAGTTCCTTATCTCTTAACAAACTCCTGTTAAGATCAAATTTCTAGCTCTATGATCTGAAAAGAACCTGTGGTTGTTATCTTATACAAGAAGGTGTTACATATAAGTAATACTTATATAAATTATTATTGATAAATTTCGTGGATTCTCAATAAAATTTAGTAGTAATGAGTATTTGCTCGTAATAAAATTTTGTAAAGCGATGACTTGTCTGATTTGAATTAGGTTTCATGAGTTCATGAAGTACCGGTGAACGGATAATTTTTCTCTTTAGAATGATTTAATTTTGTTATATACGGGCAAGATTTAGATAATAATAGTGAACGATTTTTTTACTCATATTTAATTTGGCGACTCTAAATATTAAATATTAATTATTGCAATTAATATAATCTTGTCGTATCTTATGTAGAAATGATACAATTTTGGTTTGGATTTTTTTTTATCATAAGTTGAAGAACAAATGAGTATATATATTTTTAGCTTACAATGATTTTATTTTATCGTAGATGAGCGAAATTTAAATAATAATTACAAATAGACTATCCGCTTATATGTTAAAGTGATTTAATTTTGTTGTGTACGAGTGAGATTTAGATAACAATTATATGTTTCATATATAATTTACTCACTGACTCTAAAATATATATAATGATTGGTAATAATTTTCATTTATGCAATTTACAGCATGGGTCGCATTATGAAAACTACTCCTGCTTTAAGGAGCTAGCTTTAAGATCATCATTTATTTATTTAAAGAGGAAATCAAACCTTAATGTGAGAACATTATCATCTTAAAGTGAACATATATAGATAAACATAACACAAATGTTGTAAGATCATAATAATCTACTATAGACAACTAATGCAAATTTGTCTTCTTATGAGGGCAACAAGGATATTTGACTTTAATGTTATGTACTAGATACCTAAATAAGAACAAAAGTCAAAAGATATTAATACTAAAAATATGTTTTCTCCGTTAATATTTGGTCCAAAAATGATCTTATTGTTACTTAATTTGATAAAAAATGTCATTTTTCTAATATACATATCGTTTCTTTTCTTTTTAAACACACATTTTTCTAATAAAATATTATTTTTGATGAACCATTTTCTTATTTTTTTTTATTTTAAAACATCTTTAACTAAAAAAAGAGAGAAGTAATTTTTTTCTTCGTAATCTCATTTTACCTATTAAAACAAAATAACCCTATGTACTTTTAAAATGATAATATAAGTCATATACATCTAAGATTGTAGTAACCTCATCTTTTATATACATTTAGATAACGATAAGATTCTTTTAAAATGAGAAATATTTTTATTTTCAATATTTACAAATGAAAGTGGAATAAACATTTGCTAATATAATCCTTGATTCTATAATTGAGTACGATAATTTGTCAAAGATTATAATTTTTTTTTAGCCAAAAAATGACTTGGTCAAAATTGTTACCTAATTCTTACATTTATTAGCTACATATAGTTTGTCTTACTTTTATTACTCCGACATCTCAAAAATGTTAACTAAAATAATCTCCATAAGATAAATGAGAAAAATTACTTGAAAACTATTTTTCGCGAATAATTAAGCGAATTGAGCAAAACTAGGTTTTTCATATTAAGGTAAAACACCACATATGTTTTTTGTCGAAAAATTTAAAATTGTTATAGATATTATCATATATTTGTGGATGTCTATCTTTAGAAGAAATATTATGGCTAATAACTTTGGGACCAAGTCTATTTTCTTCCATAAATAGAGATGTTTTTCTCATTGTATTTCATCCCTCAAGAGAAATAAAGAACTCTTCTATCTTCTCTCTTTCTACACAATATTCTTGTTTTAGTTCTAATTTTATAACACGTTATCGAGTCTCTAACCAATTGACTTAGAAGAGGTACTCTATTTTTCTTTCAGATCCCGGTATGAACTATTTCTTCTTGGAAGAATAATGACTTGACGTACTGAATACACACGACTATATATTTTGCTGAATTAATTCTCTATGTTTAGCTTACTGGTTGTGCTCATATCTCGTCTGTTCGCATGGCTTTTGTTTTACTTACATATTTATTTATTTGAGAATGAATTTTAAATCGTATATTTATTTGGTGTCGTATCTTGGAAAAGGTAGATATATAGCATCAAAATTTATGCCTTGTTAATTGGGATTTTTTTTTTCTGTCGAACAAAATATGCTTGAGTTTATTAAATTGAATATACTTGCTGACAAGTTTAGGTTCTTGTGTAGACCTAAGTGTAATGATTGTGCACAAATTAGCAGTAATATATGATAATATAACACTGCATGTCCCTATGTTTTCACAAGCTTACATATAACATACGAGTTTGCCAAGTTTTAATTGATAACATTCAAGTACTTTTAAAGAGAACTACCCATGTGAGGTATTAGGTATGGACACCTAACATTCTCAAATATGTGTTTGATAATATTGCTTCTGCCGTGTATCTCTTAAATTTATTTTCTGCAGTTGCTAGCTTACTTAGCAAATCATTCATATCTTGGTCAAGAATTTAACATGTTTATCCACTCCATATTCTTTATTTCTAAGAAATTGTGATCCTTCAGAAAAGTGTTTGCTACTAATTAAATAATAGCCAATCATATTTAACATTCTACGTATGAGCTTTTGGTGCTATTCATATTTTCAAAGAATTGCAAATCTTAAGTGCTTCATATTAGGAGCAATTGCTATGAAATCAGGTATACAATTGAAAATATGTTAAGAGAAAAAAAATTCTCAAAATTATTACTTATGTATCGATTTGCTCTTGAAGTAGAAATATCTTAAAAGAGGTACTAAGCTATCATTATTTAATATGCTTAAGACATGTTCAGATATGCTTCATTTCTGAAGAATGAGAACTTTTGATAGATATTACAAATACAGATCCATTCCTGAAGTGAATGTGACAATATTTAGTAAAGCTTATATATACGAACATATACTTAGTTGTTAATATATCACGCCTCACCTCCAGAAGAGGTAGAATAATTGAGAAAAATATTCTATGTTTTACTCCTGAAGTAGTAGACTCTGAAATTTGCTCCCAAATTAGCAAACTCTTAAATCTGCTCCCAAAATAGCAAAGTTTGAACTCTACTCCGGAAGTAGTAGAACTTTGAAATCTACTCCCGAAGTAGTAGAACTTTAAAATTTAGTCTCGAAGAAGTTTAACTTTGAAAGTTACTCCACTTTGAACTTTACTCAATTTAACTTTGAAAGTTACTCCTGATGTAGTAAGACATTGAAAAATGTCTAAGAAATATTTGATAGTACAAATTAATGGTCAAGATCTCCAGAAGAGCCTAATTGTTTGTATACAAGAATCATGACACCAGTAGTGTTCAAACAATATCTGATTATGAAAAAAAATTGAAAGCTCCTGAAGAATTTATTTACTATTATGTCATTCGTTGTATATTGTAATACATGAAGTTATTATGATCGAAACACAAGTTGTAGTAGACCCGAAGTTTACTAAAGTAAATAGCTATCATATTGAAGCTATAAATAATTGGAGGATTAAATATCTTAAAAATCATAGTGGGTAAGAAATATGTATGTGAATGGTTATCCTCTTTATTCTCCTAATTGTATTGCACAAATGTAAGCATGATGAAATCACATGTCACGATAAACCAGAATTTTATTGGTACACAAAAAAAGTCATGTCATAGTAAATCAGAAGTTTACTAAAACAAATAGAACATGACGTGGTAAATTTGAAGTTTAATAGTATAAATAATTTTATTAGTAGGCATGAGCGATTTGGCTATTCCGATTCAAATATGATGTGCAGATTGAGTATTTGACATATATTTAAGAACTAGAAGATTCTTCAAGAATTAATTTACTTGTTCTCATGATAAGTTGATTACACCAGCTAATGTTGGGATCGAATTCCCTAAATTCTGAAAAATATAAAAGGTGAATAAGGGTTCGTTCACATGCAATGTGATGTCTTAAATAGATGCATCTTTGAGACGGTCACATGTGTGTTTATTGTCAACTTGCAGTTTGACATTTACGAAGTTGCTTGCTCAAAATAATTAAGTTGAGAGCACATTTTCAGATTATGTAATTAAGACAATTCATCTTGATAATGCTCGTTGATATTCAAACTGGTTTTGTGTTGAATGCCCTCCAGTAGATAACTAAATCATTGCTTATGAGAATAAAGTTTAATGTGTTGGTCTGAGATATGATATATTGCATACAACGACGTTTGTATGCTTCAAGACCAATAAATTATGATAAATTCTCCCCTCATAATTGGTTCAAGGTCAAGAACCAAATATTTTCATCTAATAATTTTTGTTGTGTGGTATATGATTAATTAATCTACCATGATGCACAAAGATGGATTTTCCAAAAAAAAATGGGATATATGTTAGTTTTTCTAACATAAGGTGGAGGAATAAGCAGTTATGAAATATGTTATAAATTATCATTAGTATGATCCTCGTTCAAAGATAATTCAAGTGAAATACTAGAAGCATTTGTTGATCTAAATGTAATTTCATATTTAAGCTGCAAAATGCTCATATTAAATTAATGTCCCTGAAGGACAGAGTCTACAATATGCATGAAGCATGACAGATCAATCGGTTCCAAATGCAATAATTCTTGAAAAAGAGAGAGGAGCAAATGATCATAATAATGAGGCAATGTGCTCTTGAAGAGCATACGTCATAACAATTCATGAAAACTTATAAGAGGTTTAGGTACCTAAAATAATGAAAGTATGCAGATCTCAATAAATTATGTCACATTGCTAACCAATACAAATGATATATCATCGACAATATCTTTGGTACAATATAACACAATATTGTAAAAGATTATGAGGATCTGAATATTACGTCTATTAAAGCATGCTAATGTAGAAATTATTACCAAGTGAAATTACACATGTTGGTAAGCGTAAAGCTTATTGGACCTGCAGTTCAGACACCAGAAGATGCCACACCATTTAAATACTAATGGATATTGTTACATGATAAAATTTATGTGGAATTTTTTGAAGAATTTTAAATGCCTGAAGCATATACAAGTTCTATAAATTTATTCATAATTCTTATTTGAATTAAGTTAAGCAAGGTGAAAGCGATTTGATCACCTTAATGAATATTCACTGACTAAGGGTATAAATGACTCAATTTATCCTTACGTTTTTATGAAAATCAGAATTTGTTATATTATTGTGCAAGTTGATGACTTGTATATTATTGAAAACTCTTGAAGAGTTTCCAAAAGCAATAGATTATTTGCTGAAAGAAGTTGAAATGAGAAATTTGCAGAATTCTTTGGTCTTGAAGTTCTATATTTTTATGCAATTGATGCATTTATATATTTTACTATGACTATGAGGGATTACATTCATACGATGTTGTTATATATGACAGTCAAATCATATAAAGATAACATTTGTTTATAAAGCAAGTCAGGAATGCACTTGGAGTGATTTCAACAATACTATATGTCGATACAGGGTATTTATCTGATCCACACAAAGCTAGATCTCAAACAAGCTATGTGTTTGTATGTGGGGGTGTTGCCATATTTTGACGATCTACAAAGCAGTCTATCGTAGCTACCTTATCAAACATGCTGAGATAATAACAATTCATGAAGCAAGCCGAGAATTTGTGTGGCTAAGGTCAATGATATATCTCATTTGAGAAAAATGTGGTTTGAAATATGACAAAATACCCACAATCTTATATGAAGATAATGCAACATGAATTGCTCAATTGAAGGGATGATTCATAAAAGGAGACAAGACAAATCACACTTCACCAAAGTTGTTCTTCACACACGAGCCCCGAAAGAATGGTGAAATCAACGTGCAACAGATTCATTCAAGTGATAATATGGCTAATTTTTTCACTAAGTCTCTACCAACTGCAACTTTCGTGAAGATGGTGCACAAGATTGGAATGCGAAGACTCAAGCATTTGGACTGAAGTTCTCATCAGGGGAAGATAATACATGTTGTACTCTTTTTCCATATAAGGTTTTGTCCCACTAGGTTTTCCTTGAAAGGTTTTTAATGAGGCAACCAAAATGTGTACTCTTTTTCCTTCACTAGAATTTTTTCCACTTGGTTTTCTCTAGTAATGTTTAAATGAGGCATATTATCTATCAAAATAGACATCCAAGGGGGAGTGTTATAGATATTATCATATATTGTGGATGTTTATCTTTAGGAGAAATATTAGGGCTAATAGCTTTGGGATCAAGTCAATTTTCTCCTATAAATAGAGATGTTCCCCTCATTGTATTTCATCCCTCAAGAGAAATAAAGAACTCTTCTCTCTTCTCTCTTTCTCCTCAATATTATTGTTTTAGTTCTATTATTTTATAACCAAAACAATTTATTTTACATTAGGGGTTTTGGCAAGGACCGTGGTGGGTGGGGAGGGTTAAGTTGGGGCCAGAAAATAGAATTGTGCGGTGAATGCAGTTTCATATAGTTATTGGTTTTTAGATTTGATTTATTTAAACCGTGGACACATGTAACGGCGGAGCCCACCATCGTCCCAGGAATCCCAATCCATAGATAGATAGAGAAGTAGAAAAATCATAAAAAAAAGGGGAAGGGAAGGGGAAAAGAACGACATCTTACAAATGGATATAATTATCCTACACGACACATAAATGAGACAAGCATATTCAGGCTACCCTTTTTGCGACATCACAAAATCGACTAATTTCTAACAAAAAGAAATAGATACAAACAATATATATATATATATATATATATGTGTGTGTGTGTGTGTGTGTGTGTGTGTGTGTTCGTAGCGTTATAAATGTCATGTAGATGGAGATGGAAACAGAGATTGAGGTCTTAAGAGTGAAGGGTTTTTTTTTCTTTTTGGTGTGGTGTGGGGGCAGGTCAATTATGAATTGTGTAACAAGAGGGTTGCTCTTGTTACTAGTGAAGAGATCTGAATTTGGAAAGGGAAAGAAGAAAAGAGAAGTTAAATTATGATTTATGTATTTCATTAATGGAACAGTGTAGGATATAAATACCCTGGCACTAGATTACATTTCTTGGTACTCAGGGGGCTATATGATAACTAACATAACTTAAGGGAGGACTTGTAATTATTATAAAACTAGAGTTAACTACTTAAGAAATTGGAGGACTAGAATGCATTTTCTCAAAATATGGTCACAATGTCCTATTGTGACACTCCACCCTCCTTAAGAATAAGCTTGTGTCTTCAGAGCTCAGCTATTTTGGAAATTGTGATTTCATAAACTGATAATCTTCCCAAGTATCCTCCTCACGTAACAAATTGGCCCATTGGATCAACACTTGAGTGGTAGCTCTGTTTCCTTTCTTAATTATCATCTTATCCAGCACTGCCACTGATTCTACTAGTAACTGACCTTCTGCTGAACAAAAAAGAGGATCAATTGAGGGTATAACATGGTCTCCTATTCTCTTCTTGAGTTGAGAGATATGAAAAACTGGATGTATCTTAGTCGTGGCTGGTAAGGCTAACTTATATGCCACTGGTCCAATTTTCTGGATTATTTGATAAGGACCATAGAACTTTGATGCTAACTTGAGACTCTTTCTTATGGCTATGGATGTCGGCCTATAGGGTTGCAACTTTAAAAACAGCTAATCTCCTAACCTGAACTCTCTTTCTGTTCTTTTCTTATCAGCATTGGTTTTCATCATGTTTTGTACCTTAGTCAGATTCTCCTTCAACACTTTGGCCATTAGTTGTCTTTCCTGGAGCATCTGATATACAATCCCTATTTTTTATTGGGCAATGAGTTCAAAAGTCAACTAGGGAGGATAATAACCATACAACACTTTGAAACGAGTTATTTTCAAAGATGTATGATAGTTACTATTGTACCAGAACTCTGCTTGTGTGAGTCATTTGTGTCAGTCCTTAGGTTTATGGTTAGTCCTTAGGTTTATGGCCAGTCATGTATCTCAAGTAGTTTTCTAGGCATCTCTTGAGCCTCTCAGTTTGGCCATCTGTTTGTGGGTGGTAGGCTGAGCTATAACAGAGTTGGGCTTGTAGAATTTTAAACAACTCCTTCCAAACTGCTAATAAACACCATGTCTCTATCAGACACAATGCTCTTGGTAATCCATGTAGCTTGTAAATATGGTCTAAGAATATCCTAGCTATATGGAAGGAAGTGAATGGGTGAGCAATGGAAATGAAGTGTGCATATTTGTTGTATTTATCAACAACCACTAACATAGTGTCCCTTCCTTCATATTTAAGGAGTCCTTCAATAAAATCCATTGAGATATGTTCCCAAGTTCTTTCAGGGATAGGCATTGGCTGTAATAAGCCTGGATATGCAACTTGTTCATCCTTGCATATTTGACATATGTAGCATCCAGTATTTTTGGATCATGGTTTGAATCGCTAGGCGTATGTAAATAGACCCGAGTGTTGGGGGATTTTTGGCCATACTCGCGTATGCAAATAAAGGAGCTTAGCATATAAAAAGATAAAACTATGAAACAAGTTTTGGACGTAACAAGTGTGATGACGGGGACTAAAAATAATATTTGGTATGTGCATAAAGAGGCTATGGACTAGTGTTATATCACATGATTATGACATTGAGTATATGAAGGTTTTATAAATCATCAAGATTTAAGTGAATTGGTATCAGAAAATTAATTATATGCGTAATTGGGTGTATGTTGAATTAATGGAAGACATGAGGAATTAATTAGTGGAGTATTATTAACTAAGTCATCATAAAATGGAAAAGTAAGTGATTAGTTATGTTCTTAATTGGTATTAGGTGGATAATTGTCATTTTGGTGGGATACACGTGGAATCAAGGGAAATAATTAGCAAATGACTATGCATTGACTAGGTGGGTAGGTGGCTTCTTTAGGAGAGGTGTTCTTTGTGCAAGATAATTTTATAACGTGGGACCTCCGGTCCACTAAGATGAAGTTAACCTCATATATAAGTAAAGTGATATATGTCTTGGAAAGGGAAGGATGGACATTAGCATACGGTACAAATTGCAATTGGGTGTTTCCAAATCGGAGGGAAATGAACGTGGCTTCTATTTTTGGACAGCAACAACAAAGAATGAGCAACAAGTGATGGTATGATAGCAGCAACATGGTGTCATTGAAATTGGGCTTCGAAGTGAAGGTGAAAGAAGAATAGTCTTGGCATATAAAATTAAACCATTGAATAAGTCGAGTACATGGCTGATTGTGTCGGAAGAAAGGCAAGAGGTATGTTAAGGCAAAGTATTTCTTTTTTTTGGCATGTTCCATGTAACAAAATATAACTGTGATATTGTTCCATAAATTATTCTACTCCTAGTAGTTAAGGAATGGTCATGTTATTGATTCATAGGTTAAAAGCATGCCTAAATATGTTCCTAAATCCTTTTCTGAGGTGTCTGAGAAAGATGTTGGTATTTCCAATGTTAGCCGAAGGTACATGTTAATATTTCCAATATTAGCCGAAGGGGCAAGGATATTATGTCATCCGATAAGTTCAGAATGTTTCATTGTCATTCATGCATTTTCATTTGCATTATATTCATATATTACCCTGGACCTACTTGTGCTATGCAGACTACTCTATAGTAAATATTATATATGTGTAGGGGATATGGGGAAAGGGAATGCGTTATATACGCACACCACTTGTAGTTGGTACAGACTATCATAAAAGAGCCCGAATAGGCCAGTATTGATGCCCTTGTGTGGCCAATATGATAATGAAATGATGCCCACAGAGGCTGTTATGGAAAGGAAGATGCCCTTGTATGGACAATATTTATATGTATACTGCATTTGCATTGTGCATAATATTTAGGCATATGTATTAGGGCCCTCAGAGGTATTTACTGCTGGTTAGCCGTTTCTGTCGGATGTTGGTGTTGTCGGCTGTTTCTATCAGCTATCCTTGTCAACTATCTCTGTTTCAGATTATTATATATCTCCGTGATGATATTTTTTATGCCTTACATACTCAGTACATCAGTCGTACTGATGTCCCTTTTGTCGGGGGACGCTGTGTTTCATGCCCGCAGGTTCAGTTAAAGAGGGTGATGATTCGCATTAGCAGGTTGCTGGTTCAACTGATATTGGAACACTCTACTTGTTTCAGAGTTGCAGTCTGGTCGTGGTATGTTATTTTGCATATGCACTTGGGTATGGCAGAACCCTGTCCCGCCCTTGTGATGTCATATATTCTTTAGCCGCTTGTAGACAGATGTCCTGTGTGTAGTAGTTGTGTATGGCCATGTTGGTTGTGATGTGTATGTTAGCTGAACATTTGGTAATGGCTCATATGACCATGATTTATTTCGATTAGCTAGATGCTTGGATATGTAAGGTTCGGGTGCCTGTCACGGCCCTTCGGTTTGGGTCGTGACAACATACATCACATACCTGCACTATAGCTTTCACCTGCTCAATCATGGCAGGACAATAGAATACTGCCTTAATCCTTTGGTAGGTGGCCCAGACTCCTGAATGCCCACTCAATCCTGAATTATGTATTGCCTGAATCAATTGTTGCCTCAGAGACCCATTTTTCCCCAACCAAGCCTTCCATTTGTATCTCAACACACATTGTTGGAGGGAGATGTTAAGTTCAGGGTCAGGGTTGGCACTAAGAGAGGTGATTGCTTGTAACACTTCTGGGTCCCCCTTATAACTGTCCAGAATTTCCTCAATCCATTTGGGTTGTATTTGTGTTATCACTGAGCATTGTGTGTAATCAGCTTCCCTTGTGAAGGTACCCTTCCTAGATAATGCATCAGCAACCACATTTTCTACTCCCTTTTTATACTAGATCTCAAAACTTAATCCCATCAGCTTGGTCAGGCCCTTATGTTGCAAGGAAGTAGTTATTTTCTAATCTTGTAAGAACTTTAGACTGAAGTGGTCAGTCTTTATTATGAAATGGTGTGGGTGTAATTAATTCCTCCACCTATCAACAACTTGCAGAAATACTATTAAGTGTTTCTCATATGTGGACATTCCCTGGTGGCTTTTACTCCGAGCCTGAATCGTAATAGCCAAGGGCCTCTTTTATTACATCAACACAACACCAATACCAGTGTTACATGCATCAACTTCTAATACAAAAGGTCTTAGTGAAGTCAAGGAGTTCCAGTACAAGGGTGCTGGACATGGCTACCTTAAGCTTGTTAAAAGATGTTTCAGCTTCATGATTCCACAAGAAATTTTTTTTTAATAGATTGGTCAGGGGTTTTCTAATGTGGGCATAATGTTTCACAAACTTTCTCTAGTACCCTATAAGTCCTAGAAGCCTCTCAATTCCTTTATAGTTTTTGGACTAGGCCAATCTAACATGGCAGCAACTTTGTTGGGATCAGTGCTCACTCCCTGTCATTTATAATTCGCCCTAGGTACTCCACTTGGGGTTTTCCAAATTCACACTTGCCTTGCTTGGCAAACAATTGTTTTTTGTTCAGTAAATTTAGAACAGTTTCCAGATGTACAAGGTGATCATCCATAGTTTGACTGTATATCAATATGTCATCAAAGAACACTAAGATGAATTTTTTAGTTGTTCTTTAAAGACACAGTTCATAAGGGATTGAAAGGTTGCAGGGGTATTGGTTAGACCAAAATGCATTACTTTGAACTCCCAGAGTCCATTGTGTGTTCTAAATGCATTCATGTGCTCATCTCTTTCTTTCATTCTCACATGATGGTGCCCAACCCTTAGGTCAACATTAGAAAACACCTTATCCCTAAATAGTTCATCTAATAGGTCATCTATCATAGGGATGTGATACTTGTTCTTCATAGTCAAGCTATTTAACCTCATATAGTCTACACACAATCTCCATATGGAGTCTTTCTTTTTAACTAAGAGTACAGGTGATGCAAAAACTGACTGACTGGGTACAACAGTAGCAGCCTTAATCATTTCTGCAATGATGGACTCAATAGTATTCTTTTAATCATAAGAGTACTTGTAGGGCCTTAAGTTAAAGGGTTGAGCTCTAGGAATAAGGTTGATTCTATGATCACACTATCTTTTTGGTGGTAACCCCTTAGGTTCTTGAAAAATGAATTGATATTTTTGCAACAACTTATCAATGGCAGGATGCACTGCCTGCTTTTCCTTGACTACTATCCCTGGTTTACTATGGACACTCCAGAGTCCTCATTCTCCCCATACAATGTGATCATTCTTCCTTCATATATGAAACTTATGCTATGGGGTCTGGTATGCAAAATCACTGGAGCCACCTTATCTATCTAATCTATCCCTAGTATCATATCACATCCCCCCACCTTCAATATTCTGAATGTGAAGTTGAAGGGTTCATTCTGCATCTTCCATCCAAAGGGAGGGCTCTCAAGTTGACAACTCATTTCTTGTCAATTAGCTAAAATTACTCTCATAGATTTCCTCATTGAGTGCATGGACATTCTTAGCCTCTTAACAATGTGTGGATTAATGAAGGAGTGTGTGGAACCACTATCTATCAAAATTGTCATAGGTATCTTACTAACATATCCTATGATTTTGATAGTGGAAATTTTTCCTTTGGAAGAGCTTAAGACTAGAAGTGCATTTACTGAAATTTCAGCTTACTTCTCCTCTAGTTCTTCCAATGTTTCAACTACATCCATAAATACCTCCTGGGCCTCCCCTTCTTCTCCCCCTTCTACTCTTTATATGGTGTTAACTACTCTTGTTCTACATTGATGCCCAGAGAAATATTTCTCATTGCATTTATAGCACAAGCCTTGTTATTTGAGTGCCTCTAGGTTATGTGGAAAGGTGTTTCGTTTATATGGTTCCCTGGTTTGTAACACCCCATACTTTTGGGCGATGGTTTGAGCATCTAGACATATGCTAATAAAAATCTTAGTATATAAAAGGGTGTGGTCTCGAATTAATTTAGAACTTACCAAGTGGGACAACAATGACCGGCTAATTGACAACAATGATCAGCTAATTGATAAATTATAGTAGGTGACAACAACGATCGGCTTGTTGATAAATTATAGTGTGGGGCAACAATAAGAATCGACTAATTGATAAATTAGTGGGGGACAAGATAATTGGAAATAATTACGTGGGGCATGTAGATGAACCACCTAAGTGACTAAGGTGATATAACTAATTAGTGGCATTATGTAGAATAGGGTGGCATCATGTTAAATTTAGAGATGACATCTGTTAAGGGGGAGCATTATCTTAATTCTTGACATTTAAGTGGAATGAAATCAGCTGCTGGCCAAAACGTAATCCTCTACCCAAAACAATCAACAAAAGCTCCTTCTGTCTCACGAAACTTAGAGCCAAAATAGAGAAACTTTCTCATTAATTTTATGCTTAGCACAAGACAAGGTATATACGCAACAACGTGTTTATTCTACTTTTAAGCTTGGATTTGAGATTAAGATTTAAAGGGAGATTAACCGTCTTAGTTATTTCCAAGATCGCAATTGAGGTATGTTAAGACAAATCATTTCTTTCTTTTGGCATGTTCTATGTACTAAACGTAACTGTAATATTGTTCCAGAAATTGTTCTGCTCTTAGTAGTTAAGGATGTTCCTGTTATTGATTCCTATGTCAAAAATCATGTCTAAATATGTTCCTAAATCCTAATTGAGGTATATGGAAAATATTTTAATATTCCCAATATTAGCCGAAGGTACAAGGATATTAAGTCATCCGATAAGTTCAGAATGTTTTATTGTCATTCATGCATTTGCATTATATTCATGTATTACCTTGGACCCACATGTGTTATATACACTACTATATGGTATGTATTATATATATATGTAGGGGATGGGAATAGGAAATGGCGTTATATACGCAACACCACCTACAGCTGGTACAAATATCACGAAAAATGAAGATACCCACAGAGGCCAATATGATATGATGCCCATAGAGGCCGATATGATATGATACCCACAGAGGTTGTTATAAGAAGGAAGATATTTGATAAGGCCAATATTTATATATATATCGCATTTGCATTGTGCATGACAATTAGGCATATTATGGCCCTCAGAGGCATTCACTATTGGTCGGCTCGGCTGTTACTATCAGCTGTTACTATCGACTGTTACTATTAGTTGTTTCTGTCAGCTGTTGCTATTGGCTGTCGCTGTCAGTTGTTTCTGTCGGTTGTTGCTATTGACTGTTGTTGTCAGTTGATTCTATCGGTTGTTTCTGTTTTAGTTTATCATGTATCTTTGTTATGCTATTTCTTATGCCTAACATACTCGGTACATCAGTCGTACTGACGTCCCTTTTGTCGGGGGACGCTGTGTAGGCAAGGCGACGATCCGCATTAGTAGGTTGCTGATTTAGTAGATATTAGAGCACTCCTCTTGTTTCGGAGTGTCGTTCTAATCTCGGTACGGTATTTTTGCATGTACATATGGGTATGGCGGGGCTCTGTCCTGACCTTATGATATTACGTACTCTTTAGAGGCTTTTAGGCAGTGTCTTATGTATAACAGTCAGGTATGGCCTTGTGGGCCTTGTAATGTATATAGGTTGGCCTTATGTTTGTAAGATTTCACATGGTCTCTTTTTAGGTTATGATTTCTATGTATCAGCAGGGTAATGGGTAACGGCCCTTGTGGCTCGTGATTAAATATGATTAGATATTGAATGAATGATTAGTGGTACCCGACAGGTGAGGTCCGGAAGCACGTCACGGCCCTTCAGGTTGGGTCATGACAAACTTAGTATCAAAGCATGTCTATCCTAAGGTGTCTACAAGCTGTGTCTAGTAGAGTCATATTTATGGGTATGTTATGCACTACACTTGTAAGCAAGAGGCTACCTGACATTTAGGGATGGTTTCCATTCATTCATCTCATAGATCGTGCAGTAGAGTTGAGTTATAAGCATTCCACTTCTAATCCATCTCGTATTTATGATTCCACCAATGCCTTCAATAAAGATGAAGTTCAAGAGTGTGAGGGCGTTAGATACGGCTACTGGCGAAGGTACTATCCGATTGTCACCCGTTAGCGAGGGCTAGAGTGAGACCCACAGCGCCACTCCTTCGTATGATTCCCCAACTTCACCACCTCCAGAGGATATTAGTGGGGCTGCAGTACCCCCAGTTCCTCCACTTGATACTCCAGATGTGGATCTTGATATGTTAAATGTTGTACAGTTATTGACACGATTGGTGGTCGCTCGGGCCCAACGTCAGATTCCCAGTCCTTTTAATAGAGATGATAGCGCGAGAGCTCGGGATTTCATTAATCTAGACCCTCCGGTATTCACAGGATCGGACCTGAATATAGACCCGCATAATTTTCTAGATCAGATACAGCGTACCTTGCGGGTAATGGATGCTACCGGTATTGAGTTGATAAAGTTTGCTTCTTATAGGATGTGGGATGTCGAAGTGAAGTGGTATGAGACATGGTAAGTTTTACCCGGAAGGTGGTAGTTATTGTCAACAGAATTGTAAGCTCTCAATTATAAGAACACAGAATCCCTTAATTGACAAATGTAACATTATTCATGAAATGTCTCACCTGAATTCTATCTTACATTATTGTATTGACAGGAAAGGATGTCGAAGAGGGTAAACTCAAACTTCGTGGAAAGAACGACATACTTGCAAAAGCTATGAAAAAAATTCCAAAAAATGGTCATATGCAAAGGACAGGTAAATTTTATATTGCTACTTTGTACTTTCACACATATGATGGATCTGCGGAGACTGAAAGCAATAAGAGATTAGAGCAGCGATTGTTAAACATTGAGAGTGAGTTGGAGCAAATGAGGAGCCAAGTTAAAGCAGCGACTGTTAAACATTCATACATGGCCAGTTGCTCCTATGCACCTCCAGTTGATGACAATGATGATAAGGACGACGTTGGTGGACAGGAAAGATCACCAAAGAAAGATCAAATGCTTATCGTTTATGAAGTGTGTCAGCCTACCACCAAGAAATAATTGTATTTTGATGATGGTGATATGGTGGTGTTGAATGATCAGACAGATGTTTTAGAAAATGAGAAGAAGAAAGGGAAAAAGAAAATTGGAAGTCTTCCACAGCCAATGAGAAAAACACGGCATTCAGGAGTGCAACAACGAGAACATAATGAAGTACTTTCTTTTTTTGGGGACATTGTGGATATGAGACAGCAGACTATTCCGTGCCATACCTTGTGGATGATTCTATTTTTGAGACCACAAACTCTGTCGAAGCTCATATTGGCAAGGATGAATGCGAGGCATTACTCAAAATGGATTGGTTAGGTGTTAATCAAATTGAAGTTTACATTTGGTACATCTTTTAATTTATTAGTTGTTTTTCTTTTACATTCTGTTTTGTTGTGATGTGTGATGTGTGCATTTGACATTAGTCTACTCAGAAAAACAAATTTTCCATATTAAATCTTCTGTGAACTGCCATGTTATTAGCACATACCTCTTTTTCTGTGAACTGCCATCACAGTAATGTTAACTTTTGTTGTGAATAACTTTTGTTGTGAACCATTTTCTTGATGCAAAAATTATTGCCATGTTTCTATTTTAGCTTGTTGCATGAGAAATACAACCAGCCGGGAAGAGGAAGAGTGCAACCATTTGGGTTTATATTGCCTGGTTTGGTGTGTGCAAATATAAATCCGAAAGGTAAACCACATAGTTCACCTGATAAAAGGGCAGCAAGTTTATGTGATCGTTTATTGAAAGGGAAAGATGGACAATATATCTTCATGCCATATAATCCTCAATATGTCAATTCTGTTTTCTTTATATGTTGTGTTTAAAGTCTCCTTTTCCCTTAATTAGATTGAGAAATACTGAATATACATGATTTGCAGGAATCATTGGGTATTGGCTGTTTTTGATATGTCTAAATTTGAGGTATACTATCTGGATTCTCTTAATAATGCTCCCCATCAAGACTTGGTAAAACTTATCACACAGTACGTATCGTTTACTTGTTATTATTTACTAACTTATTTTAATATTGTTAGTAAATTATATTTCAAGAATGATGACAAGCATGTTCTAATATTTTGTCATTTTTTATAGCGCCATGCGCATGTACATAGCTCAAAAAGGTTATAATCAGAAATGGGCTTTTTCTAGAATGCTGAAAATTATTAAGGTACTTCATTTTATTCAAGTCTTTAATTGCATGTAATGTAAGTTCAAATTTGTTCAGTTAAGTAAATATTTGGGTTAAATTTGCTTTAAGGTACCACAACAGCCTAATGGATACGAGTGTGGTTACTACATGTTGCATTTCATTAAAGACCTCATGAATGATTTGTCTCTGCTGCAAAAAAATGTAAGTATCTAACATTATTTCTTGTTTATGTACTTGTCTATATATACTTTAATTGATCTCTATTGTGTATTATAATTGATCTAACGTGTTGAATATATTTGAATGTAGTTACATTAGAATGGCCTAATTATGATTAGAAGTTTTAATTGATCTCTATTGTGTTTAATAGTACAATGGAAAAGAAGTATTTTCATAAAATGAGCTTGATGAGGTCCGGATTGAGTGGGCGCATCATTTTTCAAAGATTCTCTCTACTACCGAAGTTGTGCCACCTTCATGATGGTTGGATAATATTTGTACTTTGGCCGTTTATGGGAATATTTTGTTTTGGTTACATTTGGGAATATTTTATTTTGTAAAACAATTCGTAAATGTTTCAATAATATGTATTAAAATGATTTGATTAATTAATTACATTTTAGTTACAATATGTTATTTTCCCACCAATTTAACTACTATTGAAAATTTAAAAAACAATTAACTAAACTAAATAAAAAATGCGCCAAAATCAATTTTCCCGCAATTGTTTTATATTTAAATTAAATTAATTAAAATTAAAATTTATTTAAAATTTCCCGCCAAAAATAAATATTAAATTAATAAAAATATTTTACAACCACAATTTTTAAATACCCGGGAAAAATAAAAAAGCAGGAAATACTCAAAGTCAACAAGCAATTGCCGGGAAATAGTCAAAGTCAATGAGCAAATCTATGACGGTTTATGCCCATCACATATGTTGTGACAGTTGGTGAAACCGTCATCTATTTGTGACAGTGGCTACAATGACACTTACAGAAACTGTCATCCACCCCTTCAGATGACAGTTTTTAACCGTCACCGTAGGTCCTTTTTCTTGTACTGCCTTTTGTTGCCTGTAAATTTGGTATGGAGCCTGAGTTGATAAGAGATCCATTTGTGGTATCTACACCAGTAGGTGAGTCAGTAGTTGCTAGACGGGTCTATCAAAATTGTGCAGTATTAATTTGTAGCAATTAGACAGTAGCAGATTTGGTAGAATTAGAAATGGTTGATTTTGATGTTATCATGGGCATGGATTGGCTGGTATCATGCTATGCTAATGTTGATTGCCGAACAAAGATTGTTAGATTTCAGTTTCCAAGCGATCCAGTCCTTGAATGGACGGGTAATACAGCGATGCCAAAAGGAAGGTTTATTTCATACCTTAAGGCAAGAAAGATGATCTCCAAAGGTTGTATATACCATCATGTTCGGGCTAGGGATGTCGATACCGAACCACCTACTTCTCAATCAATTCCGGTGGTTAATGAGTTTCTTGATGTATTTCCAGACGAACTTCTAGGTCTTCCTCCTGAAAGGAAGATTGAGTTCGGTATAGATGTGTTGCCAGACACTCATCCTATATGTATTTCTCCTTATAGAATGGCTCCAGCCGAATTGAAAGAATTAAAGGAGCAATTAAAAGATCTGCTTGAGAAAGGCTTTATTAGGCCCAGCATATCTCTTTGGGGTGCGCCGGTATTGTTTGTGCGAAAGAAAAATGGCTCGTTATGGATATGTATCGACTATCGGCAAGCTGAACAAAGTCACTATCAAGAACAAATACCCTCTTTCCAGAATTGATGAATTGTTTGACCAGCTACAAGGTGCAAATGTTTCTCAAAGATCGACCTAAGGTCGTGGTACCATCAGCTAAGGGTTAAAGGGAAGGGCATTCCGAAAATGGCTTCCAGAACAAGGTATGGGCACTTTGAGTTCTTAGTGATGTCATTCGGGGTTAGAAACTCGCCCGCAGAATTTATGGATCTAATGAACAACATGTTTCGCCCATTTCTGGATGTATTTGTAATAGTATTTATAGATGATATTCTGGTGTACTCTCACTTAGAAGCAGAGCATGTGGATCATTTGCGGGTAGTACTAGAGACGCTTCGGGATCATAAGTTGTATGGTAGGCTCTCCAAGTGTAAAGTTTGGTTGAATTCAATGTCTTTCCTTAGTCACATAGTGTCAGACGGAGGTATAAGAGTTGACACTTAGAAGATTGAAGCGGTGAAGAATTGGCCAAGACCCACGACTCCATTAGAGGTTCACAACTTTCTAGGCCTAGCCGGCTATTATAGGAGGTTTGTAGAATGGTTTTCTACCATATCAGCACCATTAATAAAGTTGACACAAAAGGCTATAAAATTCCAGTGGTCCGATACTTGTGAGCAGAGTTTTCAAGAATTAAAGGATAAACTAACATCAACACTTGTCCTTACTCTTCCAGAGAGGTCCAGAAGGCTACGTTGTGTATTGTGATTCCTCGGGAGTAGGTTTAGGATGCGTGCTAATGCAATATGGTAAAGTGATTGCCTATGCTTCAAGATAATTGAGAAAAAAACTGTCCGACACACCATTTGGAGTTGGCCGCGGTGGTCTATGCACTAAAAATTTGGCGGCACTACTTGTATGGTGTTCATGTAGCCATTTTTATGGACCATAAAAATCTGCAATACATATTTAAGCAGAAAGAATTGAACTTGAGGCAAAGAAGGTGGCTTGAATTATTGAAAGATTATGATGTGGATATCTTATACCATCCCAGTAAAGCTAATATTGTAGCAAACACACTTAGTCGTAAGTCGATGGTTAGCTCGATGCCGGTACAGGATGAAATAAATGAGTTAGTAAGGGAGCTTCATCAGTTAGCTAGTTTGGGAGTCCGACTAATGGAGTCGGAGGATAGTGGTTTTGTGATTCAGAATATGTCAGAGTCATCCCTCATATCGGAAGTTAAGGAACGTCAGTGGGAAGACCCCTGTTTGAGAAAAATCAGAGAAGGCATTCAATAGAAGAAGACCACAACCTTCGAGATTGACGAACAAGGGGTTCTTAAGCACCAGGGCCGTTTATGTGTTCCAAATGTAGCGGGTTTTACGAGACAAAATTATGATGGAAATCCATGGCTCACGATATTCCATTCACCATGGATCTACTAAGATGTATCATGATCTCATGGGTATTTATTGGTGGAACGACATGAAGAGGAGCGTTGCAGAATTTGTAGCTCATTGTCCTAATTGTCAGCAAATAAAAATAGAGCACCAAAAGCCTGGTGGCTTGACTCAGAACATTGAGATTCCAAATATGGAAATGGGAAAAGATTATTATGGATTTTGTTACGGGTTTACCTCACTCCTCTAGCAAGTTTGATTATATTTGGATAATTGTACACAGACTGGCCAAATCGGCTCATTTCCTATCGGTCAAAACTACTTATACAGTCGAGGACTAAGCGAAATTGTATGTTAAGGATATTGTTCGCCTTCATGGTGTGCCTATTTCTATTATATCTGACCGAGGTGCTCAGTTTACAACTAACTTCTGGAAGTCATTTCAAAAAGGTTTAGGCACCCATGTTAATCGTAGCACAACTTTTCACCCTCAGACAGACGGGTAGGCCGAGTGTACGATTTAGACACTCGAAGACATGCTACGATCTTGTGTATTGGATTGTAAGGGACGTTGAGATGATCATTTACCCCTTATTGAGTTTGCGTACAATAACAATTATCATGCTAGCATTAAAATGGCTCCATACGAGGTGTTATGTGGACATAAATGTAGATCTCCTATCGGATAGTTCGAGGTAGGGGAATCAAAGTTATTTAGGCCTGACTTAGTACACCAAGCCATAGAGAAGGTGAAGCTGATCCAAGAACGACTGTTAACTGCACAGAGTCTTCAGAAGTCATATTTAGATGTGCGACGGCGAGACTTAGAGTTTTAGGTAGATGATTGGGTCTTTTTGAAGATTTCTCCTATGAAGGGTGTAATGGGATTTGGGAAAAAGGGAAAGCTCAGCCCAAGGTATATTGGGCCATATCGCATAATTCGACGAATCGGTCAAGTAGCTTACGAGTTGGACTTGCCTTCGGAGTTGGAGTTATTTCAACCAGTTTTCCATGTTTCTATGTTGAGAGCATGTAATGGAGACCCTTCCCGGATTGTGCCGAATGATGATGTGAAGATTACAGAGGACTTATCATATGAAGAGGTTCCTATTTCTATCTTAGATTGACAAATCCGCAAGTTGAGGACGAAAGAAGTAGCCTCTGTGAAAGTTCTTTGGCGAAATAAGAACGTAGAAGATATGACATGGGAGGTGGAAGAGAAGCTGAAACACAAATATCCATACCTATTCCAGACTAACGTCGAGGTTCCAAAAGAAGCATAAGGTGAGTTCAATTTCATAAGTATTATAACTAATGGTTGCGGACCATGTGAGGTCTGATGTAATGATGTATGTTATTATATGGCCCATTAAAAAGATGGTTGTATTTTCTGGTTACGTGTCGGGGATTAGATATGTCACCCCAACATTTGAGGATGAATGTTTCTAAAGGGGAAATGATGTAACACCCCGTACTTTCGGGCGATGGTTTGGGCATCTAGACATATGCTAATAAAAATCATAGTATATAAAAGGATGTGGTCCCGAATTAATTTAGGACTTACCAAGTAGGACAACAATGATCGACTAATTGACAACAACGATTGGTTAATTGATAAATTATAGTAGGGGACAACAATGATTGGCTAGTTGAAAAATTATAGTGTGGGGCAACAAAAAGAATCAACTAATTGATAAATTAGTGGGGGACAAGATAGGTGAAAATAATTACGTGGGGCATGTAGATGAACCACCTAAGTGACTAAGGTGATATAACTAATTGGTGGCATTGTGTAGAATAGGGTGGCATCATGTTAAGTTTAGAGATGACATCTGTTAAGGGGGAGCATTATCTTAATTCTTGACATTTAAGTGGAATGAAATCAGCTGCTGGAAAAAATGTAATCCTTTACCCAAAACAATCACCAAAAGCTCCTTCTGTCTCACGAAACTTAGAGCCAAAATAGAGAAACTTTTTCATTAATTTTATGCTTAGCACAAGATAAGGTATATACACAACAACGTGTTTATTCTACTTTTAAACTTAGATTCGAGATTAAGATTTAAAAGGAGATTAACCGTTATAGTTATTTCCAAGATCACAATCGAGGTATGTTAATGCAAATTATTTCTTTCTTTTGTCATGTTCTATGTACGAAACGTAACTGTAATATTGTTTCATAAATTGTTCTACTCTTAGTAGTTAAGGATGTTCCTATAGATTCCTATATTAAAAAATATGTCTAAATATGTTCCTAAATCCTTATTGAGGTATATGGGAAAGATGTTAATATTTCCAATGTTAGCCGAAGGTACAAAAATATTATGTCATCCGATAAGTTCAGACTGTTTTATTGTCATTCATGCATTTGCATTATATTCATGTATTATCCTAGATTCACATGTGTTATATACACTACTATATGGTAGTATTATATATATGTAGGGGATGGGAAAATGGAATGGTGTTATATACACAACACCACCTGCAGCTGGTACAGATATCACGAAAAAGGAAGATGCCCACAGAGGCTAATATGATGCCCAATTGAGGATAATATGATATGATGCCCACAAAGGCCGATATGATATGATACCCATAGAGGCTGTTATGGGAAGGAAGATGCCCGATAAGGCCAATATATATATGTATACCGCATTTGCATTGTGCATGACATTTAGGCATATTATGTCCCTCAGAGGCATTCACTACTGGTCAGCTCGGCTGTTACTGTCAGCTATTACTATCGGTTATTTCTGTCAGCTATTGCTATCATTTATTCTTTGTCGATTGTTTCTATCGGTTGTTGCTATCATTGTTGTTGTCGGTGATTACGTAGAAACATTTGTTTACATCGGCTATTTATGTCGGTTGTTTCTGTTTTAGTTTATTATGTATCTCTGTTATACTATTTCTTATATGCCTGACATACTCGGTACATCAGTCGTACTGATGTCCTTTTTGTCGGGAGACGCTGTGTTTCATGCCTGCAGGTTCACGAGGCAAGGCAACAATCCGCATTAGTAGGTTGCTGATTCAGCAGATATTGGAGCACTTCCCTTATTTCGGACAGTCGATCTAATCTCGGTATGGTATTTTTGCATGTACGTATGGGTATGGCGGAGCCCTATCCCGATCTTATGATATTACGTACTCTTTAGAGGCTTGTAGATAGTTCCTTGTGTATAGCAGTCAGGTATGGCCTTATCGGCCTTGGTATGTATATGTATATAGGTTGGCCTTCTATTTGTAAGATTTCACATGGCCTCTTTTTAGTTTATGATTTCTATGTGTTAGCAGGGTACTGGGTAACGACTCTTGTGGCCTGTGATTAAATATGATTAGATATTGAATGTATGATTAGTGGTACCCGACAGGTGAAGTGCGGGCGCCCATCGCGGCTCTCTGATTTGGGTCATGACATGGTTTGTGTTTTTTGGGTAGGGTATGTTATCCTGAGTGGCTGCTGGTTAACAGATGTAGTGGGGTGTCTAGTGGTTGTAGTTGGTACATTTCTGGGATAGGTGATGGTTAAGGGTTTTGGGTTATGGTTCTGAAGGTTTCTATGGGGACTGAAAGGTATGAGAACTCTAAAAGACTCCTCATACAATTTAGCACTTTCATCAGCATCTAACATTGTAATAGGATTAGTCATCTTCACTAGGGGCTTCAACTCAGGTTTCAATCCACTAATGAAACAGGCTTACATAATGGGCTTTATTGAGTAGAGGGTTGATAATGGTCATATAACCAGTGAGCTCTTCAAATCTGTCCTGGTATTGATCAACAGTACCGGTCTGCATAATTTTATTAAACTCATCGACAATATCTTGATGTCTAATGTTTCCAAATCTCCTACACACTTCAACACAAAACTTTGGCCATGTCATTACTCCTCTGTGGTTCACAATGTACATGTCAAACCATACATCAACTCTCTCTCCAATGTGAACTGATGCATAGCTCAATTTTTTTTCTCAGGGATGTTATACAACTCGAAGAATTTCTCACATTTTCTAAGCCAACTTCTTGGGTTATTCTCATCAAATTCAGGGAAGTTTTTCTTGGGTTTAAGGGTTCTGTTATTGTTGGTTGTATCATGGCTCCTGACTAAAGGACTGGTTGGCATAGTGGTTGTCATGAAAAAATTAGGGTTTCGATAAAGTGGTGGACTTGAGAAAAGTGGAGCTGGGGATATGTGAAACCCCTCCCCGTCGGAAAGGTTGAGGGTGTGTATATGGCTTGAGTATTCTGTATAGGCGATTTCTTACCTAAGTATTGTCCTTCTTCATTTTGGTTGGACTGTTGTGGTGTTCCTTCCGGTGTCATCCTTAGGCTAGGTGTTGCTCCTAGGGTCTCCAGAGAAGTTGGAATCGAACTCCCTGGATGAGTTGAGTTCGTCGGAGGTTGCATTTTCGACAGAAATAGTTCAAATTTCTTTTTTGTTTCTCTCGACTCATCCATTTGTGATTAGAACTGTAACTGGTTGAATTCTAGAGTTTCCAATCTTTTTCCGGTGTTGTCGATGAAGGACGACATCTGAGATCTTAGAGCACGCATTTCTTCGTATATATCTAGTGTTTTCGGTGGTGACACCGTCGGCCCGGTAGGCTCTGATGCCATTTGTAACAAGAGGGTGAAGAGATTTGAATTTGGAAAAGGAAAGAAGAAAAGAGAAGTTAAATTCTGATATATGTATTTCATTAAGAACAATGTAGGATATAAATACCCTGACACTAGATTACATTTCTTGGTACTTAGGCTATAAGATAACTAACATAACCTAAGGGAGGACTTGTAATTATTATAAAACTAGAATTAACTAAAGAAATTGGAGGACTAGAATGCATTTTCTCAGAACTTGGTCATAATGTCCTATTGTGACAAATTGTCTCCTCCACCGAAATTTACGTTCCCCTTTTTTCTTCTTTGAGATTAATACAACCAAATTATACACATATACATACACCTATTTTCTCTCTCTAGAATTTCCATGTAGTCCGTACCAGTCGTATTTTAAAAAAACCTAGGCTCTGTTTATTTGATATATAATTTGGTTGTTTGTCATGGGTTCTTGTGGTTTTGGAGGTACAAGTCCTGTTAGAATGGAGCAACGCTGGAACTTGTCTAGCCCTGATCCTACGTCAATTACCGAGGACCGTTGGCTTGTTGCTGAAGAAACCATTCAACAAGTGGTGAATTGTATCCACCCAACTCTTGAGACTGACGAAAAGAGAAAGGATGTCATTGATTACGTGCAAACACTCATTAGGTGTTGCCTTAGTTGTGAGGTTACTTTCCTTTTTCATCTCTATTCACTTGTCTTGCTCAATTCAGTTGCATTATTATTATTTTTATTTAATGCTACTTGTGGTTAATTAAGATTATTATTCTCTCACCTTCTAATTTGTTTCTATGCATGTCTTATTTTTAAACAAACATTCCGCTGACATAGATAATGTTTGGCTTCTTTTACTAATCTATGATGGTATCAATGCAAAGAAAGGGGTAACTAAAAGAGAATACAAGTGATTTTGGCCTTTTTAGCATCATTGCGATAGAATCTTGGTATATTATAGCATAAAATTAGAAGCCTGTCACTAAGCTAGGGAAAAAATATATAAGTTACTACAATCTTGGTACTAATTTGCTTTTGGCAGTTGTACTCTTTTACCAAAATTTATCTGTTGATCAATAAAAGAGAAAGAAGTATAACTGCCTTTTCAGCTTTAGAGCATGGGGTCGTGATCCAACTGCATCAAGATTGAACTTTTGATGGTTCACCTAGAAAATAGTTGTTAGAATATAATAATAATTAGAATAATTATTATAATTAATAAGAGTATCATTTTACGTATGGTAGGTAGTAAAATGATTATTAAGATTATGTTAATTAGGAAGTAGATTGATTTGATTAGGAAGATTAGAGACATGATTTACTCGTCTCAATTAATTGTATATTGTGTATATATTATTCCCTTAATGGAGGAATACAATTGAGGAAAATATTTTCAAAGTCTTACATGGTATCAAAGATTAAGGAAAGATCCTAAATATTTTTTCTCCTATTTTCGGTCATCTTCATCACACAAACCCTAGCATTGGCCGAAAATCATCATTTCAATTTTCTTAATTTTCCATACTTCATTTCAACCAATTATGTTTGAATCCAAATTATCCTTTCACCCTGCCCTTGTTGTCTCAAACATCAAAATACATGTTTCCATCAAACTAGAAATAGAAACCGTTCATTATGCAACTTGGGCGGATTATTCAAAATATGTTGTCGTGCTCACAAAGTTCTTCATCATATACTTCCTTCAAAAGATGGAAAGGGGAAGAAAGTAACAACCAATGCAGACAAGGAATTGTGGGATACACTTGATGCCACAATCCTTGGTTGGATTTATGCAACAATCTCCACTGACTTGTTGCATACAATAATGGAACCGGATTCAACAGCCATGACGGCTTTGGAACGCTTGCGAGATATCTTTCAAGATAACCAAAACTCTCATGTTGTTACATTGGAACATGAGTTCTCAACAATTGACATGACGGATTTCCCTAATATTTTTGCATATTGTCAACGACTCAAAGTGTTGACAGATCAATTAAGAAACGTTGGTTCACCGGTTACTAATAACCGATTAGTCTTGCAATTGGTCGCTGGTCTCACTGATGCATATAGCAGCGTGGGAACTCTAATCCGTCAAAGTAATCCTCTACCGAAATTTTATCAAGCAAGGTCCATGCTTGTGCTTGAAGAGTCGGGTTTGGTGAAAAAGGCCTCAACTACTTCAAATTCCGCCATGATTGCAACTTCTTCAAATGCTGGTAATTTTTTTGACCCTTCTCAACAAAATAAAGGACAAAAAAGACGTAATAATAATAAACATAAAGGTGGCAATCGTGGGAATAACAAAGGTGGAGGCCACCGAAATTCCGGTGGCGGCGAAAATGGTGGTAACACCAACTCCGGTGGCGGCAAAGGGCAGCAAAGACGACGGCAGGTGGGCGGATGACAAGAGGCCAACCAGCGGCAAAGGGCCTTAGGCTATACCACCCACCTCAGCCCTAATCAGCACTGGGCCAGGCAGCCCCAATGGCCCACTGGCCAGCCTCAACCCACCCCATATTCTCCAAACAATTGGCAATAGCAGCGATAGGCCCAGCAGGCTCATTTTGCTGGGTCTGTTAACGCAGGCAGTGGCAGTGGACCTCAACCGACCCAGTGGCATGAGGCCCATTCAACAGGAGCCCATCCCACGGATATTGAGTCTGCCATGCACACCCTTGGACTCAACTCATCGGATTCAAATTGGTATATGTACTCCGGAGCGACATCTCATATGGCGTCCTTCCAAGTTAATCTCTCATCCTATTTTAATTTGAGCAATGATAATGGAATAATTGTCGGAAATGGCCATTCAATTCCAATAAAAGGGTATGGTTCTAGCAAATTGTCACCACCAAACCCACCACTAATTTTGAAGAATGTCCTTCATGCTCCCAAATTAATCAAAAATTTGATTTCTGTTAGAAAATTTACAACTGATAATTGGGTATCTGTTCGTTTTGACCCCTTTTGATTTTCCGTGCATGATTTTCAGACGGGGAAGCTTCTCATGAGATGTGATAGCAAGGGGGAGCTCTATCCAATAACTCCGTCAACACAACAATCCAAGTTTCAATCTATTTTTGCAGCCTTGGCACCAACGTTTGGGACATCCGGGAGAGGCTATTTTGGCCTCTCTTAAACAAAATAATTTTATTTCTTGTAGCTAAATACGGACTCTAAATAAGTGTCATTCTTGCACACTTGGTAAACATGTTAAATTGCCATTTATTTTTTCTACTTCATGCACCCTTTTGCCATTTGATATTTTACATTGTGATATTTGGACATCAGTCGTTTTGAGTTCTTCTGGTCATAGATATTATTTGCTCATACTTGATGATTACTCTAATTATTTGTGGACATTCCCTTTGTCGAAAAAATCACAAGTGTTTTCAACTTTTCTCACATTTAGAGCATTTAATCGAACTCAATTTGAACGTGATATCAAAAATATTCAATGTGACAATATGAGGGAGTTTGACAATAAACAATTTTGGGATTTGGTCTTAATTTTCATCTGTCTTGTCCTCATACTTTATCACAAAATGGGAAGATGGAAAGCAAAATTAGAACCATAAACAATATTGTTTGAACATCTATTTCTCATGCTTCACTTCCCCCTGTATTTTGGCATCATGCACTCCAAATGACCACTTACTTGTTGAATATCCTTCCTCATAAAAACATGTCTTACCAAGCTCCTCTAAAAATACGTTATTTATGAGAGCCCTCATATCATCACTTAAGAGTGTTTGGTTGTCTTTGCTACCCCATTTTTTCATCCACCACAATCACAAAACTCCAAGCCCGGTCTACTTCATTTGTTTTCTTGGGATATCCTACTAATCTTTACGGTTACAAATGTTACGACATTTCTTCCAAAAGAATAATTATAAGTCGTCTAGTAATTTTTTATGAAACGATTTTTCCATTTGCTAAGATACATGAAACTGGGACTCATACCTATGATTTTTTGGATGATGATAAGCTTTCGTATCTAACACATTTTTTCCACAGCTCGGTACCTACGGGGAGTGCCAAAAATTCGAGTTTGGGCCCACTAGACAAAAGAACATAGGCCCAACCGCGTGACTATTCATCACAACAGACTGGGCCTTCGGTTCTAAGGCCCAATCATCTTTTCCCCACACAACCACAACCAACTGAACAATTGGGCTAGTTCTCGGCTCCAAGCCCACTCCGAAACACATAACCAACTACCATTCTCGGTCAAAACCCACTGAACAGTGGCGTCCAGCCCACTTCCTCAATCTCGGCTAGTGGCGTCCAGTCCACTGGCCATGTCACTTGTCCGGTCACCCGTAGTCAACATGGAATTGTCAAACCCAATACCAAATATAGCCTACACACCCAGGTCTCGACATCACCTTTGCCTCATAACCCGGTGTGTGCTCTAAAAGACCCGAATTGGAAAATGGCCATGGATGATGAATATCACGCTCTAATTAAAAATAGGACGTGGGATTTAGTACCTCATCCATCTAATGCTACTATAATTCGGTCTATATGGATTTTCAGTCATAAAGAAAATTCTGATGGAACTTTTGAGCGGCATAAGACCCGTCTTGTAGGTGATGGTAAGACACAACAAGTTGGTGTAGATTGTGGGGAGACGTTCAGTCCAGTGGTCAAACCGGAAACTATCCGAACAGTTCTCAACCTGTCTCTCTCAAAAGGATGGCCCCTTCATCAATTGGATGTCAAAAATGCCTTCCTTCATGGGCACCTCAAAGAAACTGTCTACATGCACCAACCATTAGAATACAGAGATTCTAAATATCCCAATCATGTATGTTTGCTCAACAAATCATTATATGGACTAAAGCAGGCCCCCAGGGCATAGTATAAGCGGTTTACAGATTTCATGTCACTAATTGGGTTTTCTCACAGTCGTTCCGATAATTCTCTATTTATTTATCGTTAGGGCAATAATATTTATTATCTTCTTTTATATGTGGATGATATTATTCTAACAACATCATCACACTCTCTTCGCAAGAGTATTATGTCGCAACTCAGTTCTGAATTTGCTATGAAAGATCTTGGTCCACTCCACTACTTTCTAGGGATTGCTGTGACACGCCATACAGGTGGATTATTTCTCTACCAGAAGAAGTATGCATCTGAGATTGTTGAATGAACTGGAATGTCATCATGCAAACCTTCGACAACTCCGGTAGACACTAAATCTAAATTGAGTGCGACCTCAAGAAAACCATTTGTCGATCCCACATTATACCGCAACCTAGCAGGAGCTTTGCAGTATCTCACATTCACCAGGCCAGAAATTACATATGCAGTGCAACAAGTGTGCTTATTTATGCATAATCCGATGGAGGAACATATGCATGCTCTAAAATGCGTTATGCGATATATTCAGGGCACTTTGGAGTATGGACTACATCTCTACTCATCCTCCGTTTCTAAATTTGTCACTTACACGGATGCCGACTGGGCAGGCTGTCCAGACACCAGACGCTCTACCTCAGGTTATTGTGTCTTCCTCGGTAACAATTTGATCTCCTGGTCATCAAAAAGATAAGCCACAGTATCACGTTCAAGTACTGAAGCAGAATACCGTGTTGTTGCCAATGTTGTGTCTGAATCATGTTGGATTAGGAATCTGCTACTTGAACTTCATTGCCCAATTCCAAAAGCCACACTGGTATACTGTGATAACATTAGTGCAATCTATCTATCAGGAAATCCAATCAATCATCAACGCATTAAACATATTGAGTTAGATATCCATTTTGTTCATGTGAAGGCGGCTCACGGACAAGTACGAGCGTTACATGTCCCGACACGTCATCAAATCACAGATATTTTAAACTAAAGGACTTCCGCTGATATTATTTGAGAATTTTCGGGACAGTCTCAGCATTCGCCGCCCTCCAGCTTCGACTGCGGGGGAGTGTTAGAATATAATAATAATTAGAATAATTAGAATAATTATTATAATTAATGAGAGTATCCTTTTATGTATGGTAGGTAGTAAAATGATTATTATGATTATGTTAATTAGGAAATAGATTGATTTGATTAGGAAGATTAGAGTCATGATTTACTCTACTCAATTAATTATATATTGTGTATATATTATTTCCTTAATGGAGGAATACAATTGAAAAAAATATTTTCAAAGTCTTACAATAGTAGAAATATTTATCAGCAAGCCGGTTTCTTACTAATGAGCTCCTTTTCGAACTATTTGAAGTTTCTTTTTCTGTCAAGTCATTACTAACTCCTTTAATATGATCCTATTTGTATCTCTGAATCAGTTCCGGTTTATTTGAAGTTCATGGTCGTACTTTATTTTTTCAAGTTTGTGTTTGTACTATCCTACCACAGTTTTAGCCTAATCCAAATGCTATGGCTCTTAGATATCCTACTACAGATTTAAGAAATGCTCTTTGTTAGAATATTCAAGTCATTTCCAGATTTTGGACTTGAAAAATCTCTAAAGAATGTTATGGTGTCGTTTTCTATGGTTCGGTATTAGAGAATAAATAGTATATTGATAGTTTGACGCTAGTATGGTTGCGGGATGGACTTCTCCTCTAACCTGATGTGTTTGGACTACTTGTTTAATGACCTCTATAAGGATTTTTTGGTTTAACGTGGTACTGCAAAGGTCTTTTATAAGATTAAGCTTTGAACTGTAAATAAGCGCTCCTCAAACCTGACATGTACTTCAGTTATTTCTGAATTATAAGAAGTAATTAGTAGCTATCAATGGCTTTACATAGTTGTTCTAGCATGCATTTACATTTCTGTAACACATTACTGCACTAGTCTTATTAGTATAATTAAATTTAAATTTTGTAGGAATATGTAATGGAAATTATAGTTGACATGAAACAAATAAATTAACGAGGCTTATTGCTTGTATCTGAATTTTCCTGAAACAATTGTTAAAGTGTTCTCACTTCAAATTAGGTCCTGTTGTTTTTCTGATATTGGTTGAATATTACTGATCTTGCTGTCTTTTTTATTTTTTACTTAAACAAAGAATTAAAACTTTTTCCATTTTTTGTGTATTTGACATTTCTTCCAAGCTGATCCTCATATATTCGAATTGACTCCATCCGAATTATCTAATTTTGATTATAGCCACATCTCTGAATGCAATTGATTGATTACACAAATTCCATGATAGGCACCTTAGTCCTTTAGCTGCAACCTTAATCCGTTGCTAAACTTGTACGGTGAAATACTCTGATTCTACTTATCTTCCTTTCAAACCTTCCAAAGTTTTTTCTAGTACCAAGAATACGTAGAAAATGCGTTGTCACACACCACAAGTCTAAGCCATGACTCCCTTTGACCAGAAAAGAATATGTGTTAATCTGAGCTAATTCTAAGCATTTTCATCAAAAAATGACTTTATCTAAGGCCAACTGCACTATTTCCAAATCAGTTAGTTTCGTTTGATTGAGCCAAAACTACTGAGTCAACACCCATCGCTAAATTCCTCTTAAATCATCAAACAACATACTATGCACATCACCCTCGTGATTACCTTGCCATGCCAAATCTGTAGAAAATTAACTGATCACCCCCAAGACTTCTCATAACCATTTATACCCCTCAATACATCACCAAGTACTAGCATAACCCATTAGAACTGTCCAAATAGTTGCCATCAGTAAAATATCTTCAAGATCACTTGCAAACTTTAATGAGACTCGGTAACACTACTATACCTCTATTTTGAACTGTAAAATCTATCAATTTTCGAAAATTCTTTACTATAATAACCATAAATCTTCATGGTAATATATCAATAAACTACCAATATTACATGAATAATTCTGACCCAGTGCAATGTGCACAACACTCAGAATGTCTCCCATAGTCACTGAACTTACTTCAAACCCTTACAAAACCAATTATCAAACAATTCTAATCTTTTGCTCGTGAATACTCAACCTCGTGCTGTCAATCCCGATTTCAAATGCTGAATTCTACCCAAGTCATCAACTTAGTATCAATGAACTATACCTTATGACTTAAATCATCATTTTCTCAATTCACGTTAGTCACACAAATTTGATAAATCAAAATACATCAAATTATCCTTCTTATGCTTTCACTTAACGGTTTCACCACTATGAATGCCTCGATGCAAGGCTTGCATCCTCGTAGTCCCCCTTCACAACCATTGAATGTCTGATTGTAATACCTTTTTACCTCTTCAGCTAGTCCAAAAATATCAATTCGTGTGTCTTACCATACATAGTTTCTCCCAAGTCTTCCCTATCAGAAATACTCAATCATACTATCTAGCCAGCAACGCTTCGATGTGGTCTACTATCATGAATAATGTCTTAACTCAAATATATGACTTAACTTTCAAACCAAAGAGATTTCAGGATTTCCTCTTATTAATCAACTCTAGCCCATTCATTCAATAATGATATGAAATTACCCACCTTAATACAATGCAAGTCGCCTTCCATCACTCTTATCACGTCAGTCATCTGAAATTTGCACCTCACAGTCGCCAATCGCAAAACCCCATGGCACTTCGCCATAACAGTTAGTCAAATTCCGTGAACTTCCTTCTTCAAGCATACTTAAAAATCACACCCCATCTGAATGATGCAAGATAATGCCACCATACTCCATACCTGACTCAACTAATCTCGTTGCTTCGAATTATAATCCTTTCCTTTTCTGAAGATCTTACACTTTTCGATTTAAGATCAAACACGCATTTAACTTAAGTTCTTTAGTTTCCATATTTCATTTATAATCACATTCATCATTATCGACCAAAAATCAGTCAATCCCACTCGAGAGTGTGCTAAAATATCATAAATCTGGCAAAATAGTTGATCCCATGCTGGTGATAGTAGTAAGCCACAGACTCAAGCAACTGAGAGTTTCCTTCGCCTCATTTGAACCTCAAAATTGAATGCTCATCCAAGTCAATTGCAACACCGATACATTCCTTCACGAAGCCTTTCCACAAGAAAATACCAACCAACTCTGGTTATTCCAATAAAAATCAATTATTACCAATGTAATATTCCAAATCACCACTACACTAGTCCATAATCTATAGAGCGATTCACACTTACCGTTCACACAATCCTACTAACACGCTCATACAGTTCTATACTAGTATCCTTTCCAAGGACCCCTTAACTGAGGAATCCTTCTTAGATCTTGGTTTATGAGTTTACCAACCCAACAACGATACCTAAAAGTACTATAGTGAATTCACTTCTCTAGTTTCAACCGGTATTACTAATCCTTAATTCAATTTCTGAGATGCACTTCAAAACTTAAGTTAGTTAATATCTACCATTTTAAATATCATTATTGATTGATACCATGCTTAAGGGTCCTTAAACGATGTTTATCCAAGAAGAAGAACCTCTTACCTTGTTTTTGCCAAACTAGAATACCTCCAACAAAGCAAGCGATTATCCCTATAATTTTGTCAACTCCATCGAGTCACATCACCGGTAATTGTAGAAACTAGTCGAGCCCTAAGAAACATGTACAATGCACATATCCCTTCTCCAACATTAGGTGTAACAACATATAACTCCTTATGTAATAAATCTTCACCCTTGTCCATTGCCAGATCCATCCTCATTAGTCGATCATTGTACTCCCGGTAGTCTATGACGTAGTCAAACTTACCGACCAATTCATATTTCTTTAAAATTCACTTCATAACCAAAGTAGCCTCCTTCCATGACAACTTAATAAATTCATCCCACTTATGACACCATAAACTTTATGGACACCATGATGGTATCACTCGTCACCCTTGAACATCTAACAACTGCACTATATATCACAAAACAAAAAAACTCTCAACCTAAAATGATCCCTTTCATTACCAACCTCAATATATCAAGCAAACCTACGAACCCGCCCTTTATCGAAAGATCACAACAACCTATTACATAAAGCTTACTCATTTCCAATCAATGTCATATAGTTTGGTCCTTCCCAATTATAGTCATAACGCTTAGTATTTTCCATTTATTCATATAAGTGTTTCCTAAAGACAATACAATTAAGTAAGTATGATATGAAATGCAATGCAATGGACAATATGCACCAGTATACACACGCTCATGCAATTGGTTTTACGTGACCCATGCGGGACTCATTAGGTCCATATACTCATGTGGAATGCCAGATCTTCTAGATCACATATGGTATAATCCAATAAGATATCATCTCATCATCACATAACCACCCAACATACCAGATCCTCCAGATTACACTGGGAATAATCCAAAAGGCTATCATGCCATCATTACTTACTCTAACCATGTACCATATCCGACCGGATCTCTACAGACCATTCCTAATGATGCATCAATACCATGCCAATAATATCATAAAATGTATGAAATGGATATGCGTACAACATGCAATTTCATAATATCAATTCAATGCAAATTATAGTTCTTTTATATGATTTAGACGAGATGTGGAGTGATGAATGCACAATGAATCAAATTTCACAAGTATAAAATAATCATGGCTATCATAAACCCACATAATCAACATCGGTACCAAACTAGTAGATTTAACACTACCAACCAATGCATGTAGGCTTGACATTCCTCCCTTCACAAGATTAATACCTTTTTCATTACATACCAATACATAACACCGATACCCGCATAAATGCTCGTCTCATGAGTACGAGACCCCGAATTCCCTATTATGCCCCTTATTAGATTAGCTAACACAAGAACTTCATAAAGAGTCTAGTAAGTCTCAACTTGCCTTATATTTGAAGACCCAAAGCTCATAAATTGACTTGTCCTTCCTCGATGTCTTCGGGTGATTCAAAAATTATTTTGAGTGAGTATTAAGCCTTTTGAAAGCTCTATCGTGTCCAAAATTAGCAAACGAGGTCGATCTAGTCAAGATAGTATTCTACGAGTTTAAACGAGTCCAATGATACCCATATGTCTATATTTTGATTCGGAACATAAAAATAAGTTCATAAAGGTAACCCCGAGCCCACAAGGGCAAAACTGAAATGTTATTGCAAAATTGATTAACCCATAATCTATAGTCTAAATCTATAAAATAACTCAAAACTGACTTCAATTTGATATTTTCAATTTGAAGAAATTAATAATTTTGACATAGGACTTGAAAATCCCAAAATGTGATCTCGAACTCCGGCGATCAAATCAAAATTTTCCTTTCAAATTTGTTTTCTCTCAACTCAAGAGACTTAAATTAAGAAAATCTAGTAAAAAAGACTCCAAATTGACCTTCAATTTCTTATTTTTCGAAAAATCCAACCTAGGGTAAAATCTCCCAATTTTCCAACACCCAACCATGAGATCAACTCTAAATAATATAAGAAATCATTGTAGTATCATGAATAAGATTTTGATTCTTACCCCCGAGAAAATATGAGAAGCAGGCCTTTGAAATTGCCTCAATCCGAGCTCCCAAACTTGTGAGAAAAAGTGACTAAATCCTGAAATAAGTGAAAAAAATGCAATAGTTGTCCCAACCTGAATCAGATGCTATATGATCATGATACTCACCTTTGACAAGCCCAATATAATCTTTGCGAGATTCGACCCAAGATAGCCTTTTGAATCACCTAATCTGGCCTTAAAATGAGAGAGATATGATGTTTAAAATTTAAAAGAAAGTTTGAAATTTAAGGACGAACTGAGAGACATAATTATTGCACCAAAAAATTCAACTATTGTAAAATTTTGGTTTTAGCACCTGAAACTCATATGGCACCTCCCGAACATAAACCATATATGTATTTCAATCATAAAACATGTTACAAACCTTCTCGTGCACTCAAAACACCAAAAAGAGGTCGTCTTGACCTGATGTTGACCGTGGTCAAATCTCAATTGTTAACTTAACTAGTTTCTCAACTAATGACCCAAATAAAAACCGAACTCCTCAGGTCCCAAACTAACTACTCTACTACATCATAAATCACATTTCAGACCTCATGGAATCTATGAAACTCTGATACAGATCCATTTACCCTAGATGTTGACTTTGGTCAAACTTCCTCATTTTCTTAACTCAAGAACTTCCAATTTTCTAAATATGATCTCAAACTCACCTGATTGCCTCGAGAACCGCGTCACCCATTTCCATAAGTTAAACACCAAGTAAAACTATGGGAAGGGTATTTTGAGAAAAATAAGCCCAAAAGGTCAAAAACTACCAAGCAGGTCATTACATAAATATTTGGGATTCTTAAAATAGAACCCCCTTTCTTAATCTCGAACATGGTTTTACTCCCCTGAAGATTGAATACTCACTCACTTGGCTAAGGGTGAGATTTTATCCACAAGCCTTGAGTTTGTGATTTTTTCTTGTTTCACAATCTAGTTCTTTCTTGTATTTCTATTGTCGGATACTGATTCCATTGGACAAAGGCCAAAACAGAATAGTCAATCCGTTGATGAATGCTCGAAAGTGATTTCAACTTGACGTCTCAAGTGGCTGCACCACTAAAGGTAATTTGCCTTCCCCATATTAGTTTTATATAATTAGATCAGTTTTGTTTTAGTTTCGTATATTAAGTTACTGGTTTTTGTAGTTCATTCCTTTGTGTAAATATCCCTTTAGTTCAGTAGCCCTTATTTTCTTTTTTGTTTAGTTCCAGTAATGCACTATTTATTTAGCTCTTCTTAATGTAGGTTTAACAACGATTGCAGACACACTTTAGTTCACATCAATTATGTTGTTGTTGTTTTCATTCATTCTCAATTGTATTCTCTATAATCCAGTTGATAATTGATGTTTTTTTGTCTTGCATGTACTGGATCTTCAATTGATGATGCTTGAAACCCTTCTCCTTCTTATGCATCTTGAACTGAGGGTTTCTCGTGCTACTTTCTGGTATCTTTCCTTCCCCCTTTCTATATTTATACATTTGAGACTTGTTGTATTCCTTACTCCCTTTAGTTTACATCAATTATGTTGTTGTTGTTTTCATTCATTCTCAATTGTATTCTCTCTAATCCAGCTGATAATTGATGTTTTTTTTGTCTTGCATGCACTAGATCTTCAGTTGATAATGCTTGAAACCCTTCACCTTCTTATGCATCTTGAACTGAGGGTTTCTCGTGCTACTCTCTGGTATCTTTCCTTCCCCCTTTCTGTATTTAGACATTTGAGACTTGTTGTATTTCTTATTTCCCGTACTGTTGTGAATCCTGCAATATTGAGCTGAAAATAAGTAACAATTTCCTGTTGCATTTATTGTATGTTGCCTTTGATTTCATTCCCTTGATGTATATGTATTTCCATTCGTCCCTTATGTGATTCAAATTCTTAGATAAAGAATTTCTGACTTATCACTATTTAGTATCCTATTTTTGTCAACTTCCAGCTCTTGAAAGCTTTGGCATTAAAAAGAGCCCTTATCAAGGGCTTGATTTCCCAATGCATCAACTAATTTATTCCCTTCCCTTAACATATAAGTAAAAATGATTTTCATATCCTCCTTCAGCTCTTGTATCTCCTCTACCCACTGTGAAATATGACATGGTGGTTTCCAACCTTCTGCTAGAATTCTATAAATCATATGTGAATATATTTGAATGATGATGTGATCCAACTATGTATTCTTATAGTATTTCACAGCGTCCATTACTCCTCTAACCCCTGCTTTTGTGTTAGTATTTATTCCTATTTCTTCTGCTTGAGCACATATCATATTTCCATAAGAGTTTCTCATACAAAAGCCATATGAACTCCTATTAGGATTTCCTCTTGAGGATATACTGTAGGTGTAACACTAACTTAGGTTAACAAGGCCAAATACTGAAATACTTATAAATAGAATTCAACTCGACTAGAACGGAACTATTCCCCCACACACACACACACACATATATATATATATACATGACTGGGCTGTTGACAAGGCCTACCCTAGTCCCTTCACACAGCAAAATCCAAGACAGACTATATACAAGGTTAACTAGGCCACCATACAAACACTACTATATACACAAACACGTCTACAAACCTCTAATGAGTCATAACTATATTACAACCAGGATAGGGCCTCGACCTACCCATGATCTGTAAACATACCAAAAGCTAGACCTGACAACTCTGAATGATCTGGAGCTTACCAGAAAAGATGATGCTCGGCGGATCCTACTGGTGCGATCCTTACTGCAACCTATCTGAACCTGCAGTCATGAACACAGTATCCTCAGGCAAAGGGAAATAAGTATGAGATATTGTATCGAGTATGTAAGGCGATTGAAACTAATACTGAACTGAAATATAACACAATCTGAATATAAAATGAAGAGCTTCTAAAATAAGAGTAGCTATGCTTACCTTCCTGTGTTGTCTACCAACTACACAAACTAATATCCCTTAGCCTTGTAGAAGACACCTAAACATGGATAAATGGCCCCGAAGGAAACCTGTATCTATTAAGCCCCGAAGGCGATCTGTGTCTGTATAGCCCCGTAGGCGTTCTATATGGACAATAGCCCCAAAGGCAATATGTCGTATCCCCAAAGGCACAGATCATATCCACGGAGGCAACTACCATAGCTAGAAGAACAACCATCATATCCCTAGAGGCAACTATAATTCTAGACAGTCTATAGTCATGCTTTATATCGTTCTACTACTTAGCTAAACATGGATGACTGTAACTCATTCCTGACGAGAGATAACTACTAAAGTAGGGTCATGGTAACCCAAAAGTGATTTCTATATCTAGCACATCTTTGTGCGTTTATATCGAACCTAGCTCGATAAAGAAATCATGCCGAAAAAAAGAGGGACAACCTTCACATACATTGGTGTATCTGGTCCCAACAAGGTGACATAATTGGGCTGCAACGCACTTTAATCTATACCAAAACAAGTACACAACATCACTACTTTCATAACTAGTAACAATTACGATCATCGACAAGTTCGATTTAGAATTAAAGTTAGCTTCTTTCCTCCTTCCTTCAACTCTCATTTCTATTAACAACCCAACACATGGAAAATCATGATAATAACCATATCAATATCTCACTCAAGCTATTTCTAACAATCTCCAGCCACAAGGGTAACAACATCTCCTTCAATTTAACATAACACACTTATATAACTTTCAACATGAGTTATTTATCAATACTCAAGAATTTCTACTCTTTATAATTTAACTGTAACTCTCAAAAGATCAAGGACATAAAGGAGATGAGATTACTTACCTTCAAACTCAAGAACAACTCCTAACCCGGACTTACTTCATTATGAATAATCCTCTAATTCGAGCACAAAAGAGAGGAACCACAATATAGTCATAACACGAAATTCTCGGCATTGGATTTGTGTGTTGTATCTTTAAACTCACCCATAAATTACTCAAGAACACTTGGAGAGCTTCTTAGGGTTGTCTAGGATCAATTTGTGTCAAAAATGAAATGTTTTAGGGCTTCCATCGCTCAAGGCCTTAAATAGTGGTTTCCACCGCCTCAGACTCGCGGACCCATATGCGGTCGCATATTCTTCTAGATTTCCCCACTTTTTGTCTTCCTATATGCGGCCCCATCTGTGAGGCGGACCTCATCCGCGATGCAAAATGCTTAGCATATCACTTTAAGTTCGTCGAACTTTGTCGAGGAGTGTTATCTTTAATCCCAATAGCCTCTACACCTCCCAACACCTTCTTAATGCTTTCCTAAGTAATAAATATCATTCGGAAAAGTCTCAAGTCGCTATAGTCTAGCTCAACCTTCTTTGTAGCGTAGCGAGCGCAAGGGAGTAGAGTCGTCTCAGTTGCTCCTCGAATCTCAAAAGACACTCCTTCCTTCTAATATGACTTAACTGTCTTATCATGAATCCCCGTACTAACTTGCGGAGTGTAACATGAAGTGCCCCTTAATGTAACATCAAGTATAAAATCCTTAGGGAACATATATGCCTCCTTACATAAATGTGAGACCTCACAAGATGATAATTTAGTAAGGAAAGTATCTATCGAAGCAATATCACCAATATAACCCAAGTCAATACATTCACTCATAACATCAAAGTCAAACTCAAGTATTTACGTAGGGCTATTAAAAATGATAACATACTCTTATCACCAAGATAACTCTCCTCACTAGCATTTTCATCAAATAATTTATTAGATCCATAAAGGTCACTTGAATTAAGCCTAACATGCATATCATTATCATAGATGGGTGGAGAAACATACAAAGGCTCACAATTAAGCTTATTAGAGGATGGGTAATGACTAGTTGGATTCCTCAAACAATCAAATAAGTCAATTTTCCGCTCAACTATAGATGCCTCTTCTTTTGACACTTTAAGAACTTCAAAACATTCCAATCCTACGATTGAATTACAAACCCTCAAGACGAGGCTTCCGTCTAAGGAAAGTGTGTCAATCTCCCATAGTGGTTTCCCATAGATTTCGTAGCCCCTAAAAGTGGCTACATTTCCCATATTACCATTCAAGTCACTATGAACACTATCGTCGATAGTCATGTCATCATCAAATAATACATTATCTTCAAAGATAAGACGATCAACCAATGCTAAAGATTTGAAACATGCAACACCTTTATCCTTAACATAAACATGTTTCTCATCATATGCACAAATAGTAAAGAAATGTGTCACTTAGAATAACTACATGTATGGTGTCCACACATGTAGCATTTCTATTAGGTTCAATGACACAATCTAGCATACTACAAGGGATTGGAATACACAAGAAGGAAGTAGTAATTTGGAAACAAACATCACCTTCTTTTTCAAAACATCCCTGCAGATAAGGTTCTACATGACATACATCACCACCAGCTCTTTGGACCTCATCACTTGACACAAAGAAAGATCAAGAGATTTATTGTCACGTTTATCAAACAAGGGTGGGGTATTACAATCATTCAAATGATCAACTACATCCACATCATCATGAATCAGAGGTTCATTAAGCACATAACAAGTACCTCGACTAGTGAATTATCAATACACTCAAATTGATCATGTGTATCACATGATAATGTACTGTCATTCAAATCAGAAACGCTGAAACTAGATGGACCCAAATCGACCTTACAAAAAGAATCAATTTGGTCATCAATAGGATCAACTAGTGTAGAAACACTCTCAACAATGACATTATTGTTACATGGAAAACAATCATTAAGCTCACATAAAGAAAAGCTACTACTCACACTCACATCACAAACTTGTTCATTCAAAGAGTTTGAAGTGTTGAGTATCTCTATTGTACCTTGAAGTTCACACGAATAATATTATTTACCTTGAGTCACCAATGGTAAGCTCACTTGGACAATCAAAGAAATGGTCTTATTCTCCATTCCCTCTTTCAAGCATGGGAGTTCTTGATTGACAAAAACTTCATATCTTTACTCATGTCGTGGTCCATTCCACCATCCATATTGAACAACTTTCTCAAGCATTTCATCATATGGAGTTACCTGGGAAACATTCCACCAACATTCAACATTACCCAACCGAGACTCCACACTACTCAATTCCTCCCTCAATCCACTTATCTCCGTACTCATCCTCGCCAACCCCCTATCTATGAGGTCAACGGGGCCTCCCCACAATGAGAATGTTCTCCGGAGTTAGACATAGTACATGTGAAATCATAGCAAACAATGTTCGTAGTATAATTCCTCACGTCACTCGTGTTTGCACTCCACTCACCACACCGTAGAGTTTCCACTCAACTCACCACACTCTACTATTTTCCAAGGTTGATAAAAAACTTTGTCCAATCAACTCACAAGGCCACTTAGCCTATATAGAGGAACGGATTCTTGTTAAGTAGAAATATAGATGACTCAAATTCTAATGGACGTAGTCAAGAACTTTTAGCGAAATAAAATGAGAAAAGCTTGAAAGAATTGGTACAAAATGAAATTTGGACTCAAGAACTAGCTAATAACAAATAAGATCGATTACTAGTTATTAATTAGTTAGGTGAATCAAAGAAATGAAATGGAATGGATTCGGAAAGAAATTAGAAGTCAAAACCTAAAATTTTGCCTCAAAAACACTTTTCCAACTATTTAGTTGAAATTTTGGATCAAATTCAACTTTTTTGCTTCATCTTCAACAAGAAGATATGAAGATCCTTAAGAACACATGAACATTAAAAAAATGTCAGATCTTCAAATCAATTTGGAATGACCCTAAATGTTGGATTCTAGACCTTCATCACTAAGAGAACAAGTGTCACAACCCAACATTGGGGTGTGTGGCGGTACACGACACCCTAAGGCCCGAGCATACCAATTGTAGGACCTGAACAATATGACATGAATCCTGGGCCGACAATACCTCCAAATGACAATAATAAAGTAGAAAGCAATAATAACCTGCACGCAAAAAAGGCCCAATGTAAGACATATACATATACTAAAACTAAGGCCATCATAAATATATCAACAACTGACACGGGCAGACAAGGCCACACAAGCCTTATGTACAACAACCTCTAGTCTGCAAGCCTCTATGAGTAATAACATGTATTATCAAGCCAGGACAGGGCCTCGACATACCCAAAATAACCATATATATATATATGCTACAACTCCTACCGATTTTGTTTAGCAACTCCGGAGAAGTCGAGTGCGACAACCAACAGCTGGAAATAGATATCCTACTGTGGAGGCAAGTCGGTCTATCTACCTTTACCTGTGGGCATGAAATATTATGCCTTAGAAAGGGACGTCAGTACGAAAGATGTGGTGAATAAGTAAGGCAGGTAAAATAGATAAATATAGAATGTAATGTAAGGGAAAAGTGTATAAGTCAACCTTAAACTCAGAAAAAGCCTCTGAAGGCATACACTATCATATCCATGAGTATATGGATATTTGTACAAATTAGGCCGCTCAATGGGGCCATATAATATAGTATCAAGCCTCTTTGTGGGGAAAATAATATCATAATGTACCTGGCCTTGAATAGACTCGGTAATATCATACCCGGCCTTAATATGACTCAGTAATATCAAAACCAACTGCAGTGGTGTGCACATATAAGTGCCATACTCGGCCGACTATAGCGCGACTCGGTAAGAAAATGGATACATATATATAAGTGCAATGCAAGACCTTAAGATCAAAACAAGAATAGGGCGGAGTGACCTAAAGTCGTTAACCCTCGCCTATCATTATGGAATCATATACAACGAACGTTACAATCAAACGAGAGTTCTTAGAATCAATCGTACTACAAGGATATCATAAGTTGCTAATAAAAGTTTTGACAAGAAATATACAAGAATCATAAGCCTTAATGGAATGGAAACACAAGGTCATCAAGTTATTAAGAATGGGATTCGTTTAACAATGTTTTGTCTCGTTTTACTTTAGCCACAATTATGCTAAGAGAAAGAACAAGCCTTACATACCTTGTCATTGAAGTTATTCAAGTTCCATGGGGCATCGTAAGCTCTGCAAATGATTATCTACATTATACGAATGGTTTGTATTAATATCGAATCCATAGCTTATAGAGAAAATCACTTAGACATTTTATCAAACAACGTGTGGCGCAACTTTAAAGGATCATTTGTAGCTTAAATTCTACATATCCTATCACAACAATCTTCATTATCACCCTTACTCATCACCACACTTTATAAATATCTCTATAACTTCATTTTGTAGTTCAAATCACATACAAATAGCCCACATATTATAACTTGACTCCAAAGTTCATAAACAGGAACTTGTCAAGAATACTCCAATAATCTTATCTCAAATACTTGCACAAACCCAAGAGTTAGCTAAAGAAGATAAGACTCACCTTAAGTCCACCAAGAAGACTCCAATTCATCGCTTCGTCATCACCAAGACTCCTCCAAGATCATTGCAACATGGAAGAAAAGAAGCTAATGATGTTCACGAGATTTCTTACGTTGAACTTGCATATTTTATCTTTGAATTTAGCTCCAAGGTGTTAGGAGACCTTTTTGAGATGGTGTAAGAAGTGTTTTACGGTCTGAAGAAATGTAAAATAAAGCATTCAAGTCGAGAAACAATATATATATATATATATATATGAAAAAGAGTCTCCACCTCCACAATGTACGATACAAATGTACGGTCCATACATTGAGGTACGGTACATACATTTGGACCGTATATCCAAAGCTGAAACTTGAAAATTGCAGACAAAAGTACGGCTAAGGTTCCCAAATTGTACGGTCCGTACAATAATGTCCTTCTCTAACAAATCCTTCAGATGCGCTTTCAATTCTTTCAACTCAGCAGGGGCCATCCTATGCGGAGGAATAGTTATAGGCCGGGAGTTAGGAAGCACATCGATAGAAAAATTAATTTCCTTCTGTTTACTCAGACGCCTCTTTCTTATCGAAGACTCTGGTAGCTGGAACTCATCGGCAGCCTTTAAGGGGGAATGCCTGGAAGTTCATCAAGGAATACGTTAGAAAATTCGTTAACCATACGAACAAACTAGAGAGTTGCAGGTTTTGCCTCTGCATCCTGAACTCGAACCAAATGATAATTATATCCCTTTTAGATCATATTTCGTGCCATGAGGAAGGAAAAAATCCTCCCCTTAGGCGCCGAGGCACTACCCTTCCATTCAATAACAGACTCATATGGAAAATTAAAATGAACAACTTTTGTCTAGCAATCTACATTTGCATAGCAAGAAGGCAGCCAATCCATGTCCATAATAACGTCGAAATCAACTATCTCTAATTTATTTAGGTCTGCTGAAGTATGTGTAACACTCCGTACTTTCAGGCGATGGTTTGAACATCCAGACGTATGCAAGTAGACCCGAGCCTTGGGGAAATTTATGTCATATTCACGTATGCCAATAAAGAGCTTAGTATATAAAAGGATGCGGTCCTGAAATAATTTAAGATCTTAAAAGTGTGATGACGGGGATTAATAATAATATTTTGTATGTTCCAAAAGAGGCTATATCGCACGATTTTGACGACGGAGAAATTTCTTCTTCTAGGACTATATCCGCACGATTTTTTGACATGGAGTTTATGAAAGTTTTATAAGTAATCAAGATTTAAGTGAATTGAGATCAAAGAATTAATAACATGGATAATTACTAATGTTGGATAACATTAGGGAGACATATCGATGTGGTATTGGGCATGTGGCAGCATGCTGCTGTGGCATAACACTTAGTGAAACCTTTATTGATGACAAAAAATTAGAATATTTAGAAGAAGAAATGAAATAATTGGTAATCATGATATAAGTTGTGGTCGTACATGTGTCATTGTACGTGGCTCATGAAAATTACTACTAGTGGCTATCTTTCTTTTGGATGCCTTTAAGTAGTGACATATCATAGTTAATCTGGGATAAGGAAAAAATGTCAAGCGTTATTTTCATTTTAGCCTTACTATCTCAATTGGTTCCAATTTCAATTAGTGAGTCTTGTTAATGAGAGGCAACAACGAAGTGAGCAGCAGACATCAACGTTTTGCTTGCTCTTTGGTACGAGAAGTTTTTCTACTGGTTCTCATATAAAATTTAGGCATAGAGGGGTTTTGTTCTCGGCAGTAGTAGGAGATTGGCATCAAAGGTACGTTAAGGTAAATTATTTTATCTTTTGGCATGTTCTATGTATGAAACGTAACTGTAATATTATTCCATAAATTATTCTACTCTTAGTAGTTAAGAATGTTCATGTTATTGATTCTTATATTAAAAGCATGTCTAAATATGTTCCTAAATACTTATTGAGGTATATGAGAGAGATGTTAATATACCCAATGTTAGCCAAAGGTACAAGGATATTATGCCATCTGATAAGTTCAGAATGTTTCATTGTCATTCATGCATTTTCATTTGCATTATATTCATGTATTATCCTGGACCAATATGTGTTATATACACTACTTTATGGTATCAATATATATATGTAGGGGGATGGGGAAAATGGAAGGCGTTATATACGTGTCACCACCTGCAGCTGGTACATATATCACTAAAAGGAAGATGCTCAATGAGGCCAATATGATGATAATTATGTCCACAAAGGTCGAAATGAAATGATGCCCACATAGGCTGTTATGGGAAGGAAGATTCCGTTGTGAGGACAATATATATATATGCATACCACATTTGCATTGCGCATGACATTTTAGGCATATTATGGCCCTCAGAGGCGTTCATTACTAGTCGGTTGTTACTGTCGATTATTTCTGTCGGTTGTTTCTATTTTAGTTTATTGTTATATCCCTGTTATGCTATTGTTAATAGATTACATACTCGATACATCAGTCGTACTGACGTCCTTTTTGTCGGGGGACATTGCATTTTATGCCCGCAGGTTCGCGTAGGCAGGGCGACGATCCATGTTAGTAGGTTGCTGACTCAGCGGATTTTGGAGCACTCCCTTATTTCGGAGTGTCGGTCTAATCTTGGTACGGTATATTTTTGCATGTATATATGGGTATGGCAGGGCCCTGTCCCGACCTTATGATGTAGCGTGCTCTTTTAGAGACTTGTAGACGGTATCTGTGTATAACAGTCAAATATGGCCTTGTTGGCCTTAGTTTGTATATATGTATGGGTTGAGTCCTGCCGTTTATAAGATATTATATGGATTCCTTCTAGTCTATGATTTATTTGTATCGGCACGGTACCGGGTGACGACCTTTGTGGCCCGTGTTTAATTATGATTAGACGTTGACTGTATGATTAGTGGTACTCAACAGGTAAGGCCCGGGTGCCTGTCATGACCCTCCAGTTTGGATCGTGATAAACTTGGTATCAGAGCATGTCTGTCCTAGGGAGTCTACAAGCCATGTCTAGTAGAGTCTTGTTTATGGGTGTATTGTGCACCACACTTATAAGCAGGAGGCTACATGACATTTATGAATGGTTTCCATTCTTTCATCTCATAGATCGTGCTATAGAACCGAGTTATAAGAATGTCACTCCTAATCCATCTCGTGTTTATGATTCCAGCAATGCCTACAACAAGGATGAAGTTCAAGAGTATGAAAGTGTTAGTTATGACTGCAGGCGAAGGTACTAGCTGATTGCCACCTGCTAGCGAGGCCAGAATGAGACCCATGGTGCGACTCCTTCGTATGATTCTCTGACTTTACCACCTCCAGAGGAGATTAGTGGGGCTGCAGTACCCCCAGTTCCTCCACTTGATACTCTATATGTGGATCTTGATATGCGAAGTGGTGTACATCTATATACTCAATTGGTGGCTGCTCAGGCCCAACATCATATTCCCAATCATTTTGATAAAGCTGCTAGCGCGAGAACTTTGGATTTCATTAATCTAGACCCTCCGGTATTCACAGGATCAGACCTGAACATAGACCCACATAAGTTTTTGGATCAAATACAGCGCACCTTGCGGGTAATGGATGCTACCGATACTGAATCGGTAAAGTTTGCTTCTTATAGACTACGGGATATCTCAGTGACCTAGTATGAGACATGGCAGAATTCTAGGGGACCTCTTGCTCCACTAGCAGGATGAAGAGAGTTTTCAGAGGCCTTCTTACAGCATTTTCTGCCAGTTGAGCTCCGACAGGCTTGACATGACAGATTCCTACGTCTTGAGTAGGGCAATATAAGTGTTTGAGAATATAGCTTGCAGTTTAATTCATTGGCCAGATATGCTCCTATGATTATAGCTGAGATGAGTGACCGGGTACATAGGTTTGTTACTGGCTTGGGGCCGCACTTGGTCAATGAGTATACTATGGCTTCTCTGAATCCGAATATGAATATTGCTCGCATTCAGGCTTATGCACATAATTTGGAGGATCGTAAGAGGCAATAACTGGTAGATCGAGAATGTGATAAGGGCCAGCATAAGAGGGCTCGATCCGTAGGTGACGTAAGAGAGTTCAAAGGTGGGCCCAGGACACCACTTTATAGACGACCATCTTACCTAGCAGCTAGCGCATCATTACCATTTTCAAGGTCAAGGGTTGATCGGTTTGTTCAATAGGGACCAGGTCAGAGTTCATGAGCGTCAGAGTCTTAATATAGAGGAGATTCTATTCAGATGAGGCCGCCATTGGCTCGATGCGAGCAGTATGGCAAGACTCATACAGGGTCGTGCCGACATGGATCAAATGTGTATTATTCATGTGGTGAACCTGGTCATATTAGGTGAGAATGTACGACAGGAGGTGAAGGTATTAGGGCTCAGCCGGTCGGATCTGCAGCAGCTTCATTATATTCAGTACGCCCGTTAGGGCAAAGTCAACAGACATTATTCGGTTGAGCTAGGCGCCAGAATTGCACTTATGCATTGATGGGACGACAGGATCATGATTCCCCACCTGATGTTATTACTGGTATATTATCGGACTTTTCATATAATGTGTAAACGTTGTTAGATCTAGGATCTAATCTATCATATATCACCCCTTTTGTTGCTTGTAAATTTGGATGGAGCCTGAGTTAATAACAGATTCATTTGTGGTATCTACACCAGTTGGTGAGTCGGTAGTTTCTAGACGGATCTATTAGAATTGTGAGATATTAGTTTGTAGCCATCGGACCCTAGCGGATTTGGTAGAAATAGAGATGGTTGATTTTGATGTTATTATGGACATGGATTGGCTGGCATCATGCTACGCTAATGTTGATTTCCGGGAAAAGTCTGTTAGATTTTAGTTTCCAGGTGAACCAATTCTTGAGTGGAAGGGTAATACGCTGCCGCCAAAAGGTAGGTTTATTTCATACCTTCAGGCAAGAAAGATGATCTCCAAAGGTTGTATATACCATCTTGTTCGGGCTAGAGATGTCGATGCCAAACCACCTACTTCTCAATCGATTTCGGTAGTTAATGAGTTTCTTGATGTATTTCCAGATGAACTTCCATGACTTCCTCCTTACAAAATGGCTCTAGCCGAATTGAAAATATTAAAGGAGCAATTAAAGGATCTTCTTGAAAAAGGCTTTATTAGGCCTAGCATATCTCCTTGGGGTGCGCCGGTATTGTTTGTACGAAAGAAATATGGCTCGTTACTGATGTTTATGGACTATCCACATCTGAACAAAGTCACTATCAAGAACAAGTACTCTCTTCCCAGAATTGATGATTCGTTTGAGTAGTTACAAGCTGCAAAATGTTTCTCAAAGATCGACCTAAGGTCGGGGTACCATGATCTAAGGGTTAAAGGGAATGACATTCCGGAAACGGCTTACATAACAAGGTATGGGCCCTTTGAGTTCTTAGTGATGTCATTCAGGCTTACAAACGCGCCCGCAGAATTTATGGATCTAATAAACATCATGTTTCACCCATTTCTGGATGTATTTGTAATAGTATTTATAGATGATATTCTGGTGTACTCTCACTTAGAAGCAGAGCATGTGGATCATTTGCGGGTAGTACTACAGACGCTCCGGGATCATAAGTTGTATGCTAAGCTCTCCAAGTGTGAATTTCGGTTGAATTCAGTGACTTTCCTTGGTCACATAGTGTCAGACAAATTTATAAGAGTTGACACTCAGAAGATTGAAGCGGTGAAGAATTGGCCGAGACCTACGACTCCATCAGAGGTTCGCAGATTTTTTGGCCTAGCTGGCTATTATAGGACGTTTGTAGAAGGGTTTTCTACCATATCAGCACCATTAACAAAGTTTACACAAAAGGCCATAAAATTCCAGTGGTCTGATACTTGTGAGCAGAGTTTTCAAAAGTTAAAGGATAAACTAACATCGGCACCAGTTCTTACTCTTCCAGAGGATCCAGAAGGCTACGTTGTGTATTGTGATGCCTCGGGAGCAGGTCTAGGATGCGTGTTAATGCAACATGGTAAAGTGATTGCCTATGCTTCAAGGCAATTGAGGAAACATGAGAAAAACTATCTGACGCATAATTTGGAGTTGGCCGCAATGGTCTATGCACTGAATATCTGGCAGCACTACTTGTATGGTGTTCATGTAGACATTTTCACAAATCATAAAAGTCTGCAATATATATTTAAACAGAAAGAGTTGAATTTGAGACAGATGAGGTGGCTTGAATTATTGAAGGATTATGATGTGGACATCTTATACCATCCCTGTAAAGATAATGTTGTGGTCGATGTGCTTATTCGCAAATCGATGGTCAGCTCGATGGTGGTGCAGGTCGAGAGGAAGGAGTTAGTAAGGAAGCTCCATCAGTTAGCCAGTTTGGGAGTCCGGTTAATGGATTCAAAGGATGGTGGTTTTGTGATTCGAAATGTGTCAGAATCGTCGCTCATATCAGAAGTTAAAGAACGTCAATGGGAAGACCCCAGTTTAAGGAAGATTAGAGAGGGAATTCAATAGAAGAAGACTCAATATTTGACATTGACGAAAACGGGGTTCTCAAGCACCAAAGTCGTTTATATGTTCCAAATGTAGCGGGATTACGAGATAAAATTTTGACAGAGGTCCATTGCTCACGATATTCTATTCACCCTGGATCTACTAAAATGTATCATGATCTCAGTGGTATCTATTGGTGGAATGACATGAAGAGGAGCGTGGCAGAATTTGTAGCTTAGTGTCCTAGTTGTCAGCAAGTAAAAATAGAGCACCAAAAACCCGTCGGCTTGGCTAAGAACATTGAGATTCCAATATGGAAATGGGAAATGATTAATATGGATTTTGTTATGGGTTTACCTCACACCTATCATAAGTTTGATTCTATTTTGGTAATTGTTGACAGATTGACCAAATCATCTTATTTCTTGCCGGTCAAAACTACTTGTCAGCCGAGGACTACACGAAGTTGTATGTTAAGGAGATTGTTCACCTTCATGGTGTGCCTATTTCTATTATATCTGACCGAGGTGCTCGGTTTACAGCTAACTTATGAAAGTCATTTCAAAAAGGTTTAGGCACCCAAGTTAATCTTAGCATAGCTTTCCACCCTTAGACAAACGGACAGGTAGAGCGTACGATTCAGACGCTCGAGGACATGCTACGAGGTTGTGTGTTGGATTTTAAGGGAAGTTGGGATGATCATTTACCCCTTATTGAGTCTGCATACAATAACAGTTATAGCATTAAAATGGCTCCATACAAGGCTTTGTACAGACGGAAATATAGATCTCCTATCGGATGGTTCGAGGTAGGCGAGTCTGAATTATTTGGGCCTGACTTGGTACACCAAGCCATAGAGAAGGTGAAGCTTATCCAAGAATGAATGCTAACCGCTCAGAGTCGTCAGAAGTCGTATTCAGATGTGCGACAGCGATACTTAGAGTTTCAGGTAGACGATTGGGTCTTTTTGAAGATTTTGCCTCTGAAGGGGGTAATGAGATTCGAAAAGAAGGGAAAGCTCAGTACAATGTATATTAGGCCATATCGTATAATTCAATGAATCGGTCAAATGTTCTGAGTCAAGCCACCAGGCTTTTGGTGCTCTATTTTCACCTGCTGACAATTGGGACATTGGGCTACAAATTCCGCCACGCTCCTCTTCATGTCGTTCCACTAATAAATGCTCTTAAGATCATGGTACATTTTAGTAGATTCACAGTGAATGGAATATCGTGAGCAATGGACTTCCGTCATAATTCTATTTCGTAATCCCGCTACATTTGGAACACATAAACGGCCCTGGTGCCTGAGAGTTCCATATTCGTCAATCTCAAAGGTCGTGGTTTCCTTCTGTTGAATGCCTTCTCTGCTCTTTCTCAAAATGGGGTCTTCCAATTGACGTTCCTTAACTTTCGATATGAGGGACGATTCTGAATCACAAAACCACCATCCTCCGAGTCCATTAGTCGGACTCCCAAATTAGCTAACTGGTGGAGTTCTCTTACTAACTCCTTCTTCTCGACCTTTACTGGAGTTGAGCTGATCATTGACTTACGACTGAGTGTGTCTGCTACAACATTAGCCTTTCCCAAATGATATAAGATGTCTATATCATAGTCTTTCGATAATTCCAGCCACCTTCTCTGCCTCAGATTCAACTCCTTCTGTTTGAATATGTATTGCAGACTTTTATGATCCGTCAAAATGTCTTCATGAACACCATATAAGTAATGCTGCCAAATTTTCAGTGCATACACCACTGCGGCCAACTCTAAATCATGTGTCAGATAGTTTTTCTCATGTTTCTTCAATTGCCTTGAAGTATAGGCAATCACTTTACCATGTTGCATTAACACACATCCTAAACCTGCTCCTGAGGCATGACAATACATAACATAGCCTTCTGGACCCTCTGGGAGAGTAAGGATTGGTGCCGATGTTAGTATGTCCTTTAACTCTTGGAAACTCCGCTTACAAGCATCGGACCACTAGAATTTTATAGCCCTTTGTGTCAACTTTGTTAATGGTGCTGATATGGTAGAAAACCCTTCTCGATTCCTTACCTCAACACCCCATATCTCTATTCCTTCAATCGAAATTTCTTTCACAACTGATTCTCAAATGTACGAACTGACTCCACTCGAATTCCCTAATTTTATCATAGACATTCTATCAGTGTCCGATTGAATCCGAATTATCACATTAATTACTATCAATCCTTAGTTGTAGCCACAATCATAGTCCAACCTGTAGCGATATCACCGTATGGTTCTACAAGCTTCCCTTCTCAACTGTTAATGTCATCCCCAAGATTTCTTAGAACACATAAACACACATCACAAGTCGAATTTCCCTCGAATTTCCAAACCACCATACTATAAACATGCCTACTGAATACTTTCCCATGCCAGATCCATAGTAAAATGACTGATCCATCTTACTTGCAATTTTGATACGAGCCAATAAAACCATCATACTTCCATTTCTAATATAAAATCCCTCGAATCCTTGTCACTGGTTTACTAGAACACCACAAGTCCTCCAGTCAATGTAACATAGGCCACCTGCCCTAAATGAACGAATCTGTCCCAAAATAAAATCCTCAATTTCTAAATCATCGTTAGCCACTCGAACAGATTCCAAATGAACTAGTAAGCTTTTCATAACCATGATATGATCTCTTACATTTCTTTTTCTCACGAACAATCAAGCATGTGTCATCACCCACAGGTTTCAAGTTGGATTCTGTTCAAGTCATCAATTTAGCACCGACAAACCATACCCTTGATTACAATCTCCAAGTTCTTCAGCTTCTACAGATATGCAAGTCTAATAGAACCATGTGAACTCTAAACACATCAAATATTCCTCGTACTTTCTCTTAACTCACCCATAACTCTGGACACTTTGTCGAACCTCCATCTGTCATATCTTGTTAATTGCCAGCCTTACCAATTTCTGATGTATCAACCTTACCTTCATTTGTCTACCATTGTCCAATTTCTCCCAAGTTCAAATACCTGAATACTCATCCATGCTATCAGTCAACAATGTCTCAACATAGTCTACCCCCTATCGCCCAACACAAAACTCATGACCCATTTTTCATAACACATAGTCAACTACAATAGACCTACTCCTCCAAGCATACCAAATCATTTCATTCGGTCTGAAAGATGCGAAAACAATGACACTATAAACCAAATTTAACCTAAGAATATCCATTGTTTCAATTCCGAATCCTTTCCTATCTCGAAGATGCACCTTACTCAATCCAAGGTAAATCAACCATGCATTTATCGAATTTCTTACATTTCCACCATTCATTCCAGTCATGTTCACAACTAACAACTGATCATTACTCAAACCTTCAAACATAGAAACTTTTCCCAAAACTCCAGCACATTCCATGTACCATCCTTTGTGAAATTCCTCAACCAGAAAAGACATCAACCAATTCTGCTTACTCTGACCAACAATCACTTAGTACCCAAACGATAACCTGAACTATCAATGAACCAATCCATCATCTGAAAGTGATCCCAAATTACCGAACACACACTCTTTCTAGTATCCTCATATAGTCTCGTCGAAATACCCTTGCCAAAAGTCCTTGACCAAAATAATCCTTTTTCTCTACCGCAAATTGATAACATGGTTCATAAAACGATGGGAGGTAAAGATGTTTTGGCGCACGGTATCGGGAAATTAGATGGTACGAATTTTGCATTTTGGAAAATGTAAATTGAAGATTATTTGTATGGCAGAAAGCTTCAGCAACCACTAAGTCTGAAGCTAGAGAAGATGGATTATGCAGAGTGGAATCTTCTTGACAGATAGGTTCTGGGAGTCATTCGATTGATGCTATCAAAGAACGTTGCTCATAATGTGGCGAATGAGAAGACCACTGATGGCATGATGAAGATTTTGTCCGACATGTATGAGAAACCTTCAGCAAACAATAAGGTATTTCTCATGACGAAACTCTTTCATCTAAAAATGTAGAAGGTGCTCCTGTTACAATGCACGTGAATGAATTCAACACGATTGTCAATCAACTATCATCTATTACAATCGAGTTTGAAGATGAAGTGCAAGACCTAATTTTGCTGGCATCTCTACTGAATATCTAGGAGCCGATGAGAGCAGCGGTTAGTAATTCAATTGGAAATGCTAAACTGAAATTCAATGATGTTAGAGATCGTATTCTTGCTGAGGAGGTTCGCAGGATATATTTTGGTGAGGCATCAATGAGTTCTACTTTGAATGTTGTGAACAGAGGCAGAAATTATGACAGAAACTACAACCGAAATAAGGGCAAGTTGAAGTCAAGGAATGGCAAGAGTCAATCCAGATCCGGGCGAACACTTGAGTGTTGGAACTATGGGAAATCGGGTCACATAAAAAAGAATTACAGGGCACCGAAGAAGGAGAACAACAAGGGGGTGGAGTCAATGCTGTCATTGAAGACATTGGTTATACGCTATTGTTGTTTGTTGACAGCTCGATTGACTCTTGGGTTCTTGACTGAGGAGCATCTTTCCACACCACCCCACATCGTGATATAATGATGAATAACATTATTGGGAATCGCGGGAAAGTCTATTTGGTATATGGTAAGCCTTTATACGTTGGTATTGGAGACATTAATTTTGAAGATGTCAAATGGACATGTGTGGAAGATCACAAAGGTCAGACATGTGCTGCAACTAAGGAGTAATCTGATCTCAGTGAGTCAGCTTAATGATGAGGGACATAATTTTAACTTTGGTAATGGGTCCTGAAAGGTGACGAAGGGTGCTATGGTGGTTGGTCAAGGTAAGAAAACTAGTACTCTTTATATGACGACGAGCTGTCGTGATACAGTTGTTGTTGACAACACCAAGAAGACATAGTTGTGGCATTGCAGGCTGTGGCATATGAGCGAGAAAGGGATGAATCTTCTGGTGACGAATGTCATGATTCTGGAGCTGAAGTCGGTGGATCATCATATGTATAAGATCTGTATTCTCGGAAAGTAGAAGCGAGTAAGTTTTTCAAATGCCAATAGAGAATTGAAAGATGAGAAACTTGAATTACTGCACACTGACGTGTGGGGACCTGCTACTGTCCCCTCATTCGGAGTATCACATTACTATGTGACCTTCATTGATAATTCAACCAGGAAGTTATGACTCTATTTTATGAAAAATAAATCTGATGTGTCCACTGTCTTCAAGAGGTGGAAAGCCATGGTTGAGAATGAGACAAACCTCAAGTTTAGGAGCCTGATGTCTGAGAACGATGGAGAACACATGGACGGTGACTTCAAATAGTATTGTGCTGATAATGGGATCAAGATGGTGAAGACTATTCCTGGAATGCCCCAACAAAATGGAATAGCGTAAAGGATGAATCGAACATTGAATGAGCGTGCACATAGCATGAGAATACACGTTAGACTGCCCAAGATATTTTGGCAGATGCAATTAATACCGCATCCTTCTTGATTAATAGCGGACTGTCTGTTCCTTTGGGTTTTAGAATTCCAGAAGAGGTTTGTAGTGGAAAAAAGGTAAATCTTTCTTTTTTTAAAGTGTTTGGTTGCTTATCCTATGTTCACATTGATGCAACTTCTAGAAGTAAACTTGATCTGAAATTTAAGAAGTGTTATTTTATTGTCTATGGTGACACCGAGTTTGGTTATCGATTCTGAGATGACCAAAATCAAAAGATCATATGAAGCAGGGACGTCTTCTTTAATGAATAGGTATTGTACAAGGACAAGTTGTGGGAGAGCTCAGAAAGCGAAGTCTCTAAGAACAAGGAATTGGAAATAGTTGATTTGAGAGACTTCTCGGCACCCGAACTACATCAAGGTACTACTACGGCAGAGGAACAAGCAACATGAAAAGAAGGCCAACAAGCCAGTGATGGTGAGATAGATGAAAATGCTGATTTTGAAATAAATCAGCGAACGCCAATCACAGAATTATGCAGATTATCCAAGATCAGTAAGTCGGTTCACATGTTCTCTCCGTCCCTCAACTATATTCTGCTCACTAATAGAGGGAAGCCAGAATGTTACGAATAAGCAATGCAAGTTGATGAATCGATCAAGTGAGAGCTGACAGTGAAAGATGAGATGTACTCACTGTTGTCAAATCATACATGGGAGTTAGCTAAGTTACAAGAAGAAAAGAAGGCATTGCAGAACAAATGGGTCTACCGGATAAAGAAAGAACAAGATGGAAGTAAGCGCTATAAATTGAGGTTGGTTGTGAAGGGATTTCAACAGAAATAAGGCATTGACTAGACATAGATCTTCTCTCCCGTAGTCAAGTTGGTGACAATCAAAACTGTTCTTGGGCTGGTACCAAAGGAAGATCTGCATCTTCAACAGATGGACGTGAAAACTGTTTTTCTTCACGGTGACTTAGAGGAAGAAATCTACATGAAGCAACCTGAGGGATTTGAGGTTACCGGGAAAGAAAAGCTGGTGTGCAACCTTTAAGTGCAAGCTTTAAAATAGCATATACATATTGAAACAGGCTCCAAAACAGTGGTATAAGAAGTTTGTCAGCTTTATGAAGAAAGTTGAATTCTTAAGGTACTAGGCGAATCATTGTTGTTACTTCAAGAGATTTGAAGACTCCTACATGATATTGCTCTTTTATGTTGACGACATGTTGATTGTAGGAGCAGACCTATATGAGATTGATAGACTAAAGAAGAAACTGTCAGAAGAATTTGCAATGAATGATTTGGGAGCCGCAAAGCAAATCCTCGGTATGAGAATCATCACAAGTAAGGAGGGTCTCAAGCTCTCACAAGAAGAATATGTGAAGAAGGTTCAATATGGACACTGCCAAGCCAGTTAGTAATCCCTTGGCTGGACACTTTCATTTGTCCAAAGATCAGTCGCCTATAACCGAGGACGAGATGAAGCATATGGACAAGGTACCTTATGCTTCTGCTATTGGCAGTCTTATGTACACAGTGGTATGTACGAGGCTAGACATTGCACATGCAGTGGGAGTTGTTAGCAGGTTTATGAGCAATTCGGGAAACAAACACTAGGAAGTTGTGAAGTGGATTTTCAAGTATCTAAAGGGCAGCTCAAGTTCAAAGTTGTGTTTCCAGAAGTCAGAGACAAGATTGCAGGGATATGTTGATGTTGACAATGGTCATCATGTTGATAGCAGAAATAACACATCCGGGTATGTTTACACCTTTGAAGGTACTACAAATTGCTGGGTTTTAAAGTTGCAGAAGATAGTATCACTCTCTAGCAGTGAGGTTGAGTACATTACCGTGACCGAGGCCACGAAGTAGATGATGTGTCTATAATATTTTCTACGGGAATTGGATCAGGACCACAAAGGGAGTGTGTTATACTGTGATATCTAGAGTGCCATTCATTTGGCAAAGAACTCGGTCTACCATGCTAGCACAAAGCACATATAACTCCAATACCATTTCATCAAATCAGCTTTGGAAGATGGAGTGTTAGTGGTTGAGAAGATCCCAGTGAGTCAGAATCCAATAGACATGCTGACGAAGGCCGTGCAGACTGATAAACTGAAGTTGTGTGCAACTTCAGTTGGACTTCTTGGATGAGGATCGGAGTTGCCACTGCAGATGGAGACAGATGATTGAAATTAGTCTCCAAGTGGGAGATTGTTGAGTTGTGGAGCCTAATTCACCGCCGACACTATGAATACCTTACGCAGAGTGTGGAACGGTGATCGATGAGGGTATTTTTGGAATTTCGAGCTTGTATCATGTTCGTTCTAGTTTTCTCTATATATAGACTAGGGCGCCATTTTCTTTCTTGTCGAGCAAGAGAAAAAGTGAGCAAGAGAGAATTGTAAACTCAAACTCCCTATTTGATTAGTGAAATCTGCAGCGACAAAGTTGACGTAGCTCTCGCATTGAGAGTGAACCACTATAAATATGTGTGTTATTTATTCTTCGCTTATTTATTATTTTTTTATTAGATAGGATTTGGGGCTCAAATCCTAACACCAGACTCATTTAACTGAATAACATCGTGTTGCAGGTGTGCAACTCCATTCTCCTTATATCAATATCGATTGCGGCGTGCAACCCAAGCCATCCCTATCATCATCTCATCTCAATGTTGCCATAATATCATAAGTGTTCTTACCTTTCTGGCCTATTGGGCCCACATCATATCCATACCACGCTTATATCAATATCACAAGACCATGAGTGTATGAATGCAAATGACAAAATAAGGCGAGAAATCAGAATGTATGAGATGCAACCAAGTATTGGAGATGAATAACACATGCTTTCAGAATTCAACAACAAGTAAGTCAAGTAAAATCCGTATATCATTTCAACAATCCATCCATAATAATCTAAGTACTATTAGGAATCATAACAAAAAGTCCAACCACAATGATCTAGGTACAATCAGGATATCATATAAACCAGTCTAACCACAATAATCCAAGTACAAACAGGATATCATATCAAAGCATGTGTGATGAATAAATACAATAATATCAACTATGGCTACCAGCCCAAATAATGGCGACAAGCCCACATAACAGCAGTCGCAGTCAGCTTCAGGCTGATTCCCCAAATCACCCATCAACACAGTTCAACATCGGTACCCACTAAAACGTTCATCACAACCGTTTGAGTGGGACCCCCAAACACGCCCAAGACTTTGAATAAATCATAGCCTACCTCATTGCTGAACAAGAGCGCTAAAAAATTAAGCCTTGGTAGTCGCCTTGCCCTTCCGATGCGCCTCACGATAGTCGAAGTCTATCCACGTACATATTATTCATTAATATAAAGCTAATCATAACAAAACAAGACTTTGAATACCCATCCCGAGCCTACGCTACCGAGACCCAAACATTATTACGCAAAAACCATTATTACATACTAGTTAATCATATCCTTAAATTAATTGAAAAACTATACACATTTGAATCCCCAATTAAATAATAATATTAAAGCCCCAATTTGAAATCCAAGATTTTACTTTTTGATAACAAACTTCTATAATCAAATTAAGCTTTAAATATGATAATCTAAGATAACTCCATCCTAATTCATGATATTAACACTATTTGATCCATAAATTCTCGTTATAATCAACCATATAACTCTCTTAATCGCACCATAAGCATAACTCATCTTTCCCAACTTACATAACATGCTAAACCACCATTAAAATGACTTATAATCATAACTTAAACCATAAAAGGGAAATAATCTATTACCTCAAGGTTGTAAATGCTCCTAAAGCTCTGAAAATACCCTTATGGCGGCGATGGTATCGAGATTAACTATTTTGGGAATGAATTTTCTAACCTAGGAGTATATATAAAACACCTGAGCAGTGATCCGCCCCAGGGGAATCGACTCTACTAGAGCGGACTCGCTGTGGTAGAAAATCTCTCGTTGGGGTAAGAGTCATTTGACAGTTTACCCCCCGACTCAGCGGACATGACTCTGTTGCTGCAGACTTCCCCCACTCTCAGATTCCTCTTTGGCAAGCCAACCCCTTACCGAGGCAGACTCGCCGGAGAGGATGTTGGTACCGCCATGGCGCACACCAGACATCAGCTGATGGAAATCAGCTCAAAACCTTTGTTGAACACCCAAAACACTCACGGAATCCCCCAAATACAAACCAAACATGCTCTCCTATGCTAAACAGTGTTATGAACTGGTCGCACCCTAAGATTTCACTAATAACTAAGCCAAGGCATACTTTTCTAAAAAATCATCCGAGACAAACCAAAAATCCAAACTTACAAATAAGGCCACAAAATACATCTGATTGCCTCAGGAAATGAAGCAAGCACTCGACTAAGTCATAAATGACCCTACAAAATTACCGAGGTAAACCCGCCGGAGCGGATACTAGTTCTGCCATGGCGCACACCAGACATCAGCTGATGGAAAACTGCCCAAAACCTCCGTTGAACATCCGAAACACTCCCGGAACCCCCGAATACAAACCAAACATGCTTGCCTATTGTAAACAATGCTATGAACTTGCTCGTATACTCATATTTCACAAATAACTGAGCCAAGGCATACTTTTATAAATAATCATCTGAGACAAACCAAAAATCCAAACTTATAAATTAGGCCACAAAATACATTTAATTGCTTCGAGAAGTGAACCAATGACTCGACTAAGTTATAAATGATCCTATAGAACTACCGGAAGTGACGGGACCCATAAATGAACTCATCTAGCCAAAAGTCAACATTGAGTCTAACTAACCAACTCTAAGTTCTCATACATGGGCTTTTCATCCGAAACTCATATAAATGGACCTCGGAATCTATGCCACCCATCTCTGTGCATTACAAACCCTATATAAAGATCACAGAAAGGGTAAAATAGTGAAATACGAATCTTTAGCTCAAAACAACCGAACGAGTTTTTACATCAGATACCAATTAAATAAAAATTCATCCTCGAATGGAAGAAGGAAAGAACATAAACCGATGAGTAACCAAGGAATCCCATTAATAACCTCATGAGAGTCCCACAGCCAGAAAGGAGATGACAGAACCGCCTGTTCATTCAACCAGTAGAAGCTAATATAACTTACCTGAACACCCCATATCTTTATTCCTTCAACCGAAATTTCTTTCACAGCTGATTCTCAAATGTACGAACTGACTCCACTCGAATTCCCTGATTTTATCATAGACATTCTATCTGTGTCCGATTGAATCCACGGATTATCACATTAACTACCATCAATCCTTAGTTGTAGCCACAATCATAGTCCAACCTATACAGATATCACCGTATGGTTCTACTATATTCCCTTCTCAACTGTTAATGTCGTCCCCAAGATTTCTTAGAAGACATAAACACACATCACAAGTCTAATTTCCCTCGAATTTCCAGACCACCATACTATAAACATGCCTACTGTTTACTTTGTCGTGCCAGATCCGTAGAAAAATGACTGATCCCTCTAAAGACTTTCCATAACCAATTATACTTTCTCAATGCATACCAAGTAACCGTACAAACCATTAGAACTGTCTGAATCGTTGTCATCCAAAAATTATCATCAATCTTACTTGCAATTTCGATACGAGCCAATAACACCGTCATACTTCCATTTCTAAAATAAAATCCCTCGAATCCTTGTATGTGGTTTACTAGAACACCACAAGTCCTCCAGTCAATGTAACATAGACCACTGGTCCTAAATGAACGAATCTGTCCCATAATAAAATACTCAATTTCTAAATCATCGTTAGCCACCCGAATGAATTCTTAATGAACTAGTAAGCTTTTCACAACCATGTTATGATCTCTTACATATCTTTTTCTCACGAACAATCAAGCACGTGTCATCACCTACAAGTTTCAAGTTGGATTTGTCCAAGTCATCAATTTAGCACCGACGAACCATACCCTTGATTATAATCTCCAAGTTCTTCAGCTTCTACCGATATGCAAGTCTAATAGAACCATGTGAAATCTAAACACATCAAATATTCCTCGTATTTTCTCTTAACTCACCCATAACTCTGGACACCTTGTCGAACCTCCATCTGTCATATCTCGCTAATTACCAACCTAACCAATTTCTGAAGTATCAACCTTACCTTCCTTTTGTCTGCCATTGTCCAATTTCTCCCATGTTCTAATACCTGAATACTCATCCATGTTATCAGTCAACAATGTCTCAATATAGTCTAACCCGTATCGCCCAACAAAAAACTCATGACCCATTTTTCATAACACATACTCAACTACAATAGACCTACTCCTCCGAGCGTACCAAATCATTTCATTCGGTCTGAAATATGCGAAAACAATGACACTATAAACCAAATTTAACCTAAGAATATCCATTGATTCAATTCTGAATCCTTTCCTATCTCGAAGATGCACCTAACTCAATCCAAGGTAAATCAACCACGCATTTATCAAATTTCTTATATTTCCACCATTAATTCCAATCATGTCCACAACTAACAACTGATCATTACTCAAACCTTCAAACATAGAAAATTTTCCCAAAACTCCATCACATTCCATGTACCATCCTTTGTGAAATTCCTCAACTGGAAAAGACATCAACTAATTCTGCTTACTCTGACCAACAATCACTTAGTACCCAAACCATAAGCTGAACTATCAATGAACCAATCCATCATCTGAAAGTGATCCCAAATTACCTAACAGACACTCTTGCTAGTATCCTCATATAGTCTCGTCGAAATACCCTTGCCAAAAGTCCTTGACCAAAATAATCCTCTTTCTCTACAAGTCCATGAGTTCGCTGACTCGATCGTCGATACCCGAAGCCTTTCACAACTAAAGTTTAGATCAAACCATCGTCAACCCGTTACAATAAATATTCCCATTGACCAATACATTATTCGTGAGTCTATACGATGTTCGCCTACGAAAACCCAGTCTTCACATTATCTTGCCAAAACATAACATATCCAACTAACCGTGCAACTTCCATGTCCTTTGGTCACCTCCAAAGTCATTATACCAGTAACTATTAAACTTCTCAAGTATTAACCCTTAGATATCATGCCCACAAATCTTATCCAAGAACTAAATGTAACACCCGGTAATCCCTCTAGCGAACCTCACACTTGTTCAACGTAAGAGTTATTCCTATTAGTCGATCACAAACTCCTATTAGCCTACGATGAGTCCAACATACCAACATGTATAATCTAATTAGTGTTCTTACCTTTCCGGCCTCTTGAGCCCACAACATATCCATACCATTCTCATATCAATATCACAAGACCATGAGTATATGAATGCAAGTGATGATATAAGGCGAAAAATTGGAATGTATGAGATGCAACCAAGTATAGGAGATGAATAACACATGCTTTCAAAATTCAACAACAAGTAATCTAAGTATAATTCGGATATCATATCAATAATCCATCCATAATAATCCAAGTACTATCAAGAATCATACCAAACAGTCCAACCACAATGATCCAGGTACAATCAGGATATCATATAAACTAGTCTAACCACAATAATCCAAGTACAAACAGGATATCATATCAAAGCATGTGTGATGAATAAATACAATAATATTAAATATGGCTACGAGCCCAAATAATGGCGACAATCCCACATAACAGCAGTCGGAATCAGCTTAAGGCTGATTCCCTAAATCACCCATCAACATAGTTCAACACCGGTATCCACTAAAATGTTCATCACAACCGTTTGAGTGGGACCCCCAAATACGCCCAATACCCTTCAACATTTTTAACTACTATGTACTTCTATCGGAGCCTCAAAAAACTAAATCGTAGCCTACCTCATTGCTGAACATGAACGCTAAGAAATTAAGTCTTGGTGATCGCCTTGCCCTTCCGATGCGCCTCACGATAGTTGAAGTCTATCCACATGTATATTATTCTTTAATATAAAGCTAACAAAAATAAAACAAGACTTCAAATACATATCATGGGCCCATGCTACCAAGACCCAAACTTTATTACATAAAACCCCCAATTTGGAACCCTAGATTTTTCCCTATTTGAAAACAAACTTTTATAATCAAATTAAGATTTAAAACATGATAATCTAACATAACCCAATCCTAAATCATGTTATTAACACTATTTGATCCATACGTCATCGTTAAAATCAACCATGTAACCCTGTTAATCTCACCATAAGCATAACTCAACTTCCACAACTTACATAGTATGCTAAACCACAATTAAAAGGACTTATAATCATAACTTAAACCATAAAAGGGAAAGAATCTATTACCTCAAGGTTGAAAATGCTCCTAAAGCCCTGAAAATACCCTTATGCGGCATTTGTATCGAGATTAGCTATTTTGAGAATGAATTTTCTGACCTAGGAGTATATATAGGAAACCTGAACAGTGATCCACCCCAGTGGAATCGACTCCACTGGAGCATACCCGTTGCGGCAAAAAATACCTCGCTGGGGCAAGAGTCACTTGACAGCTCACCCCTCACCGCGGCGGATACGACTCTGCTGCGGCAGACTTCCCCCAACTCCTAGATTATGCTTTGGAGTGCTAACTTCTTACTGATGCGAACCCACTAGAGTGGATGCTGATTCCGTTGTGACGGACACCACACATCAGTTGATGAAAAACAGCCCAAGACATCCGTTGAACACCCAAAACACTCTCGGAACCCCCCGGATACAAACCAAACATGCTCGTCCATGGTAAATAGTCCTACGAACTTGCTCGTATGTAACATCCCGTACTTTTTGGTCATAGTTTGAATCGCTAGGAATATGTAAAAATTGCTAGGCGTGTGTAAATAGACCCGAGCGTTGGGAAAATTTATGTTACATTTACGTATGCTAATAAATAGATTAGTATATAAAAGGATAATACCTCAAAATAATTTTGGACATAACAAGTATGACGACGGGGATCATGAATAAATTTGGTGTATGCATAAAGAGGTTATGGACTAATGTCATATCACAAAATTATGAGATTGAGTATATGAAAGTCTTATAAGTTATCAAGATTTAAATGGATTGGGATCAAGAAACTAATTGTGTGGGTGATTAATAAATTGTACGGAGGCAAGTCACTCGATTTATGAAGTGGACACGTTATGAGCCAAATTGCATGGTAATTAATGCAGTGTGTGTGGCATGAATTAGCTAATGTCGTGTGTGTGCTAACAATTATGGGTTAGTGGGGAACATCATAATGATGAGTCATTATGAGATCATTTTGGGGGCGAGGGGGTTATATTACATCTTGGCCTTAGGGAATCGTTCGAGACATCCAAGCAATCCCTTTAACATTGTAGGTTGTAAAGTAGTACGTTTCAATTTGATTCTGAAAATGTACGGGACCCAAAAGACGCAAGTCAGTAACTTGCATGTCATTTTCGTAAGGGAAAGAAAATATTGCAACTTGGGAGAAGTGTAAATGGAGGTATGTTAAGGAAAAATATTTCTTTCTTTTGGCATGTTCCATGTAACGAAATATAACCGTGACATTGCTTCATAATTTATTCTACTCCTAGTAGTTAAGAATATTCATGTTATTGATTCCTATGCTAAAAGCATGTCTAAATATGTTCTTAAGTCCTTATTGAGGCATACGAAAAATATGTTGAGTTCCACAGTGTTAGCCGAAGGTACAAGGATGTTATGTCAATCAGGATATTTTATTGTCATTCATGCATTTTCATTTGCATCATATTATATATTACCCTAGACCACTTGTGCTATGCACACTACTATATGGAAAATATTATATAGATGTAGGGGATATGAGGAAAGGAAAATGCATTATATACGCACACCACCTACAGCTGGTACAAACTATCACGTAAAGAAAGAGTCTTATGAGGCCAAAATGATATGATGCCCATGTGTGGCCGATATAACCTGATGCCCACAGAGGTGGTTATGGACAGGAATAGCCCTTGTGTGGACAATATATATGTATACCGCATTTGCATCATGCATACATTTATTAACCATTATATGGTATGATGCCCACATATGCTGTGATGGTAAGGAAGATGCCTGATGAGGCCGATGTGTCGCATTTGCATTGTGCATCACATTTAGGCATATGTGTTAGGGCCCTCAGAGGCATTTACTGTTGGTCAGCTATTTCTGTTTCAGTTATTGGTACATCCCTGTTATACTATTATTCATGCCTAACATACTCGGTACATCAGTCGTACTGACTTCCCTTTTGTCGGGGGACACTGCGCTTCATGCCCGCAGGTTCTGTTAAAGAGGGTGACAGTTCACGATAGTAGGTTGCTGGTTCAACTGATATTAGAGCACTCTATTTGCTTCAGAGTTGCAGCATGGTCGTGGTATAGTATTTTTTTCATACGCATATGGGTATGGCAGGGTCCTGTCCCGTCCTTATGATGTCATGTATTCCTTAGAGGCTTGTAGACATGTGTCGTGTGTGTAGTAGACTTGTTTGGCCTTGTCGGCCTTGGTATGGGTATGTATATATATAAGTTGGTTTTCTGGATAAATATTTGACATACTAGTCTTTCGGCTTAGTCCGTATTTAATTATGATTAGGTGTTGGATGCATGATTAGCGGTACCCGACGGGTGGGTTCAGCGTGCCCGTCGAGGCCCTACGGTTTGGGTCATGACATCGTACCCTGAAATTTCACAAATAACTGAGCCAAGACATACTTTTATAAAGAATAATTCGAGACAAACCAAAAATCCAAACTTACAAATAAGAAAAAAAAATACATCTAATTACCTCGGGAAGAAAACCAATGACTCGACTAAGTCATAAATGACCCTATAGAACTACCAGAAGTGACGAGACCCGGAAACAAACTCATCTAGTCAAAAGTCAACTTTGAGTCTAACTAAACAACTCTAAGTTCTCAGACTTGGTTTTTTCATCCGAAACTCATACAAATAGACCTCGGAATCCGTGCCACCCATCCCCACGCATCACAAAACCCACATAAAGATCACGGAAAGGGTAAAATAGTCAAATAAGGATCTTTAGTTCAAAATGACCGAACGGATCATTACACAACACCTGCAAATAGTCAAAACCCACCTTGCGTGTTGCGCAGGGAAATACTTGTTCAAAAGTTGTTGTTTTGAGTCGTTATCCATTATGTACATGTTATGGGTATGGAGAGACCGTGTCCCGACATTAAGATGTTTATGTTACCGTTAGAGGTTTGTAGACATATGTCTAGTGTGTAGATGTCATGTATGGCCTTGTCGGCGTATGTTTTGATGTACAGACTTCCACGGTGGCCTTGTCAGCTCTTATCTATGTATATATGCATGTCATGTGGTATCGTCAACTGTTTATAGCTTTTGATTTCATTCAGTCTATCATGGCGGTCTTGACGGTTCATTTGTTTGTTAAGGCGTATGGTTTATTCATGTGTTGTGGTGCTCGGTAAGTAAGGCCCGAGTGTTGGTCGTGTCCCTCCAGTTTGGGGTGTGACAAAAATTGCCCTATCTGCAACAATGAGGAGGAAACTAATCCTCACATCTTTATTAATAGTAAGATTGCAAAACATGTCTGGTCCTCCCTAGGCATCATAAATCTTGCCAATAATTCTCGTTCTCATTTGCTCATTTCTTTGAAAAATATTACCTGTCATCTCATGCATCACAAACTCCTGGAATGGACTGATATTTTCCCTTTTGCAATTTGGAAACTATGGCTAAACAGAAATCATAATAACCAAAACAACACCAGACATAACATCTTTACTTATGATTTTGTGAATGCTGCACTTGAATACAAACTCCTTATGAGTAATGAACACCATATACATCACAAGAAGAAAATCCAGGTGATATGGATGAAACCTGCTCCAAGATGGTATAAATTGAATACATATGCTAGTTTTAACAGAATTGCTCAACAAATGGTCTCTGGAAGTGTCATTAGAAACAGCAGTGGCAGAGGGATTGTCGGCCTCATAAGGAAAAGCCATGCCTACTCCCCAATGCAGGAGGAATTAATATCTCTTTTGGATGGACTGCAAATGGAAAAGCTGCACAATTTATCCCGTCTAGAAATTGAAACAGATTCGCTAGAGGTAATCAAATACATAGAACAAAATATTGCTACTTATTCATCTATTATTCTGGACCGCAGGTCATTAATGCTCTAATTGAAGGCACCAGTGATCCAGCACAACTTCAGGCAGGGGAATGAAGCCGCACATCTCCAAGCAAAGGCACCTTCTACTCAGTCCAAGTTAGATAAACCTATATATATCGCAAGACCACCTCCCTTTGTAGAAAAACAGCTGGAAACAGACTGTAATGGAACTCATGTTTTTGGAACATCTAACTACTAGTGTTTGTAATAGTCTAGCAAGTTATGGTAACAAAAATGTCCTGCGTGACATTGGTACTACGGAAAATATGTTAAGCCAACACATTCCTGTAGATGGTGTTGGGTAATGTAATAGTTTGTACGAGAAGCAGTATTATTTATATAAAAAATCTGTCTTTGACCCTAAAACAAGACATTAGAAATTTAGGTACAATATTTCTATAACGGTGGCATTTGTTGAAAAAGTTTAGATTGGTACGTTGAAAGGAGCAGAAAGAAACTAAAGATACATATACAGATATACAATGCATCTGGTTTAAATGTGAACTGATGAAATCATTACTAAAATTGACAAATTCATATTTCAAATCCATAAGTATGGAAGTACCTAAGCAAAATCAATTATCACATATTCACATGTTTAAAATTTGAATAACGACTGTGGTGTAACGTTTTTGAATCGATTAGTCATTTCTATTGAAGATTTGGCAAAGCGGCCACTTTAAAACTTAATTTGTTAGAAGATCCCTAATTTCTTTTTCATTATTTTTCTGGATTAGGGTTTAGAAAAGGGGTCTGGGTACATTTCATAATTTTAAAAAGTGAGGATTTTAAACTTACACACTTAAATCTATTTCACTTGTATTAATATATACAAAAGCCTCATTCTCTCTCTTAAGTCGCTTTGACTTTCCCGATTTAGTAGTTTCTTTTTTGTGCTTAATTCTTTGGTAGTCGACTTTTCATTCTCACAAATTCAAAGTACCAAGCATTTTATGTTGCCAGCTAATTGGTTCTCTTCTTCTTTGCTAGTGTTATTGCTTAGTAGTATAGTCTTGTCTAACCCTTAGAATTAACTTCGTTGTGGATTTCATTTTAATTTTGTCAGACAACTTCTGGGACCATAGGGAATTATTGAAACGGGGGAATCTACTACAACATGTCGTGTTTTTATTAGAGGAAAAGGGTCAACAAAAAATCCGAATAAAGTAGTTTTCTTCTTTTTTCTTTCTCACTACGGTTGGATTGTGTGGTTAGTTGTATTACAACTATTATTGTAGAGATATATACGCTATTAAATGTTAGAGGCAATGGTAGTCAGGTTTTACTGGCTTCATGGTATACATGTCGGGTTTTATTGAGTTCAAAACACATAAGTAAGACACATCGAAAGTTTAAAATTATGTTCTTACTTACCCCAACAATTTATTCTGGTATGGTTATATGACAATCAAAATCTGTAACATAAAACTAGTACACTTACATGTTGTATTAACTGGAGTCTTTACTTAGGGAGTATACGCGACTATCCCTTCGACTGCAAGCACTATGCTACGCTGTATTCCTCTGTCAAGAAAGCCAGAAAATCTTGGCAGAGGTTTGAGAGAGTTTTTATCCTAAACTCTAAGTCTAGAATTTGTTTATGAGAATTAGTGTGTTAATTAACAATGAGGAGTGCTATATTTATAGTTGAAATTAGGGCAAAAATCTGATTAGGGTTGGGCTCCAAGCCTGGCCCAAAACCAAGGTGCAATGGGCCAGTCTGATTGGGCCCACTGTCTGCGCCGCGGCTCAGCACATTAAATCCAAAATCTAATTTTGATTTTATTAAATAATTTTCATCTAATAGAAATATCCATTTATCAATTTTAAATATCTCGATCCCAAATCGAATATTTAATACTTTCTCAATACACCCTTAGATCGAAGAGACAATCGACATAGTGTGACCCTATAGGCCTTCATATATCGACACTAATCCAATTAAGGTCCATACGGAACTCCTAGATCAAGGCTGCATTTACTTAACTCAATATATGAAGTACGTTTACATGAATCCAGCAAACATAACCTTTATGTGAGATGATAAATTCCTTTCATTCGCGACACACTCGATCAAGCTTAGGATTTGCCATGTGTCTATCCAAATGGATTGATCACTTTATCTCATCTATATTAGTCGACAACTAGATCATATTCTAAATATGTCTCTTGCATTGGCCAATGACTTGGTCGACCTAATATCACTGAGAAGTTGAGTGCTTTCTCGAATATCCAATCGAGGAATGAATCCTATTCTTAGCTCAACTACCACCTTAATTTAAATCATAATGCACCCAACACAAGCCGTATCTTATCCTATAAGGAGTTTAATCTTAGGACAGGGTCAAAGTATATTACTCTGTAAATAAGGTGTGTATTGACCTCAAGTCAAAAGACTTTCATCTCCCACACGCTGATAACACTTAGACATGTATAACAAATATTTTATCAGCAGGGTATACCTATACTTTCCAAAAGTATCCATGTGTCAATCACTGGTAACCATTACTAGTAGCAGGTGAGACATACTACATTCTCTAAGAATGTGATGCAGACCACATGTCGACTTATAACATATCATCGATATCCCATTCTCGATGATCATTAGTCAAGGCTATTTTAGAGTTACGCTCTGTCATCAATATCTCACTCTATTGATGACAACGTATGCTTAAGGGATGCACATTAATGAATAATTACAAACAATCAACTATTAATTCAATAATCGCAAATGCTATAAATATTAATCGTATAAATAATATGCTTGTGTTCAAGTATATTTGTCCCTAATAATGATTGTCTCTACGACATACATACTTTCAATCTCCCACTTGGCCTAGAGCCAATCTCCGATGTATCTAATACCCATGTTTTCATAATGACCATTATGCTTAACTAAGCTTAATGGTTTAGTATACGGGTCAGCTGGATTGTCATCTGTGGGAACATAGTCTAATGTTATTTCTTCAGTTTTCACCATCTCCCTGAGTATGTGGTATTTCCTCGGTACATGTTTGTTTCTGTTTGTTGATATTTGTTCCTTAGCTTGTGCAATCGCACCAGTGTTGTCACAATAAATCGTTATTGGACAAGTGGCACTTGGAACAACCCCTAGTTCCTTCAGGAACTCAGATATCGCGACAACTTCTTTACAAGTTTCCGATCCAGCAATGTACTCGACTTCTATTGTCGAATCAGCAGTTGTAGCTTGTTTGGAACTTTTCCAACTCACTATTCCACCATTGAAAATAAAGGCATACCCAGATTTAGATTTGAAGTCATTAAGATCTATCTGGAAGCTAGCATCAGTATACCCAGTACACACTAGCTTCTCTTGTCCACCATAGACTAAGAAATATTCTTTAGTTCGTCTAAGATACTTAAGAATACTCTTGACTGCTTTTCAGTGTTCTTCCCCAGGATTCTGCTAGAATTTGCAAGTCATACTAAGTTCATAGGCCACATCTGGCCTCGTACAGGTCATTGCATACATGATAGATCCTATAGCTGAAGCATATGGGATTTTTCTCATGCGTTCAAGTTCTGCAATAGTAGAAGGACTATCTTTCTTTGATAACTTGATCCCTTGACCCATAGGAAGACTTCCCTTCTTGGAGTTTTCCATAGAGAATCGTCTTAGCACTTTGTCTATGTATGTGGACTATGACAGCCCAAACAATCTATTAGGTCTATCTCTATAGATCCTAATTCCAAGAATGTAGCAGGCTTCACCCAAGTCCTTCATCATGAAGGTGCTGGATAATCATTCCTTGACTGATTGCATGAGAGTCTTATTATCTCCCATTATTAATATGTCATCTACATATATAACAATGAAGACAATACTCCCTTCCTTGCACTTGCTATAAATGCAGGGATCTTCTTTGCTTCTAACAAAGTCAAACGATTTGATTGCTTTGTCAAATCAAATATTCCAACTCCTTGAGGCTTGTTTAAGTCCATAAATGGACTTCTGCAGCTTGCATACTACTTTGGGCTTAGTCTTGGATGTAAAACCCTCAGGTTGTATCATATACACCTCCTCAATTAGGTTAACATTGAGGAAAGCAGTTTTAACATCCATTTGCCAAATGTCATAATCATAGTATGCGGCTATTGCAAGCAAAATCCGAATGGACTTAATTTTCGCAATAGGTGAAAATGTTTCATCATAATTGACCCAGGCCGGTGATTATAACCTTTAGCCACCAATCTCACCTTATAAGTCTGTACCTTGCCATATATATCAATCTTCTTCTTGAAGACCCATTTGCATCCTATGAGTCTAACCCTGTTGGCAAATCAACCAAGTTCCAAACTTGATTGATGTACATCGAGTCCATCTCAGATTTCATGGATTTTTTCCATCTCTGCGAATCAATGTCTAACATAGCTTCGCTGTAGGTTGTAGGTTCATCGTCATTAAGAATATCTATCTCATTGTGTATTTCAACAAGGAGATTATGTCTTTCAGGCGGACGATGAGTCCTAGTGGTCCTACGGAGTTGATTATTCTGCGTTTCAGTGTTTGTTGCATTTTGATTGTGAGAAGGTCTTTGTGTGCTCGACAATCCATCACCTTGAGAGCTTTCAATAATGTCATTTTCATGTATTTCCTAAATGAAATGATGTACAACTATTGTATCATCTTCTATTGGTTGTGTATGAGAGCCTTGCATTTCTGCACTATATCTCACAACACTCCCACTAGCTGAAGGGCGTACTCTAAGTACCCAATCTTCACCAGATACTCCCACTGAATCCTTGTCTAGGTCTTTTGATAAGGGTTCAACTTATGTGTTATCTTGTGGTTCTTGAATTTCTTCAAGTTCTATCTTATTGCAACTCCGTTCCTTGTAGACATAGTCTTCTTCAAGGAAAGTTGCATTTATGGAAACAATGACCTTGTGTTCTCCAGAAAAATAGAAATAGTATCCCTTAGTTTCTTTTGGATACCCCACAAAATAATATTTCTCACTTTTAGATCCAACTTGTCAAAAAGCATATTCTTTACATATGCAGGGCATCCCCAGGGTCGCATGTGTTTAAGTGCTGGCTTCTTGCCATTCCATATCTCATATGGAGTTTTCTCTACTAACTTTGAATGAACCATGTTCAGAATATAAATTGAGTTTTGCAATGCATAGCCCCAAAGGTATATTGATAGAGCTGAGAAACTCATCATGGATCTAACCATATCTAATAGGGTTCGATTTCTCCTTTCAGCAACACCATTCATCTGTGGCGTTCCAGGAGGTATCCATTGTGATTGGACTCTATGAAGCTTCAAGTAATCCAGAAATTCTTTACTTAAGTATTCACCTCCTCGATTTGATCGAAGGGTCTTGATACTTGTTTCAAGTTGCTTCTCTACTTCTAACTTGTACTCCTTGAATTTCTCAAAAGCCTTCGGACTTATGTTTCATAAGATACACATTTTCAAACCTTGTGAAATCGTTTGTAAAAGTGATGAAGGGAAGCCTCCCTTAGATTGAGTTGAAAATGGCCCACATACATTAGTATGGACCAACTCAAGTACCTCTTTGGCTCGCAACCCTTTTCCAGCAAGTGACTTGTTGGTCATCTTTCCTCTCAAGCAAAATTCACAGTTACCATATGACTCTAAGTTAAATGGTTCCAGGTAATCTATCTTTCTTAATCTTGCTATCCTTGATTCATTGATGTGACCAAATCTACAATGCCATAAGTAGGTGGAGTTTCTTGAATTACTTATCTTAGCTAATTTTTTTTGCACATTGAAAATTTCACGACCACAGTTTAGAACATACAAACCATCCACAAGTGGAGCATTTCCACAAACAAAACCATTAAAAGAAAGTATATAACTGCCATTGGCAATAAATGAGGAAAACCCCTCAAAGTCTAACACTGAGATAGAAATAATATTCGTCGTCAATGAGGGAACACAATAACAATTATTTAGTTCTAAACAAAAGCATTAAGGTAAATCTAGTCTATAAGTACCCACGCGTTCAGCATCCACTCGTGCTCCATTTCCAATGCGCAGGTCTACCTCCCAAGGTCCAACCTTTCTGTTGCCAATCAGACCTTGCACATTATTACAAATGTGTGAGCCACAAACAGTATCTAATACCCAGCAATGAGAGTTACTTATAGACATATTAGTTTCAATGAAAAACATACCTTATCCAGTAGAGCCAGGAGCACCTAGTGCTTTACCTCCTCCTGGAACTGTGCAATCCGTCTTCCAGTGCCCCTTCTTCTTGTAGTTGAGGCACACATCCGAAGCTACCTTTGCCTTATTCTGAACACCTCATCTAGGTTTCATAACTGTAGGTGCAACACCTGTCTTACCCTTGTACTTCTGCATGTTCTTACCCTTGGGTTTGAACTTGCTAGAAGAGCCCACCATGAGCACGACTTTACCTTTAGAGGTAGATGATTCAAAGGTTTTTAACATGTTGTGAAGCTCTGGAAGACTTGCCTTGGTCCCATTCATATTGAAGTTCACAATGAAGTTCTCAAATGAACCAGGAAGTGAATTCAAGATTAGGTTGACAGAGACATTTATAGGCAGCTTCGTTCCAATCGAAGCCAACTTTTCTATCTGCCCAATCATTTTCAGAACATGCGCTAACACTTGACCCCCATCGTTCAGCTTACACTTGTAAAGGTCCCTCAACAGTTCATACTCCATTGTCTGAGACTGTGAGTCATAGAGACTCTTCAAGTGTTCTAGCATTTCGTTGGGGCCCATGTTTTCATGTTGCCTCTGTAACTCCAAGGTCATGGAGGACAACATTACACATTGTGCCGAGGTAGCATCGTCTAGATGTTTCTGATAAGCCACTTTGTCAAACAGGGCATACTCAGCAGAATCTTCAGCAGGGACTGTGGGGAACACTATGTCTAACACATACTCAATTCTTTCTAATCTTAAAACCAATCTCAGATTTCTTAACCAGTCAGGGTAATTTGATCCAGTCAACTTGTTTGTCTCGACCAATATTTTCAGTGACAAATTTGACATTTTGTATAAACTGAAGATATAGATAGACTTGAAATTAAACTCTCATATAATTTCTATTGAACACATTCATTAACTAATTAACATGGCCTTTAGTTTAATTAGCTCCCACTATTTTAACATACTCTTCGACCCCATGGAAGAATACAGACTCATATCAAATATGGTCATAATGGGCCATGATCCAGGTTCATTCTATCTTCACGTTTGCTGTGGCTGATAACTTCAACAACACAACCTGGTAGGTCTCTATACCAATTACAAACAATTTGTAACTCATGTTTTACCGAATGTTCTAAATAATCGATCTGCGTCCCTCGGCTTGTCCGACACTGTGGCGCCAAGATAGCCTAGTACGTCAACCCCGTTATGCGACTGCAATTATGTATCTAAGTGAGTTTTGCCTTATAGAGCAAACACTGTGGTGTAAATACTCATGAAGGTTTATCGCCCACTTCTACATTTAACATGCATCTATGAAAGAGTCTGAGTCCTCGTAGACTTAGAGCAAATGTTGTGGCATAAATACTCATCTCGCCGAAAAGGATTTTGCACTACAATCAATTATAACGGACGACGCGTTCATTTTAAATGAGACTTGTATTAAAATTTTAGGAAATTTTAATTCAGGGTTTTAACCAAGATCAACTCTAGTATGCTATATCAAATATAACATCTTAATGCAAAGTCTATTAAGCACTTATTGGGTACCACCTGTCCAAGCATGATATTAAGCGGTTTAACAAGTACTGGGCGCCGCCTATCCAGACAATTATTTGCGGACACTATTCTAGTAATCTAAATGATAATCATATAGCACATAAATAATATACTATATAATAATAATCATGGGTTAAGCATTCTGCACAATTTTTTTTTTTTACAGGTGAGGGCCGCGGCGCTCGCAAGGCAGAAGCATTTCGGCTTTTGTAATTCATTTAGAGCCGCGGTGCTCCACTATGGAGCCGCATCGCCTACTGTCCAGTACGTCCAGAATTTAAAAAATGAAGAATTAGGGCCGCGACGCTCCACCATGGAGCCGCAACGCCGCCTTGAAACCTTAGCAAGCGCCGCGATGCCCTACCATAGGGCCGCGCCAACGTCCTGACAAAACGTTTCTGTGTTGATTTTTCTAAAATCGTTCAAGCCCTAAATCCAATTTAGGGATCAAATCACAGATCTTTTATCATCACCCACCATTATCAATAACGCACATATCGACCATCATCCATTCTTACCCGTTCTTTGCCGTGCACCGTGCAATGAGCCGGATATCCGCACTTTTGGCTTAGTTCTAGTTAGAACGGAATGACTTCCTTAAGTGAGCGTATGAGATAATTTAGGGTGACATAAAAAGGTCTACTTTGTTCAGCCAAGATTTGTAGGATTTCAAGAAGCCTTATTTTAATCCAATTTTATGTTTAACCCATATTATTATATTATTCAATTGTTATATAACCATTGAACCAGCCTGGGCTCTGATACCACTATCGGGTTTTATTGGGTTCAAAATACATAAGTAAGGCACATCGAAAGTTTAAAATTTTGTTCTTACTTACCATAATAATTTATTCTGGTATGGTTATATGACAATCAAAACATGTAACATAAAAATAGAACACTTACATGTTGTATTATCTGGAGTATTTAGTTAAGGAGTACAAGTGACTATCCCTTCGACTGCAAGCACTATACTACGGTGTATTCCTCGGTCAAGAAAGCCAGGAAATCTTGACAGAGGTTTGAGAGAGTTTTATCCTAGACTCTAAGTCTAGAATTTGTTTATGAGAATTAGTTTGTTAATTAACAATGGGGAGTGTTGTATTTATAGTTGAAATTAAGGTAAAAATCTGATTAGGGTTGGGCTCCAAGCCTGGCCCAAAACCAAGGTGCAATTGGCTAGCCTGACTGGGTCCACTGCCTGCACCGCGGCGCCTTACGTAAAATTTTGTTTCCCGTTTTCATTTAATATATATATTCAGCACATTAAATCCAAAATCTAATTTTGATTTTATTAAATAATTTCCATCTAATAGAAATATCCATTTATCAATTTTAAATATCTCGATCCCAAATCGAATATTTAATACTTTCTTAATACACCCTTAGATCGAAGAGACAATCGACATAGTATGACCCTATAGGCCTTCATATATCGACACTAATCCAATTAAGGTCCATACAGAACTCCTATACTGCGCCGTACGACGAACTCAATATATGAAGTACGTTTACATGAATCCATCAATCATAACCTTTATGTGAGATGATAAATTTCTTTCATTCGCGACACACTCGATCAAGCTTAGGATTTGTTATGTGTCTATCCAAATGGCTTGATCACTTTATCTCATCTATATTAGTCGACAACTAGATCATATTCTAAATATGTCTCTTGCATTGGCCAATGACTTGGTCGACCTAATATCACTGAGAAGTTGAGTGGTCTCTCGAATATCCAATCGAGGAATGAATCCTATTCTTGGCTCAACTACCACCTTAATTTACATCATAATACACCCAACACAAGCCGTATCTTATCCTATAAGGAGTTTAAGATTAGGACAGGGTCAAAGTACATTACTCTGTAAATAAGGTGCGTATTGACCTCAAGTCAAAAGACTTTCATCTCCCACACGCTGATAACACTTTAGACATGTATAACAAATAGTTTATCAGTAGGGTATACCTATATTTTTCAAAAGTATCCATGTGTCCATCACTAGTAACCATTACTAGTAGCAGGTGATACATACTACATTCTCTAACAATGTGATGTAGACCACATGTCGACTTATAACATATCATCAATATCCCATTCTCGATGATCATTAGTCGAGGCTATTTTAGAGTTACGCTCTATCATCAATATCTCACTCTATTAATGACAACGTAAGCTCAAGGGATGCACATTAATGAATAATTACAAACAATCAAATAATAATTCAATAATCGCAAATGCTATAAATATTAATCTTATTAATAATACGAATGTGTTCAAATACATTTGTCCCTAATAATGATTGTCTGTAGGACATACATACTTTCAATACACTATTAAATGTTAGAGGCAATGATTGTTAGGTTTTACTGGCTTCATGATATTTTGGCGTTATTTGATTGATTAATTATCAACACGCTCTTTGAGTTTTTTCCTTTAAAATACATTGTTCATGCGCAATGAACATTATGTTTATTAATCTAAATGGAAATAGAATGTGACAAGCGAGGGGTAGTATGTTATGGTGATACTCTGACCACGTTAAAGCTATGCACGGAGGGAGTACGTTCTACACTTCAAAATGAACAAACTGAAAAAATTGGTCTTTAAATGTGAGTGAACATAGAAATTGCTTACCAACTCAATCTTTGATATGATTTTGATGCATGGGCAGGATAATCGAATAGCTTCATGAAAGTTGGAAAGAATGTTGGTGTTGGTGGTGTTAACACTGTGAGATGTAGTAGCAGTTTGAAGATGACTAATGGACCATTAATAACCATTAGTTTCATTAATTTGGTAGATGATTGACCAAAATAACCAACGAGTAAAGTCATCATCTTGTATGTTCTTTCTAGGATACTTTTGTTAAGCTTGGGATTCTTGTTGAAACAGAGGTTGTCAGTAATTCTATCAAAGATTCTATAAATTTAAAGGTAGTTGATTGTCAAAGATCATTGTAGCTAGTATCACACTCTCTAGCTTCATAAAATATGTCGCTTTCCATCAAACCGGTAAATTCTTGCTGGGGTTGCTTAGATTATGTTAAAAAAAATTAATAATATTATCGACTAACAAGGATTGGTGTCAAATTTATAGGGATTATCATTATGGAAAGATATTTCAATAATGGTCATGTCTTCATAAATTATTCCTCTAAAGATCAATAGATACTTCGAAGAAGTTGAAGTATTCTTTCTAAAGCCAGTCCCACAATCAGGGGTGTTCAAAGAAGCTGTGGATTAATTCCGACATTGTGTACACAGACTTATGATTCTTTATAGGGTTTTTATATCCTTTTGGTTTAAAGAAAGTGTACCATGAATTTGATGACCTATGGTATTAATTTATGATAACTTCGTGATTTTTTAAGTATTTGTATATCTTATGGTATTAATATATTTTATTAATTATGATTGTGAATGTCTTGGTTTATTTACTAAATTGACATCAATATTAGTTTTTGTTTAATTATGTAAAGTAGAATCTCTGCAAATTTAATTACTAAAATTTCATTAAAAAAATCTTGTGGGGTTATTATTGTTACCCCCATATTGTTTTGCACTAGTATGCGTCCTAAGTAAAGTAACGTAAATCCGGAAAGAGTAAGATCCCTTATATGGATAGCAGTGGTTTTAAACGAGTGTTAAGTAAGTAGTGTAAGTCTTTGAGGCTAAACGAATCAAAGAAAGTAAGTTCGTTGAAAGTCAGATAGTTATGAGGTGTTTCACAGACCATGAAAGTGATTCACAGCCTGTAGATTAGTGGTGCTCACCGTAGATGGGAGGCAAAAGCTGAAATTTGGATAACCATTTCACGATGGAGATTCACGACACGTGAATTAGATTCACGGTCCGTGAAATCCATGGCGGTGCCATCGCCCTACTTTACTATTTAAGGCAGTGGCTCGACTTTGAGCCTCATTTCTCGTTCTAGATCCTAACACCCCTAAACTCTCTCTAGAGGTTCCTCCTTGGTTCAAGATCAAATCCTAACATGGGTTACGTAAATCCGACGCCGTTAAGCACGTAATGCTAGTAGAGGTTCGTTTCTTTCATCGTGATTGATTTGTACGTTGTAAGGTTGAAACAAGTCGTGTAGCTAGTTTTTGAGGTAAGATTAAGCTCATTTTCTCTGTATTTAAGTTCATCTATGTCATGTCTTGTTGATTAGATGAAAAACATGGGAGATTAAGGTGGGAAAACGGTAGTTGAAGTGTTGTAGTTGTTGGGCTGTTTTAGGTTGTTCTTGACCTATCTTATGGCTATTATCAAGGATAGTGTGATTATGTTGTTGATGTTGTGCTAGAGGTATTGTAAAAGAAATGAAAGTGAGAGAGGAATGTTGGTTTGTTGGTATGAGACGAGTTTGTCGCTCGATATATCATATTCTAGTTCTTCCTTAGTTAACAATGGTTTTGTTGTTGTTTTATTGTATATTTAGGTACTGTATACTTTGAGTATATTGTGGATTCTGTCGGTTAGTCGATGAAAGGTATGTAATGGCTATCCCTATTCTTTCTTTGTAATGAATTTGTACCTCAATTGGTACCCGAACGAGTTGTGAAAAAGAAGTGTTCTTATCAAATTTTTCTTTCATATATTTATTTCATTCACATGCTATTATGTGTCCCTTGTCGGGAGTACTTTCCTTGCCTTAGAGCTTGGTTCTCACTAGATGAATATTTATAGATCTTGCAGAGATAGTCCTTGGTTTCTTGCATCTGAGTTTACACCCCGAGCTATACTCGGTGGATACAAAACCATATTGTATTCCCATAGAGCCTATATATGGTCTTGATATGCTGTGTGCACCCACAGAGTCCTATTGTGGCATGTTACGACTTGATATGTATTCAAAGAGCCTCATTAAGACATGGTACATCAGATTTACCCACAGAGCCTCGGTAGGCCTGGTATGTTATTGTTATTATTATATGATATGAGTTAAGAACATGTAGGTAAAGCCTCATATTTTCCCTTGATTGTCAGATACACATATATCATGTTTAGCAGCTCAATTTCAGTTTACAGTTATTCATTTGACTTACATACCAATACACTTCATTCGTACTGACGCGTCTTTTTTCGGGGGCGCTGCATTTCATGTGTGCAGTTTCTGAGAGACATGTAGACATGCCTCCCAGTAGGTGTTGCCGAGCTCAGCTTGATTGGTAAGCTCCGTGTCTTTCGGAGTTGCCACGTCCAGAGTGTGCAATATTTTCTCATGTACATATAGCTATGATGGCTAGGTTGGTTCGCTGTCCCGACCATAGTACAATTAATATTCTGTAGACGTGTCCTGTGTATGTCCTGTATGACCTTATAGGCCTTGATGTTGTCTCGTGGATCATATGGCGGCCTTGTCGGCCCTTGGTTGTACTCTATTATATTGTACCATTGTAGAAATCTATGGTGGCCTTGTCGGCCCGGGTATGTATATCTATATTTTGGGATTGTATCTCTTATAGTTTGACGAGTTTGAGTGCCTTCGGATTGCTTTAAATATAGCCTTGTCGGCTTGTGGTATCCTGTATTGGAATAAGATTTCACATTCTTGGCCTATTATGTTTCTATGTAGGTCAAGTTGTGAAATGTTACCAACGGGTATGCTCGGTCAAATATGGCACGGAGTGCCAGTCTCGCCTCCCTGTATTTCGGGCGTGACACTTAACCCCCTTAAAATGAAGTACCAAAATTTTGTAAAAAATATTGCGGAGGTTATACAAACTGAAATTTAATTAATTTACTGAAAAAGATTGCAGAGGTTACAAACCCCCAACAAAATGAAATTTAATTATTTCTCGGAAAAGATTTCGGAGATTAAAACCGCCGCAACTTGATTGTGGGGGTTAGAAAACTGCCGCAAACAGTTTGCGGCGAATGTAATTGGTAAGGGGGGTTGAAACCGCAGTAACAACATATTGCGGGGGCTGACCCCTGCAAATTTACAGTTTTTTTGTAGTTAGTTTTCTTTCATATTCACAGTAAACTTAAGTTATTCCACTTAATGTTGAACTCCTAACTTGTTTGAAGTTTGTTATGTTCTAATGGTATTGTGTCAAATTTCATTTAATATTTTGTTGACAATTTGTTTGAGTATTAGCTCTCAGATTTAATTACGTTTGTGTTACCTTTGACTTGAGTTCTGCGACTCTTAAATGGCCAGTAATATGACTCTTAAGATAATTTCTCTCATTTAAATAGTTGTCCTTTAAAACCAATACCGATTATATATGGCTAGTATATTGTGTCAAGTTTTGGATTAACATTTAAAGAAGATCTTTCTCCTATTTTCTGGAAGATTGAAATATGACTAAATTTCATTTACAAGTGATCTTTACCACTTAGTATAATTTATTTTAATTAGAACTCCTGGTGTATTGCCTAGTGATAACCCTTTCTGATCCTATTGCTAACCACCCAAACGCCATGCGTGGTAATGAGTGGTAAGCTTGTCTAGGAGTTGAGCGATTCGACAAAATATTTTATCCATGAAACACCCACTTGTCGCATTGCCAACTACCGATTGAGTCATGAGGTCAAATCCCGTATAGAACTTCTCCATCAAGATATTTTCTGGAAATTCATGATTCGGAGACCGTTGCAAATAAAGCTTGAACCGATCTCATGCTTCATAGAGTTGTTCCCCAGGAAGTGAAACAAAATATATTATCTCTAAACTTGGCCTTTTTGCCAGGAGGAAATCTGTTACACCCCATATTTTCGCGCTAGTATGGGTCGTAAGTAAAATAACGTAAGCCCGATGAGGCTAAGGCCCCATAATTGGTTAATAATGAGTATAAACAAGTATAATTAAGTCTCGTAAGAATTTGGGGCTAAATGAATCAAAGAAATTAAGTTCGTCGAAACTCGGGGAAAGGTAGGCTGAATTCTGGACAGGATTTTGGCTCAACTTTAGGGGAGTATATCTTCTAGTAAATAAGGAGTGATGGGGTTCATAATCTATCTAAATTCAAGTTCATAGACTCTTTTTCCAACTCAACAACCCGTTCAACAATCGGAGCTATGTACAAAATATTACGTATATTTTAATAAAACGCTGCATGCATCTCCCTTTAGGATCCACTTGGGCGGTGAAAGCTTATCCAATTGCATATAAAGCGGTGGCTTCTTCTCTAAACTCCATTCTTCTACCAGATCTGAGTTCTTACGCCTCCAAGACTCTCTCTAACATCTTCCCATGGCTCATGAGCTAATCTAAGGCCAAACCACCTAGGCCCTTCGTTAAAAGTCTTGCAGATGATGAGGAGAACACTTCTATGGTGTTGTTTTTGAGTTGGGAACTCTTTCAAGTTGAAGAAGATTTGTTCTAAGAGGATTTCTTGCTGTTTAAATGTATGTTCTTCCTCTCCTCTATATATTTTAGTATATCTAAGTCCTAGTTAAGTTGTATGGATAAAAAAGTGCAAGATAGAATTTGGTTGTTGTGTATGAAGTGATTGTGGTGTGTTGGGATGTTATGTGGTGTATGGTGATGGATATAAGGTTGAAAAATGATGTATATATGTTAGTTTGTGCGTTGGATATGTTGGTTTTGATTACTTGGATTTGAGGAAAGTGAGAGGTACAAGGGAGGTGCTGTCCAAATTTTTGTAGACGAGCTTACCGCTCTTTGTGTCGACTTCTAGCTTCCGTAGCTTAACTATAGTGTAATTATCATTTTGTAGATTTAGGTGACGTACGACTAAGTCCGTTGAATTATTAAGAACTTCAAAAGTGTGAAATGACTATCTCTTCTTCCTATAGCATGATTTTGTACCTACAATGGTAACTTTTAAAGATATATAAGAGAAATGTTTAAAACGAGCTTGTGCCTCATAATTAGATATCATTGCGATGCCATTGGTTGTCCCTTGTTGGGAGTACTTTTTTCCTTGGAGCTTATTCTCCACATTAGTTGAGTATATATCGATCTTACAGACTCACTCATTGGTTGACAATAACCATTTATCGCTTTGAGCTACATTTGATTGGTTGACACCTTGTTTCTTATTCCACAGAACCTATAGATGGACTTCGTATGTCATATATATATTCCACAACAGCTTGTTGTGTCCTGGTACATTATATTTATCCCACAGAGTCTCATTTAAGTCCTGGTACGTTATATTTATCCCATAGAGTCTCATTTAAGTCCTGGTACGTTATATTTATCCCATAGAGCCTCATTTAAGGCCTGGTATTCTAGGATTGATTACCCTTCTTTCTGATTCCAGATCATGGAACAGGGCTGAGTCCTAGGATCTCGATTCTATTTCGTACTCGTAGCAAGTAAATGCAATATCCTACCAGATTATGTATGCACTAGAGGTGCGAATATATGCTAAATTTTCAGAGCGTGAGCATTTGCCTCACCCATTCCAAAGAAGGTAATGCAAGCCTAGAAGGTAAAACACGTGTTTTAGATTTCAAAGGAAGTAAAGAGAAAGAGGTATAAAGTACCTAAATAGAAGAGATTGTAAATGTAGTTAGCACTAAGATAGCGCAACACAAGCATTATTATTCCGCTTCCAGTAGCGGTAGAACTACAGTGGATAGCATTCAATCCATCTTATGATTTTCAGAAGTCGATAGGTGTAGTCTACTAGTCTTAAAAAGAAGTGAGATCTTGAGATCTAGTAAGGGTTATTTAGCATGGGTAGATTTTTATAAATAAATGGCAGTACTGAAGAATGGTAAAAATATGTTGATAATACCTTTTTAGAGGATATATGCATGATGTACTAGGGAATTATTAGCCGGATATGACTTCTTAAGAATTTCGAAGATACAGGTGCCATGTACTGAAATCTTTGTATGCAAGGTGAATATTCCCTTAGTGCAACTCTTGTGTGAAGCAAAGAAGAGATATTGAGTTCCTAAAGAATAAGGTCGGTTTAATAGGGAAAAGCTAAGAGTGAAAGAATATTTCATTGAATTTTTCCAAAACAAGATGAGGAGTGATGATATTAGAAAAGGTTGCTAGTAAGACAAGTGGGGCACACGAGTGGATATGAGAAACGATCGAGAGTCGTAAGGTAAAGTATGATAATGCGATAAAGTTCGTAGTCAGGTAGAACAAAAGGCAAGAGGAAGTAAATGTTAAGATTGTAAATAGAAATATGACATGAGACTAAGTCTCTATTACATGAATTGAATTGATGATTTTAATAGAAAACATCAATTGAATGATTTAGCTCGCTGAATCAGGAAGTACCGATATTGATGAGTACCTCAAGCTAAACAAAATACAAGTCAAATACTCGAAGGATTATTATAAGGTATTGTAAAAAATGCATGGTAAGTGACTAGATAGTATAATAATGAATTAGAGAAGATCGACCTTTGAAGGTTATTAAGAAAGAAACCCGTAAAGATTAGCGTCTTAAGTAAAGAATTTTTTTTCGAGATCGAGCATGTCAGTTATGAATACATGGCATTCTATCCATGTAAGAGACTAGGGATTCCCTAGTAAGAGGGGATTCTTCTAAGGCACGTTGTAAGTTATAAAAGTTTGCAAAATTGTGAAGGTGTTGAAGCAACAATATGACTTCTCAGGAATGAAATCCTTGAGCGCAAGATCTGGCCATTCTCCCAAAAGGGGAGATAGTACGATAAACTAATGAAACAAAATCACATATTGATTTAGTGATTGAGTAGGTGAGAAAAGTTACAATAAAGAATTTTAAGACGAATAATATTGTGTTATCCATATTCTACGAATATCTTATGACTATGGAATGATATGTAAAAAGATAGATGCTAAGGTAGTAACAGTTGCAACCTCCTAGCTAGAGGATTTAAGAGACGGTAAGGGAAGCCAGACATAAGAGCCTCAGACGAAAATAACAAGAAGTATAAACAAAGTTAGAAGTACGTAGACCCAAGAAAGGTTATTCAGAACTACTGAATTATCCACCTTAGACAACGTTCTATAATCTCATTGATCATACTTTGTAGTTTATTAACATCATCCTGCTTAAAGGGTAACTTCGTTATCACCATAATAACTCTCCAGTCAGTAGGGTTATCATCTCTCCATCAACTAGCAACTGTCAAAAAGTTAATTTTTTTAACTTTTACTACAGGTCACTAGGACACATAACAACTATAAAACAAGGTTCTTTTCTCCTCATCACACTACAAAAGTTCCTTTAAGGGTAAAACTATGGCTCACACTTACTTTCTGGCGGAACACGGGCTACTAATATACTAATATAAACTCAACTCATCAGGGAAATACTAAATAGGACATCTATGAAGCTATTAAATACATAAGTGAAACAACTCTTATTAATTGTCATTATGCTATTGGAACTCTTACGAGGGAGCCGTTGTGACTCGTATACACTTTCTGGATGGAATACAAGACTTCTATAGACATGTCAAACTCACATTACTAAGGCGACATCAAATCGGACTGCCAAATACCTTAATAGAGCACATCTAGAATTATGTTTTGGAACCATACTGTATAGAATTTTATCGAGTCAACTATCCTAAGATGATTTATTCAAAGCCTAGAAAAGGCTAGTCAACAAGCCAGCCGAGCCATAAGATTATGAAGAATTGATACTACCATAATAAGGGTGGAAATAAAAGTGCTTAAGGATAATTGCGGGTGGTTTTAAAATGCCTGACATCCCGCAGAGGTATATCATAATAGGCTTGTAGATTAACATAAATGAGAAGCTTCATTCTGAAAGTATTTTGATAAAAGATGTTAGCTAAGAGACGAGGAAGGAAAATTCACTTCGAGTATAGTGACTCAAACCAAGGATTACAGAAAAGTTGACTAGTAACTTCAATTCCCTCTGAATATGGGTGAGTATACAATAGGGAAGTATGTCAGCAGTGTATCTCTAGTTATACATGTTGAATAAAGGACCAAATAAGAATCCAAATGAATACTTGAGGCTATGTATATAAGAAAATCCAGGCCGGTGGAGACTGAGCCAAGCTAATCATTCATAATGCACGTATCAGGATCAATATGAGATCGTTTACACTTAAGAGCGGATGAGAAAGCCAAGGAGAATATCTGACCCATGACTTAGGGTTAGCAACAATTGATCACACATTGGCGTGACATATTTTATAAACTGTAAGGACCTCCAGAATATCTTTAAGAAGAAGTGGATGAATTTGGGACAAGTTCTCCCTATTAAAAGTAAGAGCGTCCTCTAGGACGAATCGTGATGGTACAAGGATACTCAAGTCTTCTTAAAGAAAGTAACAATCCTTGAGATTGAAATGTAAACAAAGATGAGTAAAAATGATATGGTTGAACATGATCCTCAACAAGAAAGAAATGATTCAAAAATATAGAATACAACGGAAGAGTATTCCACAATGGTCGTAGAAGAGCAAGACTATGGAGTTGCATCAACCAACCAGTTTAAGGGTCCGACTATTGGACTAAGATAAAAGTAGAGTTAGCATTCAGAACTCAGTAGTATCACCCTTAGTAGTAGAGGTGAAAGAGTAGCATTATATGGATTCTGTCCTATTACATTTTAGAGAGAAAGTTTAGCAGAACAAAGTGACGGCTTTCAGGGTAACATAAGATGAGATATATGGGCAGCTTAGCCTACCGAGAGACCGAGAAGAGAGAAAGTTAGTGAAGGAGTTCCATCAGTTAGCAAGTTAAAGAGTTCGACTTATAGGCTCTGATGATAGTAGAGTTGTAGTGCAGAATGTAATTGCATCGTCCCTTGGGATAGAGGTAAAAAAACTATAATACAAGGATCTTGAGTTAGTGATATTGAAAGAGAAAGTTCCATGGCAAGATAAGTCAGTATTTGAGCTTAAGGGAGACGAAGTTATCCGATGCAGAAGTTGATTGTGTGCCCCAGATATTGCTGGTCTACAGGGAAAGATTGTGGCGGAGGAACCATAGTACAACTTTTCACCCCAGATCGATTCAGACACTCAAGGATATGATACGGGCATGTATGCTACACTTGAAAGGAGGTTGGGATGATCAATTACCCCTTATTCAGGATGTATATAAAGATAATTATCATTCTAATATTGTCACACCCCAACCTTGGGGGGTGTGGCCTGCACCCGGTGCCTGAATTGCCCGAGCGTACCACCTGTGTATCATAACCTATTTACATAACCATATGGGCCTACAAGGCCTAAGAATGACAATACAATAGAAGACCGAATGGGACTACATATAACATAAAATAGCTAACCAATAGACATACATATATAACGGGGTAGATAAGGCCCTAACAAGAGTATCGATAGCTAAAAAGAAGGTCGACAAGGCCGTATAAAGCAACTATATGAATACCACTAGTCTGCAAGCCTTTAAGAGTGCTACAATACATCATTAGGTCGGGAAAGGGCCCCTCCATACCCAAATAACCATATAAATAAGAAGTATAACCTACCACTTTCTATACGACAACTCTAAAAGAAGAGGAGTGCGATGACCAATTGCTAAGGTCAGCAACCTACTGTGGAGGTGTGTCTGTCTACCTGCACCTGTGGGCATGAAACACATTGTCCCAACAATGGGGACGTCAATACGAAATAATGTACTAAATATGTTGGGCATAAATAAATGTAAATAAAGCAACAGTAAGCAAGGAAATCCAAAAGATGCTACCTGAAACTCAGAAGCATCACTATAAATGATAATGTACAATAATAAGATATAATCGCGTATATAATGCCGTAGGCCTCTGTGGGCAGTATCCTTTATGTAGTATATCACATATATAACACCATAGGCCACTTTAGGAAATATCATCAATATCATATCTGTATAAGCTGTGTATATAATGTCATAGGCCTCTGAGAGTAGTATAAATACATAGTATATACGTACGAAGACCAACTGAAGAACACGATACAATTACAAATGCCGTCGGAGTGACGCAAGTTCTTTACACCTCTGACTATTCTTATGCGAATTACATGTTGCCTTTCATTTTCATATGAGTCAACAAAAAGGAAAACTTACTATCTTTAGCTTTTTAGAATGAAACCAATGAACCTTGTTTTATCCATATGAAAATGATAATGTCAAAAGTGAAATGTACTCCCTATGTGGAATAGATAAGGTACAATAATCAATCAAAAGAATAGACCACGAGTATCTTCATATCGATTAGGAATAGATTTCTTATTGAGGAGCATTTCGTAGTTGTTCTATTTATGTTGATCATGATAAAAGAGAGAAAAGTAAGCCCTTTATACCTTGTCGTTGTAGCTATCTGGATCCCATGAGTTCTTGTACACTCTACGAATGATTATCTACATAATACGAATGATTCGTATCAATAATAGACTCAGAACGCATAAGAAAGTTCATTTAGATATTTTGTCGGACACATTGTGTGCATAGCATTTGTAAGATCTATTGTAGCTTAATTTATGCATACATCAAAAAAAAAAACCTCATCTACTACTTCTACCCATCACGACAAATCAATCAACAACTCCACAACTTCTTATTGTACTCTTAAATCACACAAAATAGCCCACAATAACATATTATAGTCCCAAGATTCATAAACACTTATTCTACAAGGTTTCTTCAACAATCACACTCCTAAACACTTCAATAACTTGAAGAATAAGGAGATAGAGATGAAACTTACCTTCAAACTCAAGAACTACTCCAAAGGAAGGGTGACTTCATAGCCAAGTATGCTCCAAGATCGATACAACAAGGAAGAAGAAGATCTAGTGATGATCACGGGATCCCTTACATCAGATTCACATAGTTAGCCTTTGATTTTAACCTTGAATCATAAGAGAGTTTGTTGGGAGGGTTTAGGAGCTAATTTGGTATGAAAATGAGTGAAAATAGAGTAGGGATCGAATTAGGAGTTTATATAGGAAACAAGATAAATATGAACTGACCTGGACCTGCGGCAAAATATGTGAATCGTAGATCATGCCTGCGGGTCGCAGGTCAGGTCAAAAAATTCTATCATTTTCTGCGATTCAGAAATCACCCCAAGCACTAATATTTTGTCGAACATCCATCGAAACTTACTTTCATTGATCCGATAAGCCTTAAACCTTCCTGAAACGTATTTAACACGTCCATAAACCCTTATAAACCTCTTGGACGGTCCTACCATCTCCGAGACAATGTTGGGTAACATTACGGTACTGACGACAAATGAAAATATGAGGTTTAACATCCTTCCCCCTTAAGAACATTCATCCTCGAATGTAGAGAGAAAATTCTAACTAAGGATTTCTAAAAATTTCGGCAGAGTTTCCCCTGTAAACAGGACTATCCAAAACTTGTCAAGCAACCAAAGTTCATATCCAATTCCACACAGGGCCACAAGACAACATAATATTACAATATCAACCCAATATGACCGTTTATCTATCCAGAAATAAAAAAAGGTTAGCCATAACTCACCTCAGTTGTCGACTGCCGAAGTTTGGGCTGCATCCGTCATATTTGCCTCAACAATATTGCGTACATAGGATATATATATATATAATATAAACTTGATAGATATGATAGAACTAGGGAAATTGTATCACACGAGTGTCGATGTAAACCTATAGTTTGAAACAAATGAGGATATATGGACTTCATGTCCTCCTCAGCCTCCCACGTCATCTCCTCCACGTTATTGTCCCTCCATAGTACCTTAACCAAAGCTACTTCCTTGGTACGTAACTTGCGGACCTGACGATCTAAGATGACAATAGGAATTTCCTCATGCAATAATTGTTTTATAACATGGACATCCTCTATAGAGGTGATACGAGAGGGATCACCTATGCATTTCCGAAGCATGGACATATGGAATACTAGATGGACTGTTTCCAACTCCGGGGGTAATTCAAGCCGGTACACCACTTGGCTAATTCTTTGAACAACCTTATACGGTCTGGTACCTGGGGCTAAGATTGCCATTATTATCGAACCTCATCATGCCCTTCATGGGCGATACTTTCAGGAAGACCCAATCTCCAACCACAAACTCTAGGTCCTGGCATCGATTATCCGAATAAGACTTCTTCTAACTCTGGGCGATTAACAATCCTTCCTGAATCAACTTCACTTTCTCTACTACTTGCTGCACCAAGTTAGGTCCCAATAACTTCATTTAACCCACTTCGAACCAACCAATAGGAGACCTACATGTTCGCCCATAATAGGCTTCATATGGCGCCATCTTGATATTGGAGAGATAACTGTTATTATAAGAAAACTCAATAAGCGGAAAATGATCTTCCCAATTCCCTTTGAAATCCAAGACACAAGCTCGTGGCATATCCTCGAGCATTTGAATGGTGCGCTCGACCTGCCTGTCTATTTGTGGATGAAAAGCTGTACTGAGATTAATGTGAGTACCCAAACCTCTTTGGAAAGACTTCCAGAAATTAGTTGTGAACTTGTCACCTATGTCAAATATAATGGAAACTAGAACCCCATAAAGTCAAACTATCTCTTTGACATTTAATTTGGCATAATCCTCGGCCAAATATGTAGTTTTGACGGGTAGAAAATAGGCTGACTTTGTAAGCCTATAAAAGATAACCCAAAGGGAATCAAACCTTCGATGAGATCAAGGTACCCCCGTAATGAAATCCATGTTGACTGCCTCCTATTTCCATGTCGTAATCTCAATATTCTTAATTAAACCTCTAGGTTTCTGATGCTCAACCTTAATGTCATGACCCCTTTTCAGAAATCGTGGTGGCAGGTACACTGTCCCCACCAGTAGGCGAACCACTTCCCAAATTATCAATGCAATCAAGAAGAAATACGCAAATAGTAATATTAAGTAAAGCTATCTCATAATTCTATATAAAAAATGGAACATAAGTCTGAATTATCAAATACAACCCCTAAATATCTGGTCAATAATACAAGAGCGCTAATATGGATACAAGTCTGAACAAAATACCACATAACCCAAAACTGTACTGCATAGTCTGAAAATCCAAAGTGTGTCTCTCAAATCAAGGTAAAGATAGGGTAAAAGAATAAGTATCCAAGGTACGCCGAAAGATAGCATCCTCACCCTGAATATTGGAAATCAACCCTCTCAGACTCGAACTCGAGGTCTTGAACTGGTAAAGGGACCTGTATTTGCATCAGAAAGATACAACAAACGTAGCATGAGTATACAACATACCCTCATAGACATCATAGGCTATCAACCTGCTTGAGCTCAAACTCGAGGTCTCAAACTGGTAGAGGGACCTGTATCTGCATAAAAAAAGATGCAGCAAGAGTAGCATGAGTACACAATGTACTCCCATAGACATCATAGGCAGACAATGATGGAAGATATGTAATAGAGATAAATATCAATTTGACTCTAGATAAGCCTATACTGGACAGTTCAATAGTCCATATAAGCCATGTTGTTTAAATAATAATCCAATCACAGTCAAGTACAATCAATCCATACATATATACATGGATCTTGCTTGTATAGTACCCACTGACTAGTTCTCTCTTATCTAAGTCATATTCAAGCTTATGCCCACTTACCTGACATACCACATCAAGTAAACATGCCAACACTTAGCTCACAACAACCCTTTTAGAATGCTTTCCAAAGGAATTATACTTAAGTTAATTATGAGGACATCCTCACCTTTATTATTTTTAGCCTTAGACTTAGTTAGGTTTCTATACAATTACAGTCTGACACACATAGATCATTCAATGTCTACCTTCCCAATGACAATACCTATCATAGGTTCCTTACTAGACTCATACCCAATCACATAAGCAATTAGCAAGCAACACACAATGCACATATTTCCCTGAATCTAGGCAATAGTCCTGACATATTGTCACCCCCGAACATAATAATAGTAGATATCAAAGACATAGACTTACCAATTATAACCACAACCCATGCATAAGAAATCTAGCCCCACATGGCAACCAATTCATTATTTATTCAAGTGCTCACAGATCCAATTATCCTGGCATTCACAGAGACGATCCTAATCATGGAAATAAACTCATATTACCAATCAATAGATAATCCATACAATGAGATGTGTATGATATAAATGCAATGCAAATGCAAGATACCTTTCCATCGACCGGTATACACATTTCACAGGGGTATGCCATATGAAAGTGACCCATTATGGACCTGTGAAGTCCTTATACACATTAGCTCTAGAATAACTTATTGGATCATGGAGCACAACTTTTGGCTGTAATAATATATGTTGCAGGCGTGCAATCCCAATCTCCCCATATCATATATGTTGAGATGTGCAACCCGAGCCATCTGTATCATCATCATCTCAATGTTGCCATAATCTCATAAGTACTTTGCCTTCCCGGTCTCTTGGACACACATCATTTTCATACCACTCCAATATTAATATCATCAGAAATATGAGTGTATGAATGCAAATGACAATTGAAGGAAGGAAATTAATATGTAATGAGATGCAACTTTCAGATTCCAAAATCAATAATCCAAGTGCAATCAAGATATCATATCAAAGCATGTCCAATAATAATAATCCAAGTATGATCAGGATATAATATCAAACATATCCAACAACAATACTTCAAGTATAATTAGGATATCATATCAAAGCCTGTCCAACAACAATAATCCAAGTATGATCAGGATATCATATCAATCATGTATGATGAATAAACACGACAATATAAAATATGGCGACGAGCCCACATAATGGCGACAAACCCACATAACAACAGTTGAAATTAGCTTAAGGCTGATACTCCAAATCACTCATCAACACAGTTCAATACTGGTACCCACTCAACCGTTTATGACAACCTTCTGAGGCCAAACACACCCAATACCCCTCAACATTTATAACTACTATGTATTTCTATCAGAGTCTCGAAAAATAAAATCATAGCCTCCCTCTGTGCTAAACAAGAGTGCCAACCAAATAAGGCCCCAGTGACCGCCTTTCCCATCCTTTGAGCCTCACGATAATCGAAGTCTATCCATATACATATTATTCATTAATATAAAGCTAACACAATATTCACGGATATAAACCTTACAAACACAACTTAAAATTACCAACCTAGGCCCACGTCATCAATACTCAAACTTTAATACTCGAAAACCATTATTACATATTAAGTAATCATATTCTTAAATTAATTTGAAAACTATACATATTTTAACTCCCAATTGAACAATATTGAAAAAGCGCCAAATTGAAACCCTAAAATTTCTCCCTTTTGAAAACAACCTTCTATAATCAAATTAT